>OX451736.1:280270833-280870833 GCA_948472305.1 Vicia faba
TCACTATAATAAACAAAAGTCATTAATCTTTAAATTAATTAATATTTATATTACTAATATATTTTTAATTTAATTCAACAATATTTAATGTTAATAGTTGATTCATCAAATATAACTAAAGATATTATAGTAAATTTATTTTGATTATAAATAAATTATTTTTCTCTGCACAATATCATCTCTGAGATGCTAGCATCATCCGATACTCCGGTGACACCAAATGATTCTCCCAATCCTGGAAGATGCCATTAAGATTCCGTTGGATCATGATGTCGAGAGCAGCCTGAAAAGGAGATCCTGATATCTTCTGTACATAGTCAAACTGTCGGATACATCATTTTAGAAGATACCTGACTATAAAAATTCGACCCACCCCGAATATAATGAGATGAGATCGAATGTGACAACATCTCAATTATCCTCAAATGGAGTCCATTTGATGTCATCAAGATTAGTACGATCAAGATACACTCAGTAAGACAACACTTTAAGATTCTCTCTGTGGAGGACATACTTTGCAGCCCTCGGCATGTCGTCAATATAAGTCGAATCACGCTCGAAATCATGAATACGATGGAAGTGAGAGATTATCCAACTCTGAAACAACAATTAGATAATATGTAAGTACAAATTATAAAAATCAAAAGGTTAATAGTTGAAACGAAAGGTACCATGAGAAATGTGCAATAGCCAATGAAGTGTCTCGTCCTCCAGTTTAAAGTTTCTTTCAGCTTCGAATCCTTGAACCAAACACACCTTTAATTTTTGTTTTTTTTCTTCTTAAAATTACTTGTACAATAACGAAATAAATGTAATTAGTAATTTAAGAGTATATATATATATAATATATATATATATATATATATATATATATATATATATATATATATATATATATATATATATATATATATATATATATATATATATATATATATATATATATATATATATATATATATATATATATATATATATATATATATATATATATATATATATATATATATATATATATATATATATATATATATATATATATATATATATATATATATATATATATATATATATATATATATATATATATATATATAATATAAATAGTTTGGATTTATGGATATAGTATAATTTAGGGTCTATTTGTTTTAATTTTTTAAAAATAATTTTTATAATGTAACATAATTTTATATATAAAAATTTATTAAGAAATTTTTTATAAAAACTTCAAATAAAAATTTAGTTTGAGTAATTATTCTTAAAATATAATTTTAGTTATTTCATCAATTTATTAATTTTTTTTAAATATTAAAATTTTAAGAAGTTAATTAATTTTGAAACTATTTCAAATAGATTTTCAAAAAAACATTTTTAAAATATAATTTTTTGAAAATTTGCGATTTTAATTATATTTGAATCTTAAATAATATATATTCATGTTATAAATATCAAAATTAATATTTCAATTTAAAATTTTTTTATAATTTTAAAAATTAATTTTTAAACAAACTTTTTTTTAAAAACAAAAATAAACGTATCCTTATAATTTAGACGGAAGAAGGTAATAATCAATTTAATTTGAGTTTAAAGATAATCTACTGTTGATATAAAACGACTTTATATCTACAACCAATTAAAATATTTACATTTCTCGTGTCATTTTGATATTTTAAAAATAAAATCAAAATTTATTGTGATATATATGTATCTTGTTAGTTGACACTTTAAATACATTATCTTTTTTCTCTTTTAATTTTCAGGTTAAAAGTGGATGCTCCCGGAATATGTATAAAATGCGATCCCACGGCGGTATATGAGAGCAGAGAAAGAAATTCAAGTGTGGTTTCTTTCTTTCATTATATCTCCAACAAAATCGTCATCCTTCTCTAAAACGATTCTTTTCCTTTTCTCACTCACATCATAAACCTATCCACAAACAGAGAATCAGTACCCTACCTTTACTATAATTCACTCATCTCGTGACCATTTTCTCAAATCCTTCTCGTGATTCTTTTCTGTTTCCACATACTTCTTTTCATTTCCATTTTCGTCGTTCTTATATTGTCATAATTATCTCTCTGTTATACACATTAATACAGTCATCAACAACGCTACTTTAATCAGTTTTATCCTAGATTCATCCAGATTCGAAAACAGAAACTTATCAACCGTTTATTGATAAGAAGGAGATGAAGGAAGAGGTTGAAGAAGAGAGAAACAAGAACAAGCAAACGGCGACATGTTCAAGATCTCCTTCTTTTACACGTTCATCTTTTTCATATGAAAGAGAATACGAAGTTCATGAAGTTCGAGATGGATTGAAAGCATCAAGAGGAAGCAGATTCAATTTAATAGAGAAAGAATTAGGATTAAAAATTGGGTGGAGAAAGTTCAGTCGACAAGCTCTTTTTCATGAATTCGTTATTGATCCTGATAACAGGTTAGTTACTGTACATCTCTGTTTTTAATTTTCCGTTTCGTTTTGAAGTTGTTAAGTACTTACTGTTAATTGTAATTATTAACTGAGGTGAAATTTAAATAATTTTAATTTATTTTAGTTACTTAATGTGGGGAGAGTAATGGTAGGGTCAGGAGATTATGCTGTCTGATTAGTGTTGTTGTATCTTGTGGACTAAAATGGCGGTAATTTTAAATCATCATACGTGGAGGTGCTGTTTTTCTTTGGCTCTCTCCGCAATTCATGTGATGTGAGTTTTGCGTTATTCTCCATCGCTCCTAGATGAGTCATATGCTTTTTTAATTGTTATAGTCACAGGTCAAGTAATGACAATCACGTCATCACATGAACGAATTTTTATAATATTATTGCTTTACATGTATAATTTCCAATTTTTATGGATATAATTCATCTTTTTGTAAAAAAAATGAAAATAATAGAATTTGTAGAAGTGGATTCTTGTAATTTTAAAGTGTTATAATTTGATGCAGTCACTTTTCTCTCTCCAATCACGCAGTCTCGATAATTGATTTTTTCACCTAAAATCTATATGAATATAATTTTTTTTATATGAAATTGATAACAATTAAATATCTGCTTTCGAGATGAAAGATATAATATAATTTAAATAATAGTAAAAGATATATTATAGTAAAATTAGCTTAAATAATAAGGTAATATAAATGCATTTTCAATGGTATCAACTCTAATAGTAAAAATGTTAAGTTCAAAAATAAATTCTAGTGTGCATTAAGCAATTTTTATTAGTGATATTTTTAATATATCTTTGATTTTAAGGTAAACAAAATTTATGTTTGATATTATTTCAAAATCACAAAAAACAGACGGTGTATATAATTTAAAATTTGCGGCTGCCACAATCAGTTGAATTTCTAAATACTTTGATAATTAATTTTAGCAGAATTAAATTTATTAGATTTGAATTTAGTATAATATATATATATATATATATATATATATATATATATATATATATATATATATATATATATATATATATATATATATATATATATATATATATATATATATATATATATATATATATATATATATATATATATATATATATATATATATATATATATATATATATATATATATATATATATATATAATTCTGTTAAATATATCACTTTAAACTCAGAACTCTTAGATCTTAATTAATAAAATCAATTTTAAAGGTGATATCAATTTTATGTTAGAAGAATCAAATACTTCAAAAAATTTATAATATCAATTTTAAATCTCTAAAATTACTTTCCACCGTTTTAAAAACTAAATTAAACATACACTTATTTATAAAATAAGATCCGCATGTTAAACCGTTTAAGTTAAACTTTTTAATTCTAAAAGCTTTTCTTTTCTTACTTTTTGAATAGCAGTACTTTTCACATAAAATGAAACTTTTCACGCCCGACCTATTAAAAGGGATTTGTTTTCCCTCCGGCACACGAGTTCTTTTAAATATGGAAACCTTTTTAAGTATGATATTAAAAAAACAATTAGTTAGAGGCCTAATTTTCTTTTTGTCTAGTTTGATTCTTTTAAATATGGAAACCTTTTTAAGTATGATATTAAAAATAACAATTAATTGGAGGCCTAATTTTCTTTTTATGTAGTTTGATTCTTTTAAATATGGGAACCTTTTTAAGTATGATATTAAAAATAACAATTAATTGGAGGCCTAATTTTCTTTTTATGTAGTTTGATTCTTTTAAATATGAAAACCTTTTTAAGTATGATATTAAAAAAAAACAATTAATTGGAAGTCTAATTTTCTTTTTGTCTAGTTTGATAGGAGAAATAATATAGGTATATAATTGAAATTTTTGAATGTTTGAAATATCACTTAAAAAGTTAAAAAAAAAAAAGAATATACACCAATAATATAAAATAATTTTATACTGTCAACCAATCACTATCTTATATTCTGATAAATTATTCTAATATTTTTAAAGTTAATTATGTAATATAATTGATAAGTGAATTTGTATTATATAATAATACACTATCTTTATTCTCTTTTAAAATATATTCTGACATTTACATTTATTTAAGCACAGAGTAAAAATGATTAGAAAGTTCATTTAAAAAAGATTTATAATAAGGAAGGTTTTTTGTAATAAAATATATTAATAAAGATTTAACCAATCAATTCCGTTTTACATATGAACGAATAATCTAGTTTTATAATTCTTACAAAAAATTTGTTTCACTCACTGGAGTCCAAATGCTTATTATAATAAATATTTAAAGTAACAGAAAAAGAGCATCCATGGGAGCACGTGAGAGATAGAACAATTGCAGATAGTGTAATAAATCCTAATTTAATTACAATGAGAGAATTATAAAATATCACAACATCTACTTTATGTTTGATATTACAGTTCACTCTATAGCTTATGCCCCTCCAGTATTGATAAATACCGTCTCAATTAAAGTAAGACTAAATTGTTTGATGCTGATATTAATGAGCAATGCAGGTGGTATAGAGCATGGATCAAGTTCATATTATTATGGGCAGTATACTCATCATTCTTCACCCCGATGGAGTTTGGATTTTTTCGTGGCCTGCCAGAGAATCTCTTTATACTGGACATCATAGGACAAATAGCTTTTCTTGTGGACATTGTTTTGCAGTTCTTTGTCACTTTTAGAGACAGTCAAACCTATCACATGGTCTACCGGCGTACTCCTATCGCTCTGCGGTAAATTTTCACCTCATGATGTTCTTCTTATTACCATGATCTAATGCTTTTTTATTGTATCTGTGTTTAGAGTCACATGTCGGATGATACATAGTCATAAGCGATGTTTATATAGGTGGGAGTGTTAGACTCTTCAGTTTCGTATTTGTTATTAAATTATTAGGAGAGTCCGTGGATAATTATTATATTATTAATTAAGTGTGTTTAAGTGTAGAATAAATAGGGAAAGACATTAGGGAGCTGACCATCTTAGAATTGGATAGGAAAAGGGGCCATTTTGACATAGGGAAATGCACACCCTCGAAGTTCTGCGGTACTGTTTTGTAATTTAAAGGAATTTTTCATATTTCCTTTTATGTATTAGTTGGTTTCTATCAACTGACATCAGAGCAGTTCTGATCCAAAAAGATTTTGCCGGTATACTGGAAATTTTGGTATGAATATGGCTGCAGATTTGATTCCAAGATTTGATGGAAAGGAGGCCTATTGGTGGCTGATCCAGGCTGAGCAATATTTTGGATCAAGAAGAATGAGTGAAGAGATGAAGCTTGAGTGGGCTGTTGCATCTGCATTGAGAGGAGATGCTCTTGATTGGTGGATTTCTTGGAAGGAGAGTCATCCAAATACTTGTTGGTGGAATTTTGTAAAGGCCATTCTCAAAAAATTCCAACCAGAAGTTTGGGATTGTCTACTAGAGTCTGAAAAGGGAACACAGGAAATCCAAGGCAGCAGTGAAATTCAAGAACCAATAGCATTACCAACTGAAGAAAAGATTGGTGGTAAAGTTGAAGACTCATAAATCCAACAATTCAGTGAAAAAGAAGTTTTTAAAATAGATATCAAATCTGATTGCAAGGTCGACAAAGTGAGAAATATAGATTCATTGATGGCTGTCAGTGAAGCAAATGTCCAAAAAAGTGACGGAGAGTCGACTATTTCATCACAGACAAAAGACTCGCTATTGTAAATGTTTGCTACTATTCTTAAGATAAAGTTTAGGAACAAGAAATTTCCACTACCAGTGCCACTGGCCACAACAAATGGTCATGAGAGGACTGCCATTAGCAAGCAAATTTGATCCTGAGGAAAATTTCCTACTTCATGTACAACTCAACCTTTATGTTTCAAGTTATGGGACTAGGAGGATGCATTTTTTCTATTGTGTATTTCTTTCACCTCGAGAACAAGGTGAATCTTTAAGGGGGGAGTATTGTTACATTCTTCAGTTTCGTAATTGTTATTAAATTATTATGAGAGTTAGTGAGTAATTATTATACTATTAATTAAGTGTGTTTAGGTGTAGAATAAATAGGAGAAGACATTAGGGAGTTGATCATCTTAGAATTAGATAGGAAAATGGGCCTTTTTGGCATTGAGAAGTGCAGATCCTCGAAATTTTGCAGTACTGTTTTGTAATTCAAAGAGATTTTCTCTATTTTCTTTGGATTCTATCATAGAGATATCCATCACTTTACATGTCGATCTTTAGAGTTGAGTTAGATACAAATTTTAAGATTGTATCAGGGTTTATCAGAAATTTTTGGACTTCCCAGCTAAGGCTCTAGATTTTGATCTTCTTCGGCCCCTCAATCCGAAGTCTTCAGGTGTTAGATTAGTGGCATGACTGGTAGAAGGACTGCATAGAATCCAACTTGTGTATAACCATGGCTTTAATATAGTTTTAGTGAAAGCTTATATCATTTAAATATCTTTGATATTTGATAGGTGATACGTGCTGAAATACGATAGTGGTAGCGTATTGGGTTGTTTTTAATATATTTATGCCTTCCTTTTTTTCTTTTCTGCAGGTATCTAAAATCTACTTTTGTCGTTGATCTTCTTGCATGTATGCCGTGGGACCTCATCTACAAGGTTCTAATTCTTTTGGATAAACCTTAATTTCCTATGTAACTGCACTATTTCCGATGATTGTTTTGGCCTCTTTAAGTTATTTCTCGGTCTCGTAATAAATGTTTTATTTGAACTTTGCACGATTTTTAAGAAAATGATTAAATTTGTTGATTTTAATGATAAAATTAATATCATTTATTAAAATATCTTTGTTTATTATACTCCATCCGTCTCATGTGTTTCATTTGAGTTCTGTGCGGTTCTTAAAAAAATGATAAAATTAATACTATCATTTATTAAAATATTTTTATTTATTATAATTAATAGAGTAGTTGAAAAATGTGAAAAATAATATAGAGTATAGTAATAAAAAAAATAATAAATATTGTATTGGTATTCTAAAAATATATTTATTTTAAGACATATTACAAATAAAATATTTATTATGAGACCGAAAGAGTAATAAATAAGAATATAATAGTGAAAAAAAATAATTAATATTATATTAATATTTTAAAGAGACGTTTATTTTGAGACATGAAAAAAATACAAATGAGACATTTTTAAAAATATTTTATATATTGCTGTTCACCTTTTACAGTGGTTCTAGGCATTTAGCTTATTTTTTCTTCAGTTTGCAATAAAATGTCAGTTGCCAGAAATAGGGGAACCTTTATCATCATTTTACTTTTTCTTGAACTTTCCACGGAGCCATGGAGGTTTTATTGGGATTTGATTGAAACATTATAATATCTATAAAAACTACAAGTCTAATTTCTAGTTCAACTTGGCAACTATTAGTTGGTTAATCAGGGAAAAGACAGAAGTTGCTTAATATCTTGATAGATTGTCTCAATACTTGGAATTGAAAAAACAAATAACATTTTTATGATGTGGTGATGGATCATTTAGAGCATTTCATTATGTCCTATAGCAGTGGCACATATGTCATTGTTCTTTTCTTGTGTTTCTTTTTTGTATCTAAGCATCATGCTAGTTAATTACATTATTAGATTTCCCCGTTGGTTCACAAGCTTGCAGACTTTATAATCTATAGGTTCTATATTAGCACAAGTTAAGGTTAATGTTGGCTGTGTGGTTTTATGACATGGCCTGTGAAGAGGAAGAACGGCACTTGTTATACTAACACATTAAAGGCTTTTGTTATTTATGACTTATGATTTTGTATCAAGTTCTTTATTATTGAAAGTTTTCAGTTCATCAATCTTGCTCTAAGCACCAAGATAACCTTTAATGAACAGGCTTGTGGACACAGAGAGGAAGTGAGGTTCCTATTGTGGATCAGATTATATAGGGCGCAGAGAGTTGTGCAATTTTTCATGAATTTGGAAAAAGACATTCGTGTCAACTACATTATTGCTCGGATTGTGAAACTTTTAGTTGTTGAAATCTACTGCACCCACACAGCAGCCTGCATTTTCTACTATTTGGCTACTACACTACCTGAATCGCAAGAGGGTTACACATGGATAGGAAGTTTGAAACTGGGTGACTATAGTTATTCAAAGTTCAGAGAAATTGATCTTTGGAAGCGCTACACGACATCAATGTATTTTGCTATTGTTACCATGGCTACTGTCGGTAGGTTTCTTTCTTTAAAATTTAATTTACATTACAAAATGATTTTCATGTTGTCTACCATTAGTCATCTCTATCCAGCCTATGTAGTGTTCTACTTTAGGGCATCCTTGGAACACATTTATAAGCAACAAAAATGCTTTAATTTTTGGTCATTATTATAAGCAAAAGTCAACTATTACTAAATCATTTAATGTTGTAATTCGTAATATACCTTTCTATTTCATTTTCTAACATTCTATTAAATTTAATAAAGATGACATTATAGTAAATTTAATTAATATTTTTACTAAAATCTAAAATGTTAACTCCAATTGATTAACCGTAAAAATCATTTTTGTTGCTTATAAATGTGTCCGGAGGGTGTATTTAAATAGCTGGCCATATTAAGCCTAGATAAAAGAAGAGGGGTGTGCTGGCAATTGGTTGCTAACTATAGAACTTTGACATATCTATAAAATGCGGGATAAAGATGAAAGAAATTCCTAAAAAGGATTAGAGATAGTCTGAAGAAAATTGTTGGAGAAAGAAACCATTTAAAAAGACTTTACAGTAAATTAAATGGATTTAGGGGTGTATGATTTAATCCTGTAACCAACTACACTTGGTAGCGTAAGTCTTGATTGTAGTTGTTGGCCATAAGTATTCACAGAATTCTACTGATAAGCATGTCAATGATGTGTTGTCATAGTAGATCGAGTTTTAGTGCTTTGAAAAATAAAGCAGCAGAAACTCGGCCACTGTTTTCTCACCGACCAAATCTCAAAAGAACTAGTTTGTTTGAAATTACTGGCCTGGTGAGCCATATCAGCACAAATTGAAATGTGAACCTTAGTTCATATCTGACACAGCTGCTGTTACCTTGTCTGCATCTGCTGAAGCTTTTCTAGGTTAAATGAATGAAATGGCAGTTATCATGGATTTCTAGATCCATGTATTATTTGCATTGATCTTAGTAGTTTTATAGTGTCCAAATTGTATACTATCTTATCTCTCTTAGAAAGTTATTCTGAATGAATCTTGTTTACAAATTTCTTTTTTTCCACAGGCTATGGGGATATACATGCTGTGAATATGAGGGAAATGATATTCATAATGGTTTATGTTTCACTCGACATGGTTCTTGGTGCTTATTTGATCGGTAATATGACAGCTTTAATAGTCAAGGGATCAAAGACTGAAAAGTTTAGGGACAGGATGACAGATTTGATGAAATATATGAATAGAAATAAACTTGGTAGGGATATTCGGGAACAAATAAAGGGTCATGTTCGCTTGCAGTTTGAGAGCAGCTACACCGACG
Source organism: Vicia faba (assembly GCA_948472305.1). NCBI lineage: Eukaryota > Viridiplantae > Streptophyta > Magnoliopsida > Fabales > Fabaceae > Vicia > Vicia faba. Next base: position 280,280,777 of record OX451736.1, read on the forward strand.
CTGCTGTCCTTCAAGACATTCCCATTTCAATTCGATCTAAGGTAATGACAGAAAGAAGAGGGCTTTAAACATCATCTATGGTTAGTTTGAACATCATTTATGGTTAGTTACGGAAACCATTGTTGTCATTATTCTGATTTATTTCACTTTCTACAATATCTGGCTTTGCCTTATGCTTTCAATGCTTGTTGATATTTGTTCTCAATTTGTTTAGTGGAATCAAGTTTTGTTGATACTTGTGGAATTTCCCTATGTTTTATCTCTATTGATTATACATTTCAAATTTATGATGAATTCACTTATTACTGGTAATTTGTCAGGAAAGTGCATGATAAATATGCAATAATGGATACTATTTGAAAGTGTATAATTTGCTAAGTATTCATATATAAAAGAAATTTCAGTTAAATACTCTTAAATGATTTATCACTACATTAAATTCCTATGATGCTTATTAGAAACATTTCCATACATCTTTTCTCAATGTAGGTAAGATAACATTTTAGGTTTTATAGGGATGACATGTTATGCTGTGTTTTTTTACAGTAGTGTATTTTTTTATTTTATATATTCACTATTCCATTGAAAATCGAGATAGATTAAACTTTTAGACTAAAATGAATTGACATGTGTATATTGTATATTTTTCTTGATATTCACTAATGAACTATTTTAATTTGAACCATCATATTGTTGGCTAGATTCACTTTTCTGTTCAATTTTATGCTTTAAAAAATTCATACTTTTCTGTTTATTTCCTACTCCACCCTGTTCCAACAAATTTTCTGCTGGAGTTGTAGGCCATCATCTGTTCACTTTTCCATGAAAGCATCTGGTTTGTAGGCTTTTGTGTAACTGACTAATTACTTTTTGCAGATATCCCAATCGTTGTATTTGCCATACATTGAAAACATTCCTCTTTTTAAAGAATGCTCTTCAGAATTCATCAACCAGATTGTAAGTAATGTTTTCCCCATTGCCTAGCATATATCATGATAAAGTTACATCTGTATTATCTGTATTTTTGGTGAATAAAGCTGAAAGCTCTCTTTAGCTTTTTGGACTTAATCTAAAACCTACAAGTTACAACTAAAACTTAGGAGTGAGTGACAAGACAAAAATCCAAACACTTGTTACTCATCAAACTGTAGGGATAGAACAAATTTTCGTCCAAAGAAAAGCTATCTAAATAACAGTCTTCCTTTCCTACTTAATACTTTGTTTTCAAATTTCTTTTCACAAAAATTAACTATGCTTTCACTTATTTTACTCCTCTCTCCCCCACCACCTCTCAATATATAATTATGTATGTGTGCATGCATGTATATACATAACTTTTATTTGTTATATTTGGATTATATAATGTGTGTATCATGTAAATATTTTATATACATGTAGAAACTTTATATTGATATTACCACTTTTACATTCAAGGTTGAACTTTGTGGTGATAATAAAAGTTGCTAGTATGGGCCTCTTTCTCCAGATTGAATAAGATTAGTGGCACCTTTGTTTAATGAGAGTTTCTAAATCGTCTGTTATCATTTCCTGCACGCACAATGTCAAGTGATAATAATTTATGTTCCTTTATCTCTCAGGTTACTAGGCTCCATGAGGAATTCTTTCTTCCAGGAGAAGTTATAATGCAACAAGGACACGCTGTTGATCAACTATATTTTGTCTGTGATGGTGTGCTGGTAAGATTTTATATTTCCAGAACCACTTCTGCAATTTCTATCTTTTCTCATCTTCCAAGTATCTGAATTTTTTTTTATATAATAATATAATACTATTTATATTATGTGGGATAAGGCTACGTTGTTTTTCTTGTAATAATGTAATACTATTTATGTATTTTAGTTTCTTTGTTGTTGTAACTTATGAAATTTTTTACTTTTTGAACTTTATTACGATGTTTTGCTGTGAATTGAACAATTTAGTTTTTTTATGTAACAACATAAAAAAATATCGTTTTTTTATCGATGCATCCGTGACTTGATTTTTTTTAAAAGTCCGTATCCCGTATGCATCATAGGTATTCATACCTTTTTATTCCCAAGCATTGCTTGATAATGCTGAATTTTCTTATTTATATTTATACAAATATTTATGAGAATAGCGGCTTTGAGAATATAATGAATGTGCTTTATCACATATCCAGTAGGTTATCAAAGAGGAACAAGTTTAATATGAATTTTAGGACTAATTCTTTGAAAACTTTCAACAGAAGACGGATTTCAATTTATGTTTATTGAATGCCCAAAACTGTTTCAATGCAGGAAGAAGTAGGCACAGCTGAAGATGGGTCTGAAGAAACTGTTGCACTTTTAGAGCGCAATAGTTCATTTGGAGAAATATCTATTCTTTGCAACATTCCTCAGCCATATACTGTCCGTGTTTGTGAACTGTGTAGGGTCCTGCGGCTTGATAAACAATCATTTTCAAATATCTTAGATATATACTTTTATGATGGGAAAAAAGTATTAGACAATCTTGTAGAGGTAACCATGTCATATATATTAGTTTTGATATCGTTTTCCCTTTAATAGAGTCTCTGACATGAGTTAAAAATATATTATGCTACTCTCTAAACTCTAGTTGAACATGGCAGGGATGTACCGATTTACTTATTTTTGGATTATACAATTTAATTATTTTCTGATCACGAGACAGCTAAATATCTCATTTTTATAGGGAAAAGAGTCTATTAGAGGTAAGCAATTGGAGTCAGACATCACCTTTCATATTGGAAAGCTAGAATCTGAACTTGCTTTGAAGGTCAATAGAGCAGCTTTTGATGGTGATATGTATCAGCTAATAAGTTTGATTCGAGCTGGAGCTGATCCTAAGAAGACAGATTATGACGGAAGGTCACCTTTGGTAATGAGCTTGAAACTTTTTACTATGATGATGTCATTTTATCTATCAATTTCATCTCGTTCATCTATGTGGTGGTTAACTAACTGCCACTTACAAACGCTGTTATAAAAGTTCTTGCATGATACGGACCTTTGTTGTTTTTCCAATAGCATCTCGCGGCATGCAGAGGATATGAAGATATCACACTTCTCCTTATTCATGAAGGTGTAGAGATCAACATCAAAGGTAATTTATGTAACTTAAAGATATTCCTCAAGGATCAAACCTAAATTTAAGGTAATGCAAACATCACTAATGTGGTACTTCCATAGATAACTTCGGGAACACACCACTACTTGAAGCAGTTAAGAATGGAAACGATCGGATTGCTTCTTTACTTGTTAGAGAAGGGGCCTCTTTGAAGATAGATAATGGTGGTAGTTTTTTATGCACAGCAGTTGCAAGAGGAGATTCAGATTATCTTAAAAGGCTTTTATCTAATGGAATGGATTCTAATTTGAAAGATTATGACTATCGAACCCCTCTACATGTTGCTGCATCTGAAGGGTTAATCTTCATGGCAAAGTTGCTATTAGAAGCTGGAGCCAGTGTTTTTACAAAAGACAGGTATTGTTCACTTTCACTGATTCTTATTTTACATGTTCAAACTAGCATGACTAGTGTTTCAAGTAGGGAACCAGTCAATACTTGTTTTCACTTGAAAAATAAAAAGGGACGTGCTTAAAGCTAGCCTAGTTTAGTAGTGCGCCAGGCTTCTGTTTTCTAGAATTCATCCCCCAAAACCATATAATTATAGTTTGCAAACATTGCATTAATATCATACTCTAGACATATTTGAACTTCAGCGTTGGTAATAGCAGTATTGTGTTGTGACTTGTGAGTTCTTAATGGTGTTTATAGACATTACTAGTGTTTCTTCCACCAAAACTGTCTATTATAAGTGAAATATGACTATTTCTCTTAGCTGAACCGTTTATTTCCCCTAATTTCAAACACTTAGCTGAACCGTTTATTTAGAATATACTATAGGTTTGCTGTTTCTTTCCTTTTCATTGTTAAGTTCTTTTTCATTTCACTGCAAAACAGGTGGGGAAATACTCCGCTTGATGAAGCTCGGATGAGTGGAAATAAGAATCTGATAAAGATGCTGGAAGATGCAAAATCTGCTCAGTTGACAGAATACCCTTTTCCCCAAGAAATTACAGGTATAAGCCTTCTTTTATTTTAAGAGGTTGTAAGAAATTCAATAGAATACGCTATGTGACAATTTAGAGATATTAAGTCTCTGTTTTGGAGTTTGGATGGGAGGGAGCAGATGAAAAGAAAGAGTAATCCTTCACCTTATTTCGAAGTGTTTTTTTAAATTTTTTTATTTTTAAATTTGCTGGGTATTAAAAGTCAAAATAATCAGTTAATTTATTACTAAAAAGGCAAAATATATTAATTGGCTCAATATTTTGCACAAGACGTGCTAAAATTGAGCAGTAATTACATAGTTTACAGCTTACACACGCATAATGCAACCTGTGATCTCCTTTTGCTGTCAAACACACCACTACCTTAAGCCATGCTAGACAAAATAGAACCGTTCCATCTCCTTTAAGTTTCTTCTAAAGCACTTGCTCTATAGCCAAATCTTCCTTTCACATACTCACACAATCAGACTATACTAGCCAAACTCTTAAACCATTCCTGCTCATTAGTGATTTCATCTGTAATGCAAAAACAAAACTACCTTTAAGAACAAAGCCAACAATAAAAAACTAGGACCAAAAACAAAATCCAACGGTTATACCATCAAGACTGTAAGAGGGTTGTTAACCCATTGCTCCAAACCATACCTCAAAAAATCAAGTGTGGGTTAATATTAATTCTTGAATGATTGATCGGTCACATGTCGCCTCTTATTTAAATATTTTGCCTCTAGTTCCACCATTTACTTCTAGTTCCAATTTGATATGTATTACCTTTTGTTATGTCTGATCATCTCATTTTTCTTGAATAAACTCAAATATTAAATGTATCTTCCATTTTTTCCAGATAAAGTACATCCAAAGAAGTGCACAGTGTTCCCTTTCCACCCATGGGATCCTAATGAGAGTAGAAGAAATGGTATAGTATTATGGGTTCCACACACCATTGAAGAGTTAATCAAAACAGCCGCAGAACAGATAGGATTTTCTAGTGACTCTTGTATTTTATCAGAAGATGCTGGTAAAATTATTGATGTGGGCATGATTAAGGATGATCAGAAACTGTATTTAGTTCTTGAAACACATTAGGCAATTATATTATGGTTCTTTTAGAATCATATAATAATGTGGCCTCCTTGTAATGTGCTGTAATCTAGAAATAAGCGCAATATTTGATCTTATTAATGTCATGCAATCTGTTTATGTTAAATGTCCTATGCAATTAAAATCCATCCTAGTAATTAAGATCAAATAATTGCTTATGATGAGATTGTGCTTTCATGGCAGTGTCTAAAATTGCTGATGCTACTAGAGCACTCTCCCTTAAAGAATAAAATCCATTCAAAAACATTCTTCAACACAGCCCTTTCAGAAAATTGTAAGAAAGCAAAATTCTTCTCTCTTTAATGTGGAGTAACAATAAAAGAAGCTTTCAGAAAGCTTTTAACAATACATTAATACATTAGAATATGAATAATCAATCAATCAGTTACATTATAATGTATATTGACTCTCGTATTTATATTAATAGGTTAAAAGTGTAATACATAAAAAAGACAAATGAGTCAAATTCATATACTTAATCCTAAATCCTAGTAATATAATGTTATAATGTAACTTTTAAACTCCTTCTCAAGATGATGGACCATATATATTAATCATGTCAAGCTTGTTACAAATGAAATCACCACGCATCCAATTCAACGTCTTTGTAAACAAATACGTTAGTTGATCTCTTGTCCTGACATAGGAAATGAATATGAGATTTTCTTGAACCTTTTCTCTGATAAAGTGATAGTCTACCTCAATGTGTTTTGTTCTTTCATGAAAGATTGGATTTGATGTAATATGTATGATACCTTGGTTATCACACCACAATTTCATAGACAATGATTCACAAATTCCATCTCATCCTAGATTTGTCTTACGCAAATCAGTACATAAGTAGTTTGAGTCATATCACTGCGTTTTGCTTCTACACTTATCTTACTACTACATTATATTTCTTACTTTTCTAAGATATCAACTTACCTCAGAAGAATACACAATATCTCATGGTAGACTTCTGATCCACTGGACATCCTATCCAATCTGAATCAGAAAAGCCTCCACATGTATATGCCAATGATCTTAGTGCATAATTCCCTTTCTTGGAGCTTTCTTTAGATATTTAACAATATGAATTAGTCCTTCCCAATGAGTATTAATGGGAGAATACATAAATTGACTTACAACACTTACTGGAAAAACAATATCAACTCTCAATAAAGTTAAGTAATTCAATTTTTCCACAGATCTTCTATACTTCTGTGGATCTGAGAAAGAAATTCTATCCACTGTTAACTTAAATCCAGACAACGTAGGAGTCTCACATGATTTGGGTCTCATCATACTAGTTTTACTCAATATATCCGGAACATATTTTCTTTGTGAAAGAAAAGTATCTTTCTTTCAACGTCTAAGAAGTACTTCAAGACTTCCAAATCTTTGGTCTAAAATTTGGTTTGGAGAAAAGCCTTTAACTTCTCAATTTCTTTGTTATCACTTCATGTAATTACAATATCATCAACATACACCACACGTAAGATATTTTCACAACTGCTTTTATTAAGACAAATACTATATGGTCACTCTGACATCGTTTCATTTCAAATGTCAAAACCACTTCACTAAATCTTCCAAACCAAGACCTAAGTGATTGTTTCAAGCCATACAATGATTTTTTCAAATGACACACTTGTCTACCTGCCCCTCGAGCAACAAAACTAGGTGGTTAGTTCATATACACCTCATCTTGTAAGTTCCCATGAAAGAAGATATTTTTCACATCTAATTGAAACAATGGTTAGTGGTGCTCGACAACGAGAGATATAATAATACGAATAGATAAAAGTTTATCCACGGGGAAAAAGTATCAGTATAGTCAACTTCATATGTTGGGCATATCCTTTGACAACTAGTTGTGCTTTTAAGCAGGCCACAAAGCCATATGGATTCATCTTATCAATATACACCAATTTGCATCCAATAGGTTGCTTGCTTGCAGGAAGAGAAACGAAATTCTAAGTGTCATTATTGTAACACCCTCTAAAAACCCCGAACAATTTTTCGCAAACACTATAAGCATAATATCAGAGTACATGTATAATCGAGGATGCTACAATTCTCTTTTAATAAAACAACAAATTCCTGTCATGCATAATCTTAGTAGTAACTCATACATGTTTACACAGCGGAATAATTTATTTAATAAAATCAATGTTATAATATTTTTAAAATCATCAGGGATTAACACCTGGAAAATATCAACATCATCTTATAACAAACATAAGGAAATAAACGAGTCTGACTAAAATAGCTCGACAAACAAACGTTCCCGGAGTTACAACTACCAGAGCATGACCCGGACAATACTAAAACGAAAGATAAACTAGAACGACAAGCCTTCGCCAAGCACCTGAACGAAGCTCCTCAATCTGAAATATTCAACAGTAAGGGTGAGCATCTCAATTATACATTTGATTATACGTTCATAACAATCAATTCAGGAAATCATAAGCATCACCCAATAATTAGCATTTTTCATAGTTTACAAAAACCTTTGCAATTCATACAACCATAATATATTGCTTTTCATGTTTGTAATTAACATCAAACATCGTCAACCATTTAGCAACCATACGTGCATACAAACAATCAAATACAACATTCGAAAAATCATCCATTCATGTTATATTCAAGGTAATGCAACACACCCATGCATGTGGTACCACTTTACCGCCCCATTAAATCTCGGGTCACGGATAACTCACCGTTCCATTATATCGCGGACACGGCTACCACCTCAACGTTCCATTAAATCGCTGACACGTATATTGGCCACCATGTTAATTCCACACAATGGGAATTAACAAATGCAACATGATATGTAAGTATGTAACACTCAGCATACTATGAACATCAATCAACATATCATGCAACATCAACAACATCAAATCATAACAAGATATGGATAGCATGTAATCACTCAGCATACTATTTAAACATCAATCATATCAAGTCATATCATAATTCATGCTCGATAACATTATCCAAAAGCACGACAATAAAATCCACAATAACGCACAAAAACCAAAATTCAGAAAAATCAACACAGCAGAGCAACACGGGTGCCCGTGTTGTGCAACACGGCCCGTGTTGCTGAACACGTCCAGAAAACACACATTTTCTTTTTCTCATTACAGGGAACCTAACACGGGTACCCGTGTTGTGCAACACGGCCCGTGTTGTGCAACCAGAAGCACACCATCTCCCAACACAGAAGAGCAACACGGGTGCCCGTGTTGTGCAACACGGCCCGTGTTGCTGAGCGCGTACAGGATTTTCCTGAACCTGCAGCAGCTCAGTACAGCAGCCAAACGCGGGAAAATGCGGCTAAACGCGCATTTCGGTACCTAACGACATCGAGTTTGTATAACTCAAAACAAAACATCCATTCCATAATTACCAACAATTATCATCGTCACTTAACAGTGATTACTCATCCTTTTTAGGGAATTTCTGACAACATTAAGGTTATCCCTACAACTTCCAAGGTAATTTCACGATCATCAGATATACTCCCAATTCACCATTTGGAACCTAAAATTCCTAATCGATTCATAACAATTGGGAACCTAACCCTTTTCTAACAAGGTTCAATCCTAAGGGTATCGATTCCTAGTAACATCTAACAATTGGGGTTTTTTCCCTACGATTACCCAAATCAACCGTACATAAACCCATAAACAAAGGTAAATCGAGTAATAGCCCCCCTTACCTTATCAATTAGCAGCTTTGAATTCTTGAGCGATGTTCTTCGTTCTTCGTACCTTCAGAGCTCTGCTTCCCCAAAATCCCAACTTATGTTTATCGTGAAAAATGAGAAAACTAACTTGAGTTCCAAAACATAACTTTACTTCTTTTGCACCCCCACTCTTTACTAACAACATCCAAGCCCAATAACTTAAAACTCAGCATTTTCTTATTTCTTTCATTTTCCTCCATATTCAAAATAAATAATTCCTTTTTATTTTATTAATTCTAATAAAATAATTTCCCAAATTTAAATAAATCAAATAATTGAAACTGGGGTGTTACAACTCTCCCCCACTAAAAGAGTTTTCGTCCTCGAAAACATACCTTAGACGAACAGTTCCGGATAAGCCTCTTTCATCTGGCTCTCCAGCTCCCAAGTGATATTTCCATCTGCTGGACCTCCCCAAGCAACCTTCACTAATGCTATCTCTTTACCTCTTAACTGTTTCACTTCCCGATCTTCTATCCTCATAGGCAATGTTTCTACTGTCAGGTTATCTCTCACCTGTACATCATCTATTTGGATTACATGAGATGGGTCTGGAATGTATCTCCTCAGCTGAGAAACATGAAAAACATCGTGCAAATTCGCAAGTCTCGGAGGTAAAGCAATACGATAAGCAACTTCTCCAACTCTTTCCGTAATCTGAAACGGACCAATAAAACGCGGAGTCAATTTCTTAGATTTCAACGCTCGACCAATACCCGTCATCGGAGTAACTCTCATAAACACATGATCTCCAGCACTGAATTCTAAATTCTTTCTCCTCTTATCATGATAACTTTTCTGACGACTCTGAGAAGCTCTCATCTTCTCTTGAATCAATTTGATCTTTTCAGTAGTCTGCTGAACAATCTCTGGCCCAACTACCGAACTCTCTCTAGATTCATACCAACACAAAGGTGTTCTACACCGTCTACCATACAATGCCTCAAACGGAGCCATACCAATACTCGAATGGTAACTATTGTTATAAGTAAATTCAATCAATGGCAAATAGCTATCCCAAGCTCCACCCTGCTCTAAAACACAAGCACGCAATAAATCTTCTAACGATTGAATCGTCCTCTCCGTCTGTCCATCAGTCTGAGGATGGTAAGCTGAACTCAACCTCAATTTAGTACCCAAAGCCTTCTGCAATCCTTCCCAAAATTTCGAAGTAAATCTCGGATCTCTATCTGACACAATACTAGAAGGAACTCCATGCAAACTCACTATTTTCTCAATATATAACTGTGCCAATCTCTCTATTGAGTAATCCATTCGCACCGGTATAAAATGAGCAGACTTAGTCAACCTATCCACAACGACCCATATTGCTTCACAATTCATAGGAGTCCTCGGCAACCCAGATACAAAATCCATAGAAATACTATCCCACTTCCATTCTGGAATAAACATTGGTTGCATAAATCCAGACGGCTTCTGATGCTCAATCTTCGATTTCTGACAGATTAAACATGCATACACAAATTCAGCTATTTCCTTTTTCATTCCCGGCCACCAAAACAATTTCTTCAAATCATGATACATTTTCGTGGCACCCGAATGAATACTCATCCCACTGCGATGTCCTTCCTCTAATATACTCTTCTTGATTTCCGCGACATTAGGAACACAAACTCTATCGCTAAATCTCATAACATCATTCTCATCAATTCTAAACTCACCACCTTGATCTTGGTTGATCAATGTCAATTTATCAACTAAATTAACATCAGATTTCAGCCCGATCCTGATCTCTTCTAGGATACCACTAGTAAGTTTCAACATACCCAAACGAACACACTTCGGAGTACTTTCACAAACTAAACTCAAATCTCGGAATTGTTCAATTAAATCCAATTCACGAACCATCATCATAGACATATGCAAGGATTTCCTGCTCAAAGCATCTGCAACCACATTTGCCTTACCAGGATGGTAATTCAAACCAAAATCATAATCTTTGAGAAATTCCAACCACCTTCTTTGCCTCATATTGAGCTCTTTCTGATCGAAAAGATACTTCAAACTCTTATGATCACTATACACTTCAAATCTCGAACCATACAGATAATGTCTCCACAATTTCAAGACAAACACAACTGCTGCTAACTCTAAGTCATGAGTAGGATAGTTCCTTTCATGAACCTTCAGCTGTCTCGAAGCATACGCAACTACCTGTTGATTCTGCATTAAAACACCACCTAGACCCAACAGAGACGCATCACAATAGACCACAAAAGATTCCGCCGGATTCGGCAAAATCAGAATAGGAGCACTAGTCAATCTCCGTTTCAATTCTTGGAAACCTTTCTCACAATCAGAATCCCAAATAAACGCTTGTCCTTTACGAGTCAATTTCGTCAACGGCAAAGCTAGCTTTGAGAACCCTTCGATAAACTTTCTGTAATAACCTGAAAGACCAAGAAAACTTCTGATTTCAGAAACAGTCTTCGGTGCTTCCCACTGAGATACTGCTTCTACTTTTGTAGGATCCACTGCAATACCATTCTTAGAAATCACATGTCCAAGAAAACTAACTTCATTCAGCCAGAACTCACATTTGGACAACTTTGCATACAGCTTCCTATCTTTCAACAACTCTAACACAATTCTGAGATGTTCCGCATGCTCTTTGTCATTCTTGGAATAAATCAGAATGTCATCAATAAAAACCACAACAAACTTATCCAGATACGGATGAAAAATCCTATTCATATATTCCATGAAAACACCAGGTGCATTAGTAACTCCGAACGGCATAACAGAATATTCATAATGCCCATACCTCGTTCGAAAAGCAGTCTTTTGAATATCTTCCGCTTTCACACGAATCTGATGATATCCAGATCTCAAGTCAATCTTACTGAATACACTGGCTCCAATTAGTTGATCCATTAAATCATCAATCCTCGGTAACGGATACCGATTCTTAATGGTTACCTTGTTCAATTGCCTGTAATCAACACACAGTCTCATAGAACCTTCTTTCTTCTTAACCAACAACACCGGAGCACCCCAAGGCGAAACACTTGGACGAATAAACTTCTTCTCCAGTAAATCTTCCAACTGACTCTTCAATTCAGCCAACTCAGACGCAGACATACGATATGGCGCCATTGACACCGGTCTCGTACCAGGAATCAAATCTATAGAAAATTCCACTTCTCTCTCAGGAGGTAACTCACCAACATCATCAGGAAAGACTTCTGGGAAATCACACACCACTGGAAATTCACCACTCCTGGCCTTTCCTGTTGCATCTAACGAAGCAAGTAACATAAACACATTAGCACCGTCTTCCATTGCTTCTTGTACCTGCCTAGCAGTCATAGTCAAATTCTCGACACCGACTGCTTCTGGAAAAATCACCGTCTTAGCAAAGCAGTTCAGATGAACCCGGTTGAATTCCAACCAGTTCATCCCAAGGATAATATCAATTTGTTCAAGCGGTAGGCACACTAAATCCATACCGAAACCTCTACCAAAAATCTCAATAGGACAATTCCTACATACAAGTGAAGTTGTCACTGAACCCGATGCAGGAGTATCAACAACCATGCTACCTCGCATACCAGATATGTCCAGTTTCAACCTCTCAGCACAATCCAAAGAAATGAAAGAATGAGTTGCACCAGTATCAATAATTGCAACTAAAGGTGTGCCATGAATAAAACACGTACCTTTAATCAATCGATCCTCTGGAGTAGTCTCAGATCCAGACAAAGCGAACACTTTTCCACCTGACTGATCCTTCCTAGGCTTAGGACACTGCGGACGAATGTGACCTTCTTCGCCACAATTGTAACAAGTAACAGACTTCCCTTTGCAATCAATAGACAAATGACCAGCTTTTCCACATCTATAGAACTTCTTCTCATCACTCTTGCAATCTCGAATGTGATGACCAGACTCACCACACCTGTAGCATCTGATAGGAGCCTTAGAATCTCCCCCACTAGGCCTTTTCCAACCGCCTGATCTCTGGTTATCTCTACCATATGGCTTGCCACGGTCCATATGTTGCTTTCCCCTTTTATCAACAGCCCCACGAGAGTGAGACGACCTATTCTTGGTAATATCTTCTTCCAAGATTCTGCTACAATCCACCAGATCAGAAAATCTACGAATACGCTGGTACCTGATTCCCTGCTTAATCTCATCTCGGAGACCATTCTCAAATTTGATACATTTAGAGAATTCTCCAGCCTCATCATTGTTGTAGTGTGCATAATATTTTGCCAGCTCAGTGAACTTAGTAGCATATTCACTAACAGTCAGATTGCCCTGCTTAAGCTCCAAAAACTCAATTTCCTTTCTTCCCCGAACATCTTCAGGAAAGTACCTCCTCAGAAAAGCCCTTCTGAAGTTAGCCCAAGTCAGTGCCTCTCCATCCTGAACCATTTTAGTCCTTGTGGCAACCCACCAGTCGTCGGCTTCTTCTGCCAACATATGCGTACCATATCTGACTTTCAGATCTTCAGCACAATCGATCACACGGAAAATCCTTTCGATTTCCTTCAGCCACTTCTGAGCACCTTCAGGGTCATGTGTACCTTTGAACAACGGAGGATTGTTCCTTTGGAAATTTCCCAATTGCCTATCAGCACCAATCACGCCTCCAGTTGGGTTTCCAGCAAGTACACCAGCTAACATCCCCAAAGCCTCAGCGAGTGCAGCATCATTTCGTCCGTTACCTCCTCCAGCCATATTCCTGAGAATTAAAACATACTCCACATTAGAATACAGTATCGACAGTGTTATCTTACACTAATCGCATACAAAAGGGATGACTGACTCAAGACTCTGGTCGCAACGACCGACTATGCTCTGATACCACTATTGTAACACCCTCTAAAAACCCCGAACAATTTTTCGCAAACACTATAAGCATAATATCAGAGTACATGTATAATCGAGGATGCTACAATTCTCTTTTAATAAAACAACAAATTCCTGTCATGCATAATCTTAGTAGTAACTCATACATGTTTACACAGCGGAATAATTTATTTAATAAAATCAATGTTATAATATTTTTAAAATCATCAGGGATTAACACCTGGAAAATATCAACATCATCTTATAACAAACATAAGGAAATAAACGAGTCTGACTAAAACAGCTCGACAAACAAACGTTCCCGGAGTTACAACTACCAGAGCATGACCCGGACAATACTAAAACGAAAGATAAACTAGAACGACAAGCCTTCGCCAAGCACCTGAACGAAGCTCCTCAATCTGAAATATTCAACAGTAAGGGTGAGCATCTCAATTATACATTTGATTATACGTTCATAACAATCAATTCAGGAAATCATAAGCATCACCCAATAATTAGCATTTTTCATAGTTTACAAAAACCTTTGCAATTCATACAACCATAATATATTGCTTTTCATGTTTGTAATTAACATCAAACATCGTCAACCATTTAGCAACCATACGTGCATACAAACAATCAAATACAACATTGGAAAAATCATCCATTCATGTTATATTCAAGGTAATGCAACACACCCATGCATGTGGTACCACTTTACCGCCCCATTAAATCTCGGGTCACGGATAACTCACCGTTCCATTATATCGCGGACACGGCTACCACCTCAACGTTCCATTAAATCGCGGACACGTATATTGGCCACCATGTTAATTCCACACAATGGGAATTAACAAATGCAACATGATATGTAAGTATGTAACACTCAGCATACTATGAACATCAATCAACATATCATGCAACATCAACAACATCAAATCATAACAAGATATGGATAGCATGTAATCACTCAGCATACTATTTAAACATCAATCATATCAAGTCATATCATAATTCATGCTCGATAACATTATCCAAAAGCACGACAATAAAATCCACAATAACGCACAAAAACCAAAATTCAGAAAAATCAACACAGCAGAGCAACACGGGTGCCCGTGTTGTGCAACACGGCCCGTGTTGCTGAACACGTCCAGAAAACACACATTTTCTTTTTCTCATTACAGGGAACCTAACACGGGTACCCGTGTTGTGCAACACGGCCCGTGTTGTGCAACCAGAAGCACACCATCTCCCAACACAGAAGAGCAACACGGGTGCCCGTGTTGTGCAACACGGCCCGTGTTGCTGAGCGCGTACAGGATTTTCCTGAACCTGCAGCAGCTCAGTACAGCAGCCAAACGCGGGAAAATGCGGCTAAACGCGCATTTTGGTACCTAACGACATCGAGTTTGTATAACTCAAAACAAAACATCCATTCCATAATTACCAACAATTATCATCGTCACTTAACAGTGATTACTCATCCTTTTTAGGGAATTTCTGACAACATTAAGGTTATCCCTACAACTTCCAAGGTAATTTCACGATCATCAGATATACTCCCAATTCACCATTTGGAACCTAAAATTCCTAATCGATTCATAACAATTGGGAACCTAACCCTTTTCTAACAAGGTTCAATCCTAAGGGTATCAATTCCTAGTAACATCTAACAATTGGGGTTTTTTCCCTACGATTACCCAAATCAACCGTACATAAACCCATAAACAAAGGTAAATCGAGTAATAGCCCCCCTTACCTTATCAATTAGCAGCTTTGAATTCTTGAGCAATGTTCTTCGTTCTTCGTACCTTCAGAGCTCTGCTTCCCCAAAATCCCAACTTCTGTTTATCGTGAAAAATGAGAAAACTAACTTGAGTTCCAAAACATAACTTTACTTCTTTTGCACCCCCGCTCTTTACTAACAACATCCAAGCCCAATAACTTAAAACTCAGCATTTTCTTATTTCTTTCATTTTCCTCCATATTCAAAATAAATAATTCCTTTTTATTTTATTAATTCTAATAAAATAATTTCCCAAATTTAAATAAATCAAATAATTGAAACTGGGGTGTTACAATTATGCTCAAGAGCCTTCATTTACTCCTCCATATCTTGTCTCCAACCATCATGGTTAATAGCATCTAAAAGAGATTTAGGAACAAAAATATAATCTATGCTAACAACAAGGGATTTAGAAGTAAATGCAAAAGACAAAAATACGCATAAGAGGAAATATGATAAGTAGAAGTAAGTTTATATTTGTGTAAGACAATTGGAAGGTCATTTGCAGAATATGTAGGCACTAGAGACAATAGAGGTTGAGTATCTCCTAAGATATCCTCTCTTGAAACTCGGGGACGACGAGAATATGTGTGCTCAAAGAACTTGAAACCTGTTGCAACAAGAGTTAGAGGAATATAATGGGTAATAGTATAAATTAAGAAATAATCATCTGACTGATGCACTGGAAAAGACGATTGTAACACTCTAAATCACCCGCATAATTATTAAATAAAATTCAAAGAATTTAAAACATTTCAATATTTAGGATGTTACCTTCATACATACACATGTTCATCAATATGAAATACGTAACACATTTATAAAAACATAAAACCACATATACTTCATGTTTGAAAAATATTTCATTTATTCGCAACGAAAAACATCGACAACCTCCTTAACATGAGTTATAATTATCATAATTCAAAATTCAACACACAACATCAAATAAATCCAACAAAGTTTTACTCCCAACATAACAAGACAACGCAAATATCCCCAGTGTGACGTATCAGAGCTGACACTGACTCAATCTACGCAATACGAGGCAATCTCCTCGACTAACTATAGCCTCGAGCTACTTTGGATCATCTGCATGTTACCCACGTAGAGGAAACATTCAAACTGAAGAGGGGTGAGATATCATAACCATATAAAAGAATGCATAATAATAAGTAGATAGCAATTTAAGTACACATAATCACACTTCTTTACCTCACACCTTTACTTCGTTTTATAGCAATCACAAGGCATATCAAAATATCATCAACAATCCAAATAATACATATTATCAATCATAGTATAATCCATACATCACCCACATCATATAACTACAATCAAATCAGCATATAAAAAATATAACGTCAACATGATACAACGTCAACTTACATCATCTACGCAATGCAACTTCAACATGCATCATCCACATATTACAACATCAAGTTAATAATAATGTAATGAAATGAGACTGACACTGACTCAATTCATGTGGTAGCAACATGGAATAAGTCCTCGTCATAATGCTGAATAGGGCAGAAACAGGGCATTAGCCCTCATCATCGCGCCAATACAGGTCATCTCTCGCCAATAAAGGTCATCTTACAGAGCATGAGCCTTTATCATGAATGCATGCGACACCGACATGCAACAACGTAAAATGCATTGGTAGTCCTACCCACAAATTCCATGCCAATACATGTCATCATCATCATCATCACCATCATCATCATCATGCAGTACATCACGCAAAACAATTGAGCCATTCATACAATATCATCATACTCAATCCTCAATCGCAATATTCATCATAGCACATTACTCAGAAATACAAATAGATAGGAATCGATTTCGATCAAATAATTATCTACTATGTTCAAATTTATTTTTATAGGATAAAAAATGATTTTAACTTTTCATCGGTCCAAACGGCGCATCAAACGGATATCCGAGACGAAAGTTATGAAATTTATAAATTTTGAAAAATCTGACAGATTCAGTGGTAACCGGTTATTTCCAGAAGGGTAACCGGTTACACCCCTGCAACTCAAAATACTGCGCTTCTGTCTAGTTGGGTAACCAATTACCTCTCAGTCAGTAACCGGTTACACCTTCATGTTTTTTCCTATTTTGCCTAAAATTGCATAGGGTAATCGATTATTCCCAGGACAGTAACCGATTACACCTGATGTAGAACCCAAAAATCTACAACTTTTAAAAATATGAATTTCATTGTTTCAAAACTCAAACTTCCTATTTTTAAATCAAAATAGTGTCTTTTAATACTACCAATTATTCACAAACATTGTCCATCAATCCAACTCAATTTACATCATCAATTTCATCAATTACACGCAAAATGCATCAAAACAATTCATCAATAGGCAAAACCCCATAAAGTAAAATAGTGGAATCAAGAGCACACAATCATGGAACCTAATCACTACCATGCCCCATCAGTATGCAACCTGTTATACAGTTAGAATCCCACTCTTACCTTGGATTTTTCCGGTTCTTGACTCTTACGGTGAAACTTCTTACCCTAGCCTCTTTCTCATCTTCTCTCTTAAACCTTCTCTGTTTTCTACATTGTGTTTTCCTCTTCTCTATTTTCAACTATATTTTATTCCAACACTGACCTTAGGACTCCTAAATCATAATTTCAAATTTGTCATTTCCCAATTAAATAATAATAATATAATATAAAAACGATAATTATTATGTTAATTCAAATAATATTATTATTAGACCAACATTCTTCTTCCACCTCTATTTTTCTACATTTTTAGTCATACACCCCCAACACCTTAATTTCTTTATTTTCTAAGATGATTACCCCTTATTAAGGCATCACAACACATCGAAACATAACACTTACTCGTAATCATATATACTCCCTTAATATTTATTTATAAAATTAAATAAACAAAAATTGGGTGTTACAACGATTGAGACAGCAAAAAAGGATAATCTTCAAAGAATGAGATATCAACTGAAACAAAATAACGACCAAGATATGGGGAAAGCAATGACACCCCTTTTGGGTACAAGATTAACTCAAAAATACATACTTCAATGACTTGGGTCCAACTTAGCTACTTGCAAATGAACATCAAACACAAAACATGTGCAACCAAATATTTTAGAGGATAAATAAAACAAAGAACGAGAAGGAAAAATGATGAAATATGGGGATAACACCATTTAAAATAGATGATGGCATGCGATTAATTAAGTGGGTAGCAATGAGTACTAAATATGGCCAAAAAAACTTTTGGAACTTTTATCTCAAACAATAAAGTTCAGATAACTTCCATTAAATTATTATTTTTGCGCTTAGTAAGCGCCATTTTAGTGTGGAATGTCAATGCAAGATTGGTGAATCATGTCATGTTGATTCATGAAATTATTAAATTTTACAGAAAAATATTCTTTGACAT
Organism: Vicia faba; assembly: GCA_948472305.1. Lineage (NCBI taxonomy): Eukaryota > Viridiplantae > Streptophyta > Magnoliopsida > Fabales > Fabaceae > Vicia > Vicia faba. The sequence continues at coordinate 280,299,743 of OX451736.1, forward strand.
TACCACTTCGGAGAATGCGAACATGACAATTAAACAGTGTATGAATTTCATCACAAAATTTGCAAAATATAGTAAATAACTCATATATGGATTTCATTAAGTATAACCAAGTTATGCGTGAATAGTCATCAACAAAAGTAACAAAATACCTCTAGCCAAAATTTGAGGTTACTGGATAAGGACCCTAAACATCATAATGGATAATGTCAAATAATGCTTTAATCCTTTTATTTAGACGAGGTAAATAAACATTATGATTATGCTTAGCAGATTGACACGACTCACAAGACAAACTCAATATTAACTCTAACTGAGGACAAAATCATTTAAGAACTCCTAAAGATGGATGTCCAAGCTGACAATCAAATTGAAAAGATGACATGATACAAATTTTGGAAGTTGATGATGCTGATGAAACTCATTCTTCAAGCAGATAATGTAAATTATATACTCACCCTCTACCAATAGTCATATGTGGTGACAAATCCTAAAATACATAAGAGTTGGGAAAAAGTTATATAGTAATTTAAAAAATCAATTATTTGACAAATTTAAAGAAGATTACAGGGGAACTAAGGTAAATATAAGACAAATGACAAAGATAAGGTAAAAAACAGGATAATACACCCACTTTATTTATCATGGACTTTGGAACCATCAACAAGGCTAATAAAATAATGATTATCGAAATGATTAAAAGAGGATATACACGTTTAGACAAATGTGCTTATGGAGGAAGATGTAGATGGATGATGGGAAAGCTGAAATTGTGTATATCTATTAAATTATTCATCATTGTTAACTACTATACACCCTTCATTTTGTGAAGGTTCTGATTAGACTGAGACATTGTATTAGCAAATCGAGGATTAAATTGTGCATGGGGATAATAGTTTAGACAGTGATCAAATTATGCACAACCAATGCACTATACTGGAGCACTACAAACACCACCCACACGACCACGACCAAGGCCACCACAACCTCCTATACCTCATTATGAAAACCACTGTAACCTCAAAATTGCACAACTAAATCTAAGCAGTTAGAGGAATTATTGTCTGTAATAGTATGACATGATTCCATAAATGGTGATCTTGAAAATGTGTCACATGTAAGTATACATGTATGTTTAAAAGTAGCACTATACCAAATTTGGCTTTTAGCAGCACCCCTACGAAAGCGCTTTTAGGAAAAGCGCTGGCATAGGCTTCGCTAAAGACAAAATTAAAAAACACGCTAAAAAAGCGCTCTTATAGTGGGGGGGGGGGGGGGGGGGTATGAAAGCGCTTTTAAAAAGCGCTCTGGTAAGGGGGGGTATGAGAGCGCTTTTGAAAAGCGCTTTGGTAAGGGGGGGTATGAGAGCGCTTTTGAAAAGCGCTTTGGTAAGGGGGGGTATGAGAGCGCTTTTCAAAAGCGCTCTGGTAGGGGGTGGGGTACAAGAGCGCTTTACCCTTAAAAGCGCTGGTATAGCTACATCTACTAAGGCGCTTTTCAAAAGCGCTTTCATAGCCTTTTTAAAATTAAAATTTTTAAAAACAAAATTATACAAACCCCATCCGTCTTCTCACATCAACCTTCACACTCCAAAGTCCAAACCTCAGTACTGTTACGAACTTCCATAACCTTCACTGCGTCACTTCCTCAGCCATCTCCGTAAAACCCCATCCGCGACCGTTACTTCACTGCTGCCGCCATTCTTCTTCTATTTCCATTTGTTCCTCACCGTCACTTGCCGTCACTTCCTCAGCCATCTCCGTCGCTCCTACTTCAAAGCTCTTTGTCAAGTCCAAACGTGGTTCCCTGTTATCATCATCAACAACATCCAACTTCCAATTTTCTACAAATTATCTTAGGTAACATTACTTGATTTTCATAGTTTTGTTGAATACTTGAGTTATTTGATTTTGTTTATGTGAATTGTGCATGCATAGTGTTTGTGATAATGTTTATGTGAATTTGTGATGTAGATTTTAACATAGATTTGTAGACATAACATTTGCACATTAGGTGTACGTAGAAATTCCTCATAGAATTGAATTGCTAATTCTTGACATAAGAACTAATTCTTGATATTGTGCTAATCTATTGACATAGAATCAATTGCAATTCTTTGTGTTGATGTTAGATTCTTGATATTGTGAATAAATATAGATAGATTCGGAATTGGATGAATCTTGAGCTTAATTGTGTTGTGCCTAAATGCTAATTTTCCAGAATCGTGATTACTAACTACTGTTGTGTTTGTTCTATGCTATTCACCTCAATGTGCACAATCATGTTTACTAATTTCTAGTAATGAAAATGATCTTTACAGTGTTCTTCACTATCCATTTCAATTGTTTTCAACAACAAACAAGCTAAAGCGCTCAAGATTTAAGGTATCACTATCTTTTGATGCTTCACTAAGTAAGTCATTTGTGATGGATGTCAAGGAAACTTGTGTATTTTTATACTCTTCATTCAACAGTTTCTTCAAACTAATGTCAAAGAAACTAATGTCATTGTTCTTGTTTACCCTAACCAATTGATATTTTCGCATTCCAGGAGAACAATTTCTTTCTCTCGTTCAATTGCTTAAGTAATCTCTCTCATTCAAGTAATCTCAATCCTCCAGAGGCCTTCACGAACTGGTTTTTAGAAGTCCATCTTCTTCATCTAACTTGCTTCCTTCCTCTTAAATCTTAAGTAAGATTTAACATTGTTTTTAAAAATTAATCTTGAAGTAATCTTGTGTTGTTGTAGGTTGGTGTTTTAGTTTGAAGTATAATATTGTGATAATGTGATAATGTGTTTTTGGTTTGTTTTATTAAGTTGATGTTCTGGTTTGAAGTATTGTGTTTGTATTGTGATAATGTGATAATTTTTTTTAGTTTGGTGCCTTAGAAGTTGAAATTTTGTAAACTTTAATTATTAGTTACATAAGACATTAATAGAAAAATGGTAGTGTTTATTTTTTAATTTGTTAGGAGTAGAAGGAATTTGTTTATATTAGAGGTGGTTATATTTTTAATGCGCTATAATGTAGTGGAATTGGAATTTAGAGAATTGGTACTTACTAATATGTGTAAGATTGGAACTTAGATAATTTTGAGATTTTGTTGTGTTGTGTTAATTTATTTAATTGATTATGCATCACAAAAGTGATAATGAAGAGTAGAAAAAATGATTCTTTTTTCAATAGGAAAGAAATAGATGAAGAGAACTTAACCCCTATTAGTAGTGGAAGTAATAGGATGGCCTTGAATCTGTGCAATTTAGGAATTCCAGTTATGAAAGTCATGGACATGCCTTCCAAAACAACATCAAGAATGGGGAGGGAATGTATTTGCTGTAGTAATGAAACTGTTATTTCCCACCCATAACAAACAATGTAGACTAAGGTTTATATATTTAAAGTTCCTTAAATAAGCTTATTGTTCTAATCTAAGGTTTATATTATTGTGTTTATGAAGTCTGTTTTGAACTTTGTGTGAGTTTTAATAGTTTTGTTCTTTGTGTGAAACTCGTCTCATTGGTTGAAGAATGTCGATGTTTATAAATTATCTTTAGTCCTGATTCTTAAGCAACATAATTTTTTGATTCAAGTGTTAGCATATGTTCGGCCTTTATGTATCATGTTCTTAATAGAATTTAAATAATTAAGATGATGACAAATAGGTGAAAGAAATACTCTATAAATTTGAAGTGAAAGTTAGGTTAGTGTGAAACATGTTGTTAGATTATGATGACAAATAGGTGAAATAAATACTAAATTTGAAGTGAAAGTTAGGTTAGAGTGAATCATATATCTTATATATTAAAGTTGTGAAGTCTATTAAATTATTTTGGAGTTAAAATTAAGGTTTTTTTTTAGTAATTTTATATATTTATTTTATTTTATTTTATTAGTTATTTATTAAAATTAATTTCCTCTCAGTAACTCTTTAATTTCGTTTATCGTTAAGTGAGGTACTTACTAACTTTGTGAATTGAATTCGCCATAGGGGTTACTTGTGAAGAGTGAAAGTTTGACCGTTTTTGTTTAGCTTAATTAAGACATGGATAAGACATGGATGAATTCAAACCGATTGTCGAAAGAGTACGAGAAAGGGGTATGGGAATTTGTTGAGTTTGCGGTTGCGCACTCCAAAGACCCGCTTCGAATGCCGTGTCCTTGCTTGGGTTGCTGTTATGCCGGGGGTAAGGTTGACGGGAATCAGTTGGGATCTCATTTACTACGGTTTGGAATTGATAGAAGTTATACATGTTGGACAATGCATGGTGAGAAAAGTACCGGGAATGCTGAGTCGAGTTGTAATAGGAAGTATGCTTCAAACGACGATTGCACAGACACATACGATTGTGATCGAGTCGAAGAGATTGCAGAAGCGCTTGAAGAAGATCTTGCGGATTGTCCCAAAATGTTTGAGAGGTTGGTAAGCGATGCAGAGAAACCGTTGTATGTTGGTTGTTCAAAATTCACAAGATTGTCTGCGGTGTTAAAGTTGTACAACTTAAAGGCGGACAATGGATGGTCGGATAAAAGTTTCACAGAGTTATTAGCCCTTATGAAAGATATGCTACCAGAGGATAATGTTCTTCCCAATCGAACGTATGAAGCCAAAAAGATGTTGTCTTCTATTGGAATGAGCTATGATAAGATACATGCATGTCCAAACGATTGCGTTTTGTTTCGAAACGAGTATGCAGCGTTGAATGAGTGTCCTAAATGTGGTGCCCCTCGATATAAGAAAAAGTTGTCTCCTGCTAAAGTCTTATGGTATTTTCCTATAATTCCGAGATTTAGACGCATGTATCGTAGTGAGACCGATTCAAGACACTTGACTTGGCATGCAGATGAAAGAATTATTGATGGAAAGTTGCGACATCCGGCAGACTCACCACAATGGAGTAAAGTTGATACTGAATATCCTGAATTTGGAAAAGAAGCAAGAAACCTTCGGTTGTCATTGTCTACTGATGGAATGAACCCGCATGGTATTCAAAGTATCTCGCATAGCACATGGCCTGTGATTCTTATGATTTATAACTTACCTCCGTGGCTATGTATGAAGCGTAAGTACATGATGTTATCTATGCTAATTTCTGGGCCTAAACAACCAGGGAATGACATAGACGTATACTTGGCACCCTTAATCGAAGATTTAAAGTTTTTGTGGGAGAGAGGTGTGGAGGTTTACGATGGGTATAGGAAAGAAAGTTTCAACTTGAGGGCGATGTTGTTTGGAACAATTAATGATTTTCCAGCATACGGAAATCTATCCGGGTACAGCAACAAGGGTCAAAAGGCGTGTCACCTTGGTAGCTGAAGCAATGCACATATCAAGTGCGAATGACTTAAATCCGAAATTTGCAAATTTGTCATATTTTGGGGTTATCGAGCGCATTTTGGTGTTTGATTACGCGAAGTTTCAGATTCCTGTATTTGGTTGCAAGTGGGTTGAAAATAATAGTGGCGTACGAATGGATAAGTCAGGATTTTTGCAAGTGGATCTCAATAGGGTAGGGTACAAAGATGAGCCTTTCATTCTAGCCTCTCAAGCTAAACAAGTGTTCTATGTCAATGATCCGACAAGTACGAAATGGTCTATAGTGCTTTTATCTAACAAAATAGTTGATGAAAAAATTGAAGATCAAGGTGATATTGGTGTTGGCATTGAATCTTGTACAAGAAACGATCAAAATGAGAATGAATCTTGTATTAGAAATGATCATAATGAGGGTATTTGGATCAATCCAACCGTCCGCATTGTTAAGAGACGCGTAGTACACAATCCTACCAAGAAAAGAAAGAGACGTTAGTGATAAAGTTAGTGTTAATAGTGTCAATGTTTTAGTTTGTTTGATACAGGTTCAAAATTTGAAGCATTTTTGTATGCTATGATGACTTGTTGCAATGATGAAACTTGATTGTTGTACATGTTCAAATATATACATGTTCTCTCTATTTCAATCTTGATTGTTGGTACTGTAATGTTAGTTTAATGGTGTACATGTTCAAATATATACATGTTCTCTCTATTTCAATCTTAATATGAGTATCATCTAATATTATTTTTGTCATTTTTGTCTCCTTCATTTTCCTTCATTTTTGTCTTACTGGTTCATATACCATCTACATATTATCTAGTTGTTCAAGAGTTAAGGGGTAATTCGAATTAAAGGTATTATCTTTTTATTTTGTTTTAAAGTTTTCATTTTTGTTTTTAGTATATCCTCCAACAGTGTTTTGTTTTTATTTTAATATTAAGATGTTTTTTCTAACATTTTTTTTATGTTTTAGGTATCTCTTCAAAGCAAGAAAAATATTACTGGACTGCTTATTTATTATCTATGGGTTTAGTTTCTTTTGTTGTTAAATACTTTATTATTTTTAGTAAAAGGGGTTGAGTTTTGAGGACATCTTTATTATTTTTATGTAATTTTTTGAAATGTTTCTCATATAAAGTTAGTGTTAATAGTGTACTAATGTGCTTTAGTTTGTTTGATACAGGTTCAATGGCTCCAGATAGAGATGCTCCACCTCAAAACCCACCTGAAAACGCACAAGAAAACTCACAAGAAAGAGTTGCTTCGGATACAAATGCTCCACCTGATACTGAAGCAAAAGAGGTGGCACGAGGCATCACTATTATGAAGGGAATCATTCGACATAGAGACCAAGGATTAGTATACCGATTGGAATGGAATTCTGATAAACAACCAATTGGTCCTAATTCTGCAAAGTTGACAAGTTATATTGGTACACTTGTCCGTATGCATATTCCGGTCTCCGTAGCTACCTGGAAATCGAAAACGAAAAATTCAGAATTGGAGGAGAAAAAACAAGCGATTTGGGAAGAGCTTCAGGTATATATCATATATGGTTAATTGTTGTTATTATCTTGACGATAAATTGTTTAAATTACTTATACTAACACTTCAGGTATATATCATATATGGTTAATTGTTGTTATTTTTGCAGAGGACTTTTGAGATACCAGATGAACGTAAAAGCTACATACTTAGTTTGGCCGGCAAAAGATATAGAGGGTGGAAAAGTTTTTTGACAAACACCTATCTTAAGGATAAAGATGGAAAATTTCTTGAAGAGGCACCGGGACGGCCAACAAAGTATGCGACATTCATTGATGAAGCAGATTGGGCTGAGTTTTTAAAGCAAAGAGATGAAGCATTTCAGAAAAAGAGTGCCACGAATAGTAAGAGAGCATCCAAACCCGCGTATCCATACAAGAAAGGGCGTTTGGGATATGCACGCTTAGAGGATAAAATTGTAAGTAAATAGAAATGCGTTTTAATTAATTGTCTACATGTGCATGTTTTAATTGACGATTTTATCGTTTGTGTCAATGCATAGTTAGAGGAGACTAAAAGTGAGGAAGCTTCACTTCCTGTACATGTGTTGTGGAAGGAAGCTCGTGTGGGCAAAAATCAAGCTGTCGATCCCGATGTTCAGAGAGTTTATACTGAATGTGTAAGTATAATACTGTGTCTTTAATTAAATCAAATGTTTTTTAATATATAAATGATTTTTTATCTCCACTAATAATTATTTAAATGTAAATGAATTACAGGAGACCTTGTCGCAATCGGCATCCACCGGTGAGGAGAGCGTACTTAGTAGAGTACTAGATGCTCCCGAGTATCCCGGTCGGGTGAGGGGTAAGGGTCATGGTGTGACTCCAACCTCTTTTTATAAGAGTTCTAGGAGAAGATCAAATCTTACCAATGAAGAAGTGTTGCAAAAGTTGCAGGAATTGCAAGCACAGGTCTCTGAATTGCAAAGAGATAAAGATATGTATATGAGAGAAAAATGCAACACTTCATCGGTGAGAGATACTAGTGATAAGGCTAGTATCAACTATCAAAAGAAATTTCCCGAGGTAATTATAAGTTTTTTTCCTTACAAACTGTTCTATTTTATTAATGATAATGACTTTATATTTTCTATTTGTTTAGGGCATTTCATCTTGCCAACTATACTTATCGTCACCGAATTATCGACTAGTTGGCAAGGGAAAAGTGCACAACACTTCGGGAGATTTACTTCACCACAGACCCCTCCCTGATGGACACCTGAAAGTATCGGTGGATGTTGTATTAGATCGTGATGCGATTCTACCGGTACCCGACATGGTCTCAGAGACGACATTGCTGCGAGATGCAATAGGATCATTTGTTGCATGGCCCTCGGAGCTCATTACCATTAGTGATGAGGTATACTGAAAACGATTATGAATCATTTAGTTTTCGAATGTCAATTCTAAACCGTTTATTAATTATTTTTTACATTTTAATTTTAGACTGCTCCTATAAAACCCGCAATTAAGGGTAAAGGGATTTTACAGGAGGAGGAGTCTGTTGCATCACTAAAAGAGGTACATTTAAAGTGTTAATATATAGTCTGAATCTAAATCTGCATGATTTTATATTTTACCTAACTTATATGATTTTTAGGCAACCGCTCGGGAGTCACAACAAGTGACGCAGCAGGTTCGTAGCTTACCACCCACTGGTCCTCCGAAGCAAGCGGCAAAAAAAGGCGGTGCTTTTGTGCCTCGATACCGTTCGACACTCGCAACAATGGTTGATATGTCCGATTTGAAGGATGGTGGTTTACGTGAAATCAACATGGATGAAAGTGTCTTCGGTATTGAATTCCAGTCACATATTACATTTGATGACTTGGAAGAGATTTTTACCCATGATCAACTAGGCGTCAGTAATATGCACTCATACATCCGGTAATATTCACTCATCCGATATATTATTTAATTAGTCCCACAATATAATTTATTTACACATTTCAATGAAAATAATCTAATGTTTATTATGTTTTTATTTAAGGTTGTTGTATGACAGAGTGTTGCGCGGGACTGCATTGTCTAACAGATTCCGTTTCGTGTCTTCCGCCCATTGCAGCGGAATGACAATTGCTTCGGAACCGGAATCAGTTAGACAGCGCTTAGTAGATAGATTCATGTCCACCGGCAATACAGAAAGTCTGCATCTTTGGGCGTATAATACCCGACCAGTAGGGTTAGTTTCTCATTCTTGGTTCATCTAATCTCTGTTTCTTTTGTGTATAGCAAAATTTTCATATAACCTATTGTTTTAATTTATAGAGCACACTGGTTGCTGCTTGCTATCAACCCGATAAGAGAAGTCGTGTATTATCTGAATTCGGTAAATGGTGAATGGACCAATTATCCGGCTATGAAGGAAATCGTTGATTTGTAAGTGGGATCGTTCTAAATATATATTCGTGTATATTTATATATTTTCTTATTTGTGGGATTGATTTAAACATATGCTTTTATATATTTAATAATTAGATCAATACAAGTGTTCCGTAGTCAACGGGACGCACAGGTATCCCGAACTAAATCGAACAACATCACTTGGATCCAAGTGCAGGTACATTACTTTTCACAATTTTGCTTATAATATTTATGCTACTTGGTAAAACAAGACAACTATAGAATCTTATTTGTTTTATTATGTAGTGTCCGCAACAGCGAAACAGTCATGATTGCGGATACTTTGTTTTGAGGTTCATGAAAGAAATCCTTCAGGCGAATCAATTAGAGATTCCGCTCACGGTATGAATTTATAACTTAAGATAATTTCATATAATTTATTACATTTAACTAAATATATCATTTATATTATGTTTTTGTTTTGTAGTACCTTGACGAATTCCGTGCTGCTGCGTACCCGAAGCTTAAGTTGGAAGAAATTAAAGAAGATTTGTGTCAATATTATATTAGGCAATTTTTCATGTAGGATTTGTGTCGATTTGAACTATAATATTATTGATGTAATGATGTATATATATAATTTTGGATATTATAATGGTATTATATTAGTACATATATTGTCTTACTGATGGCTGAAATAATAGCGTCGAAAATATATTACAGGTCAAAAATATATTACAGGTCGAAAATATTACAGGTCGAAAACATTACAGGTCGACTGGGAGGATTAAATTATAGGCTGCACATAAAAATACCTCATTTAGAAACGACAGCGCTTTTAAAAAGCGCTCTTAAAGGTCCACCTACTAAAGCGCTTCTTAGTAAAAGCGCTGCCAAAGACCAGTAAAAAAGCAAAAAAAATTAAAAAAAAACGCAGCCTACAAAAGCGCTTTTGTAAAAGCGCTCTGGTAGGCCCCCCTATAAGAGCGCTTTTTCTGGAAAAAGCGCTCTTATAGGGGGGCCTACCAGAGCGCTTTTGTAGGCTGCGTTTTTTTTTAATTTTTTTTGCTTTTTTACTGGTCTTTGGCAGCGCTTTTAAAAAGCGCTCTTAAAGGGGGGTCTACCAGAGCGCTTTTTCCAGGAAAGCGCTCTTATAGGGGGTCCTACCAGAGCGCTTTTTCCAGGAAGCGCTCTTAAAGGGGGGGTCTACCAGAGCGCTTTTAGAAGCGCTTTTGTTACCTACGCCAGCGCAAGCTTTTAAAGCGCTTTTAAGCGCTTTTAAAGGCCAAAATAAGCGCTTTAGTAGCCCTTTTTCGTAGTAGTGTAGCAAGTGATAAAAAGTAAGCATATTGTAGCCATATGGAGTGAATTGGTACTTAGATTGATTTTGCAAGAAAGTATCTTTTGAAATTAAGCATGAGCATGGATAAAAATAATAAATGAGTGTCACAAGCTCATTTTTATTCTAAACCAGATCTAAAAAGTGCTAGGTGGGAGTGATAATATATCAAGATAAAGTGTGTTGAGATATGATCTATTAATATTATTGAAGTAAATATGTGTTCATGATGTGTAGTGACGTGCCAGGAAAGGTTAGAATGATCTAGAGATATATTTCTACAACATCCAAGCGTACATTAAAGGGAAAGATAAAAAATATCTAAGTCACACTTATAACCCTAAAATATGTTTGTTTATATTCCGATATCCTTTATAGTTGTAGTTCCTTGTCTCTAAGTGAACTAATCAAGTGAATATCACTATTCTACTATTTTCAACTACTTTGATTATGAAATCCACTTGTTGTTGGAGCTCTCACAAAAACAAGATGTTATCTTTTTCTAAGTTGATCACTTAAAGAAAAAAAATTTTAAGCAAGTTATTACACAATAAAACAAGCCACTAAACAACACATGACTTAACATAAAAAACAACAACTTAATGTTAACTTCACATTGCTCAACAATAAAAGGTTTAGCTCATAATGAACTGAGTACAAACTACCAACACAGTTCTCAGAGGATACGTTATAAAAAAATATTGAAAAAGAAATATAAACCTAAGAGTAACTTGAAGACTTCTTAAGATGGATAATCAACAAGAGAGAACTCAGCAGCCGGTACTGGAAATGGAGAGAAGAAGAAAATATCTTTTATCTCCTCTATCCTCACATTATTATCTTCTATATTTTCTCTTAGAAATGTTGAACTCCTTTTTCAATCTCCATCAGTGTCTATTTATAAGCATTCACTAGGGTTCCTTGTGATGTCTTGAATCATGGACCAAAAATAAGGAAATTTAATCAAGTCCATTCATGAATTAGCGTCATCACATCATTTCTTCTGCTTAGAAAACAAGGAATCAGGTACGAGGGAACAATTATGGGGAACAAGGTGTCTTGTAATAGGCTGCCACAATAGGGTGTAGGTGGCAGTGTCTTTCTCTTGCAGAGCGTGCAGATTAATGGGTGTACCATTGTACCTTATTTTTTCTTTTATTACCTCTTGGTCTTATCCATTTGACTCAAAATAATTTTCTCCAATGCAAAGCAAAGAATCAATCATGCCATGTTTTCCCTATGAACCCAACTGACTTCCAGTTTTTCTCCCTTTACCGAGTTCATCTTTTTGCTTCAGTTTGTGCTCCTAGGTATTATCCACTACAGTCTTGCCTTAGCTCGACGTTGTTAACCTTAAATCAAGTACAAACCACATCAAAACAACTAAAGGGAGAACCTATTACGCTCTAAGTAAATTACTATAAAAACATAAAAAATGCACTAAAGAAACAATTAAGAAGCAATTTAACTAATCAATAAAGAAAGACTGTGGTATGTAATAGCTCATAAAATATGGGTTATCACACGCCCAAACTTGAATCATTATATGTCCTCAGGTGATGTGATAAATATCGACAGAGAAACTTCCTTCCAAGCAACCACCTTTTCCAACAACTCTAACTCACACTCAACCCAAGAATCATCTTAAAATGACTACTTTCAAAAATTGTCACAACTCATCCCTGAAGCTTAATCACAAGTGTGGTGTGTGTGTGTGTGTGTGTGTGTGTGTGTGTGTGTGTGTGTGTGTGTGTGTATGTGTGTGTGCCATGTGTATCACCGATGCTACCAGTCACGTTAGTACTCTTCAGTCAAGATAGATAACCTAAATGTTTCCTTATCATATGGTCCAAGACTTTAGTTTTCAGTTTCAGCAGGGGGGTTTTGTAACACCCTTCTAACCCCTAACGAATAATTCATGAATAATTTAATAAATAATTAAACACGAAACCACCATCATGGATGTCACGTCTTCATAAAAACATCAATATAAATCATGTTCTCTAACATGGGTTCTAAAAAATTAAAAAAATTATCTCTTTATTAACATCAACACATAACTTCAAACTTCGTAGTGGAATCTTAGTCTCGAAACATTTTTATTAAATTACTTCAAATAAAACATCCTCATACTCCATCGTTCGATAATTCATAAGTTCAAACAACGTAAATACCATAGAAAAGCAATTCATAATCTTGATCGGTAAAACAACAAGTGTACTATTTTTCCTCTGTAAAAATAATGAGGAAGGTTCCCCATGTGAGACGACGACATCATATATAGAGGGGGGAGGGGTGAATAGATACCCAATAAAAATTCCAGAAAAATCTGGTTTTGAAAAATAGTTTTCTAAGAGTTTGAGCAGAAGAGCTTTTCAAAATAGGTCGTCTTTACGAACATTTTTGAAAGCTCAGATATGTAAATTCAAGAACAAAATAAAGTATGAAATAAGAATGAGAATTGATTTATTACGCTTGAATCACTTTACATCTTATTTAATGTTTGTAGCAAGTTACTAGTAAAGTTATTTCTAATGGCAATATTAAAAAGAACAAACTAAATCAATTTTTCAAAAACTTGGTGTGAAAGTGAATTTTCAGAATTTTTCCTTAAGTTGTGTTGATACACAAAAATACTTATAATCAAAAGTGATTATAATCCATATAAACACTTGATTTAGAATAAAATACAGTCTGAAAAATTTCTTACAATTCAATTGATAATGCAATGTTATTTGACAAATTGATTGATGAATACCAAAGCAAGTAAAAATAAAAATAAAAGAGACAAGAGGAATTTGTCTTCGTAGTTCCCCACTTTCATCCTCACGTATGTGTATGTCTGCACCTAATTCCAATGGAATTAGGATAATCATTACTATGCAAAAAATTTGATACAAGAGAAGTGTTCAAGAGCAACTCCACAAACTCAATGCTTGTTGTTAATTTAAACCCTTCTCCTCTTTTGGTCTTGAGAATGAACAAGACACAATAGATGCAAATTGACTATCTGGATGTTCCTACTCCTTTAGGTTCTTTCCCTCCAAAGATTTCGTGCACCGTCAATTTTAATTATTGCAACACGAGACTTCAAGTGTAATCCGCCGTTTTATCGCTACTTCCTTTGCGTTCTTTATCCTCAAAGGATCCCTTGCATTATTTATCTCCAAAGGACTTCACTTGGACGCAATTACATCTTGAACGTCTTGCACGAAAACCCCCAAATCAACCGATGATCTTGGAGGACAAACCCGTGGTTTTTCTGGATGAACACCCATACAAATTTCAACCCAATATCTTTGGCTACACAAGAACATAATCGAACGTTATTAAACCTCGTCTAGATGGCACCCCAACAAAAGACCTTTACAATGGAATGTTAGTGTGTATGCATAGATTTAAGGTTGAAGATGAGGAGAAAATGTAGGCTAATTTTATGGTATCATCAAGTTATGAATAATGCATTAATGAGTATTTATAGTTTTGGAACTTTTAGGGAAAAAAGGAAAAATTCGGAATTAAAAAGATTTGAAAAAAAATTGACCAAACAATCAGTATGTATCAACTCATAAATCATATGTGTCGACACATACATTATTTTTAAGCTGTATGTGTCGACCTGTGTAAGGCTATGTGTCGACCAAACCAAGTCAGAGGCTACGAGCTTTAAAACAATAGTAAATGTTTCGACCTGAAAATCGTATGTGTCGACACATAAAATAAGAATTTCTGCAATTTCATAAATGCTTTAGTATGTGTCTACCTATGCAATGCATGTGTCGATCTGAGCCTTCCAGAGGCTACAGGCTTCATAACTAAGTTGCATGTGTCGACCTGAAAAACGGATGTGTCGACACATGCAATAAAAAATATGCAGAAACTTATTTTTAATGACTTGGATCAATTTCAAAATGCTTTTTAATTATTCCTAAGACCTCTAATGCAGAGGGATACCACAAGATATAAGAATATCGTCCAATGTACAGAAGTGCTAGCTTTTCCCGGTTTTGACATCATGCAAAACATTTGATGAAGAAGTTGTACTCACATACTCCCCCTTTTTGATAATGGTAAAACTTGCGACGATGCATTTCTTGTATTTATTGAAGGCTCCCCCTGACTTCGTGCTTCCTTATTTCGTATCGCATTTGCTTCATCCCATTTGACAATATAAAAAAGAAAGATAGTAAATTGTGAGAAGTATCATAGTTCTATAACAATACTAATATATAACTCAGAGGCTATTTTGCATAGAAGAGCAACAATCACATATCCCCATATATATATATATATATATATATATATATATATATATATATATATATATATATATATATATATATATATATATATATATATATATATATATATATATATATATATATATATATATATATATATATATATATATATATATATATATATATATATATATATATATATATATATATATATATATATATATATATATATATATATATATATATATATATATATATATATATATATATATATATATATATATATATATATATATATATATATATATATATATATATATATATATATATATATATATATATATATATATATATATATATATATATATATATATATATATATATATATATATATATATGTAATGATGCGAAATTTTAAATAACGGGAAAACAACATTACAACAAATGTAATGCAACGCAAAAATTAAATAAAATAAACAAGCAGGAAATAGCAATAATGTCAAGTTGTTTTTGTAGCGTCACGATCATGTAATGCTTCACAATGGGACTCTCGATGCCGCACACGCATGTGCCTAGCATAGAGACAAGAATATGTCACTACTGAAACAAAAATGAAGATGTTTTCCAAGACAACAAGAAGCACATATTGCAAATAACATGCATACAAATAGCTCAAGCACAAGCGTGAGAAATAAAGAATGAACAAAAGCACATGCTTGCACAACAAGAACAAACTTATACAATTGTGAAATAATTAATATATGAAGTAATTATAAGCATATGGATCAAGAAAACACAATGGTTATCAATCAAATTTTTTTGGAAATGAACATTCATGGTTTTCATCATTTGAGAAAATATAAAACATTTTTTGAAGTAAACTAGCAACATGCATTAAGGCAAATCTTACTTTCAAGGAGAAATTGGA
Source organism: Vicia faba (assembly GCA_948472305.1). Lineage (NCBI taxonomy): Eukaryota > Viridiplantae > Streptophyta > Magnoliopsida > Fabales > Fabaceae > Vicia > Vicia faba. The sequence continues at coordinate 280,315,454 of OX451736.1, forward strand.
ACAATATTATGTCACTATTGATGGAATGGAAGTTGAACTCACATGATGTAAAATACTCAAACACAAAGTTATAGTGAAAATATAAAGTGCATTCAACAAGATAGAATTAAGAAACATTTGAGATATCAATTATCCCTAATTCCCCATGTATGTTGACAAAAGGTTTGGTTGCGAGTGTTTTAGTTAAAATATCGATAAGTTGATTTATGCTATAAACATGCTCAAACACAACATCCCCTCTTTCAATATGATCACGAAGGAAGTGATGACCTCAATATGTTTAGTGTGTGAATGTAATACATGATTTTTGGTTAGATTAATTGCACTAGTGTTGTCACACATGATAGGAATACGTGAAAGTTTAATATCAAAATCAAGTAGTTGTTGTTTAAGCCAAAAAAATTGGGCACAACAACTATGGGCTTCCATATATTCTGCCTCGGCCATTGACAAAGCGATAAAAACTTGCTTTTTACTATGCCAATTTACCAAGGATTTTGAAAACATGTGACAAGTTCCACTAGTACTTTTCCTACCAAATTTTCAACCAGAAAAATTGGAATCAGAATAACCAACCAAGCTACACTCATTTCCCTTGGAATACCAAATCCTAAACTTAGAGGTGCCGATTAGGTATCTAAGAATGCACTTAACGGCTTTTAAATGAGATTCCTTAGGAACGGATTGATATTGTGCACACATACGAACACTAAATATAATATCAGGCCTAGATGCAGTAAGATAAAGAAGAGGTCCAATCATACCTCTATACCTTTTTACCTCAACATCCTTACCCTTTTCATCTTTATCCAAGATATTGTTTGTTGCCATAGGTGTGTCAATTTCCTTTGCATCGTCCATCCTAAATCTTTTAAGAAAATTGAGATAATACTTGGTTTGACCTACAAATGTTCCTTCATCAAGATGCTTAATTTATAGTACAAAAAAGTAGTTTAACTCTCTTATTAGACTCATTTCAAACTCTCCATGCATAAGCTTAGAGAACTCCTTGACAAGATGCATATTAGTTGATTCAAAAATGATATCATCAGCATAAATTTGAACTAGTAAAATATGCTTTCCTTGATGTTTAATAAAGAGTGTAATGTCTACATTCCCTATAGAGTATCCTTGCTCTAGCAAAAACTTGCTAAGTCGGCCATACCACGCCCTAGGGGCTTGTTTAATACCATACAATGCACATTTTAGCTTAAACACATGATTAGGAAACTCATAATTTTCAAAACCGGGAGATTGAGAAACATACACCTCTTCACTTACGTATCCGTTAACGAACAAAATTTTTATGTCCATTTAATATAATTTTAAGTTATTAGAGCATGAGTCTCCTAATAGTCAATACCTTCCTCTTGATTATACCCTTGAGCCACAAGACAGGCCTTATTCCTTGTTATCATACTATGCTCGTCAAGCTTATTCCTAAAAACCCACCGAGTTCCTATAATTTGAAGATTTTGTGAACGAGGAACAGGGTCCAAAGCGTCATTCCTTTCAAATTGGTTCAATTCTTCTTGCATGTCGATAAACTAATGCTCATCAATTAAGACATTTTTAGGTTCAACTTGTGACGCGTACGCATGATGACAACAAAAATTACTTATCTTAGAGCGAGTTGTTACCCCTTTTGTGATATCACCAATAATGTTGTCAATATGATGATCCTTGGAGGTTTTCCACTCCAATGGAAGACCATCGTCATCTTTTTGACTTTCATTTCATTCTTTTCTTGGTTGTTGTCATACTCCAAATTTGGCCTACTGATATTAATAGTCAATACCGTATTTAATTTTCTTATTAAATTTTGGTGTTACATTTGTTTGAAATTATAGTGCTAACTTATATAGTTTGTTGTTCTAAAAATTATTGTTTTTAAATATTAAGGAGGGGTATTTAGTTATCATTTTGTAAAAAAGGGGGTGTTTATCTATCATTTTTAAATAAGGTCTCATTATTTCAATTAAAAATCTAGTGGGCCATTTAAAGTTTTCAAAGAGGCCCATTAAGTTATTTGGTTGGGTTGACCAAAGTCAACAGGATTTTAATCATATTCATTTTTATATCATTTTGTTTATTGGGTTTTAATATAATATATTTTGTGGACTAAAGTCAGCATATAATTGGTATATTATAATTATTTATTTAAAATTTTATTATGATTATTACATTATTTTCATTTAATCTTATTATTTAATTTTAATATTTCGTTGACTTAGTTAACATTAGGGTAAACCCTAATTTGAATGTTGCACCCAAAAGTGGACTCTTTGTCCCTAGGCCATCCAAAGCTCATAAATTCGTTAATTTTTGAATCAAATCTGAACAAAATATTTGATTGAAAATTTTAATTGATATTGAACGGATACAATACATAATGTTGTCCAAATACATCAGTTACACAAACCCTAATTTCTATTTCTAAAACTAAATTAAATCAAATATGGAAATTGAATCAAATTAACTCCTAGTTCTAATTCGTAACTGCAAATCACTAACAAATTTCCTAATTGAACTAATTGCTAAACCTATATAATCCTAGACCTAATACCAGATTAAGGATAAAAAAAAATACAGGAGAAACCCTTGTTGTTGCGCATTCCCCACCACTCAGTAGAGCTCTTCATCCAAAAAGGATTAAGGTTAATCGTTAGAACCCTAACCCATTTGAGCTAAGCCCCAAAAGTCACCTTCAAACAAAAGAAGAAGAGGATCAGAAGGAGACTGGAGAAGGAACCAAAGGAAATTGTACAAGAAGTTTCACGGCAAGAAAGGTAATCTGAGATCACTTAGCTTAGGGTTTATGATTTGTTGTTTGATTGTTGAATGATTGAACGATTTTGGGTTGGATTTGGGTTTCTAGAAAAATTCTAGGGTTAGGGTTCTAAAGGGTTAGGTTTATAAAGGGTTAGGGTTAGAAGTTTTAGGGTTCATAGGGTTTTTACTGAAGATTTGGACAGAAGATGAATTTCTTGACGGAGATTCATCTGAGGCGGCAACCTCCACAGCCGCCCACGATGGTTGATGCTTAGGGATCTAAGTGATAGATAGGATTCTTAGGGTTTGTTTGAGTTTCTGGGTGTGGTTGAAGGTTTCAGTTGAAGTTCAACCGAAAACCTAGGTTTGGATGGTGGCTCAGGACGATACAAGGCAGCACCACCGACCAAGACGATTTCTGGTGGTGGTTCTTTTAGAGAGAGGTCAGAGCCTCTCTCTCTAGTTTTTTGTTTAAGTGAGAGAATGGTATAGAGAGACGCATAAAAAAGAGAAAAATCGGAAAATGGGAAGAAAATGAATATATAGTGCCTATGTCCCTCTATGCATTCATCTTATCATGCTCCCTCAGTCAACAACAAATCTCAACCTTACGTACTTCCGACTTTTGATCAACGCCCCTGAGTTAACCTCTGGAGGCCATTTGATCAAGATTGAATACTCCTAATCTCTCTAGCGCATCATAGCACCATACAACTCCTCACACTTTGGCTAACAGATCTCAATTTATTATCTGGGCCAAGCCCATTCTATTAACACCCCTCAAATTGCTTCCCCAACCTAAAACCATACCCCCCTGGCGCTTTTGGACTCAGGCATTAACTGGGCCTGAGCCTTTATTATTAGCACGTCCCAGACTTACTACCATAACATAGTTTACACCCTTCCCTAATTATTGGGCCTCAAATGAAGTCTAGGCTTAAGCCCTTGCTTTTTTAACCCCCATGTTTTACTACTTTAACTAAAAATACACCCCATGTTTTCATTTAAATAATTTATTTAATATATTTATATTATTTATTTATTTTGTTTATTTAATTTATTTATATCATATACTTATCAATTTTCCTCTCATATCATTTTTTTATCATTTCCATTAAAATAATATATTTTTTAATCATAAATAATCATGTTGATAAATAAACATTTTCCTATTATTATAAATATTCAATATTCTAATAATATGAAAATAATCATTTACTAACTATTTTCTAAAATACTAACCTTTTTTTAACAATTCATCAAATATTTTTTTCATCATTCAAACTTTTTTTTTTCAAAGTTGCATCATGCATTCAAGACATCTAAAAAATCAAACTTAACATTTTTTCCACTAACATAATTTCAATTTCAATATTATTTTCAAAAAGGATTGTGGATATATTTTCTAAATTAGCTGCGAACTATGTTTATGACTATGCAATTTTCAAACTCAGACAAGGTTCAAGGGTAAATCGAAAGCATTTACACAATCCATAAAAAAACTAACCAAACACATACAAACTACAGATTTGGACTCTGATTCTTTGCAAGGAGATACGTAGGCATGCGATTAAAACCAAGGCGAGTCCATAAGCTAAATATATAAATCATTTTCTTATGTAATTAATAATAGCACGCCTTAAATAGAAATTTCAGAGTTACCCTAAACCTAAAATAGGATGCCCCTTAAGAACAAGGGTGCCTAACACCTTTCCTTCGTCTAACCAACTCGCGAACTTAGAATCTCAAACAATTAAGGTTATCCATTATTCCCCCGTCCTTAGGACAAAAATTAATGGTGGAGACTCTCGTTAATTTTTCCGGTTATGACAGTTGATGACTCTGTTGGGGAAGTTACCCTAGGGTTAGAGTTATCCCTTTTTTTAGGTCTAGGGTTTGTGGGTTCTTTCTATTTTTGGTATGTTTTGTTTCCATGTTTATTCATTGGTTTATTGTTTATTTATTTGTTTATCGCTTCATTATCATTTTGCTATCATATTATTGTTGGTGGGTTTTAAATTTCAAAATATCAAACCTTAGAAAGACGAATTATCAATTGGTCAAGGGGGTATAACATCCCTATGAGTTTTTTCAACGACTTCGCCTAGAGTCGTTTGAGTTCCAAGGAATATCTTTAGAGGGCTAAACTCTCTTGGAGGGTAGGACTTCGGGATTTGGCCAATTACTCTTTGTATAACCCTAAAAATAAAATCTCATGGTGAGACCTTGTATGACCTAAGAGACAAAAGTATCGGTCTACAAAGAGGCTCCACCTAAGGGAGACCCTTGTTCCTTTTCCCTTTGGTGTTATCCATGATAACCTTAAGGAAGCCACTCTTATGGGGAAGGTATAATATCCGTAGGACGAAACTAGGAACCTACCTACTAAGGATACATTTCCATGATCCCACCAACAGGTTACATCACCATGCATACTTACATCATTGCATTTTAAAATATTCATTATTTTTGCATTTGTTTTGTCTTATTCACAAGATTTCTAAGAAACAAACCGTCTGTGTTAGTGCCCTTATGCCTTATATGAAGAAAATGAAATTGATCAGAGTGAAACTTCCTGAAAGAGCTATGAATATGTTTGTTCGACTCTATGGATATATTATTGAGCTCACCAAGGTGACTGTGCAAGTGGAAGCAGTTACTGCCTTAGCTCAGTTCTATGACCCTCCACTAAGGTGTTTCCCTTTCCAAAATTTTCAGTTGGCACCTACTTTGGAGTAGTTTGATAGGATTTTGGGTTTCTCTAAAATCAAGGATGCAACTTACATAGGGATTGGAAATACTATCAAGGTATGAGATTTGGCTAAGGAGTTAGGGATACCTTTCACGGATTTGCAAATTAATTAAAAAAAAGATGGTGAAGTTCAAGGTATTAAGAGGTAGTACTTAGAGTCCAAGGCTCTTTCTTTTGCTGATAAGAAAGAATGGGAAGCTTGTGTAGATTTCTTGGCATTACTTATTTTTAGTTTAGTTTTATTTCCAAATACTATAGATTATATTGATTCTGCGGCCTTTAATGTATTTTGGGCCGTAAAAGTTTTGAATACGGATCCTACTCCTACTTTACTTGCTGATGTTTATTACTCCCTTCACACCCATTCTGAAAAAGGGAGAGGCTTCCAAAATTGTTGCATTCCTATTCTATATTCTTGGATCATGACTCACCACTATAAGGAGGACTATATGGATAAAGATCTGACAAGGAATAAATGGTCCCAAAAGTTAAGGACTCCTAGTGCTGATTCAGTTTTATGGTATGCAAGGAAGTTGAATATAGGAGAGATTGCCTATAATTATGGAGAATTTCCAAATGTTCCCATGATTGGAACAAGAGGATGCATCAACTATAACCCCACTTAGTCTTTACGTCAACTTGGGTACACTTTGGAAGATAAACCTTCCGACGAGCAGATTCAACCATTGGTTCTTTATGATATGGGAAAGAACGACCCTGAGTTACTTGTGAAGATTGTCCAAGCTTGGAGTAGAGTTCACAAGAAAGATGCTGAGTTTGGGAGGAAGAATGCCACAGCAAGGGAATCTTATACTCAATGGTTTTGGAGAGAGTCTGAATCATCAAGCTGCCGTTTGATATTGATCCTACATACACGCCAGATAAGCCAGATCCTCTTCCCGTGTCAGTGGAGGAAATAAAGAAGCTAAAAGATGACCTTGAGAAAGCTCAAAGAGAAAAGGAGGATTTGGAGCATGAGCTTTATAACCTTGATTATAAGGAGAATCAGTTACAACAAGAGCTTGAGTTGAAAGATCAACATATTCAAAAGGACTGTGAATTGGCCGAAAAGGGGAGGCTTAAGTGAAAGTGTTCAACTGAGGGGTTGTTAAGTTCTACTTTAAATCTTGATTCCCACAACCAACGTTTGAATGATACTGCTAGAGAAATTGGAAGACTGAAGAGATGGTATAATAAAGCCTTGCAAGATAAGAGTGAGATGGAGGAAGTTGTGAGAATCCAAATCCAAGGGTTGGAGGAAGGTGCTCAAGACTTAGGGGACCAAATCCAAAATCTCATTACACATCTCCAAGAAAGCCAAGAGTCTGAGATAGGGGAACACCTTATGAATATGAGGGCATCAAGGAAGCCAAGAGTCTCATACCACTATCTGGTCGAAATCCAGGCTTTATGGTGTTCGGAGGAATCAAGATACTATCCAGTCGTAATCTGGGCTTCATAACTTGTATTAAAGATATACCACTATCTGGTCGTAATCCAGGCTTCGCTGTGTCTTTGGCTGCTATCTGGTCGTAATCCAGGCTTCACAACATCTTCTACCATTATCTGGTCGTAATCCAGGCTTCATGGTCTTGTATTGCTATCTGGTCATAGTCTAGGCTTCACAATAACTTGTTGAGCTATTATCTGGTCGTAATCTGGGCTTCGCGGCCTGTGTTTATGATATACCACTATCTGGTCGAATTCAGGCTTCATGGTACCTCGCACTGCTATCTGGTCGTAATCCAGGCTTCACAGTAACTTGCTGAGCTGTTATCCGGGCTTCACGGCTTGTTGGGGATTAAACTATTATCTGGTCGTTCTCCGGGCATCATAGGTTAAAGATAAACCACTATCTGGTCGAATCCAGGCTTCGCGGTGTTTGATACTGCTATCTGGTCGTTCTCCGGGCTTCACAATATACTGTAGAAATCAAGGTACTATCCGGTCGGATCCGGGCTTCATAGCTTGAACTTTGTGAGAATCTGATTGTATCCTTCCTGAAAGGTAGAGGGTTAATCGTATGTAATGCATGACATGTATCAAGCAATGATGTTCTCAAAATAAATGAGATTGTGTTGTATGATGCGTATGCGTATGTCATGATGTATGGATTTGTAATGTTTTTATGACAATCTCTAGCTGGGGAAAATAAATCCTGGATTGCTGCTGGAGAAAACAAAAAGCTGAATCCTTCGTTCTTGCTGGGGACAGTGAACGGAGATGATTGTGAGCATAATCCTGCAGGAATAGAATGACGAGGAAATGACTCTGTGGGGAGGACATACTTTATCGGAGGATCTGTTAATTTGGAGAAATAACCTCGGTTGGGGATGAATTATCATTTTTGGCGATGATAAACTCTGTTGGGGATTGAGTTTCTGTTTGTGAAAGGAATGAAATCCGTTAGGGATGATTTTCCAGTGGCGACTTCACTGGGGATAATCTTTTAGACTCTACTGGGGACAATCCTCCAGACTCTACTGGGGATAATCCTCCAGTGTTGATGATAGATAAACTCTGCTTAGGGAGAATCTTACCGATTCATTCGCGGTTGCGAGCCTCAGCTGGGGAGAATTAACACTAATGTCCTTCTCTTACTCTACGGGGAGTGAATGTTCCTTCAATTGTTTTCTCCAACTAGGTCTATCCCTATACCTGGTGGATAGAGCAACTGTATGGTTTGGACATTTCTTATTTGCCCCTGTTTCTGATACTACGAGTAATCATCTTTTGTTTCGCATGTAAATATTTATGAGCAACAATTATTGTCAAATGCATATATCAGAAATGAACATTGGACGTTCTTGCAAAAAACAGAAAAAGGAAAACAATTTGAAATTTCTTTGCGAAAAATGAATTGTATTGATTTTGAAGTTAGCCTGAAAATAAGCGTTTTTGTACAAGAGGTTGACGTCCTAGTAAGAGAACACTGCCGAAAGATGGAATTATACAATTTGTGTAAAACAAAGAAAAACAGCTATGTGAATAATCCCACTGGGTTCTAACTCTGCTATTGCCTTTATGTCTTTCGAGCATCTCATCACTTTGCTACTTAGTTGAAGGTAGATCAGATTGATTAGTGCCATCCGAGCTTGATAGTTGATACTGAAGTCTGGTTGCAACATGATCCAATGAGACATAGTGTTACGCTTTAATCCCTAATTTTTGCCTGGACCGCCCTTTCGGGTTTTCAGTCCACCGGGATACCCTTTTTTGCCCAAACTGCCTTTTCAAGTTTTCGACTTGCCGGGTGTACAGTTTTTTTTAATTTTCATCCCTTATTTTTGTCCGAACCCTTTTGGTTCGTCGGGAAGCCCTTATTTTTCCCTAGATGTGTCAACCTAGCGGGTCTTTGATCATGCATAGTATTTTTTCACTATGTCTGCATTGACGGGGGGAGGAAGGTCGTCACCATCCATGGTGGTTAGAATCATAGATCCTCCCGAGAAAATGTTCTTAACCATAAATGGCCCTTCGTACGTAGGGGTCCATTTTCCCGTGGGATCACCTTGTGGCAGGATGATACGTTTGATCACCAGATCCCTAACTTGATACTCTTGTCGTCTAACTTTCTTGTTAAATGCCTTGATCATCCGCTTTTGATACGTCTGACCATGACAAATAGCAGTAAGTCTCTTTTCATCGATTAAGTTCAGCTGATCAAGCTGGGTCTGGATCCAGTCGTCCTCGCTCAAACCTGCATCCTTCATAATCCGAAGAAAGGGTATCTGGACCTCAATGGGTAAGACTGCTTCCATGCCATACACCAACGAGTATGGTGTTGCCCCTGTTGAAGTTTGCACTGAAGTTCGGTACCCATGAAGAGCAAACGGTAACATCTCGTGCCAGTCTTTGTATGTCATTGTCATCTTCTGCACAATCTTCTTGATGTTCTTATTAGCCGCTTCAACAGCCCCATTCATCTTCGGCCGGTAGGGAGAAGAGTTGTGATGCTGTATCTTGAACTGCTTGCAGAGCTCGGTGATTATTGTATTGTTTATATTTGTGCCATTGTCCGTAATGATCCTCTCGGGTACACCATATCGACAGATCAAATTGTGCCGAATAAACTGTGCCACGATGTTTTTGGTCACTGTAGAAAATGAAGCTGCTTCAACCCACTTTGTAAAGTAATCAATCGCTACCAAGATGAAACGATGCCCGTTGGACGCAGTAGGTCTGATCTCACCAATCATATCGACGCCCCACATTGCAAAGGGCCAAGGAGCTGTCAAGACGTTCAGAGGAACTGGAGGTATATGCACCTTATCAGCATAGACTTGGAATTTATGACAGGTTCGAGAATGCTGATAACAGTCGGCTTCCATAGTAGACCAATAATATCTTGCCCGTAGGATCTTTTTTGCCATGGTATGTCCACTGGAATAAGTTCCAAAAGTACCTTCATGTAACTCGGCCATAATCCTTTCTACCTCGTTCTTATCCACACATCGCAGTAAGGTTGAATCATGGTTACGCTTGTAAAGGACACCATTGCTGATGAAGAACTTCGCCGCGAACCTCCTTAGAAACTTCTTATCATTAACAGATGCACCCTCGGGGTACTCCTGAGTCTCAAGATACCTCTTTACCTCATGAAACCCGGGTTTATCTACTACCTCTTTAGTCTCAATATCACAGCAATGTGTGGGTTCATCCAACCTCTCGATGTTAATTTAGGGAGCCTCATTGTCCCACCTGACCTTGAACATAGAAGACATGGTAGTTAGCGCGTCTGCTAACTGATTCCCTTCTCTCGGGAAGTGTTCAAAGGTTATCTCCTCAAAGTGTGGGAGCAACGTCGATACATATTCTTTGTAAGGAATAAGATTTGGGTATTTTATGTCCCACTCCCCTTTAATCTGACTGATCACGAGCGAGAAATCTCCGAACACACTCAAGAACTTAATCCTTAGGTCAATAGCAGCTCGAAGGCCCATGATGAACGCTTCATACTCCGCCATGTTATTGGTACAGTTAAAACACAATCAGGCGGTGAACGGAGTATGACAACCTTCAGGAGATATGATCAAGGCGCCAATGCCATTACCCAACGCGTTTGAAGCTCCGTCAAAATACATAGACCATCGGGATCCCTCCTCAGGTCCTTCATCCGATCCAGGTATTTCACAGTCAGTCACCAACATGATGTTCTCATCCGAAAACTCAAAGTTCATAGACTGGTAATCATCCACGGCCTGGTGTGCCAAGTGATCTGCCAACACACTCCCCTTAATTGCCTTCTGGGTTGTGTATTGGATGTCATACTCAGTTAAGATCATCTTCCATCTCGCTATTCTTCCAGACAAGGCAGGATTTTCGAAGATATACTTGATTGGATCCATCTTTGATATCAATAGGGTAGTGTGAGTCACCATATACTGTCTCAGCCGGCGAGTAGCCCATGCCAAAGCGCAACAAGTTTTCTCAAGCGGTGAGTATCGGGTCTCACAGTCGGTAAACTTTTTGCTAAGGTAGTAAATAGCATGCTCTTTTCGGTGAGACTCGTCATGCTACCCCAGCACACACCCCATCGAATTATTGAGTATTGTCAAGTATAAAATCAAAGGTCTCCCTTCAACTAGAGGCATCAGAATAGGTGACTCTTGGAGATATTCTTTGATCTTTTCGAAAGCGGCTTGACATTCATCATTCCATCTTACCACTTGATGTTTCTTCAGCAGCTTGAAGATTGGCTCACAAGTAGCAGTCAGATGTGAAATAAATCGGGCAATGTAATTCAATCGTCCCAAAAAGCCTCTGACTTCCTTTTTTGTTTGGGGAGCTGGCATTTCCTGTATAGCCTTCACCTTTGCAGGGTCCACTTGAATACCTTTATCACTAACAACGAAACCCAATAGTTTACCAGACCTCACCCCGAAGGTGCACTTATTCGGGTTTAACCTTAGTTTTTACATCTTCAACCTGTCAAATAGCTTCTGGAGATGGTCAAGATGTTCCTCTTCAGTTTGAGATCTTGCAATCATATCGTCAACGTATACCTCAATCTCATGATGAATCATGTCGTGGAACAAGGCGACCATGGCGCGCTGATACGTTGTCCCAGCATTCTTCAATCCGAACGGCATGACCTTGTAGCAAAATGTACCCCACTGCATAACGAAGGTTGTCTTCTCCATGTCTTCGGGAGCCATCTTAATCTGATTGCAACTAGAAAAACCATCCATAAAGGAGAAGATCTTATGTTGTGTGGTGTTGTCGACCAAAACATCGATGTGAGGGAGTGGGAAATCATCCTTGGGGATTGCCCTGTTCAGATCCCTATAGTCCATACACATCCGAACCTTACCATCTTTCTTCGGTACCGGAACCACGTTGGCAACCCACTGCGGGTAAGAAGTGACAGCTATAAAACCGACATTAAACTGTTTCATGACCTCAACTTTGATTTTCTCAGACATCTCTGAGCGTATTCAGCGAACTTTCTGCTTCACTGGAGGACAATCTTCTTTAGTTGGCAAGCGGTGAACCACAATGTCGGTATCCAACCCAGGCATATCTTTATAAGACCAAGCGAAGATCTCAACATAGTCATGCAACATCTGTATCAACCGTTGCCTGACACTAGACTCCAAATTTGAAACGATCTTGACCTCTTTCTTGTTTTCTTCTGTACCCCGATTTATTGATTCTACTGGCTCTTCATGGGGATGTATGGCCCTCTCTTCCTGTAGTAACAGTCTAACAAGTTCCCCAAGAACTTCGCAATCATCCTCACCTTCGTCCTCGGCTTGGTTGACCGGACTTTCGAAGTCATAACTGGCAGTAGAAGAGTCGTTATTAGTGGGATCTAGAGTGGATGTGGACCTGTATTATGATATGTGAGTGTGTGTAAGACAATAGCTGTTTTGATAAAGTGCAAGATAGAAAATAAAAACAAGGAGCGCAAAATTTGTAATGCAAGAAAACGCCCAATGCTTTATTGATGATATATGGAAATGGAAAATATTAAGCCCTCACAAACAAAGCCAAGGTGCCTTGGGCAAGGCACCGGGCCGTAAAATTTCAAATTGTCTATTACAAATTTCGAAACAAAAGTCTATTACTGTGTAATAAAAGAAACAGGCATGAAGTCCTTCGCCGTCCAGTTGTTCAATCCACCGTCGGTAGTCGGGTAAATCCAGCTGTCAATATCTGACTCTTCTTCATCATCCTCAATTGCATTCACTCCTGAGTCATACTTGGACATGGGTGCAGTTATGACGTTAGGCTTTTCTGGTGCATCAAACTCGATCTCTTTAGCTTCAATCAAATCTTGCACCTTATTCCTCAAGGCCCAACAGTTGTTTGTATCATGCCCTGGGCTATCAGAGTGATAGGCGCAGCGGGCGTTCGGATTATACAGTGGTAACGTAGTACTGGGATTCTTTGGGGCTTCCCTCAGAGTTATCAGGTTGGTCTTCAATAACTCCGGCAGAATTTGAGATAAGGTCATACTGAGCCGAGTATAGTGTCTTTGCGGCCTCTCTACTCTTTGCTGATTGTTGCGTTATGGGGAAACAGTTGGTCTTGATATTACTACCACATTAACTGCTTGGCGACGTTCAGGTTGGTTTTGGCTCCTCGAGCTGTAAACTGCACTAGCTTCTTTTCTGAAAGGCTTCTTTTCTATACTTGATGAAGCACCTTTTTGTATCTTACCACTTTTGATATCGACTTCCACTCTTTCCCCAGTCAAAATCAATTCAGTGAACCCAGACAATGAACTACCGATCAAATGGTTGAAATATGGACCAGACAAAGTCCCAAGAAACATATCCACCAACTCCCTATCAGACAGAGGGGGTTGGACTCTTCCAGCAAGATCTCTCCCCTTCTGAGCATAGTCCTTAAAGCCTTCGCCTGTACCCATAGACATACCCTGAAGTTGGGTACGTGTGGGAGCAAGGTCAGTGTTATACTGGTATTGCTTGTAAAAACCAGCGGCAAGGTCCTCCCAGTTGTGGACATTATCTCATTCCAATTGATAGAACCATTCAAGTTGAGTCCCTGATAGACTACCTTGAAAGAAATGAACCCACAGGTTTCTATCAGCAGTATAGGGTTGAATTTTTCTGACGTACAAGTGGAGGTGTAGCTTCGTGCAGGATACCCCATCGTACTTAGCAAAGACAGGAGCTTTAAACTTGTGAGGGATCACCACCCCAGATGCCAATCCCAGATCTCCGAAGTCCAACCCAGGTATCTTCTGAATTTCCATTGCACTCAGCCGGTCTTCGAGTTTCTTATACCTATCTTCGACAGGAGGATACTGGTCTTCATCAAAATCAGTGTCATTATCAGAAACCACAGGACTAGGCCCCTTTCTTTCCTCTTGACTCTCTCTTCCTCCAGATGAATGGGACAAATCAGTTTCCTGTCGCAAATTGTTCCCGAATCTGTGACCCATATTCAAGAGGACCACCTTCTTCTTCTTCTTCTCTTTCAAGATGAGAGACTTCAAATCTTGCTGCCCTTTGGCCAAATTCAAGAACATCTCCTGAAATTGAGCATTCTGAGCCTGAAGAGCCTTGATGGCTTGATCAGTAGGTGTTTCAGAAGACATGCTGTGCTGAAATAAACAGCGAAGAAGATAAGAAACCTATAATGGTACCAGTGATGAGGTGCATGATAATGGAATGTGTATGAAATGATTTCAAAGACTTTGGGAGATTTAAATTTGCAAACCAAGAAATAAACAAACTTTATTAGATTCAAACTTGTAAAATGTTTAACAAATGCCTTTAAGGCGTTACAAAAGAAATAACGAAAAGCAAATTTAAACTAGAAACAATAAAAGACATCAGAAATACCATGGTCGTTTTCCCTTCGTGCTGACATAATCGTTGATTGTCCTTTCATTCTCAAGATGCCTTGTAAGCCTCAAGATCTTCCTCTCCTGCTCATGATACTTCTCCCTGTAGGTATCCTTTTCCTCCTTCAACCGAATCCAGGATCTCTTCAATGCCCCAAGATTATTAGGCATGTATGGATGGAGGACCGTATAAGGAACACCTTCTTCATTAGTATGCTCTATAATCACCGGCAAAACAACTTCATAAGGCATCCCCAGCTTTTGAGCACGGGCTCGAACCCACTGTAGATAAGGTTGCATCGGGAGAGAAGTCTTCAGTCCTAGCTCTTGAGGGTCAGACCTGTTTACCATGCCCCAGGCTCGTATAAACCTTCGGCGATGATCATTCACGCCCCCCTTGTAGTCAAAGACAATGTCTGGAAGAAGCAGCTCATGGGGACCGTCTCTCCGAGCACGTCCAAACTGTCGTAAAGCCAAACAAGGATTGTAGGTTATTCCCCCTCTAATTCCAAGCAACAGAACATTAGGGTATTCCCCACATTGATCAATGATAACTACTTTTTCCATATCCTTAGAACTCCAAAGGATGTCCGTATGAGCAAGGGACATAATTCTGTAAGCCCAACCTACACCTTCCTCATTCTTCAATATAGACATGGGGAGGTGCGAAATAAACTACCTTGCCAACAACGGTGTGCAACACATGAGGGTTCCCCTTCTTCGCACGGTACGGGTATAGAGAGCATGTAGAATATCACCTAGAAGAGTAGGCACTGGGTTACGAGACATGAAGATCTTGACCGCATTCACGTCTATGAAGGAATCTGAATTTGGGAAAAGAACCAAGCCGTAGATGAGGAGAGACAAGATGTCTTCAAAAGCTTGAAAATCCAAGTTATCCCAGAACTGTTGAGCTTGATCAATCAGAAACTTAGCCAAGAAACCTTTAACCCCGCTCCGCGTCTCCCAGTTAGACACTACATCAGCCTTTGTCAAGTGTAAAGCTGAAGCAATGTCCTCAGGTCTAGGAACCTCCTCCAAACCCGTGAAGGGTGTCTGCTCGAGGATAGATATGCCTAATAAATCAGAAAACTCCTCCAAAGTGGGGACTAGTTGATAATCCGGGAAGGTAAAACAGTGATGCAACGTATTAAAGAACTGGAATAACACACTCATCATTTGCTCATCCAACTTTGAAGTGACCAAGCCAAGGAGATAACCATGTCTTCTGACAAATGAAGAAGTATCAGGAACTCTTGAAACTAAATCTCTGAGCTGAACAGGTATCTGCATAAAGTTAACCCGAATGGTGTTTCTGCGCATAGAAGTCATAATCTGCAAAATAGAACAAAGATAAATCCCCTTGGTCTTTGAAATGGTTAGTCCAATGAAATATGCATGCTATGTCATGATAAACACACAACAGGTATATCAGGTAACAAACATGGTAAAGGCAAATAAGTCACACAGTAGCCCTTAAGTTTCAGGCTTGCATGGGGTCTAGGTATTACCCTCTTGAAGTTCAGTTGGTTCAACCTGTCCTAATAATAGTAACCGGGTTCTAGAGGTTCCCAATATCAGTGACCATCCTCCATTGGTCATGGTTTCAGCTCACACAATCTTTTCTTGTGGCCGGAACTATCTCGAGAGTATGGTCTCAATGAGGGTAGTATCGAGTATCAACCAGTTCCCAACTCTATGCCGAGGCCGGCTATCTCACTACTTCCTATGGCCAAGTTGGTCAGTTATAGGTTCTAAGTTCAGTTGATGCTTAACGACCCCTATAGCAGCCCTATATTCTCCTTGTTGCTCCACAAGGGATATCGGTACCAACTAATGTGCCACATCAACGTAGCTACTGCTTCAACCGTATCGGTCTATGCCGTACAGTTCCCTGACAGTCTATTGCTACTTACCTAAAAGGTGTTCCCCATATCCGGGTTAGGATCTATAGTAACTCCGATACAAAGCCCACAAAGATAAAACAATCAAATCAAACAATAGAAAACAATATGACGAACTAATCCTAAGGTATACCCCACTTATTTACTCCCCAGCAGAGTCGCCAGTTCTGTGATACGGTGGCCAGAACCGGGACTGTTTTAGGAATACTGGTTTGCATTTTGTGTTTGTGTTCTCAAAATGTCACGGTAAGCAAGAGTCGCCACCGAATTTTATTTTATCCAACAAGAAAGGAAAAAAGCACAGAAAAATTCCCTTTTTCGAGATTTTGAATACGAGGAGTAGATTATAGAAAGGGAAGGTATTAGAACCCTTTCTATCCGTGGTTTTCCATGGGCTCTTAGGTACTTGCTCATCATTTTCAAAATTGCTTGTGTGTGCTTGATTTTAAAAAGGTTTTTTACTTCGATTTAACTCTTGCTCCTGTCTTCAAGAGTGTTACGAAGTATTTTTGAAAGCTTTGTTTAAAAGAGAAGTGTAAGTGTGAAAAAGTTTGTTTGGATTGAGCAAGTACTTAAGAACTAATCTACCTACTCGAAAAAGAAAATTGTTCTATGTTTGTTTCCTTTAGACAATGCTATCCCACTATTAGTGAGTAGGTAGCACCGTCGTCGGAGTTTCAAGGGTCAATTCGAAAAGGGACGTACGGTCACTAAAGCAATGTTAGGACGTCTTAGTAGTAACCCTAATATCTTAGATCAATTATTCGAGGCAAGAATATCCGAGGCAACCATTCTGAGGCAAATTTTCTGAACAGGACTTTGATCTTTGTTTAGACAAGAGAGCTACCACTAAAGCATCCTATACTTAATGACTGTTTACCGAAGGCAACCGAAGTGAGAGTATACCCTAGGAGTGCGCATGTGCGAGTGATTCAATTTCAAATTTATCATCTTTGCACATTTAGGGTTAGCTAACTGTTTTAAAGTTAATCATACATTCTTGTCATGCAACCCTAATTATTCATACATCAAACAATTAATATTTTGCGGAATTTAAAGTGCAAAAATTAAACTACGCTATTACAAGGCTTCGGGTATTTACATAGCCAAAAACAAACGCTTTAAATAGAAATAATAAATGAAAAATAAAAGTCCTAATTAAGCTATTACAACTTGTGGGCAATTAAATCAATATGGTAAAAATAATAATAAAGTGCGCGATGAAATTAAGAACGACAAGAAATTTGGGTTTTGACCCTTTCTAACCTAATTAAAATAAAAAATGTTTTTGTTTGTTTTAAATTATTTTCAAAGAAGAGAGTTAGGTTTTTAAAATTAAATACAAAATTAATTGGCTAATTAAATTAATTAAAGAAAATAATTACATGGCCTATTTTTGTGTTTTGTTATTTTAAGAAAAAAAAATAATTAAGTTAAATTAAAACCTTAATTGTTCTTAATTAATGTTAATTTCTTTACAAAATAATTAAAGTTATCTAAAAATTAAACCTAATTAATTTAATTAATTTTTGGATAAAAAATAAAATCTAAACCTAATTTGGTGAAAAGTTGATTTTATGAGTTTTTTGATAAAAAGAAAAATTAATTTTTGGTTAGTAAAATAAACAAATAAATTAAATGAAGAAAATATAAAAGAATAAAAGAAAGAAAAAAAAGTGGCCTGGTATCAACGGCTCTGATCAGAGGATGATTATCCAGAAGATGATGGTGACTAGAAGATGGTGGCTGGCACGTGTTGGATATGATTCTGATTGGGATCCAGAAGATGATGCATGGGATCTGATCCTGCCTAATAGATCAGAAAGATGATGCACTGTATCTGCTGCTGGGTGGTGGATCCAGAAGGTGGTGACCTTCAGAAGATACACATACTGACTCTGGCGAAAACGAATGAGAATGTACCCAGAGGCTTCTGCCTGGGGTCGAACCCAGAACACTGAACCTCTATTTTCCTTCTTCTGACCAACTGCACTAGACGTTAGTTCATTAATGTAACAAAAACAACAATATATCAGATCTACAGGTTTCTGGCCAGAATAACGCGCCAGAATTTAAACCGGCCAGTAGAATCATGACACGCCATCGTCTTCCTCCTGGATATGTCGTTTAAAACTCTAAACTTTTACCTACATGCATGGCGTTGTAGCTACAACCCTGTGATTCTCAAAATCAAACACAAGCAAGATAAATAAAATCTAAGGCCATGGATCAATTCGTCTGGACCTGCTGAGCACGATGGTGCCCCTTTCATGGCCCAATTTTACCTGTACACAAAAAACCTAAAATGAAACCACAAACCCTAACAATGGCAATTCTTGATTCAGTCCATAAAAATGCAATTGGATGCTATGGATAGCTTGCAAATGTGTTAAGGAACAAGAATCTACAATTATTTCATGCTATAAATGTCAGAATGATACAATTCGATTTCAAGAAAAAAAGCAATATCGTGGATGACTTACAATAGTATTTGGCAATGGAAACTCCTTGTTTTTTATTAGTTTTGCTTGCTTACACTCCCAGGAAGTGATTGGGATAATCAAAGAGTCTTGTAATTGCATGTAACTATGAATTCATGTATGCACTTTTTATGGTTTTTTTTCAAGTTTGGTTCTGGTTCTTGCGCCTCTCTCCAGCCTCGTTTTTGGTTTTCAATGGTTCAATATATATCAAGGACTGAATTAGGGTTGAAAAGCTGATCTCAATCTTCCACCATCATTGCTTTTGATTTGGATTTGATACATTTTAAAATCTTGCTAAAAATAGATAAAACTCAATCTTTTTGTGCACACAAAGCCTTGGCACGAATTCAATCTTATGCTAGCTGGATATAGGACCTGAAACATGTACAAGATCTTTGAATTTTAATGTTTTGGATTTTCTATGATTTGTTTTGATTTAAAATGATTTAATTCAAATAAAAATCAAAATAAATAATAAAAATAAGATAATGACAAGTGGAAAGGACTAGAGCTCGTGGACCATGTTGCCAACTCAAAACAAGTGCAAAAGATTAGGCCCATTTGGCAAAAATTGCAATTTGAGGCATAGTTGACTTTTGACAATTTTGCAAAAAGGGTCAACTTCACCAATGCATAACTTCCTCAATTTTGACTCTTTGAAGGTGTTCTTGGATGTTTTAGAAAGTTTGAGATGTCCTATAAGCAACCATATTTGTCTCATCTCAATTTGATATTCCATGTTCATGTATGAAGCTTTGACAAAAAAGGTGTTTTTGTTAACTTTTCAAAATGACCTATAATGTCCAAATTCATAACTTCTTGTGAGTGCATATTTTGAACTTGGGAGCTGAAGATAGATTGTAGATAATTTCATCCTCTTCAAAATGAGATTTGTATGGGTCATTTATCATAAAGTATGAGAAAGTTATGCTTGGTCAAAGTTGAGTTGACTTTTCCTAAAAAACCCTAATTTAGCAACTTTTGGTTCTTGATGAATTATGAGCAATACTTGATGAATCATGATCAACCCTTGATCAAATGATGAAATATACTTCAAAATGAGGATGTTGACCAAAAATCTTGAAGTTTGACTGCATGTGGACCACAATTGACTTTTGTCCTAGCACAGTCGATTTTTAGGCCTTTGAGCAATTGACTGAGCAAACTTTCTCTGTAGGGCTTGAAACTTGACATGGATGATCTTGAGAACATATTAGGAAAATGGTGAGCATTTGGGATCCCTTGGACTCAAATATCTTGATGCAACATGAAACCCTAATTTGAGGTAGACTGCCTTAGGAGAGAGCTTGTCTAGTCAACCCTTGGACTTCCTTGAGCAACTTGAGGATTTTTCTTGAAATGTTTTGAGAAATATGGGAGGGAAAATTTTGGGGTACAACACGTAGAATAGAGAGAACAAGGTTTCTCCAGTTGATGTACGTACTGAAGTGCGATAACCATGAAGAGCAAAAGGTAGCATCTCATGCCAATCTTTATATGTCACCGTCATCTTCTGCAAGATCTTCTTGATATTCTTGTTGGCAGCTTCCACTGTGTCGTTCATCTTCGGTAGAATTATGATGCTTAATCTTGAACTGCATGCAAAGTTTCATGATCATAGTATTGTAAAGATTGGTACCATTGTCCGTGATGATCCTTTCAGAGATGCTGTATCGACAGATAAGGTTATACTTAATGAACCGAGCCATAACATTCTTGGTAATGGAAGAAAATGAGGCTGCCTCTACCTACTTCATGAAGTAATCAATAGAGACAAGGATGAAACATTGCCCATTGGAGGCAATAGGCTTAATCTCTCCAATCATATCAATGCCCCACATTACAAACGACCAAGGAGCAGTCAAGACATTCAAAGGAACCGAAGGCACATGTACTTTGTCAGCATAAATCTGGCATTTGCGGAAAGTTCTAGAATGATGATGGCAATTGGTTTCCATGGTAGACCAATAATAACCTGCTCTCAGAATCTTCTTAGCCATTGTATGTCCACTGGAGTGAGTACCAAAGACACCTTCATGCATATCTTCCATAATTTTCTCAGCTTCCTTCTTGTCTACTCAACGGAGCAAAGTTGAGTCCTCGTTGTGCTTGTACAAGATTTCGTTACTAGGAAGAACTTGGAAGAGAAACTCCTTATAAATTTCTTATCATTGATAGATGCCCCTTCATGATATTCTTGAGTTTAGAGGTATCTTTTTACTTCGTGGTACCAAGGATTTTCCTCTACCCTATCAGTGTCAACTTCATAGTAATGCGGCGGTTCATCTAGTCTCTCAATAGTAATTCGAGGAGCTTCATTATCCCATCTGACTTTGAACATAGATGACATGGTAGTTTGTGCGTCTTCCAATTGATTCTCTTCTCGTGGAATGTGTTCAAAAGTGATTTCTTCAAAGTACGAAATTAATGTCAACATATGCTCTCGATAAGGAATGAGATTTGGATGCTTCGTGTCCCATTCTCCCTTAATCTAACTGATCACTAAGGATGAGTACCCATATACATTCAAGAATTTAATTCTCATATCGATGGAAGCTTTGATACCCATGATGCATGCTTCGTGCTCGGCCATATTGTTGGTACAATCAAAACACAATATGGAGGTGAAGGATGTATGGCAACCCTTAGGAGAGACAATCACATCACCAATTCTATTACCAAACGCGTTGGAATCTCCATCAAAATCCATAGTACATCGGGATCCTGGTTCAGGTCCTTCATATGGTCCAGGTTCTTCATAATCAGTTACTAGCATGATATTCTCATCTGGGAACTCAAAATTCATAGACTGATAGTCATCTACAACTTGATGAGCCAAATGATCTGCCAGTACACTTCCTTTGATTGCCTTCTGAGTAGTGTACTGAATATCGTACTCTGTCAAGACCATTTGCCATCTTGATATTCTTCCAGAGAGAGCGGGTTTCTCGAATATGTATTCTATTGGATCCATCTTAGAGATCAACAAAGTAGTACGAGTCAACATATATTGTCTTAGTTGGCGAGCATCTAATGCCAAAGTGTAGAAAGTTTTCTTGAGAAGTGAGTATCTTGTTTCACAGTCGGTAAAATTTTTGCTAAGGTAGTATATTGCATTCTCTTTTCGACCAGACTCGTCATGTTGCCCCAATACACACCCTATTGAGTTCTCTAATACTGTCAAGTACATGACCAGAGGTCTTCCTTCAACCGATGGCATCAGAATTTGAGGTTCCTAGAGGTATTACTTGATTTTGTCAAAGGCTATCTGACAGCCGTCGTTCCACTTTACTACTTGATCTTTCTTCAGTAACTTGAAGATTAGCTCACAAGTAGCGGTCAAACGTGAAATAAATCTGGAAATGTAGTTCAATCGTCCCAAGAAACCTATGACTTCCTTCTCAGTATAGGGAGCTAGCATTTCTTGAATGGCTTTAATCTTGACAGGATTAACTTTGATACCTTTACCACTGACGACGAAACCTAGGAGTTTACCAGATCTTACCCCAAAGGTGCACTTGTTTGAATTCAACCTCAACTTGTACTTCTTCAATCTCTCAAACAACTTGTGTATGTGGTCGAGATGTTCTTCTTCAGTCTGAGACCTGGCTATCATGTCATCAACATAAACCTCTATTTCATGATGGATCATATCATGGAACAAAGCTACCATAACGCACTGATATGTTGCACCAACATTCTTCAAACCAAAAGGCATAACTCTGTAACAGAAAGTGCCCCAATGTGTGACAAAAGTAGTCTTCTCCATGGTGCCATCTTGATTTGATTATAACTAGATAAAACATCCATGAACAAAAATACTTTATGCTGAGCAGTGTTCTCAACCAGAACATTAATATGTGGAAGCGAAAAGTCATCTTTGGGGCTTTCTATATTCAAATCCACGTAGTCTATACACATACGCACCTTACCGTCCTTCTTAGGTACCAGCACCATATTTGCAACCCACTGAGGATAGGACGTAATAACTAAGAAACCTGCATTGACTTGCTTCATGACCTTAACTTTGATCTTTTTAGACATCTCGGGATGCATACGACAAACCTTCTACTTTATAGGAGGACAACCTTCCTTCATCGAAAGACGGTGAACCATAATGTTAGTATTAAGCCCTGGCATGTCTTTATAAGACCAAGCAAAGATCTCAACATAGTCACGTAACATCTGGATTAATCTCATTTTGACATTGTATTCTAGATTGTCACTGTAATACGGTGGGAGAACTGACTTTATTGGTTTTGCGTTTTATCGCAAATGTTACGGTTAGCAAGAGTCGCCACCAGCTTTTATTTTATCCAACAAAGGAAAGGGTAAAAAGAACAGGAAAGACCTTTTTAAATATTTTGAGTTTGGGGGTAGATTATGGATAGGGAAGGTATTAACACCCTTTCCATCCGTAGTTATATACGGGCTCTTAGTTGCTAGCTCACTTTGAAAATGCTTTTTTGGTGTAAGTGTATTTGAAAATATTTTGGAAAAGACGCCTTACTGCGGCAAACTTTGTAATGATTCTCATATCATTGAGAACACATACAAAGTGTTTTTGTCTTTGAAAATATTTAGAAAAGAGAGTGTATGTGTGAGAAACTTGTTTTGTTTTGTGAGAAAGAAACTACGAGCTATCTACCTACTCAAAAAGTCTTTGTTCTTTTCCTCTTTTCCTTTAGATAGTGCTATCCTACCATTAGTTGGTGGGTAGCCCTATCATTGGATGTTTGAGGGACATGCACGGGTCATCGTACAGTCATAAAGGTAACTCGTAGGATGCTTTAGAAATTTATCGTAAGGGACTAGATCATTTACCGAAAGGCAACACCGAAGGGTCATCGAGGGACTATGATCTTTGTATCGAGGGACTTTGCTAAAGTGTCCCACGTTCGAGGGATATGACTGTTTATTTTCCGAAGGCAACAAGTGGAGGTACCTTAGAGGTGTGCGTGTGTGAAATGTGTTGTGTTTCAGTTACATTTATCTTGGATATTATGTGTTTTACCTTTTTTTTAGGTCTTATCATGCAAACTTATTAAGCATACATCTAGCAGTTAAATATGTACAGACAAAATAAAGATGCATGAATTTAAACTACGCTATTACATCGCTTCGAGATGGGGGGAGTACAAACGAAAATGAGGAAAAATATAAAGTTCCTAAATTAAACTATTACATCCTTTGTACGGTTACAATAATATGGAAAATAATAATGCAAAAGAAAAAAGCAAACGCGCGGAGAATGGAAAAAAGGTAAAATCTAAAACCCTAAAAATTCTAAGTGGTGAAAGGAAATATTTTGTTGTTTTTGTTTAGGAAAAATAATTAAATTAATGGAAACCTAATTCTAATTAGTTTAGTTAATAAAATAAACTCAAAAATGATTAAATTAATTAATTTTATTATAAAAATAAAGCTAATTAATTAATCCTAAATCTAATTTTTTATTTGATTTTTATGATTTTTTTAATTAATTAGGTTAGTTTTTAAAAGAAAAGAAAAATATAAAATATGAAATGAAATAATAATAAAAAAAGAAATGTAAATGGGCTGCTGCAAAAAAAAATGTTAGGGGGTGAAAAATCAGATTTTTGCAAGGCCCAACATCTCAGACCCTGGCGTTTGCAAAAGGAAATGGGGGTGTGAAGATCTGAAGTCAATAGGCCCAACTTGGAAAAGCCCAGCATTGCATTGGATCTAGTATGGATGGCCTTTGAGGGTCCATGATGGGAAGCATACATCAGAGGCGCTGGATCTAATGTCCATTGAGGTTTGATGGTCCAGATGTGAGTTACATCCTACACGCGCTGTCCCTGCATACACTAGATCTGAAGAGAAATATTGAAAAAATAATATGCAAAACCTGGGAATTGAACCCAGGCTCATAAGCCCTCCATGCGCACGCTTTACCACCAGACCAATTACTCATTCGTTGTTACCAATACAAACGAAAATATATATTTTAAAATTCTTTCATTTCCGTTTCAAACAAAACGCGCGCGCGAAGATTTGAATAGGCCAATGATAATGCAACACCCAAGCTACCAGAGTCAGCCTTTCGGTTGTCTTCTCCGGTTGGCTCGAAAGTCATCCCTGTAAAATAACAACAATCAAAGATCTAAAATAACCCCACCCCTTAAAAAAACCGCCCTGAGTTCGAATCTGGTGCTATTTTAAGCTAAAAGTTCATGGATTACGCGCTTCGAAATAAGGTGTTCGATCTGAGTTGAAAATGGCATATTGTGATTTAAGCCCCAAAGCTCACATGCTTTACGTCCAACATGTTCTATACATTGCTATGAACATGTTTACATGCATTAAATTGATTAACAATGTATATTTTAATAGATTGAGTTTAGAAAAATGTACCAAATCGATGGTGACTGGATATGGGAATTCTGGGTGTGTAAGGCTTGAATCTGGGTCGGGTTCAACTCCTGAAAGCCTCAGGAATGTGATTTGGTCACTTGTTTGGACTGTAACCGCGTGGAAATGGAGATACGAATTTTACAACTTTGAGAAAATTTTGAGAATTATGGAGAGTGTTCTTGCAGCTATGCGTGGTCACTCCTTCTGATTGTGTTTGCTGTATATAGAGGAGGGTGAGGATGAACAAGTATGGTAAAGAATCAAACCATTAACCACTATTTTAAAACAAAAATCAATTTTTGAAAAGTTTCCAATTTTGAGTGATTCTTGCCTCTTTTGAACTTGCAATGAACCTGGACAATTTGCTGGTGGGCTAGCACGAAATATTGGGCTTCAAGCTAATCAGTCCAAACCCAATATGCTTCATCCCATGTTTTCATTAATTTATTTGATTTTAAATTAAATAAAATAAAAATCAAAATAAATAAAAATCACAGCCATGAATAAATGGACTTATAGGTCCTCTAATATTTGGTAAACATGTTTGAACACCAAAAATTAGGCTCACTGGTTCAAAATTGCAATTTTGCTCAATTTGCACTTCATGAATTTCTTCAAAATGCCCCAACTTGTGAAACTCATAACTTGCTCAATTTTCATCTTTTGAAGATAATCTTGAACTTTTTAGAAAGCTCAAGATGTCCTCAACAATCTATATGTTTATAATTTTTGCTTTTGAAAAATTATCTTGATGTAAGTTGCCTTGACAAAAAGTGTCCTTTGTTGACTTTTGAAAATGACCTGTAATGTATGAACTCATATCTTTCAAATGAAGCATATTTTGGACTTGAGAATAAAAGAAAAGTTATATAGAATTGAATTTCCTTCAAAATTGGATTTGGTTGGGTAAAATTTGATGAAGCATGTGAAAGTTATGCCTAGTCAAAGCTCAGTTGACTTCTCCTAAGGAAACCCTAATTTGACAATTCTTGACTTTTGATGATCTGAGGACTTTCCTTGGGGAATCATGATCAACCCTTGATCAAATGATGAATATTACTTCAAAATGTTGATATTGACCAAAAACCTTGAAGTTTGACTGTATGTTGACCATAGTTAACTTTTTAACCAATACAGTTGATTTTCAAACATTTGAGCCATTGATTGAGCAAATTTGTGATGTAGGGCTTGAAACTTGACATGAACCTTATTAAGAACCCATGAAGAACCATGGATGCCACTTGAGACCTTTTCAAACCAAATTTCCTCTAGGAACTCCAAACCCTAGTTGCAGGCTTTTGGCTTAGGAGGAGCATCTTGACTAGTCAACCCTTGAGTGTCTTGAGTATTTGAGAAGTCTTGAAAGAATGTATTAAAGAAAATGGGAGGGAAAATTTAGGGTACAACAAATGCCCCTGTTTAATCTTCTTAAACCTGAAGAGTTAGATTGGCATGTTCACCATTCGTGACTTGAAGGTAGAAGATGATTGAACACTTAAGTGCCCAGAAATTTGCACTCTCCTGTGCAAGAAGTGACGTTGTTGGTTGATTGTATCGGGAATGGGCTTATATATGCCATATGGAGAGGTGACGGAGAGTCGTTGGAGATGGGCTTATAGGTACCATCCAAAGTAATTGTTGACTTCGACTGGAAGAAGCATCAGAATAAATCTTTGGTTGATTTAAACTAAACCAGAGAAAGGTCTAATGGAAAAGAATCAGGATAAATCATTGTTTGATTTAAAATGAACCAGCAAATGTTTGTACTTAACTTTAATTGGATAAGAATCAGAATAAATCTTTGAGCGATTTAAGCTGAACCAAAGAAAGATCTACTGGAAACGAATCAGGATAAATCGTTGGTTGATTTAAACTGAACCAAAAGAGGTCTTGAATTATCTTTAACTGGATAATCATTGAGTTGATTTAAACTGAACCAAAGAAAGGTCTAGTGGAAAAGCATCAGGATAAATCATTGGTCGATTTAAACTGAACCAGCAGATGTCTGTACTTAACTTTAACTGGATAAGAATTTGAATAACTCTTTGAGCGATTTAAACTGAACCAGTGAAAGATCTACTGGAAATGAATCGGGATAAATCACTAGTCGATTTAAACTGAACCAACATATGTCTTTGATTGTCTTTAACTTGATAAGAATCAGAATGAATCTTTGTATGATTTAAACTGAACCAGAGAAAGATCTATTGGAAACGAATCAGGCCAAGTCATTGGTCAATTTAAACTTAACTAGCAGAGGTCTTGAATTGTATTTAATTGGATAAGAATCAGAATAAATATTTGAGTCGATTTAAACTGAACCAAAGAAAGATATAATCGAAACAAATCATGATAAATCATTGGTCGATTTAAACTGAACCAACAGAGGTATTAAATTGTCTTTAACTGGATAAGAATCAGAATAAACCTTTGGTTGATTTAAACTGAACCAGAGAAAGGTCTACTAGAAACGAATCAGGATAAATCATTGGTCGATTTAAACTGAACCAGGGAAAGTGTCTACCAGAAATGAATTAGGATAAATCATTGGTCGATTTAAACTTAACCAACAAAGGTATTGAATTTTCTTTAACTGGATAAGAATCAGAAAAATCTTAGGGTCGATTTAACTGAACCAGAGAAAGTATCTACTGAAAATGAATCAGGATAAATAATTGGTCGATTTAAACTGAACCAGAAGAGGTCTTGAATTGTCTTTAACTAGATAAGAATTAGAAAAATCTTAGGGTCGATTTAACTGAACCAGGGAAAGTGTCTACGGGAAACGAATCAGGATAAATCATTGGTCGATTTAAACTGAACCAACAGAGGTCTGTTGAGAATGACCTTCTGAGGAAAATTCTGAAATGAATCTCTGCCAGATGTAGCCTTTGAGAAGACTGTCAGGTCATGTAAGAGACTGATGATGCTTGTCTGTTGACTGATCTATCCTGAAAAGGTAAAGATTTAGCTATATGCAATGTCATGATGTATGAAATGTATTGTGAAATGATGTTATCAAAATAAATGAGATTGTGCTATATGCGTTTCGTATGCATATGCTATGACATTTGGTAAATGTTGTATGAATGTGACATGTTTTTGAAATGCATTCATAAACTTGAGCATCATCTTAGTCTGGGGAAAATAAATCCCTGACTGTCACTGAGGATGAAGAGTATGTGTAATCTTCAATCTTCTAGGGATTGTTTTCGTTGGGAATTCTTGCTTTATTGTTTGAGGGAACTCCGCTGGGGAATATTAATTTTTACTCTTTGCTTGAGGAAGCTCTGTTGGAGAATGTTAATCCCTGCTTGGGGAGAAGAGTTTAAGAACGTTGGTTATTCACTGCTCTATTGGGGAGTTTATACCCTGACCAGGGATAGAAGAGATAGATAACCTTCCAGCTCGTCTGAGGAGGATAAAGTTGACTGACATCTAATCCGGTTTTAGATTCAGTAGCAACTCTTTGGGGATAATGACGACTTCACTGGAGAGAGGAATTTTGCTGGTGATTTGTGGTAGAAGCAACACTCAAGCTGGGGAGTGTCAGAATGAACATGTGCCTTGATTGTATCTGAAGATGTACTGA
The DNA here is from genome assembly GCA_948472305.1 of Vicia faba. Classification (NCBI taxonomy): domain Eukaryota; kingdom Viridiplantae; phylum Streptophyta; class Magnoliopsida; order Fabales; family Fabaceae; genus Vicia; species Vicia faba. The sequence goes on from OX451736.1 coordinate 280,344,153, forward strand.
ATGAGTATCAGAATAAATCTATATGTAGATCGTATCCAAACTGTATCTAGAAGAGAATCTGGAATGAGTGTCAGAATGAATCTATATCTAGATTGTATCTGAACTATATCTAGAAGATGCATTTGAATGAGTATCAGAATGACATTCGTATCTGGATCGTATCTGAACTGTATCTGCAAGAGAATCTGGAATGAGTGTTAATATGAATCTATATCTAGATCATATATGAATATGCATTTGACTGGGTACCAGAATGACATCCATATCTGGATCGTATCTGAACCGTATCTGCAAGAGAATCTAGAATGAGTGTCAGAATGAATCTATATCTAGATCGTATCTGAACTGTATCCGAAGAAAATCTAGAATGAGTGCCATAATGAATCTATATTTATATTGTATCTGAACTGTATCTAAAAACTATTGTCAATCTCTATCTGTTTGGGAACTGGAATGATGTGTGTAATGTATTGGTGTGTTTGTCGGGAGAAGATCAATACTCCTTTGTCCACTATAGCAATCTACTGGAGATATTATGGGGATAATCCATGGAAGTGATTATGTGGGGATTTGTGGACAACTTGAACTTTGTCCTAACTCCCAGAGTCTTGAGTAAATGTTAATCAGGGTGATAAGTCTTCTACTAATAGACAGGTGACGAGATGACGGGACATAGTCGTACATTTTAATCCCTAAATTTTCCCTGGACTAGCCTTTCAGATTTTCAGTCCACCGGAATACCCTTTTTTACCCAAGCCTCCTTTTCAGGTTTTCGAATTGCCGGGTGTATAATTTTATTTATATATCCCTAATTTTTGCCTGAACTTTTTTGGTTCTCTGGGATGCCCTTATTTTTTCCTAGGCCAGTCAACCTAGCGGGTCTTCTTTTTTTCATGCGTAGTATTTTCCGACTATGTCTGTGTTCACATGGCGTGGATAATTGTCACTGTCCATAGTAGTAAGTGTTGTAGCACTGCTAGAAAATGTTTGCTTGATCATACATGGCCCTTTGCTGAAACTCATGTTTAATTCTCCAGGTGATTCAGATGGAGGTCTGCCCCTGACTATTTGGCACTTTTAAGAGATTTCTTGAACCTTGACTCGACTGCCCCCAGATTAGTTAGACACCATGTCATGCCCCTTGATTATGAAAGGCCTGTTACTGTAAATGTCTTTCTATCTGAAGTGATTATATTCATTGAGAGAATTTCCGTTTATTGAATATCCGTCGTGTGAATTTCTCTGTTGTCGAAACAATTAGTCATATGCAAACGATGGCATTTAAAAATGCAAAGCTTATGCCTGTCTTTATGTTTTGAAAATTCATTTTTAGTAAACAACATATTTTTTTGGTAAGAATATGAATTCAAATCAGAATTTATAGTAAGCCTTACAGAAGTCAGGATACCTTTTTGTAACAGTATGCTTTCGAACTAACCTATGCTTCAATTAGGACTTTTAAGGGTTGTAACATGGTTTGGTTCACGGTTTAAGAAACAAAGGATAAAGGCTCAAAATTTATTTGTACCCACCCGTTCTCCGTGATGTTCTTCATTCCTATACTCAGTTAATTGTGCATTTAGATCCCAATTGAGTCTGGAATCTTTTCCGTGATATCTTGGTGATAGTTCGGATACTAAAAGTTTATTTTGAGGAGACAATCATTTTTTGTAATATTTTTATTGAGGATTTGTAGCGACCTATTTTTTGACTTTATTATCCCTACGTTTTTCCTGAACTGTTTCTTCTATGATTACAGTCAGCGAAATGTGCCATTTTTTTCTTAAGCCTCCTTCATAAGTTTTGACTTGTGGGCTTTTCTTCTGAGAGGTAATGACTGCCTGATTTAATGATTACGCAGAACCTATCACCGTCTTTTAATTTAGAAGGACGTCTTTGATACCATTCGCTGTGTATGAAGTGAAAGCTTGCGACTCAATGCGCATCTGAATTAACTGAGAAAATATCCTGCCCCAGGTTAGAATTAAAGGTTTCAATTTGTGTGAAAAAGAAAACTCCTACTTCTTAGGCTCATAGGGGGTTCACTAGGGATTATGTTCCTTATAACTCCAATGTTTAGGATTTGAAACAACGCTTGTACATCTTCAACAAGGTCTGCTCAAAAGAATATTGTATGAGGTTATGGTATTGTTTTTGTCATCCTCCCTCTAAAGGCTTATAGCTTTTAACGAGAGTCGAATATCACAAAAAGGAAGTAAAAACATAGTTTCAGTATAGTGAAAAAGAATGGATTAAATATAGATAAACATATGCAATGAATTAATGAAATAACGAAGTTTGACATAAGTGTTCGAACAATCAAAAGAAATTACAATTTGAAAATTCTAATGAACAAAAATCCTTTCCGTCTGAACTTGTCACTTCAGATGGTGTGCCTTTGAGGGATGACAGAAGAATTCGGTCTGACCATCTCGTATGAACTCTAGCACTCCTTCGTCGATTAAGTCTTGAATCTTATTTTTTTAATGCCCAACAACTATTAGTGTCATGCCCAAGACTATTGGAATTATAAGCACATCTCACATTAGGATTGTACTGAGGAGAGGAGGTGTTGGGATTCTGAGGAGGATCCTTCAACATAATCAACTATATCCTCAACATGTGTTACAATACTTCAGCCGAGGACATGTTGATTTTGGTGAATTTCCTTTTGGGCGTGTCCTGCTTACGCTGATTTCCTTGTCGTTGTTGTTGTACCAGTACTGGATTAGAGGTTCGCACTACCCCTACATATTGGTTGAGATCACTCTTATTATGATCCTTCTAGTCGTACACAGTACTGGACTCCTTCTTTCCGTTGTATGATCTCTTTTGAGTACTTGAAGATGCAGTCCCCTGAATTTCACCGCTCCTGAGTTTATTTTCAACATGTTCCCGCATGAACATGTTACCCAATTCCCTGTCTGCCAAGAGAGGTTGATCATTGACTAGTCCCCAAATTCTAGCAGTTTTCCCCAGACGGTCATATATATCCTGATGAAGCTTGCTGATGAGAATTCTTAACTCTTCTTGTCCCCAAGCTAAATTTTGGATAAGAGCCATCTGACTATTCATCTGGATTCTCATCCTTTCCATCTCAGCTTGCAGTTGTTCCAACTGGTCATCCTTGTTGTCGTTAGGATTTTTCTTGGCCAAGTTCCCAGCGAGGAGTGCTTTCAATTCTTCTTGCCCCTTTGATAAATTCAGGAAAATTTCCTTGAATTGAGCATCTTGAGTTTGGAGATCTCTGTCATTCTGTTTGGGAGCCATCTTCCTTGCTGAAATAAATAGCGAGAAAATGAGAAGCCTGTCTTGAGAATACTTGTTATGCAATGACATGCATGCAATGTTTTCATGGATCTCGCAGGGTAAACACAAGAAGATGTTTGAATTTTGATTTCAACTTTTATTGGAGAACTTCGCATCATTGAATGTCCTTCTACGAGAATCAAGCTCACCATGTCGAGTGGGTCATAGCCTCTGACTCAAGAAATTATGCTTTGACAGCATTGGCTAGAGGAAAATAAATCCTCTTGCCCCTTGCTAGATGTCTGGTTCATCATAACCTGCATCACATGCCCTTTGAGATCCTTGAAATGGTTAATGAACATGATGTCATGATGTGTATTCTATGCACAAAACAAAAGTGCAAGGTGATGTAAACAAACATGAATTTCATTGGCCCTAATCTGAACCCTAAAAATCTCAGAAAATTCAATCTTAAAATTCTCTAAGCTCAGGCAAAATTAATGGAAACTATGAACATAGTTAGCTTTAGGGCAATGATATCTACATGTTTCATTCACAAATAAATCATTGATGATGCCTGCATGAAAAGTTCCAAAGTTAGAAAACTTACCTTGCAAGAGGGTATCGGGTTTGGAGTTTGAGCAACTTTCATTGAGTTCTAATGATTGGGTTAACTTCCTCAAGTTCCCAGGAAGCTAATGGGATGCTTAGCTTGAGCTGAAAGTACCTGAAGAGTTCTGGAGAAGTCCAAGTGCAAAGCTCTGTTTTTGAAAATGGTGGATGGTGATGGAGGTGTTACAGTGGTGCTGCAGGTATTGTGATTGTTTGTGTATGTTGTTTAGAAGATTTTGAAAGCAAAAGGCCAAGAAACACACGAGTAGATTTGAAGATTGACTTAAAAACTCACAAATGACAAGTTTTGAAGTGTTTTTGGTGATTCTATGTTCTAGGTGTTTTTAGGGCTTAAGCATGCGTCTATTTTGTGGAAAATGGTTTGTCTATGTATAAGAAAAAGGTCTTGAGTGCATTGGCAAGTCAGAAGTACCAGTTCCAAGCTATTTGCTATGTTACTTGATTTTCAAGAAAAGTGGGAAACCAAGTTTCAATGTGTAGTACAAGCATGGGCTGGGTGATTGTAAGTGTCTAACAAGTTTCTTATGGGTTATGGAACATGTATGATCAGAAGAGAACAAGTGCAAGGCTCAAGAATAAGTTTTGTGTAAAAAATAACTTTATCAAAATGGCAATGTGGGGCATTGACATGATTGGAGAGATCAAACCTACTGCTTCTAATGGACACCGTTTCATCCTTGTTGCCATTGATTACTTTACCAAGTGGGTCAAAGCTGCCTCATATGCGCCAGTTACCAAGAACGTTGTAGCCAGGTTTATCAAGCATAACCTCATCTGCCGTTACGGTATCCCAGAAAGGATCATCACTGACAATGGAACCAATCTCAACAATACTATGATTATGGAACTTTGTACTCCGTTCAAAATCAAGCATCACAATTATTCTCCGTACAGACCCAAGATGAATGGCGTAGTGGAAGCTGCCAATAAAAATATCAAGAATATTGTGCAAAAGATGGTGGTAACATATAAAGACTGGCATGAGATGTTACCATTTTCTCTCCACGACTACCGTACTTCAGCTCGAACATCAACTGGGGAAACTCCTTTCTCTTCGGTCTATGTCGTGGAAGCTGTCTTGCCTATAGAAGTTCAAATTCCTTCCATAAGGATTATGAAAGAGGCAGATATAGGAAAAGAAGAGTGGGTGTAGACTAGGTTGGATCAACTAAACTTGATCGATGAGAAGCGATTGACTGCTGTTTGTCATGGTCAAATGTATCAAAAGCGTATGATCAAGGATTTCAACAAAAAGGTCAAGCCCCGAGTGTATCAGACTGGAGACTTGGTAATAAAGCGCATCATTCTTCCATAAGGCGACCCCAGGGGAAAATGGACTCCCACTTATGAAGGGCCATATGTTGTCAAAAGTATTCTCTGGAGGTGTTATGATGCTAATTACTATGGACGACAAAGATTTTCCGTATCCTGTGAATGCGTACATAGTCAAAAATACTACGCATAAAGAATGACCCGCTAGGTTGACATACCTAGGAAAAAATAAGGGCATCCCGGCGAACCAAAAGGTTCGGGCAAAAGTTAGGGATATATACAAAAGATTATACACCCGACAAGTCGAAAACCCGAAAGGGCGGCTTGGGCAAAAATTGGTATCCTGGTGGACCGAAAACCCGAAAGGGAGGTCCAACCAGCTTTATTACCAAAGTCTAATTTCAATGGTCCAAGATCAATCCAATCAACTTCTTTCAACGACAAGGGATGATGTTCGAAGACATAAGGGCAATAGCGGAGTTGGAACACAATGAGATCACTTCCATATGGCTATTATTTTTGCTTTCACTTTGTATTTCCTTTCATTCTTTTGACGATTTCCTCTTACTAGGATCTATGTCTCTTTGTACAAAAATGCCTATTCATGGGCTAAAAATCAATACAAATATACTTTGAGGTGCAAACTTTTTTGTTTTTTTCTTTCTTTATGTTTTGAGTGCAAAAGTGTCCAATGACTAAATTTGAATGAACATATGCATATGAGCATGATTAAACTATTAACAAATGTATACATAAAAACAATAATAAGCATCTCCTTAAGGATTTGGGATATCCCCACAAAGATAGGATTATCCCCATAGAGACGAATTCACGCGATCCCCAGCCAGAATTCCAGTCTCTCAAAAAACCCTCTCCCCAGCTGAGTTGGTCTTAGAAAGAAGCCTTATGGAGTTCTACCAAAAAAGAAGTCACTTCCCTAGAAGGTCATCAAAATATTCTGTTTAACCGGGTTTATTTCCCCAACAAACTACAAATTCCCCAGCTCGAGTTTACCTCTCAGACTAATATCAAGGGACCAAAACCTTTAATCCCCGGAAAACTCATTATAATTCTTAACAGAGTCGTTACTATCACCACAAGTTGTTGTGAAGCCTAGAATCAGACCAAATAACAATTCAACTTCATCCTTTCAAGCAAGTTACTACAAGCCTGGACCCGACCAGATACTAGTTCAACTTTATCCCATCCAAACAAATTACTGTGAAACCCGGACCCGACCAGAAAACATTTTGAATTGCTGAAACCTAGACCCGACCAGATAACATTGAATCTCAATTTTAAGTTACTAAAGCCTGGACCCAACCAGATGATAGTTTAACTTCTTCAATTGATGAAATCTGGACCCGACCAGATAACAGTTCGAGTTGCTAAAACCTAGACCCGACCAGATACTAGTTAACCTCAAGATCAAATTGTTGAAACCTGGACCTGACAAGATAATAGTTCGAGTTGTTGAAACCTGGACCCGACCAGATACCAGTTAACCTCAAGATCAAATTGCTGAAACCTGGACCCAACCAGATAACAGTTCGAGTTGCTGAAACCTGGACCCGACCAGATACCAGTTAACCTCAAGATCAAATTGCTGAAACCTGGACCCGACCAGATAACAATTTGAGTTACTGAAACCTGGACCCGACCAGATACCAGTTAACCTCAAGATCAAATTGCTGAAACCTGGACCCGACCAGATAACAGTTCGAGTTACTGAAACCTGGACCCAACCAGATAATCGTTCGAGTTACTACGAGACCTGGACCCAACCAAATAATAGTTTAACTTCTTCAAATCACTAACAAAACTCCTCTTCCCTAGTAGAGTTTGCCACTATCCCCAGTGAGTTTCTTCAAAGTCTGGAATCCGACCAGATAACAATTAACTTCTTTATCCCCATCAAGTTATTGTAAAGCCTGCAATCTGACCAAATAACATCTAAACTTTCTTCCTCTCCAATCAAGAGATAGCTCCCCAGTAGAGCAATGGACAACTAAAACTCCTGAACTCTATTCCCCAAGCAGAGATCAACATTCCTCGCAGAGTTTCCTCAACCAAAGAGTTAAAGTCAATGTTCCCCATATAAGTTATCCTCAACAAAACAGGAATCCCCCAATGGAATCATTCTAAAACAAGGTTTGAAGATACACATACTTTTCATTTCCAGCAGCAGTATGGGATTCAGCTTCCCTTTACTCCCCAGCATTTGTCAAGGATTTATTTTCCTAGACAAAGTTACATTTCAATAACATTCGTTTATCATAGCACATACATGACAAATGCATACAACATAATATCATTTATTTTGAGGACATCATTACACCATGCATACATCTACATGCAACTAACCCTCTTCCTTGCAGGAAAAATTCAGTTAACAAAATAAAAGTCCTCTTCTGGATGGATTTACTTCTACCAGTTAATAATAGGCAATCAACAAGCCTCTTCTGGTTAGAGTTATTTCCCCAGTGAAGTCACCAAGAAAAGACCTATTCTGGTTTATATTTATCTCTTCCAATTAAAAACAGGTAAAAGACATCCACAATTTCAGTATAAATCGACCAAAGATTTATTCTAATACTTCTCCCTCGACAGTCACTCTGGATGGCATCTGTAAGCCCATCTCCGACAAACTCTTCACCACTTCTCCAAATGGCATCTCTAAGCCCATTATTGATAATCAACAAACACTTCACCTCATGCACAATCGAGTGTAAATTTATGGGCACTTAAGTGTTCAATCATCTTCTACCTTCAAGTCACGAATGGCGGACTCACCAATCTACCTCTTCATGTTTAAGAAGATTGAACAGGGGCAGCTGTTCTACCGCAAAATTTTCCCTATTTTTTCTCAAGACATTTCACAAAGGACCGCCAATTCTCAAGGATTCTCAAGGAATTGATCAGGCAAAATCACCTCAGAAACACTGAGACCACAAACTAGGGTTTTGACTAAGAATGACTGATCATTGACTTTTGACCTAATACATAACTTAATGGCTTGAAGCATAATCTCAAAGACTTAAATATAACATGTTGACTCAATTCCATGGCTTAAACTAAGATCAGTGAATTGATAGTTGAAATTTGGTCAACTGATGAAAAGTTAACTGATACACCGAAAGTCAAACTTTGACTTTTTGGTCAAAATTTGATTTCAAAGATCACAATTCATTAAGACATTCAAAATATAAAGCTTGATCATCAAGAAATCAATAAAGTCAAAAGTCAATGTGAAAAGTCAAACTTTTCAAGACTTAGAAATTTTCTAAGTGTTTTTTATACATGATAATTTCATTACTTCATGCCATTCTTTCACCAAGATGCAAGATGATTCAAAGAAAACTTTCAACATGAAAGTTGTGGATCTTGATGATATCTACAACTTTGATTTGCTGATCAAGTCCTAGAAGTGCTTGTATTTTGAGTTATAAATTCATGAAGTCATGGCATTTTTGTATAAACACTTAGAGAGATTTTTAGCAGGTTTTTCAGGTTTTTATCCCAACTTCTTGGCTAATTTTCATCAAGTTTCAATTGGATTCTTCAAAAATAGAAAACATGAAGGTTGTATAGTATTTTACAAGCTTTCGAAAATGTCAAAGAACTCATTAAGATCATACTCGAGCTAAGAGAATCAAAGGCAAGAAATTAGGGTTTCAAACTTGATTTACAAGGCAGATTTGTGATGAATAATGAACCAAAACCCTAGCTATGCTGCATAATCTTCACTTTACAGGCCTCAAACTTGTATATCACTCCTTAATTAAATGCTTACACAACTGATTAAACTATGATCCAAGTGTTTGAGCCTTTGTCCAATTGATCATTCCATTTTTGGAAGAAAGTAACATATCCATTCTTGAAAAGTTCACTTTAATCACAAAGTCAATTTCTTGAGCCTATAACTTGTTGTTCTGATCACACTTAACTCCTATAAGTTAGAAAAAACATGTTTAAAGTGATCAACCACTTTAGATAGCTTGGTACAAACATTAGAAACATGTTTTTCATGCTTGCTTCGAAAACAAGTAAGATAACCATAACATGTGATTTCAAAATCTGAGCTGTTTCAAGTCTCAAACCTTCTCTATAAATAGAGAGGCCATTTGCAAGATAAAGAGGCAGAGGTTTTTTTATGTAGACATGCCCTCAAAATATCATACTCTCAAAAATCCATAACTGTCCACAAAACCCCCACTCTTGAGCTTTGAAGTCAAAATCTTCGAACCTCCCACACCTTGCAAGTTCTGTTCAAACAAACCATCCAAACACTCCACATACATCATATAGAAGTTGTTCAAACACAAGAACAACTTCTATAACATCACTATTACCATTTCCTAAGCTCAAAAACAGCTAACACAACAGTTCAAACGCAAAACACAAATTTCAGCTTCAAGGTAAGTTTTCTTGACTTTGAACTCTTCATATAAAGCATCATTAATGATTCATTTGTGAAGATAAAATGTAGATATCATTGCCTTAAAGCTAACCATATACTTGTTCTTCATTTTCACTAATCCCGTGTTGAGAGATAACCATATATGCAGCAGAACAATGATAGAACTAGAAAAATAGCAGTATGAGTCGACACGAAACACTATGAGTTGGCACATATCACGTGTAAAACAAGTTATGAGCCATGCATGTCATTATGTATCGATACCAAATGCTGCATGAGTTGATATAAAATGTGAATTTATCTACTCATATTGAGTTAATTTTCATTTTTCAGCAACAGGAAGGGATACAAGTCGATACATAAGTGCACGCGTCGACTCATACTGAGCTATTTTCAATTTCCAGGAACAAGAAAAAGACATGTGTCGATGCAAAACAGCATGCGTCGATACGAAACAGAAAAATGAGGCAATACAAAACCATTATGTATTAATACATATTGAGTTTTTTTTTATTTCCCATGAAAAATATTTTTCATAACTTTAATATTTTCCTATTTTCATTTCTTTCTAAACCAAAAAACCAAAAAAACATTTTTTTTATTAAAATTAATTTCTTTTCTTAAAATTAATTAATATTTAGACTTAGGTTTATCTTTTATTTTAGTTAAAATTAATTTAGAACTTAGGATTTTTAATCAATTAATTTTTCATATTATTTTAATTAAATCAAAACTATTTTCTACAAACCCTAAAAAACTTATCTTCTCAAAACAATTTAACTTCTTTTTTTGAAAAAAGTATTTTATTTTCTTTTACTTAGTTTAATTAGAACCAAGACCTTTTCATAATCGAAAACAAACAAAAACATTTTTCTTTTTTTCTTTATACATCACATTTATATCTTTGTATAGCATCTTCATATCTTGTATATTATTATTCAATTCAATATGGTTGTAATAGTAACTTAGGTTTAAATTACTTGTCTTCTCCCCATTTGTAAATTTGCATACTCCATCCCCAAATGATGTAATAGCGTAGGACATTTATTTTTTTTTGCAATTGATCGCTTTTATATAAAATGATAGTAATTAGGGTTTGTATGGAAAGATAAAAAATCAATATTTAGACAACCCTAATTCAAGAACAAAATGCATGAAAACAAAACACTTTTCAAACGCGCACCTCTAGGGTAATCCACACTTGTTGACTTAAAATAAATAGTCATGTCCCTCGAATGTGGGATACTTTAGCAATGATCCTCAAAAACAAGATCATAGTCCCTCGATGACGCTTCGATGTTGCCTTCATAAACGATCTTAGTCCCTTACGACAAATTGCTAAGGTATCCTACAATGTTGCCTTCTATGACTATACAATGATCCAAACCCGTCCCTTCACATCCAATAATAGGGCTTCTTATCAATCAATGGTAAGATAGAAGTATCTAAAGGAGGAGGAAAAGAACTAAGACTTTTTTGAGTAGGTAGAACATTCATAATTGCTTGCTCACAATCAATCTTCAAAACATATTTCAAAAACACACCAACACTTTCAAATGAAATATTTTCAAAAATTCAACACTTTGTATGCATTCTTATAGGGACGAGAATCATTAAGTTCGCATAAACAAAGACACTTTTCAAAAATACTTTCAAAAACCAATCATAAACACATTTCAAACAAAGCATTTTCAAAGTGAGCTAGTGTTGTACCCCAAAATTTGCCCTCGCAATTTTTCAAGAAATCTCAGCTTCAGGCATTTCCTGACTTTTCAAACTGGCTCAAGAATCGGACAAACGGACTTTTCTCGTCAGTCAGACAAAATTAGGGTTTTATTGATTTCTAGGACTCTGGGTTGCTTCAAATAACTGGCTTAGGGTTTTGGTTGATTTTGGCTCGATTTTTGATCAGGCAAATGTTCTTTGGCATTTAATCAGGAGTTAAGGGTTTTGTGGGCATATTCTCAGAAGGATTTAAATTCCACAGCACTTTGCAGTTTATTCCGAGATTCGGGTTAAATTCGCATTGTTTTGATTTAATCAGTAAAAGAGACAGTGGTTTGAATTCACGTTGGTTTGTTTGAACCAGTCAAAAGAAATATGCAGTTTGGATTTACAGTGCTTGGTAAGAAATCAGCAAGAAAGGATTGCGTCTGACCGATTATTGCGTTTGACTGCACGTTGCTTTGGATGATGGAGACGTCAAGTTTATTTATTTTTGATCGACGAAGAATCAATGTTTAGTTGATTATTTATGGTTCTAAGAATTAAATATTTGAAATTTAATTTTCATTTTATTTAATTTAAGGAACTATAAATAACAAGTAAATAATTGAAAAGGAATTGAAAAGAATTAAATGAACCAATAGAATTTTTATTTCATATTTAATATTTGTTACAATTATTATTTGGATACAAGTATTTATTTACGAAGTATTTAAAATAATAATGGTTTACAATAATTAAATTGAAAATAAAAACTATCCTATTTTTTCTAAATATTTTCTAAGTCCCTAATTCTTCATTCTTCACTTCGCTCCGGTGCTCCATTTTTCATCTGCAAAAGAAAAGAGAAAAGTCAAAAATAACAATTAAATTGAAAAGACAGATTAAAATTGCAGTCATCATTAAAGGCCACTGATGGGGATCAGTTAACCCTCTCTGCAAATCACGGGATTTCTCCCGGTTCACAAAGAGGGAAGAATTTTATTCACTTAATCATGAATGCAAAATGTCAAAATGCATAAACTCAAAATGTCAAACTGCATTAGTTCATAAGCAAGTTCAAACCAAACTGAAAATCCAAATGCAACTTTCTGCCAAATATAAAGCAACTATCCAAAAGGCTACTCAAAGCTATCAAAGAGGAAGATTTTGAAAGATATCAAAAAGCACAAAAGCTGTCAAAGAAAAGAGAAAATATGCAGAGGAAGGTATGATATGCAAGCTACATCTTTCATCATTTCCCCATGTGACCTTTTCAGAAAGTACAGCAGAAAACATATTAAAATATTTAGCTGTACAAGAAGAGAGAGAGAAAAGTAAGCAGATGCAGGTTTTCAGGCTTAGGCAGGCAGAGATAGGAAGAGGCATATAACACACAAGAACAACACAGTTCAGCAGGAGAAGATACAGAAAATATACAAACTCACAACCTGCATAAGCCCTGCCTCCAAAAACACCAAAGAAAATATACAAACTCACAACCTGCATATGCAAGCAAACCACATACTGAAGCAAACACAAAGCTCAGAAACCAGAAATAAGCATAACCTCCCAACACCATAACCTGCATATGCTAAGCCTCCAACATCATACCTGCTAAGACCATCATAACCCAAACCTACCTAAAAGGCATCAAGCGCCAAGCCTCACCATACTGTCAAAAACCAGAAAACCAGTTTTTCAATACAACTTCCACTGGTGGAAGTATAGTGTAAAAAGTGTCAAAAAACAGAAAACCAGTTTTTCAATACAACTTCCACTGGTGGAAGTATAGTGTAAAAAGTGTCAAAAACCAGAAAACCAGTTTTTCAATACCAACTTCCATCTCAGCTTACACACACTTAGACAAAGTTATTAAACACCTTCCATACCATCTATGCAAGCTATCCAAAAGCTAAAGCACGATCTGTAACACCTTCAAGCCACTTCACCATTTTTATTTTTCTGTTTTGCAGTTGAAGTTCTCCAGCACGATTCAGGGAGTTTCAAGACAAAGTAGAACTTGGAATAGCATCCTCACACTTCAAGGAAGCTATACAAATCATCATCTTGCTCTGAAAACTCCTCCATTGCAAAGCACGATTCCAACTGAACAGGCCCATTAAGAGGTTTAAATTCTCTTCTTTTATAAAACAAGTTAATTAACCTACTTTTTTTTAATTAATTTAAAAACGTTTAATACTTTTTAATTATAATGGTTTTCCTCTAACCTAATTTTTGTTAGCATTGTATATTATTTCGTTAATACTAAAATACCATGAAATATGTTTTTATTTCTTTAAAATATTTAATTTAAATTATCTTTGTATATACATAGAAATATGTCTTTATAAGATTGAAAAGATTTTTCTTTTGATTAAAACATCTCCTTTTGTACATAAACAATAAAGATACACTTTTTTTTCTTTTTTCTATCATATAATTAAAGTTGAAAATACTTTTTTTATATATCTTTGTACATAATAGATAAATACATTTTTCCTAATATTAAATTCATAAGCATTCAAGTAAAACCTTTTCTTTTGTACATATTAAGAATATACAAATCAAAGATTCATTAAACACATATCTAGGTCAAAACAAATACCTAACAATACTTTCTTAAATTCGCATTGCCGCACATGTAAATAACCATACCTACACAATACATCTCACACTTACACAATACAAATACATTCACATTGCCCTATACACATTTGTTTATCTCATATTTGTATATTCGTCATTTACATTTGATCGCAAATTCGATTTGGTTGTAACTTATTGGATACTATAAGTCTCATCCCCATTCGTGAATATTGTACCCCCACTCCCGGATACTATTTTGTAATAGCATAGACTTTACATTTCCGCAATTTACAGTTTTCCAATTATACCATGGTTAGACCTAGGGTTTGCATGTACATAAAATCAAACGCTAGATAACCTAATACAAGACAAATACATGAAATCAATACACAATCACACTTGCACCCTCTAGGGTAATCCCACATGTTGCCTTCCTAAATGGGCCATGCTTGCACGTCGAGTTTCTTTGGCAAAACAAAATCAAATGATCATAAGTCTCTCAAAGTGTTGCCTAAACGGAATGATCATAGTCCCTTCAAAGAAAATTGCCAAAGAAACTTGGCACCATTGCATTCATGGTCCATATGATGACCCGCGCCCGTCCTGAATAAACTTCCTAAACGCAAGATTGTCCACCAAATTCAATGGTGGAACAAAATTGTTAAAAAGGGGTTAAAACATAACAAAAACCTTTGAGTACAATAGGGTAGACAAAACTCTTAGTTACTTGAGATCGACTTGCAAAAACACTTGCCTTCTTTTCAAAAACCACAATTCACAACACTTTCAAACAAACTCTCAAAAACATTTGAAACATCTTTTCGAAAAGATACACACTTTTGTAAAACACTCAAACACGAGTCAAATACATTGGTCGCCTAAGACAAGGCATCTTCTTCCAAAACATTTTCAAAAGCACACACACACACCATTTTCAAGCAATCAAAAATCAAGGCAAGTGATCTAAAAAACCAAGTAACTAAGAGCCCATGGATAACCATGGATGAAAAGGGTGCTAATACCTTCCCTTTTCATAATCTACCCCCCGAACCCAAGAAAAATCTCAAAAGGTTTTTGCTGTGCTTTTTTAACCTTTCCTTTAGGATAAAATAAAAAGTCGGTGGCGACTCTTGCTCAACCGCACAAATGCGAATACGAACGCAAAACACTAGTCAGTTCTCCCACCGTATCACAGCTAGCAACTAAGAGTCCGTAGATAAATACATATGAAAAGAGTGCTAACACCCCCCCTTTTCATAACTTACCCCCCAAACTCAATAAAATTCTCAAAAGGTCTTTCTTGTTCTTTTCACCCTTTCCTTTATTGGATAAAAGAAAATTTGGTGGCGACTCTTTCTATCCCCAACAATTGCGATCAAACACAAAACTACCAAGTCATTTCTCCCACCGTATTACAGAATGTCTTCAATGAGATTGTTGGCCAAGAAGGAGAGCCTCTCATGCTTGTCCTTATAGTACCGGTACTCTCGATAGAGGTTGGGAATTATCTTGTGTTTATCTCTTCCTGCTTGGGCAATCTCTGTATACTGATCTTACCAATACATCTTTTCATCCCTCAGCTCCGTATAAAGTCTTTGTTGTATCAGGAAATCTTTTCGGAGGCCTTCCAACTCAAGGCATATTTGCTCGTACTCTTCAGTTTTCCGGGCCAAAAGTATTTCTGCCCTCATCTTTGAAATGCGCTCCCTTCCCTATGATTCTTGACAATCCTGAAGACTGGTAGTGAGATATTTCAACTGTTCTTCCTGATCTAGAGATACTTGGGCCAAGCTTTGGATTTGAGCCCTCAAATCTTCCTCCAGCATCTTCTTTTCTTGCACGGATTTTTCATACCACCTGCTTAACTTTCCAATTTTATTAGCAACATCTTCCAGCCTCTGATATGGCAATCCATATTAAAAGTAGCACTTAGTAACCCATCAGTCGAACGTTTCCTTTTCAAACTCTTCTTTTCAAATGCTTCGCGATCTCTTTGGTTAAGTTAAGGAGATTGAGCTCTAGTTCTTCCTTCTCCCTCTGAGCCTGTTTCAAGGCTTTCTTCAGATCATCTAGATCTTCCAAAGACATAGGTGGAGTAACTAGAGCCTCTTACTTGTATTTGGGTTCTATATCAAAAGGAAGTTTGATAGTTTATACCCTGTCTAGAACCCATTGAGTGTAAGGTTATTTTTCTACAAAATTCTTCTTTTCAGCTTTTCTTTTGTTAACCCTACTCCAAGCCTGAATAATTTTGTTGAGTAGTTCTCGGTCATTTCTACCCATGTCATGAATGATCAATTGTTGAAGTTGTTCGTCTGAAGGCTTGTCTTCCAAAGGATACCCTAGTTGTCGTAGGACTAAGGTAGGATTGTAATTGATGCATCCTTGTGACCCAATCAGTGGAACATTGGGAAAATGCCCATAACTGTAAATAATATCACCAATATCTAACTTCCTGGCGTACCATAACACAGAACTAGAAGTGAGAGACCTTAATTTCTGAGGCCATTCATACCTTTCCAGATTCGTAATCATGTAATCCTGCTTGTAAATGTGGGTCATGAACCAGGAGTACAACAATGGAATACAGCAAATTATGGTACCTCTTTTATTTTCGTACCGTGTATGAATGGTGTAATAGATGTCAGCAAGCATAGTTGGAGTTAGATATGTATTAAAAGCTTTCGTACCCCAGAACACACTGATGGCTTCAGGGTCAATATAGTCTACATTTCACGGAAACAAGATAACACCAAATACAAGCAGCCCTAGAAAATCGACACAAGACTCCCATTCTTTGCTGTTAGCCAGATCAAGAGCTTTATTTTCCAAGTAATATCTCTTAATTCCTCGTACTTCTCCTTCTTTTTTACAATTAAGAGAAAATTTAGGATAAGGGAGTTTTAAACCTTCTTCCAGTATTTTGATGTCGATGGTTTGTCCAATACCCATATAAGCCTTCTCTTTGGAGAAATTCAGAATTATGTCTAATTCTTCCAAGGTCGGTGCCAGCTGAAAATCCTGAAAAGTGAAACATCTCAATGGAGGGTGATAAAATTGAATCAGAGCAAAAATAGCATCCAACTGTACTTCGACTCTGGTCAAGTCTAGAATATACCCATAGCGACAGGTGAATGTTTTCAGGGCCCTTTCAAATATTTTTTCTTTTACAGCCTTGATTTTGGTCACATCCGGCTTGATAACATTGATACAGATGGGTTGTTTTCCTTTGGTACTCATTTCTCAGATACTCACCAAAAACCTTTGATTTTTTTATATATTTCTTTTTACCCTGTGAATAAGACAAACCAAAGGAAAACATATAATAATGAATATATGAAATGTAAAGATGTATGAATGCATGAATGTAAGGCTAAATGAAGGAATTTGATGAATAACAACCTTAGAAGGTAGGTTCTTAGCTTGGTTTTATTGATATTCTACCCTCCCCGTAAGGTGGTTTCCTTAAGGGTATCATGAATAACACTAGAGGGAAAGGCACAAGAGCCTCCCTTAAGTGGAGTCTCTTTGCAGACTGAAACTTTCGTCTCTTAGTCATGAAAAATCTCATCATGAGATTTTGGTTTGAGGTTTATAGAAAGAGCCATAGGCGTTATTCCAAAGTCCTACTTCCCAAGAGGATGTATCTTGAGACGTATTTCTTTTGCAGAATTCCACCGACTCTAGGCGAATTCGTCACATAAACTCACAGGGATGGTCCCTTGGCTAATAGACGAACCTTCTTTCTAAGGGTTTTTGAAAACATTTTTTTGCAAAATATTAAATCCCTCCATAGATATAATAATATGATAACATCAACAGTAAATAAATGCACAAAATAAATAAATAATTAAGTAAAAATAAGAAAACCCAAAAATAAAAAGAACCCTAAAACTAAAGGTAAAGCTACTAAGCATAAGGTTGAGTCCCCAGCAGAGTCGCCAACTTTTACAACTGGTTTTAAAATAAGGATCGTCACCCTTAATTTTTATCCTAAAGGAAGGGAGTATAAAGGAATAACCCTAAAAGAGATTCAGAGATTCTTGATTTGGACTCGGTTCTAGACGAGGGGAAGGTGTTAGGCACCCCTTGTCTACCTTGTTCGCAAGGATACTAGGTTTAAAAGCGCAATTTTACGAAATAGGGGTTCAAATTTAATTTGAAGAAAAAGGGTTTTTATTATTTATCAGGGGGAAAGGGGTTTAATTTTAATAGGGGAACTCACCACAATTTTAATCGTATGCCTATGTATCCTCCTAGGAGGAATCAGAGTCCCATGTCATAGTTCGCAGTTGGTTTGTGTTTTTTATGAATTACGAAGATATTCATATTTTCTGTACGTTTAGTCTAGGTGTCATGAATAGTGGAAATTATTAGACTAAACATACAGTTGATTTGAGTAAGTTCACAATCCTTTTTGAAAGTTTGTTTGTTGAATTAATTTGATTTTGAAAATGATTTTGTAGTCGATTGAATATTTTTTAATACATCAATTTTTTTTAAAAAAGGAATCTATTTAAATTCATGAATAAAATAAGCTTTAATGCAATAAATAAAAAATATTATTTTAATGAATTTAGAAAATAAGAATTTATGTAATAAATAATAATAATAATAAGTATAATATCAAATATATTTAAATATATAATATAGACATATATAATAATTATAATAAAAATGTAAAATATAAAATTTATAAAATGATAAAATAAATAAAATATTTAAAACAACGTAGGGGGTGCAAAATTTAAAAGGGTAGTAAACAGATGGGGTGTTAATAGAAAGAGCCAGAATTCAGATATTGAATTCAGGCCCAAAGGCCCAAGGGGTGCGTTTTTATGTTAGACAACAAAAGAGGTGGGTGTCAAAGCAATAAGGCCCTAGTCCAAATTTCGGACTAGGCCCAATAAGCTTGGGGGTACAGAAACAAGCACGCTAGTAAAAATAGTTAAAAGGAGGGTGTGATTAGTCCTGGGTCAGGCCCAGAGTATTATAAGTCCATTTGGACAAATTATAGGAAGTGCACGGTAAGGTCATGTATATGCGTGTTTAGGGTCGTATGATCTAGATGAAATGATTATAATTTGAGGGTGCGTGGAAATATGATGGAGCAACGTGTATACGATTATGGGACATAATATAGTTTTGTTTAACAAAAACAACAAATTATTCTTCATTTTATGCCTCTTCTTCTCTCAGTCTTTTTTCTCTCGTTTTCTTCTAAACACAAACCCTAATCAACAAAACCCCAACCCTGGCGGAGGCCTCCGATCTCTCGGATTCTACCATAAACCCAAACCTTTAACCCTTATAATATAACAAACACAAACAATACCAACCCTGCAAAAGGAAAAAAACAAAATCTTAGTATTCGGAATTTACCCTTATCCTTCGCGATTTTTAAATCTATGAATGTTGAGTGATAATCTACCATCTCTTCCTTTTTGTTTTGCAGATAATGGTGATGATGACAGGACGGAGGTGCGATAGAAGATCCTAAAGACAGCGGCGATTTGAATGGCTAGGGTTTCAAATATTTAAACCATAAGCTAATTGTAGTGATTGGAGATTTGAAGACGGTAGAAAGATGAAGACAACAACCCCCAAGCCCTTCTTCTTTCGGTTCTGCGACTTTTCTTCTTATCTGTTAAAGTCCTTTGCCTTTCTTTTTCGTCCCCATTCTATAATTTTTTATTAGCTTTTATAGTGGTTTTAGGGCTTAGGTATATTAGGAAAGGAACAACAATGTATTTAGATTTTGATTAGGTTAATTAGGGTTTGAATTAGGTTTAAAAAATAATTGAATTTTTCTGTAAATTGTATAAGTTTTTCAAAAAGTTTCTGTTTTTGTTGATTCTGTATTGATTAAGGTTTTTAATGTGAATAAACTGTTTCTGTTTTGGATCTCCGTTTCTGCATCTTGGAATAATTTTGTTTCTCTTAATAAGTTCTCGATTCTAATTCCAAATCTATTAGAAATTTGAACAGTAAGTGTTAGTGTGCATTTAGGGCATGCATTTTCGTGTTCAATCTAAACAATGAATGTTTCTGAGTGTATTTGGGCCAGGGATGACTTGGATTGGGCCACACGGTTTCTGATTTGGGCTTTAAAAAAGACGTTAGTACTGGTAACAAAACAAACTTTTCAAAACCAATCAAAAGAAAAAACTGAAATGGGCCTTGTAATTTTTTCAGAACATGTATGTTTTTTTGGATTTGGACTTAGGCCTATATTTTTTTATCTGACCCAAAATGTCTTAAAAGAAACATAATATTTTAACTCAATCGGGCCCGTGACATTTGGGTTGTGATTTTGGGAAGTCCTCCTTTTTGTTAACATTGTTTCTTAAATAAAAACAAAAATCAATTAAATCTTTAAATAAATTATTTAATTAAGATTAACATAATAGTGTAAAATAATTACAAAAATAGTTAATTATAAAAAGATAAAAATAATGATTAATAAGTAAAAACCAGATAATAATAATGTTAACAATGATGATAACAATGTTATATTTTAGAATCAAAACAAATCTTCAAAGAAATTGATTGGGTCGGGCCACATTATTTTAGCTTATTGGGTTTTAAAAAAATAAAAATGAATTTCTTTAAACACCCTCCTTAAAAGAAAAAGAACTTTAATGGGCTTGGATGTAATGATTTGCTCATGCTTCTTGTAAAAACAAAGTCTCTCCCTTGACAAGGACTTCTATTTTAAAACTTTAACGAGCTAACAGATACTGATGGTCCATTTTAAATCTATACACCATTTTTCATATTTTACCCCTCCCTTAGAAACAAGAATTAAATAATGCGACCTATTCAAAAGAAAAATAAAATATGAATATAAGGGTAGGACAAATTTGGGGTATGACACAAGGAACCATATGTGCATGTACTACAGAAAGATGCATGCCTATGCTCATGATCAGAAGCTAATGATCCATTGTTTCCAAGATAACTTGAGTGGGGCATATCTAAATTGGTATATGCAGTTGGAGCGAATCCATATCCGAACATGGGCAGATCTTGCTAACGCCTTTCTAAAGTAATACAAGTACAACTTGGACATGGCTCCTAATCACATGCAACTTCAAAACTTATCCTAAAAGAAAGATGAGTCCTTCAAGGAGTATGCTCAACGGTGGAGAGAAATGACAGCCCGGGTACAACCACCACTCCCTTAAAAAGAGTTGGTCGACATGTTCATGAGTACACTACAAGGTTTATACTATGAAAAGATGGTATGAAGCGTCTCCTCAGGTTTCTCTAACTTGGTGATGATTGGCGAACAAATTGAAGTAGGTGTGAAAAGCGGAAAAATACAAGGGGCATCATCCAGTGCTCCTTATTATTCAAAGAAGAATTTTCCTAACTTCTCCAAAAAGAAGGAAGGAGAAACTAATGTTGTCGCATCACACTAGAAAGCACAACAACCATTGGTGATCCCACGAGAACAACAACAACATAGGTTTAAAAGGCCTCTGAGAAGATTTGATCCTCTCCATATGCCACACACTCAATTACTACAACACTTACTCAAGGAATCCTTGGTATAGCTAAAGCCATTAGATCCTCCATGCTAAAGCCATTAGATCCTCCAATTGGGTAACTCCTTCCAAAGTATGATGCAAATGCAAGGTGTGAATACCATGCTAATTCTCTAGGTCACACAATAGAGAAATGTTGAGCTTTCAGACATAAATGAAAATTTTGTTGGATTCACATGAAATCACTTTTGATAAGCCTAATATCAAGACAACCCCCATTCCCCAGCATGGTGGGCCGACCGTGAACGCAATTGAGATAGTCACTGAACATGGAGCAACTAAGCGAGTAAAAGCTCTAATAGATATCCTGAAGGAACATCTGTTGGAATATGGTTTTTAATTGGAGTATAATAATGCTTTTGAGAATAATTTACAAAAATTGGTAGATCAGGGGATAGTCCAATTCAGAAGATATCCTGAAGAAGAATATGTAGCTGCGATTAATGGGAATACAAGGAGGCCATTGGTGATTCCTTGCCAAGGGTCGAGTTTTGTCACGAAAAATCTTGTAATTCTTTGTGGAGAGCCAATCATGACAAAGATACCAATAACAATACCGTGTGAAGGTAAAATGCTAAAAATACCAGTACTTCTAAAGAGTTCGATGGTAATCAGGGAGACATCTCCCATGACATATGAAAGTGACAAATTTGTACCATGGAATTATGATTGCGAGTATCCAAGAAAGATACCTGAAGAATGGAAAAACACAAGAAAAGGGGGGTTTGAATTGGGATTTTTAAAGCTTAAAGAAAAGAACATGTTGGTTATCTTGGTTCGTTTGAACTCAAACTACTCCAGTCCATCCGCCAAGGTGATTTCGCCTCTCTCAACGAGGTCTTAATCCACTAATCAATCTTGATTACAAATCTACTTTTACAACCGTCAAAGTCTTCTTGAGTATAAACCACAAACCAGTTTTCTCAAGGAATTTCACTAAACAGTATATAATAAAAGTGTACAAGAATGTTTCTAATAAAACAATATCATAAGGATGTTTTACACAGTTTGAATTTTGGACGTTTTGAGGATGATAGAGATAGCAGCGTTACTGTGCGTGTGAAAAAATCGTGAACAATTTTTCCTTCAAACTTTGTTTAAATAGGCGAAGCATGTAGGAGCTTTTGGAATGTTGATCAATGACAATTAAGGAGCTTTCCAAAAATAAAGATCCTTGTTCCCTTCCAGCTGTTACTTTTGAAATGGAAATAATTTATTTGTAACGCTTCAGAACATGCTGGCTTCAGAAGATGATAGTATCAGTTGCTTCTTTCTAGAGCATTGTAGGTCAGAAACACGGAGTCCTGTTTGTAGTGTTAGAACTTCTTTAATAGATGTTTATAATCAGAGTTGAAACAACTTTGTAACTCATCTTCTGATCTTCTTCCATTAGAACTTCTTTGTAAAACAAAATATAAATTTAGGGAGCATAATTGTTCTTTATGTTTGTTATCATCAAAACTCTTACAAGGGTTGTAGAATCAAACTATGTTCTAACAATCTCCCCCTTTTTGATGATGACAAAAACTAGGATATTTCAATAGAAACAGAAAGAACATAAAGCATTTTAAGGTCTCCCCTGAATTAAATACTCAAATAGAGAGTAAATACTTCCCTGAAGTTTATTCTGATCAGAGTTTTTGATGCATCTACTTCTGTCTTCACCAGAGTTTTGTTCCGGTTTTGCTTTCAAAGAAGAAAAAAACGAGAAGTGAAGATATTCAAAATGTTTGAGACCGCATCTCGATACTGTTATTAGAAACATCTTATGTTCTCCCCCTTTTTGTCAAGAATCAAAAAGCAATATAAACACTTTTAAGCAATAAAAGATGAGTTTTATTAATAAGCATTGCAATAACACATTCAGAAGAAAAGAACACAAAAAAAAATTGGACACAATAAAGAAAATAATTTTTAAAACTAAGATTGGGGTGGAGGAAGTCGTATGAACAGGGCTTCCAACAAATTCTTAATATGAGTGTTTGAATCTTCTTGTTTTCCCAACATCCCTTTGATTTCCTTGCACGTGTCATCTTGCTTTTATAATCTCTCCTTGATTACTACATTTTCTTTCTTCAACTCCTCCAGAGTTTGTAGAACCAGAGATGAAAAAGGTATATCAGCAGAAGGTGCCACCTTTTCAGAGCAGGCTGCGGCAGATTCTGACTCAGTAGCTTCTTCAATTTCCTTTCCTTTTTCTTGAACCATAACCAGAGGCAGAGTATTAGAGCAAGGTTAATCAACTTCTAAAGGCTGGTGATCTTCCTAGGGGGCATTGTCCAACAGAAGAAGAGGTTTCTTTTCCCAGTGGTGTAGAACATGATCCTTGAAAACATTCAGCTGATCACAGAAGTTCTGTTGAGCCATTTCATAACTTAACTCCTTGAGTTTTTGGGATTCAGAATTGAACCATTTTCTGAATTGGTTCCAGTGTGAATCAGAAGCAGCAGGATTCAGATTCTCTAAGCAAGCTAGCTTCAGAGAGTTAACCCATTCAAGTATCTCTGTTTCAAAAATCAGCAAATTTTTACCAACATCAGCCTTGGTGATATTTGGTTTTGGTTTTGTGATGGCAATTTTGTGAGAGCTAGAGGCAAGGTTGTCCAGCGCTTTTAAGTATATTATTGTACGAAGGTGATCTTCTGGAGGGTTGATTGAGATGGAGAATCATAAATAACAATGGGTGAATGAGGGGTGTTTGGTGGAGTGGAATGGTAGGGAGATGGAATTTCTGGAATGTCGTAGATTGTGATTGGTTGTTGGACCATGCGAGGGCATGTTATTCCAAGAATGGGTGAAGTGGTATCAGAGTCAAGATTTGGATTTTCTGGTTGGGGAGCGTGAAAGTTTGTATTTTCAGAGTGGGGAGCTTGAGAGTTTGGGTTTTCCGAGTGGGAAGCTTGGAACACCGGATCAAATTGATCAATATCAGAAAGAACTTGAGCAAGTTCTGGCTGATTTTGGTCAAGAAGGGTAGTAGAAGGTGGTTCGTCCAGAATGTTTTCTAAATTAAGTGAAGGGTCAAACTCAATATCAAAGTCATCAAAGGAATATGGTGAAAGGTCTTCTGTGGGTTTTGGAGAGGAGGGGGTTTCAAATGTTGATAAAAGAACTGATTCCACAACAGAAATAAAAGAAGAATTACCTTTCTTCTTAGCAGCCTTGGGAACCTTTTGAGAAGATCCTTATGCAATAACTTTCCCTTTCCTTGATTTCTTGAGGGAAACCTCTAGAGCCTGTTGTCGCAGACCGCAAATGTTCACTTCTGGAATAGTCCCATCCATTTTTCCAGCTTCCAGATATCTGACAATAATTTCTAGAGAAGCATCTGTTTGAGAGAAAAGAGGGAAATCCTTCAGAGGAACTCTTCTTGTTGTAATGACTTCCTTTGTTGTTACTATTGGATCCTTCTTGATGGTGTCAATGAGTTTCATTTTCTTCAGATTCTTTTCATTCAGAGGTTTTCCAGCACATGCTTCCAGAGTGCTGACCTGTTGAGCCTCAGTCAGATATTCTACAAGTTTGTTTTCTATCAGAATATCTGATATGAGCCTGTCCAGAGGTATCCAATCCCTCTTAGTCCTTTCTTCTTCTGTAGTCTCTTTGACGCTTGTCTTCAGATGATTAAACAGCAGATGAGGAAGATTTACCTTTTCTTTGGTTGCAATGAAGTACATAAGAAATTGCTGATCAATGTTGAAATAGTCTGGAGAGCTTGTGGGCTTTCTGTGGTTGATGCAGCCCAAGATGATTTCAGACCAAATTCTGAAGTAGTCTTTCAGATCTTTGATTTTATTTGAAGGTTGGCCAGAATAAAAAATCTCTTTTGAAATCATTGTTAGGTCAGAGCATTTTTCTGCCATGTCGTTGCAACGAATGCTTCTGCTGTCATGACCTATCAAACATGCAATAAGATCTTCAGAAATTACTATTTTCTTTCCCATCACAAAAGAAGTAACTTGATGGTTTGAAGCAGTAGCGTGAATCCAAAATTCTTTAACTAATCTTGGAAAGACTGGACCCATAAGACGATCAAAATACTTGGTCCACCCTTGAAGTTCAACATCAGGAGTAAGGTCGTAACTATTTTCGTTCATGCTGACGAAGTCTATAGTGAGTTCAAAAAGAACTTCTAGTGAATCAATGGGAGTCAGGAGTGTTCTTGAAGGTTCTTCATACCTTTCTGCGGTTGAAGAAGAAGAGTCATGAACACTTTGAGATCTTTGAGTACTTTGAGAAGAAGCCATTATTCACACAGACTTTTTGAAGGTTTTTAAAAGAAAATTGCACACAAAAAGTAGAGAGAAACAAGTAGAGAGAAGAAGTGAGAGTGAAAAAGTGAAAGTGAGCAGTGTATTTATAAAGAAATAGAAAACTTAATTAACAAGAAAAGAGTGAAAAGAAATTATTACATATCATTAATGATTCCTGAAAATAGGGAGATGGAGGAGATATAAAATAGTTACTGATATGACACGAGTCTCAATGCATCCAATCACACTTTGGTATCTTAGAATTTGAACGTGTGTCCAGCCTTAGATGAAACTCTTGTGAGAGGATGACAAATGTTGATATTGTGAACTGCATGCTTCTATCTTTGAAATGAACCGTTTGGGAACTGTTTAGATCTTCTTAGATAGATCCTGATACAATTGTCTTTCTAACTTATGAAGAATTGTTGATCAGATGTTCACCAAAAAAATATAATTCTGAGGGTTAAAGAATACATAAATAAAACTCTTCTTCTAGGCATAATTTCTTGCTGAGATGTTTCAGAATGAAATTAAACCTATCTTCAGAAAGGGATTTAGTGAAGACATCAGTCCATTGATGGTCTGTCAATGAATTTATTGAAAGATTTCCTTTCTGAATATAGTCCCTAATGAAGTGGTGTTTTATTTCTATATGCTTAGCCCTAGAATGTAAAATAGGATTTCTAGATAAACAAATGGTAGAAGTATTATCAGAGTATATGAATGTTACTCTCAAATATATTGAAGTCTTTAAGCTGACTTTTCATCTAGAGCATCTGTATGTTGCATCCATATGCTTCTATATATTCAGCTTCAGCGGTTGATAATGCAATTGTGGATTGCCTCTTGCTGGACCACAGGATCAGATTTTCTCCAAGAAATTGGCAGCTTTCAGAAGTACTTTTTATTTCTATTCTGTCTCCAGCGAGGTCAGCATCATAGTACCCTACTAATTTGTATTCTTTGGTTTTTCTATAAGACAGACCAAGATTAGTAGTACCTTTCAGATACTTGAAAATTCGCTTAACAACTGTTAAGTGAGATTCTCTAGGATCTGATTGGAATCTAGCACATAGACATACACTATTTAAAATGTCAGGTCTTGAAGTTGTAAGATATAAGAGAGAACCAATCATACCTCTATAGATCTTATGTTCTACCTTTTTACTTACCTCTTCCTTTTCCAGAATGCATGTAGGATGCATTGGAATTTTGGCTGACTTACATTCTTATAGGTCGAATTTCTTTAGAAGTTCTTTGACGTACTTGCTTTGGTGTATGTATGTTCCTTATGGAGTTTGATTGACCTGGATGCCTAGAAAGAACTTGAGTTCTCCCATCAAGCTCATTTCAAATTCTGTCTGCATAGACTTAGCAAATTCTCTTCCGAGAGAGGCTTTAGTAGATCCAAAAATAATATCATCTTCATAAATTTGACAAACTAGAACGTCATTTTTAAATGGCTTACAGAATAAAGTTGTGTCCACCTTTCCTCTGGTAAAATCATTTTCTAACAGAAAGCTACTTAGTCTTTCATACCAAGCTCTGGGAGCTTGTTTCAGACCATATAGTGATTTCTTTAGTTTAAAGACATATTCTGGATGTTTTGAATTTTCAAAACTAGGGGGTTGGTGAACATAAACTTCTTCATCAATGTAACCATTTAAGAATGCACTTTTGACATCCATCTGATAGAGAGTGATGCCATTATTTATAGCAAAATAAATTAAAATTCTGATAGATTCTAACCTGGTGACCGAAGCAAAAGTTTCTGTATAGTCTATCCCCTCTTGCTGACTATAACCTTGTGCTATTAACCGTGCTTTATTTCTGATGACTTCTCCTTGTTCATTCAATTTGTTTCTGAATACCCATTTGGTTCCAATGATGTTGAACCCTTTTGGTTTGGGAACCAGATCCCACACATCATTTCTGGTGAGTTGGTTTAATTCTTCCTGCATTGCAAGTATCCAATCATTGTCCAGAAGAGCTTCATCAATGGAAGTTGGCTCAATCAGAGACACTAATCCAATGAGAGGTTCTTCAGAGTTTCTGAATGTGGATGTTGTTCTGATTGGGTCTTCTTTCTTTCCCAGAATTTTGTCTTCTAGATGAGCTAAGCTTCTTCTGGATTGTCTTTTCTAGAGAGGCTCTTAAAATGTTGCTGTAATATTTGTGACATCTTCTTCTGGTGTTGTTTGTGATTATTTGTGAGAAACTTCTGATGAAATGTCTTCAGTACCTATAAATTGGACTTATATATCTACAAAAGATTTATCTTGCTTTGACTTTTGAGAGACAAGCTTATCATCAAATCTGACACTGATTGACTCTTCTATAATTCGTGTTTCTATGTTGTATACTATATAACCTCTTGAGCGTTTAGAGTATCCTAACATAATACACTTTTGTGCTTTAGAGTCAAACTTGTTCACATGTTCTTTAGTGTTAAGAATAAAACAAATACATCCAAATGGATGGAAATACGATATGTTGGGCTTTCTGTTCTTCCACAGTTTATATGGAGTCTTATCCAGAATAGGTCTTATGGAGATTCTATTCTGAATGTAACATGTTGTGTTAATTTCTTCTGTCCAGAAGTTCTTAGCAATGTTAGTCTCATTGATCATTGTTGTACCCTAAAATTTGCCCTCCCATATTTCTCAAAACATTTCAAGAAAAATTCACAAGTCCAACCCGGCGCGTCATATTCAGGTGTTCTTTTGCCAAGATATCTCTGATAACGTATTCTCAAATTCAGGTTCGGCTCAAGAGTCAATTCTTTAAAGAAGGTATCCGAATGTGTGAGTTTTCTCGAAGAAATATAGTGAAAAAGTGTGCTGAAAATGCAGTTTTTACGCGCTAAAAAATTCATAACTTGAAGATCGTGGTTCGTTTTGAACCCGTTCCGGTGGCCAAAATTACGTCTTGACATTATCTATGTTTTCATCTCTCACGGCTGGAAGCCAATTTCGATCAGAAGGTCTTCAAAAATGTGGATTTATCAAGTATTTTCGTACAGAAAATTTGTGACAGAAGTTTATTTGCGTCATGTTCAGAAAATCATAACTTGGTCGATTTTCATCGCATCGAGCTGGTTCTGGCGCCAAAACTTCACAAATTGAGTTGGCTACATTTTCACATAAGGTATTGAGTTCAAACGGTATTCAAAAGGCCTTCGTTTTTTGCTCAGAGTGTGTGACGCGCCGAAAATCCTGAATGCTGAATATTATTTCATCTGGGCCGAAACTTCGAAAATTCATAACTCGGTCAATTTTTATCGGATTTGGCTCATATTTTTACACAAGGTCACTGGCTCATAGATCTTCAAATTTGCTTCAAAAGTCGAGACTGGATTATGCTCCGATCAATACAAGTTTTTTATTGAAGAACGTGTCAGAGTCGACACTGGAGCCCAAAATAAGTTTGTCTGAGCTGAAACTTCAAAAATTCATAACTAATTCACCATTTATCCGATTGAGCCGATTTTCGGACAGGAGTTAGTTCTCGATATCGGCTATATTTTGTTTTCACATTTCAACTTCAAAAATTGCACTTAAGTCCCTGTGATTTAGCCTGGAAAGTGACGAACCCAAGTGAACATAGGAGGCCCAATTGCACATTCAAAGCCCATTTTCTTTATCCTAATTTCCATTATATAATCATATTCTTTTCACACAAATCAGAAGAGAAAAAAAAACCTTGCCACAATGCTATCAGAATATAAAATTCTTTCAATAACCCTAAAACCTTGAAATCCTTATTACAAATCTCTCTCTCACTACAAACAAGCCATCCTAGTTACAAACCAACATCTCACTACAAACAAGCCATTTCAGTTACAAACCAACATCTCACTACTTCTTCAGTAAGAGTAAGGCTGGCTTGATCTCCATGATCCAAAAGGCATAAAAGCATTCATGTCACTACTTTTCCAGTAAGGGTAAGGTTGATCTGATCTCCATGATCAAAAGGGTATAATCATTCATACATGTCATATTGGCCTAAACATTAAATTTCTTCATATATTGGCTTTATTTGTATTTTATGATATATAGTAATTTATTTAATGTGTTCATGAGATTCAACACTACAGATTTAGACAGGATCCCTTGCAAGTTCATTAAAGAACGTTGAGGCCAAAACACAAATGGCCAAAAGCCAAATGGCCAAAACAGAACAGTTTACACATGACACCAATACATGGCGAGACAGACATCCTGAGAAGGTTAAGGACGTTGAGGTCAGAACACAAATGGCCAAAATCCAAAACACAAATGGCCAAAACAAAACAGTTTACACATGACGCCAATAGCTGTTTCACCCCTCCAATCAGACTCGTATACTCCTAAACTCTCTCTCTATTTGTATTATGTTCCTTTAATTAATTAGTCGTTATTATTTTTATTAATCACTAACCAATTAACATTTTTTCCTAATAAAATCAAAAAACACAAAAAATATTTTATTTATTAAAATTAACTTCATCACTTTTATTTTTGTAAATAAATTAATTTAATCAATTTAGCTTTAATTAGATTTAACTTTTAATATTTTTTGCAATATTTAAAATCAATTTAGAATATTAGGTTTTTATTAGCATTAATTCAATTTATTTTATTTCTTTAAAAACTCAAAAATCCAAAAATATTTTCATTATTTAATTTAATTTAATTGTTCATTTAATTCCAGTTAATTCAAAAATAACCAAAAAAATCACTTTCTTTCAAAAAAGGGTCAAAACCCAAAAAACTCGCATCCGATTTAATTTCCCGCACGCGATCCATCTTATCATATTATTGTATCTGTTTCCCGGAATGTAATAGCTTTTAATTAGGACTTTAATTATTTATCGCTTTATTTTACTTTCCGCATTTTAATTTCAAGGGTTGTTTTTGGCGATGTAAATACCCGACGCCTTGTAATAGTTTAGATTTAATTTCCGCAATTTAAATTACACAAATATTAATTGTTAGATGTTTGATAAATAGGCTATGCATGACAAGACTTATCTGAAAATTAAAATCAAAACGTAGCTCACCATAACATGTACAAAGATAACATAATCTGAATCCTGACACACTCGCACATGCCACTCCTAGGATACGCTTCACTTGGTTGCCTCGACGTGGTCATTGAGTATAGGGTGTTTTAGAGGTCGCCCTCTTGTCTAAAGATCCAGTTGCCTCGAAACGGTTGCCTCAGATAAAAAAAAGGATCTAGGACATTAGGGTTACCGCTAAGGCGTCCTACCATTGCTTTGGTGACCACACATGTCCCTAATAATCGAATTGACCCGAATAACTCCAACGACGATGCTACCTACTTCTCAATAGTGGGATAGTACTGTCTAAAGGACTCTTACACAGCTTAATTCCTTAGAGTAGGTAGATTTCTCCTGGGTACTTGCTCTTTCAAAACAAGAAAACAACTTTTCGCACTCACACTTTCAAAAAGTTTTCAAACAAATACTTCATACACTCTTGAGGACTGATACAAGAGTTACCTAGAAGTTTTCAAAACGAAACTTTTTCAAAACCCACAAACACTTGAAAAGCAAACAAATTTTTGAAAACATAGTGAGCAAGTACCTAAGAGCCCATGGATAACCATGGATAGAAAGGGTGCTAACACTTTCCCTTTCTATAAATCTACCTCCCGAACCGAGAGACATCTCGAAAAAAGGAATTTTGCTGTGCTTTTGTCCTTTCCATGTTGGAGAATATAAAAGACGATGGCGACTCTTGCTTACCGCGACATTTCGCGAACCAGCTTTAAAACAGTCAGTTCTATTTCCACCGATCACAGAACTGGCGACTCTGTTGGGGAAACTTAATAAGTGAGGTATACCTTAGAATTAGACCACTCTTGTTTTCAATTGCTTGCTTTGTTTGCTTTTATATTTGTGGGCTTTGCATCGGAGTTTCACAGATCCTAACCCGGATCTGGGGAATACCCTTTAGGTAGCATAAGCTGTGAGGGACCTGTCCGGCGTAGACCGACATGGGTGAAGCAGTGGCTACGTTGGTGTGACACCTTGGTCTGTACCGATATCCCTTGTGTTGCAACGAGGAGAATATGGGTCTTCTGAGGAGTCATTAAGCACCAACCGACCTTAGAACCCTAAATTGACCCAACTTGGCCATAGAACAGTAGCAGTATGCTACACTCATTGAGGCTAAACTCCCGTGATGGTTCCGGCCGCAAGAAAAGATTGCGATGTTGGAGTTATGACCAGTTGAGGATAGTCGGTGATATTGAGATCCTCTAGAACCCGATTACTATTTTCTAGGACAGGTCTTAACCAACGAAACTGAAAGAGGGTAGTACCTAAACTTCATGCTGGCCTAAACTCTAAGGGCTTTCTGGTGTGACTTGTGTGCCTTAAAACTTGAACTACTTGCATATTCTTATCTGACACATGAGTTTCTTGCAGGTTTTGTGTACAGTCCTTGACCGGGACTTATAACAGGGTTTACTTACATCACTCCATGCATAGCATAGCATCATACCATTGCATACATCCTGCATAAGGACTAATCCATTTCAAGGATCTCAAGGGCTTGTGATGCAGGTCATGATGAACCAACTGTCTAGCAAGGGGCAAAGGGGATTTATTTTCCTCTAGCCAAGGTTGTTCGGAGATCAAAACATGACACCTTGAGTCAGGGGCTATAACCCACTCGATATGGTGAGCCTTGACTCTTGAAGAAGGACTCTCAACAACACGAAGTTCCTTCAATCAAGCTACGAAATTCAAATTCTAACAACTTTCTTGTTTACCCCGCGAGATCCTTGAAAACATTGCATACATACATATCATTGCATTGCAGGTACCCCTTTTTACAGGTCACTTACCTTCCTCGCTGTTTATTTCAGCAATGGCTTGCCAACAAGACAATCAGGAGCTTCGTACTCAAGAGACTCAGTTCAGGGAAATCCTCCTAAAACTATCCAAGGGGCATGAAGAGCTGAGAACACTCCTCATGGGGAATTTGGTTAGGAAGAGTCCTGAAGATGACAAGGACGAACGGCTGAAACATCTGCAAGCTGAGGTGGATGCAATGAGAACCCAGATGCTGGGGCAAATGGCTCTTATCCAAGGCTTGGCTCGGGAGCAAGAAGAGTTGAGAACCATGGTCAACCAGCTTCACCAAGAGAGATACAACATGAAGCAAACAGTCCAAGTCAGGGACCAGGTCATTGATCAGCTTCCAAGAGGACAAGAGTCTGGTATGGTGAAGAATAGACCTCTCCAAATTGCTACCACTTCACAGGTCCAACCACAACCTCGCCCAGAGCAACGGGTTGATCAGAGTAAGCCCCGAAGGCAATTTACCAAGATCAACACGTCGCTGTCTCAAGCTTTACAACACCTGTTGAGGTTGAATTTGGTAACTCTAAGGGCTCCTCCCCAGAATCCCAACATCTATGCTCCTACTTATCATCCCAATAGAAGATGTGCATACCACTTTGATGGTCCGGGACATGACACAAACGACTGTTGGTCTCTGAAGAACAAGATCTAGGACCTGATTGATGAAGGAGCAGTGGAATTCACCCAAGATGGCCAGGCTGAGTTCTTCTACTATCCCTGTAAGATTCACCATTTGAAGTGACAAGTCCTAGGATGATTGAAAAAAAACTTTTGTTCATTCGAATGTTCGAGTTGTATTTTTCTTTTCTTGTTCAAACATTTGTTCATGCCAAACTCTTTTACTTTATCAATGCATCGCATATGTCTGTTTTGAATCAATATATTCGCATTCGCTATATGCAAACTGTTTTCATATTTTTGTGATGATAAACTCTTGATTGAAAAGTCCTAAGCTCTTGAGGGAGGATGACGAAAACGATACCATAATCTACAGTATGCTTTTGAACAGACCCCGCTGATGAGGTACAAGCATTGTTTCAATTCCTAAACACTGGAGTTATAAGGATGATAATCCCTCGTCAACCCCTTCGAGCGAAAGAAGTAGGAGTTTTTCTTTTCACAAAAAAATTAAACCCTTAATCATAACCCAGGGCAGGGTAGTTTTCTCAGTTGATCCAGGTGCACAATGAATGGCATCAAAGAAGTCTTTCCGAAACAAAAGACAGTGATGGTTCCCTATAATCGTCAAGACAGGCAGTCATTATCTATAAAAAACAAAAGCCCAAAAAGTCAAAACCTATGAAGGAGACTTACCAAAACTGGGGCATCCCGCTGACTGTAATCACAAAAGAAACAGTTCAGGCAAAAGACAGGGATAATAAAAACCAAAAAGAAAGAGGTCCTACAAACCCTCAACAAAAAAAGAAATGACTGCCTATTCAAAATAAACTGTCAATATCCGAACCATCATTGGAATATCAGGACAAAGACTCAAACAAGGTCTAACGCACGGTCAACTGAGTTTAGATTTGAAGAACATCACGAAGAGCGGGTGGGTACAAATAAAAATTTGAGCCTTTATCCTTTGTTTCTTAAACTGTGAACCAGGCCACGTTATAACCCTTAAAAGTCCTAGCTGAAGCATGGGTTAGTTCGAAAGCATACTGTTACAAAAGGTATCCTGACTCCTTAAGGCTTGCGGTAAAACAACGAGTTGACATCACATTTTACAAAATTTGCTTGTTTTACTGAAAAATGCATTTTCAAAATCTTCAAGACAGACATAAGCTTTGCATTTTTAATATAACATTGCTTGCATATGACTATTTGTTTGAACAACATAGAAGTTCGCACGACGAATGTCTAATGAACAAAAGCAGCTCCAGTCAAGGGGCATGGCATGATCATTGTCCATCATCTGGGGCAGTTAAGTCAAGATTCGGAGAATCTCTCAAAAGGCCAACCCGCTTGGGGCAAATCTCCATCTGGATCACTTGGGGCATTGGACGATCAAACAAAGATCTTCTGGTGGTATGACAACGCAACACTACTGACAGGGGCACCTCCCTACATCCTGAGAGCACGGACATAGTCAAAAAAATACTACGCATAATCAAAGACCCGCTAGGTTGACACACCTAGGCAAAAATAAGGGCTTCCCGGCGAACCAAAAGGGTTCGGGCAAAAATAAGGGATGAAAATGAAAAAAATCTGTACACCCGGCAAGTCGAAAACCTGAAAAGGCGACTTGGGCAAAAATGGGTATCCCGGTGGACTGAAAACCCGAAAGGGAGGTCCAGGCAAAAGTTAGGGATTAAAGCGTACGACTATGTCCTGTCATCTCGTCACTTGCCTACCAGAAGAAGATTTGTCATTCGGCAGGTATCAAACACCTCACAGGCCTTCCTCTCCCGCAGAAACTGGGGCAATAAGAACGGTCTGAACGATTTAGTTGCTCTGTCCACCAAGGTACCAAGGTAAATTCAGCTGAAGAATATGACTAAGATACCTCCACTCCCCGGGAGTAAGACAAGAATCAACAATACTCTCCCCGAGCAGAGCTGGTCTCCCGTCAGCCCCGAAAAGGCACAGTATCCCTAGCAAGTCAGCGACACTCTCCCTAAGCAGAGTTAGTCTACTGTCAGCCTTAAGGAAGTTGGATATCCCCAGAAAAACTCAATATTCCCCAGTGGAGCCATTCCCCAGTGCAGTCCAAAAGTTTCCCCAGGAAAGTTGAATCAATCTCCCTAGTAGATTCTGGAAGCTTATCCCCAGTAGATTCTGGAAACTTATCCCCAGTAGATTCTGGAAGCTTATCACCTGCAGAGTACATGTATCTCTCCTCGACCATATTCAAAGGTTATTCCCCACCAGAGCTTATAACTGAGTTATCCTCAGCTAATTACAACAGAAAGATCGTCTTCGGCGAAGTTCTTCCTATCCCCAGCGGAGTTCGTCAAATTCCCCAACATAACTTATCAACGGTATCCCCAACGGAGTTATCATCAAACCTTAGCGAAGTATCTCTTCCCACAGAGTATCTCCCCACAGAGTAATCTCTCCAACAAGTTTATTCCCCAACAGAGTCATCTTCTCCTACCGGTTTATTCTTGCAATCATCATCCCCAGCGGAAACGAAGAACTCTACTCTTCAAATATCAGCCCAGGATTCAACAAGCTCCCGGCATTCGTCAAGAATTTATTTTCCTAGACGAAGATACATTCATAGACATTTCACATTGCATACATCCTGCTTACATACATGACAAAGTGCATACCACACAATCTCATTTAGTTTTGGGAATATCATGCATCATGACATTGCATGCAACTAATGCTTCACCTTTCAGGAAAGATGCAGTTAAGTCTCAAATCCAACTCAGTTAAAGAAGACAAACCCCGTCATTATAGACACCCGTCGTTATAGACATCCGTCGTTATAGACACCCGTCGTCATAGACACCCGTCGTCATAGACACCCGTCGTCATAGACACCCGTCGTCATAGACACCCGTCGTCATAGACACCCGTCGTCATAGACACCCGTCGTCATAGACACCCGTCGTCATAGACACCCGTCGTCATAGACACCCGTCGTCATAGACACCCGTCGTCATAGACACCCGTCGTCATAGACACCCGTCGTCATAGACACCCGTCGTCATAGACACCCGTCGTTATAGACACCCGTCGTTATAGACACCCGTCGTTATAGACACCCGTCATCAAAGACAACCTGCCAATAAAGACAACCCGTCCATGAGGACAACCCGTTAAGAGAGACAACTCGTCAAAAAAGACAAAACCTCTCCCGGTTCAGTTGAATCAATCCCTAAAGATTTTTCTGAGATAACCTGTCAGTAGAGACAACCCATCAAAGTTCCAGATTCGATACATGTATCCAGCCAGGGCATATCTGTAGACGACCAATTCCAGATTCGATACCTGTATCTAGCCAGGGCATATCTGTGAGCGATTGATTGTAGATTCGATACCTGTATCTAGCCAGGGCATATCTACATGAAGAGTTTGAAGATCAACCCCTGTAACAGGCCAGGAAATTATCTTTCTTTCTCAAATATACAAGTTCTCGCTAAGGAATCTCTTACGCGATCGACACCTCCGGATAGCATCTTTAAGCCCATCTCCACAACTATCCATTACACTTCCAGATGGCATCTATAAGCCCATCCTCCTACCATCATATCTCCAAATGGCATCTATAAGCCCATTCCCGCCATCACATTGCTGATACTCTACTATGGGAGTGCAAATTTCTGGGCACTCTAGTGTTCAATCATCTTCCACCTTCGGATCACGAAAGGCACACAAGCCAATCTACATCCTCAGGTCTAAGAAGATTGAACAGGGGCAACTGTTGTACCCTAAAATTTGCCCTCCCATATTTCTCAAAACATTTCAAGAAAAATTCACAAGTCCAACCCGGCGCGTCATATTCAAGTGTTCTTTCGCCAAGATATCTCTGATAACGTATTCTCAAATTCAGGTTTGGCTCAAGAGTCAATTCTTTAAAGAAGATATCCGAATGTGTGAGTTTTCTCGAAGAAATATGGTGAAAAAGTGTGCTGAAAGTGCAGTTTTTACGCGCTAAAAAATTCATAACTTGAAGATCTTGGCTCGTTTTGAACCCGTTCCGGTGGCCAAAATTCCGACTTGACATTATCTACGTTTTCATCTCTCACGGATGGAAGCCAATTTCGATCAGAAGATCTTCAAAAATATGGATTTATTAAGTATTTTCATACAGAAAATTTGTGACAGAAGTTTATTTGCGTCATGTTCAGAAAATCATAACTTGGTCGATTTTCATCGTATCGAGCTGGTTCCGGCGCCAAAATTTCACAAATTGAGTTGGCTACATTTTCAAAGAAGGTATTGAGTTCAAACGGTATTCAAAAGGCCTTCGTTTTTTGCTCAGAGTGTGTGACGCGCCGAAAATCCTGAATGCTGAATATTATTTCATCTGGGCCGAAACTTCGAAAATTCATAACTCGGTCAATTTTTATCGGATTGGGCTCATATTTTTACACAAGGTCACTGACTCATAGATCTACAACTTTGCTTCAAAAGTCGAGACTGGATTATGCTCCGATCAATACTAGTTTTTTATTGAAGAACGTGTCAGAGTCGACACTGGAGCCCAAAATAAGTTTGTCTGAGCTGAAACTTCAAAAATTCGTAACTAATTCACCGTTTATCCAATTGAGCCGATTTTCGGACATGAGTTAGTTCTCGATATCGACTACATTTTGTTTTCACATTTCAACTTCAAAAATTGCACTTAAGTCCCTGCAATTTAGCCTGGAAAGTGACGAACTCAAGTGAACATTGGAGACCCAATTGCACATTCAAAGCCCATTTTCTTTACCCTAATTTCCATTATATAATCACATTCTTTTCACACAAACCAGAAGAGAAAAAAAAACCTTGCCACAATGCTATCAGAATATCAAATTCTTTCAAGAACCCTAAAACCTTGAAATCCTTATTACAAATCTCTCTCTCACTACAAACAAGACATCCTAGTTACAAACCAACATCTCACTACAAACAAGCCATTTCAGTTACAAACCAACATCTCACTACTTCTTCAGAAAGGGTAAGGCTGGCTTAATCTCCATGATCCAAAAGGCATAAAAGCATTCATGTCACTATTTTTCCAGTAAGGGTAAGGTTGATCTGATCTCCATGATCAAAAGGGTATAATCATTCGTACATGTTATATTGGCATAAACATTAAATTTCTTTATATATTGGCTTTATTTGTATTTTATGATATATAGTAATTTATTTAATGTGTTCATGAGATTCAACACTGTAGATTTAGACAAGACCCCTTGCAGGTTCATTAAGGAACATTGAGGCCAAAACACAAATGGCCAAAAGCCAAAAGCCAAATGGCCAAAACAGAACAGTTTACACATGACACCAATACATGGCAAGACAGACATCCTGAGAAGGTTAAGGACGTTGAGGCCAGAACACAAATGGCCAAAAGCCAAAACACAAATGGTCAAAACAAAACAGTTTACATATGACGCCAATAGTTGTTTCACCCCTCCAATCAGGCTCGTATACTCCTAAACTCTCTCTCTATTTGTATTATGTTCCTTTAATTAATTAATCATTATTATTTTTATTAATCACTAACCAATTAACATTTTTTCCTAATAAAATCAAAAAACACAAAAAATATTTTATTTATTAAAATTAACTTCATCACTTTTATTTTTGTAAATAAATTAATTTAATCAATTTAGCTTTAATTAGATTTAACTTTTAATATTTTTTGCAATATTTAAAATCAATTTAGAATATTAGGTTTTTATTAGCATTAATTCAATTTATTTTATTTCTTTAAAAACTCAAAAATCCAAAAATATTTTCATTATTTAATTTAATTTAATTGTTCATTTAATTCCAGTTAATTCAAAAATAACCAAAAAAATCACTTTCTTTCAAAAAAGGGTCAAAACCCAAAAAACTCGCATCCGATTTAATTTCCCGCACGCGATCCATCTTATCATATTATTGTATCTGTTTCCCAGAATGTAATAGCTTTTAATTAGGACTTTAATTATTTATCGCTTTATTTTACTTTCCGCATTTTAATTTCAAGGGTTGTTTTTGGCGATGTAAATACCCGACGCCTTGTAATAGTTTAGATTTAATTTCCGCAATTTAAATTACACAAATATTAATTGTTAGATGTTTGATAAATAGGCTATGCATGACAAGACTTATTTGAAAATTAAAATCAAAACGTAGCTCACCATAACATGTACAAAGATAACATAATCTGAATCCTGACACACTCGCACATGCCACTCCTAGGATACGCTTCACTTGGTTGCCTCGACGTGGTCATTGAGTATAGGGTGTTTTAGAGGTCGCCCTCTTGTCTAAAGATCCAGTTGCCTCGAAACGGTTGCCTCAGATAAAAAAAAGGATCTAGGACATTAGGGTTACCACTAAGGCGTCCTACCATTGCTTTGGTGACCACACATGTCCCTAATAATTGAATTGACCCGAATAACTCCAACGACGGTGCTACCTACTTCTCAATAGTGGGATAGTACTGTCTAAAGGACTCTTACACAGCTTAATTCCTTAGAGTAGATAGATTTCTCTTGGGTACTTGCTCTTTCAAAACAAGAAAACAACTTTTCGCACTCACACTTTCAAAAAGTTATCAAACAAATACTTCATACACTCTTGAGGACTGATACAAGAGTTACCTAGAAGTTTTCAAAACGAAACTTTTTCAAAACCCACAAACACTTGAAAAGCAAACAAATTTTTGAAAACATAGTGAGCAAGTACCTAAGAGCCCATGGATAACCATGGATAGAAAGGGTGCTAACACCTTCCCTTTCTATAAATCTACCTCCCGAACCGAGAGACATCTTGAAAAAAGGAATTTTGCTGTGCTTTTGTCCTTTCCATGTTGGAGAATATAAAAGACGGTGGCGACTCTTGCTTACCGCGACATTTTGCGAACCAGCTTTAAAACAGTCAGTTCTATTTCCACCAATCACAATCATGGTTCTGGCCATTTCTTGTAAAGTTTTATTCTTTCGCTCTACAACTCCGTTTTGTTGGGGAGTCTTAGGATAAGAGAAATCATGAGAGATGCCATTATCATTAAAAAATTAGTGCAAATTTTTTGTTTTCAAATTCTCCACCATGATCACTTCTGACTTTAATAATTCTAAGATCTTTTTCATTTTGGACTTGGTTACAAAAGGGAAAAAACACAGAGTGTGACTCGTCCTTGTGTCTTAAGAACTTTACCCATGTCCATCTGCTATAGTCATCTATGATCACTAACCTAGACTTCTTGCCACTAATGGATGCAGTTTTCACTGGTCCAAATAGATCTATATGAAGAAGTTCTAATGATCTAGAGGTAGAAACAACATTTTTTGCTTTAAAAGAGAGTTTTGTAAACTTTCCTTATTGACATGCTTCACACAGAGCATCTGAGCTGAACTTCA
Source organism: Vicia faba (assembly GCA_948472305.1). NCBI lineage: Eukaryota > Viridiplantae > Streptophyta > Magnoliopsida > Fabales > Fabaceae > Vicia > Vicia faba. The sequence goes on from OX451736.1 coordinate 280,384,718, forward strand.
GGTTAGGAAGTCCTCTGACCAGATTGAGTTTGTTAATATGAGATATTCTTCTCATACTAACATGCCCCAATCTTCTGTTCCAGACCCATTTCTCATCGTTAACAGACAATAGGCATTTTACATTCTGACTTTTCAGTTCAGAAAGTTTTATTTTGTAAATGTTGTTCTTTCTCTTTCCGTTAAAGAGGATAGATCCATCTTTCTGACTAACTGCTTTATAGGAATTTCGATTGAAGATTATATCATAACCGTTATCACTTAATTGACTTATGGATAACAAGTTATGCATTAATCCATCTACTAACAAACATTAGTTATAGAGGGAAGATTACTGTTACCAATAGTTCTAGAGCCAATGATCTTCCCCTTCTGATTGCCTCTGAAACCTATGTAGCCTCCATATTTAAGCTCCAGGCTTTAGAACACATGCTTTCTTCCCGTCATGTGTCGAGAGCATCCAGAGTCCAGGTACCAGGATTGGTGTTTCAGTCTTGCTGTCAAAGATATCTGCAACATAGACAATTTTATCCTTAGTTACCCATATCTTTTTGGGTCCTTGTTTGTTAAAGTTACCAAAATTCTGTTTGAATTTCGGTTTAGAAGAAAAATCATTACTAGTATACTTTAAGTCGTGTGTGTGCCCATAGGTAAAGTGAGAGTTCATAGGAGTGCATTTAATTACCAAATCCTTAAATTTCTTAGGCTGGGATACTTTACCTTTGTATCCTATTCCTTTTCTTCCATTTCTGCTAACTCCATAGATCATTGAAGTCATCTTGATTCTATCTATGTTTTTAGCAAGAAATTTTTGAAAGCTATGATCATATTCCTTTATGATCTTATCAGGGTTACTAGGAACTTCTGAGATAGTTTCCTTCTGAGTATTTTGTAATTCATTTTCTAGTTTTGAAATTTTTTCTTTCAACTCAGAATTTTCCGATCTCAGTTTCTTAGTTTCTTCAGAGTCAGAAACTAGATCCTTTTTCAGGTTCTTATTTATGACTCGAAGTTTCTAATACCTTTCTAGAATTTCTGACAGACTCTCTTTTAATTGAGATCTAGAAAAGTTAGAAAATACCTCTTCTGCCTCTGAGTCTGAGTTTGATCCAGATGATTCAGTATCTTCTGACACATTGGCCATAAGGGCAATGTTGGCTCTTTCATCTTCTGGTTCTGTGTCTGCTTCAGAAGAGTCTGAGTCATCCCATGTTTCCATGAGACTTTTCTTCTTCTCCTTAAATAACTTCTTTTTAGGTTTCTCCTTCTGGAGCTTTAGACAGTCACTTTTGTAGTGCCCTTGTTCATTACACTCGTAGCATATAATGTCTCTGTTGCTTGACTTTCTGTATCCAGAAGATGATTTAGACTTTCTGTATCCAGAAGATGGTTCAGACTTTCTGTATCCAGACGATGGTTCAGACTGATTCCTTGTTCTTCTGGAATTTCTGAACTTCCTTTGCTCGTGCTTCCATAGTTGAATGACTCTTCTAGAGAGAAGAGACAATTCATCTTCTTATAATGAAGATCCACCAGAGTTTTCTTCTATTTCCTACAAAACTTTAGAATCATATTTTTTGTTAGATTTAAGGGCTAAAGACTTACCTTGCTACTGGGGCTCATCATCTTCTAACTCTATCTCATGACTTCTGAGAGAGCTGACAAGTTCTTATAGAGAGATTTAGTTCAGATCTATGGCTAGTTTGAGAGCAGTGACCACGGGTCTCCATTTCTTTGGTAAACTTCTGATGATCTTCTCTACATGATCAACAGTTGAGTACCCTTTATCCAGAACTTTTAGCCCAACAACCAGAATTTGAAATCTTGAGAACATTGTTTCAATGGTTTAATCTTCTTCCATTTTAAAGGCTTCATACTTCTGAATGAGCACAAGGGCTTTGGTTTCTTTGACTTGCGTGTTTCCTTCATGCGTAATTCTCAAGGAATCAAACATGTGTTATGTTGACTCTCTGTTTTTGATCTTCTCATACTCTGTGTATGAGATAGCACTCAAGAGAATAGTTTTGGACTTGTGATGATTTCTGAAGTCTCGCTTTTGATGACCTGACATTATTTTTTTGTCAATCTTCTGACCGCTTTCATCAACAGGATGTATGTACCCATCAGTCACCATATCCCAAAGATCATCGTCATGAGCCAAAAAGAAACTTTTGATTCTGTCTTTCTAGTAATCAAAGTTCTCTCCATCAAAGATTAGAGGTTTTTCGCTGATTTTGTCTTTCTCATCATGGTAGTCACTGCTAATGTTCTGACTTGGTCCCACCATAGTGTTTTTCTTAGCTTGGATCTTTTACTAACACTATTAAGGGCTTGTATTCAGAACCAGGCGCTCTGATGCCAATTGAAGAATGGAAAAACACAAGAAAGGAGGGTTTGAATTGGGATTTTTAAATATTAAAGAAAAGAACACGTTGGTTATCCTGGTTCGTTTGAAATCAAACTACTCCAGTCCACCCGCCAAGGTGATTTCTCCTCTCTCAACGAGGTGTTAATCCACTAATCAATCTTGATTACAAATCTACTTTGACAACCGTCAAAGTCTTCTTGAGTATAAACCACAAACTGGTTTTCTCAAGGAATTTCACTAAACAGTATATAATAAAAGTGTACAAGAATGTTTCTAATAAAACAGTATCACAAGGATGTTTTACACAGTTGAATTTTGGACGTTTTGTGGATGATAGAGATAACAGTATTATTGTGCGTGTGAAAAAATCGTGAACAATTTATCCTTCAAACTTTTTAAAATAGGGGAAGCATGTAGGAGCTTTTGGAATGTTGATCAATGACAATTAAGGAGATTTCCAAAAATAAAGATCCTTGTTCCCTTCCAGCCGTTACTTTTGAAATGGAAATAATTTATTTGTAACGCTTCAGAACATGCTGGCTTCAAAAGATGAAAGTATCCGTTGCTTCTTTCTAGAGCTTTGTGGATCAGAAACACGGATTCCGGTTTGCAGCGTTAGAAATTCTTTAAGAGATGTTTATAATCAGAGTTGAAACAACTTTGTAAATCATCTTCTGATCTTCTTCCATCAGCACTTCTCTGCAAAACAAAATATAAATTTAGGGAGCATAATTATTCTTTGTGTTTGTATCATCAAAACTCTTACAAGGGTTGTAGAATCAAACTATGTTCTAACAATACCTTCATCGTCTTTCACATCAAATTTCCCAAAGTTGTCTTTTCCATTATTTAAAACTAAACATTTACATACAAAGACATGAAGATACGATAAATTTGGTTTTCTACCTTTTAGAATTTCATAAGGAATTTTTTCAAGTACAGAACGAATAATAATCTTATTCAAGAAATAAAACACCGTGCTAATGGCATCGGCCCAAAAATATTTTGGTAGACCATAATCATTGAGCATTGTTCTTACCAACTCCGCTAAAATACAATTTTTGCGTTCCATAACACCATTTGTTGTGGAGTCCTAGGAGCTGAAAAGTTATGTTCAATTCCAAATTTATCACAATATTCTTCAAAGAGGTGGTTTTCAAATTCACCTCCATGATCTCTTCGAATGGTAACTATTTTAGAATTCAATTTATTTTGAGATAACTTGGGAAAACGTGTGAAAGCTGAGAAAGTTTCGTCTTTGCTACGTAAGATAATAGTCCATACAAATCTCGAGTAATCATCTACAATAACAAGACCATAGTACTTACCACCTATGATCTTGGTATGTAAAGGTCCAAACAAATCCATGTGAAGGAGCTCAAGAGGTCTCGAAGTTTGTGATACGGTGGGAGAACTGACTTTTGGTTTTGCTTTTTATCGCAAATGTTGCAGATGACAAGAGTCGTCATTGAATTTTCTTTTATCCAATAAAGGAAAGGGTGAAAAGAACAGGAAAGACCTTTGAGAATTTTATGAGTAAGGGGGTAGGTAATGAAAACGGAAGGTATTAGCATCCTTTTCATCTGTAGTTATCAACGGGCTCTTAATCGCTAGCTCACTTTTGAAAAATGCTTTGTCTGTTTGAAAATATTTTGAAAATGCCTAAGTGCGGAAATTTTGTAATGATTCTTGTATCGTTGAGAATTTATACAAAATTTTTATTTTGAAAATATTTATCAGAAAAGTATCGTTTTTGTGAAAAGTGTTTTAAAGATGTCAATGTAAGGTAGTCTACTTTATAATAACCCTTGTATCAGTCCTCAAGAGTGTTTATAAAGCATTTTGAAAGTAGTTATTTTTGAAAGTGTGAGATGTGAAAATTGTTTTAGTTTATGAGCAAGCGATTTTGAGCGATCTACCTACTCAAAAAGTCTTTGTTCTTTTCCTCCTCCTTTAGATAGTGTTATCCTACCATTAGTTAGTAGGAAACTCTATCATTGGATGTGGGGGACAGGCACGGGTCATCGTACAGTTATAGAAGGCAACTTGTAGGACACTTTAGCAATTTATCGTAAGGGACTACATCATTTATTGAAGGGCAACGTTGAAAGGGTTATCGAGGGACTATGATCTTTTATTTAAGGGACTTTGCTAAAGTGTCCCTACTTTCGAGGGACACGACCGTTTTATCCAAAGGCAACAAGTGGAGTCACCCTAGAGGTGCGCGTGTGAAAAGTGTTTTGATTTTAGTTAATTTATCTTGGATATATGATTATCTAGCATTTTATTTTAGCTCTTGCCAAATAATCCTATTAAACAAACAATAACAAGGAACGCAATAAATTGCGGAAAATAAAGTTCTACGCTATTACAAGGCTTCGGGAATGGGGGTACAAATTTATGAATGGGGATGAAGTAAAAGCCTAATTAAATTATTACAAACCGTAAACAGTTACAATAATAGTAAAAAATGCAAAAATAGTAAATTACACGAAAAAAAGAAAAGGAAAATTGTTTTGTGATTTTATCAAGTAAGGAAATTAAATCAAATAAAAGGTATGAAAGAAGATTCAAGAATTAAAATTCTAAATAATATTTTTGGTATTTTTGTTTGTGACAAAATTTGAAAAGAAAATAAAACAAAACCTATTCTATTAAAGAAAAGAAAATAATTGATTAAAATGAAAGAAATTAAATTAAACTAATATATTTTTTTTTTGGTATTTTTGTTTGTGAAAAAATTTGAAAAGAAAAAAAAAAACCTATTCTATTAAAGAAAAGAAAATAATTGATTAAAATGAAAGAAATTAAATTAAACTAGTATATATTTTTTGGTATTTTTATAAGGATAAGCAAATAATTATTAATGTTTTTGTGTGAAACTTAGAAAAAATAAAGAAAAAGTAGTGAAGTGAAGAGTTGAACCCATGCCCTCTAAGTTACAACCCTCTCGCCTTGCCACTAAGCTATGTTGTTCATTCGTTTATTATAGTCTTTCAAATTAAATAAGAAACAAAAACAATCCATGAGTTTAATGAAACAAGAAAAAACAGTAAAATGGTAAAATGCTCCCCATGAGTCTCGAACCCAGATCCTTATGCATATCACATACACACTTTAACTGCTACACCACGTATCCATTCGTGTATTATGGCGCTTCTGTTAATACATAAACTGAAGTTTGAGAATTGGATTGGGCTAAACAAAGCAAGCCCAAACCCGAATCCAACTAGAGGAAAAGAAAGGGTTTCTTGCAAACCCTAATTGAAGGGAAAGAGGCCACTGCTACTGTATAGGGAATAGTAAAAGTCAGAAAAATTTTAAATTCCCAATTAATCTATTTCCTATGCTATCTTCTCGTAAAAAAACATTTTTTAAAACTCTCTCCTCTCTATCCATGCTCAAGTCTTTGACAGATTCTTCCCCTCTGTTCATCTTTCTCCTCAAATCTTATGCTTTCACGAAAAATCCTCTGTCTCATCTCTCTTCTTCTCTCTCGTGACATACTCCCCCCACATACTGCCTCTCAATCGCTCCACTGATTCCTCTCTTTCCTCTCATAATTATTACAATAAACAACAACAACAACTCTCTGTTTCAAATCTTTGTTTTTTTAAGTACTAACTTAATTGATTCTCATAGTTTCGAGTATCCCTCTCGCGGATCCTCGTTGATAGCCAAACAACAACATAAAACTTTACTTCAGCTTTCGATTATGGCAAGACAAGAATAATGCAATCATTATCACTGAACAAGCAAGGCAAAAACTAATCTAAACAACAAATAAAAACACAAGATTCACACAAGATAGCAACAATAAATAAATTGGATGTTAAGAAGCCAGGAGCAAAAAATTACCTTCGACGAGGAGGTTTTCTCTGGATAAATAGGTACAGTTTGAGTTTCTTGCTCTGGTTCTAATCCACTTGCAAGTTTGTTCAGTTCTGTTTCAATGAGAACACAGCGCCGCAACAATATTATTGAGAAGCAGATGGATAAAATTGAAAGTCTCTTGTTGTTTGGATTCTGCAGGTTTAATGGAAAGGTTGGATTTGAGGGTGATGTTTGAAAAGTTTGGAGATGATGGTAACTTCTTATCCTGTTTCTTTGGGATTTTTGTGTGTTTGAACAAAAATTTGGAGGTGTTTTTCTTTCTGTGTTTCTTGGTATGTTTGGATAGAAGTTAGAGGTTTCTTTGTGTATATTTTGCTCTCAATATCTTATATCTCATCCCTTTATATTGTCTATCTTCCTTCTTTATAGTGAAATAAAATAAGGTTTTTGGGAGGGCAAATTTGGTGATTTTGAACACTTTATTGTTCTGTTTTGGAAGCTTTTTTGACAGAGTTTTGTGTTTTGCTGATTTAGTGTATTGGATGCATTTTTTTATTGTAAGGACCCGCTCCCTCTTTCTTTTGATACCCATATGTTTTTTAGTCATTTTGGTGTAAGTCTTGGACTGATGTTATGCCTTTTTTGTTTTGTAATTTTGCTGCTGATGTAAGACAACATGTCTGATTTTGCATAGCAGGTTTTTGGACTGTTTTGACGGTTTTGTGGAGGTTGGGAAGAAGCTTGGTCTTGGGCTGTTTATGAGGCAGGGCAACGTCAGTTTAGCAACAAGATTTTGTAGTCTTATGGATTGGTTCATAGCAGGACAACAAAGCTTTGTTTCTTGTGGGCAGCATTTTCACAAAGTGGACAGAATCTTGATAAGGATTCTTTGTGAAGAATTGTTCTTGTAATCTTGATGTACATTATGCCTAATTGTAACTTATATCTAAAGTAGGTGCATCCTTCACCTTTGAATTAATCATGACAAGCAAACATCTTTGAATCAATGAATTTAACATTTAGTTTGAAATTTGAATTAATGGACTTGAAACCTTGCAAAATGCCTTAAGTAAAGTTTAACAAATGAACTATGCCTCGCACGCTCGATTTAACCTTTGAGTTCTAAATGACAAGAACTCCAAGAATTCTAGATAGATTCTTCTTCCGAAATGGCCTTGAATTCAACCATGCCATTCAAACGAAATTCAACTTTCTTCTCAAATCTCGATGAATATTCAATTATAATATTTTGTGAACTCACTTTAAATACTCGAGAGGAATGCCTTGTACCAGTTATTCACAAATCTTAAATCAACTCATCTTGAATCATGAATAGAACCAAACCTAAAAGGCCTTGAATGATCAATAGAAGAGGGCTTTAAGGTAAAAGTTGTTGCATTCAGAAATTGGCACCATGAATTGAAATTTGAAGTCAAGAAAGTTTTAAGTCAAGAAGATTGACCTATAACATTTCGCTAAATTTCACGGCCTTTTAAATACAATTTGACCTCGAGCTTTGAAGAAAACTTATAGATGACACATTTAGGACAAAGTTCAAAAAGAATCGTCTCAAAATGTTGGAAAGGAAGTTACGATCCTTGAAAAGTCAGGCAGTATTTACTTAAGATTAAGTCAAAATCCACAAAGTGACCTCTAAAGTATTTGAATTTTTTTATGATCTTTCGCACATAATCGGCTCTTAACTTGTAAGGAGAAGTTGGAGATGACCTCAAGGAGAATAATACGCAAAAAGAACCACTCAAAAATATTGAATAATGAAGAAGTTACAATCATTTGAACTTGATCTTAAAAATGTTGACTTTTTGGTCAATATAGTTAATTTTCGGTCATCCGAGCAATTGATTGAGCGAAATTGTGATACAAGGCATGAAATTTGATATGAGCATTATTGAATACATATGAAGCACCATGAAAGGCACTTGAGACCTTGGAAACCCAATTTTGCTTGATAAATACCAAACCTTAATTGTGGACCCATTGCTTAGGAGGAGAATTTGTCTAATTAATTCTTGAGCCACCTTGAGCATTTGAGAACCCTAAGAGAATATATTGAATGAAAAAGGGGAGGGAAAATTTTGGGGTACAAAAACTGTCCCTGCTCAATCTTCTTAAACCTGAAGAGTTATATTGGCATTGTGATCGGTGGGAACGAGAACTGATTGTTTTTTAGCTGGTTTCGTGAAATGTCGCGGTAAGCAAGAGTCGCCACCATCTTTTATGTTCTCCAACATGGAAAGGACAAAAGCACAGCAAAATTCCTTCTTTGAGAATGTTTCTCGGTTCGGGAGGTAGATTTATAGAAAGGGAAGGTGTTAGAACCCTTTCTATCCATGGTTATCCATGGGCTCTTAGGTACTTGCTCTTATGTTTTCAAAATATGTTTGCTTTTCAAGTGTGAGTGGGTTTTGAAAAAGTTTCGTTTAAAAAATTTCTAAGTAACTCTTGTATCTGTCCTCAAGAGTGTATGAAAAATTTGTTTGAAAACTTTTAGAAAGTGTAGTGTGAAAAGATGTTTTTGTTTGTTTGAAAAGAGAAAGTACCCAGGAGATCTACCTACTCTAAGGAATTAAGCTGTGTAAGAGTCCTTTGGATAGTGCTATCCCACCATTGAGAGGTAGGTAGCACCATCGTTGGAGGTATTCGGGTCAATTCGATTAAGGGACATGTATGGTCACCGAAGTAATGGTAGGACACCTTAGAAGTAACCCTAATATCCTAGATCCTTTGTATCCGAGGCAACCGTTTCGAGGCAACTGGATCTTTTGGACAGAAGGGCGACCTCTAAGACACCCTATACTTGATGACCACGTTCGAGGCAACCAGTGAGGCGTACCCTAAGAGTGGCATGTGCTTTGTGTGTTGTTTTTCAGTTAATGTTTTGTACATGTTATTTGTGAGCTACGGATTAATTTTATTTACATACATTCTTTCATGCATTTTTTAACAGTTAGGAGTGCGGAAAATAAATTGTAGAAATGTAAATCTAGCTATTAAAAGGCGCGGGTCTATACATCGCCAAAAGCAAAAACCCGTTTTGGTAAATAGGTACGAGAAATTAAATAAAGCGGTAAACCTAATTACTATTACATATCCAGAAGCCGTTACATAAATATGATCAAAATAATATGTGCGTGAGAATCGAATCGGGAATGTCCTAAGGGTTTTGACCATTTTTTAAGAAAGAATTGAATTTTTGTCCTTTTTTGCAATTAATGAAATTAAAACTAATAACTAATTAATTAATTAATTAAGAAAATGATATTTTTGTGTTTTTGTGTTTTTAATGAAAATAAATAGAAAATAAATAGAAATTAAAAGTTAGCAAAAAACCTAATTCTAAATTGTTTTTATTTATTATAAAAAGTATTAAAGTTAATTAATTAAGCTAATTTAATTTAATTTACATTTTATTTACAAAATAAGTTAATAAATAATAAAATGTTTTTTTTTTGTTTTTCTGAATTTTATGGAAAAAATTCGTTTGTTAGGTTAATTAACAATAATGATAATAATTAAAAAAAGAAAATAAAAAGAAAAGGAAAATAGAAAGAAAAAAAAAGAAATAGAAACCAATGGGGGTGTTGATGGCCCAATGGAGGTGTGAAGCCTGGAAATTGCTGGCCCATTAACCAGCCTTGTTGACTTTTGGAGATTGCCTGGAGCACGTTGACTGGAGAATATAGTGTTCATCACTTTTTGGCCCTCGGATTGATGATCATGGCCACTTGGCATGTGGAACGCTGAAGGTTCATGGTGAAACGCACTGGACATCCTGCACACAAACACATAAGAAAAAATGATATGGAATTTTGGGGGACCTGGGAAGAACTTACAGCGCGGTATGATGGATCTTAGGACGTGGCAAGGGTTGCTTTAACTTCAGGGGATGGCAAAGAAGAGAGTCACGTTCTCCTTTTGGCCTGAAAATGCTTGCAATACTCCTTTTGATCTCACACTTTTTTTGACACTTTTTGGATTTTTCTCTGGACGTTTGTGTAATGTTCTAGGTTGTGAATGAGGCTTGTCACACTTGCATATGTAGTAATGAATGAGAATAAGTCACATTATGAGCCAATGATCCCTTGCAATTAAGTTTTTGGATTCTTCATAACCACCATTAAAGATCATTCCAAGTTTTGTTCAAATTTTGAATTTTTATGCATAAAATGGCCCTAGCACGAAATTGGTAGGTTGTTCATGACACATAAAAGTCATTCAAATCAAAAGATGTTATTTAATTAATTTTTTTGATTTTATTTGAATTTTATGGATTTAAAAGGAATTAAATCAAATAAAATTAAATAAAAATAGAAAAATTAATGTTTAATCTTGAAATTGATCATGGGACATGTGGGTGGCATGACAAGGCTGAATCAAGTGGAAAAAGTGGGCCCTTTTGTCAAAAATTGAAGTTTCAAGGATAGTTGACTTTTGCCATTTCACAAAAATTTCCCACCTTCTCCAATGCATATCTTGCTCAATTTTGATCATATGGACATGTTCTTGGACATTTTGGAAAGGTCTTGAAGTCCTCTAACCAATGTCTTTGGTCCCATGTCATTTTGATTTACCAATCTCAAGTTATGGTCTTTGACTTAAATTGCCTTTTTGTTGACTTTTGAAAATGACCTATAATGTTGAAATTGATAACTTTTTGTGAGAGAATTTCTTGGATTTGGAATGTGAAGATGAGTTGTAGGAAATGTCCTCCCCTTTAAAATGAGCATTGGATGGGATTTTTCTGATGAACCATGAAAAAGTTATGCCTTGGTCAAGTTACAGTTGACTTTTCAGCTGTCCAAAAATAGAAACTTTTGACACCTTGATGATTTTTGAGCCATGCTTGTGGAATCACGATCAAGATTTGATCAAATGATGATTGTGGCTTCAAAATAAGATTTTGACCAAATTTTTTGACTTTTGACTTCCAAATGACCATTTTGACCCTGCAGTTGATTGTGAAGCAACTATGGTTTTTGACTGTGCAACTTGACCTTGTGAGCCTTGAAACTTGGCATGTAGATGCTTGACAATGTTTATAGGCATATGGGACTTGATTGAGCCCTTGAAAACCTCAACTTCCTTGCAAGAACCAAAACCCTAATTTTGACTGGCTTAGGAGGATGGTTTGAATTGTGTAACCCTTGAGTAGACTTGAGCAAATTGAGATGATGCTTGTCAAAACTTTGAAGAATATGGGAGGGAAAATTTTGGGGTACAACAGTTGCCCCTGTTCAATCTTCTTAGACCTGAGGATGTAGATTGGCTTGCGTGCCTTTCGTGATCCGAAGGGGGAAGATGATTGAACACTAAAGTGCCCAGAAATTTGCACTCACATAGTAGAATATCAGCAGTGTGATGTCGGGAATGGGCTTACAGATGCCATTTGGAGAGATGATGGATAGGAGGATGGGCTTATAGATGCCATCTGGAGGCGTGACAGAACCTTGTCGGGAATGGGCTTATATATGCCATTTGGAAATGTGATGGATGGGAGGATGGGCTTATAGATGCCATCTGGATATGTGACAGAACCTTGTCGGGAATGGGCTTATAGATGCCATTTGGAGACTGTCTGTTGAGTTGTAATTTTGTGAGTTGAAAGAGGGAACCTGTGTAGGGTTGCCTGATGATGAGCTCGTGTAAAACTGCATCTTGGAAAGAAGGAAACCTGTGTAGGGTTGACTGATGATGAGCCAGTGTGAAGCTGCATCTGTGTAGGGTTTACTGATGACGAGTCCGTGTAAAACAACATCCTTGGAAATGGAGAACCTGTGTAGGGTTTCTGGGTGACGAGTCCGTGTAAAACTTCATCTTTTGGAAAGAGAGAACCCGTGTAGGGTTTTTTTTGGGATAAGTTCGTGTAAAACTTCTTAAGGAACCAGGGTAAGGTCACCTTGGGATAAATCCGTGTAAGACTTTGGGAGGAACCGGTGTAGGGTTACCTTGAGATAAGTCCGTGTAAGACTTCTGGAGGAACCGGGGTCAGGTTACTGCAGGGTAAGTTCGTGTAAAACTTCTTGATGGACCGGGGTAAGGTCATCTTGAGATAAGTCCGTGTAAGACTTCTGGAGGAACCGGGGTAAGGTTACTGCAGGATAAGTTCGTGTAAAACTTCTTGATGAACCGGGGTAAGGTCATCTTGAGATAAGTCCGTGTAAGACTTCTGGAGGAACCGGGGTAAGGTTACTGCAGGGTAAGTTCGTGTAAAACTTCTTGATGAACCGGGGTAAGGTTATCTTGAGATAAGTCCGTGTAAGACTTTTGGAGGAACCGGGGTAAGGTTACTGCAGGGTAAGTTCGTGTAAAACTTCTTGATGAACCGGGGTAAGGTTATCTTGAGATAAGTCCGTGTAAGACTTTTGGAGGAACCGGGGTAAGGTTACTGCAGGGTAATTTCGTGTAAAACTTCTTGATGAACCGCGGTAAGGTCATCTTGAGATAAGTCCGTGTAAGACTTCTGGATGAACCGGGGTAAGGTCATCTTGAGATAAGTCCGTGTAAGACTTCTTCTGAAAGAAAAGGAACTGGTGTAGGGTTACTTTGATGATAAGTCCGTGTAAGACTTCTTCTGGAAGAAAAGGAACCGGTGTAGAGTTACTTTGATGATAAGTCCGTGTAAGACTTCTTCTGGAAGAAAAGGAACCGGTGTAGGTTTATTTTGATGATAAGTCCGTGTAAGACTTCTTCTGGAAGAAAAGGAACCGGTGTAGGGTTACTTTAATGATAAGTCCGTGTAAGACTTCTTCTGAAAGAAAAGGAACCGGTGTAGGGTTACTTTGATGATAAGTCCGTGTAAGACTTGTTCTGAAAGAAAAGGAACCGGTGTAGGGTTACTTTGATGATAAGTCCGTGTAAGACTTCTTCTAAAAGAAAAGGAACCGGTGTAGGGTTACTTTGATGATAAGTCTGTGTAAGACTACGTCTGAAAATTGAGAAGGAACCGGTGTGGGGTTGCTTCATGATGATCAATTAGATGATTGTCCTGTCTGGTTTCAAATATTAACCCACGATCAGTCATCCACAGAATTTTCCTGGCTTGTTACCAATGTTGATCTGGAACTGTAGAGGTAGATGGTAATCATCTTTTGATTGACCTTTTCCTGAAAAGGGCAAAACGTTAGTCGTATGCAATGTCATGATGCATGAACTGCATGATTTTAAGATGTTCTAAAAAATAAATGAGATTTGTGTTGTATGATGCGTATGCATGCTATAATGTATGAAGATGTGATGTTTATGAATGTATTTTCGTCTGGGAAAATAAATCCTTGATGAATGCCGGGAGTTTGTTGAATCCTGGGCTGATGCTGAAGAGTAGAGTTCTTCGTTTCCGCTGGGGATGATGATTGCAAGAACAAACCGGTAGGAGCAGATGACTCCGTTGGGGAATAATCTTGGTGAAGATATTACTCTGAGGGGAATCTACTCTGTAGGAAGAGATACTTCGTTGAGATTTTGATGAGAACTCCGCTGGGGATACCGTTGATAAGCTTGTTGGAGAATTTGATGAACTCTGCTAGGGGATAGGAAGAACTTCGTCGAGGACGATCTTCCCGTGGTATTTAGCTGAGGATAACCCAGTTATAAGCCCTGGTGGGGAATAACTTTGAATAAAGCCGGGGAGATGCGTTCGTACTCTGCAGGGGATAAGCTTCCAGAATCTACTGGGGATAAGCTTCAAGAATCTACTGGGGAGATTGATTCAACTCTCATGGGGAGACTTTGGACTGCACTGGGAAGTGGCTCCACTGGATGTCTGTATTCCGCCGGGGAATAATCTTATATTAAGATGGCCGGGGATGCTTGCTTAGGAAAATCTGCATACTGCTGGAGAATATTGAGATTTTCTGGGGATACCCAACTTCCTTAAGGCTGACAGTAGACTAACTCTGCTTGGGGAGAGCGTTGCTGACTTGCTAGGGATACTGTGCCTTGTCAGGGCTGACGGGGGACCAACTCTGCTCGAAGGAGAGTACTGTTGAATCCTGTCTTACTCTGCGGGGAGTGGAGGTAACTTGGTCATGTTCTTCAGCTGAACTTACCTTGGTACCTTGGTGGACAGAGCAACTAGATCGTTCAGACAATTCTTATTGCCCCTGTTTCTATGGGAGAAAATACCTGTGGAGGTGCTTGATGACTGTCGATTGACAAATCTTCTTCTGGTAGGCAAGTGACAAGATGACGGGACATCGTTGTACGCTTTTGATCCCTAATTTTTTCCTGGACCGCCCTTTCGGGTTTTCAGTCCACCGGGATACCCATTTTCGCTCAAGCCGCCTTTTCAGGTTTTGGACTTGTCGGGTGTACAGATTTTTTTTATTTCATCCCTTATTTTTGCCCGAACCCTTTTGGTTCGCCGGGAAGCCCTTATTTTTGCCTAGGTGTGTCAACTTAGCGGGTCTTCGATTATGCGCAGTATTTTTTCGACTATGTCCACGCTCTCAGGATATAGGGAGGTGCCCCTGTTATTGTGTTGTGTTGCCATACCACCAGAAGATCTTCTTTTGATCGTCCAATGCCCCAAGTGACTCAGACAGAGATTTGCCCCAAGCTGGTTGGCCTTTTGAGAGATTCTCTGAATCTTGACCTAACTGCCCCAGATGATGGACAATGATCATGCCATGCCCCTTGGTTGGGAGTGCTTTTATTCATCAGATATTCTTCGTGCGAACTTCTATGCTGTTCAAACAAATAGACATATGCAATCAATGTTATATTAGAAATGCAAAGCTTATGTCTGTCTTGAAGTTTTTGAAAATGCATTTTTTTCAGTAAAACAAGCAAATTATGTAACATGTGATGTCAACTCAAGATTTTACAGCGAGCCTTAAGGAGTCAGGATACCTTGTAACAATATGCTTTCGAACTAACCCATGCTTCAGCTAGGACTTTTAAGGGTTGTAGCGTGGCCTGGTTCACGGTTTAATAAACAAAGGATAAAGGCTCAAGTTTTATTTGTACCCACCCGTTCTTCGTGATGTTCTTCAAACCTAAACTCAGCTGATCGTGCGTTAGACCTTGTTTGAGTCTTTTGCTCTGATATACCAGTGATGGTTCAGATATTGACAATTTATTTTGAATAGGCAGTCATTCCCTTTTTTTGTTGAGGGTTTGTGGGACCTCTTTCTTTTTTTTTTATTTTTGTTATCCCTGTTTTTTGCCTGAACTGTTTCTCTTTTTTGGAATTACAGTCAGCGGGATGCCCCAGTTTTGTAAGTCTCCTTCATAGGTTTTGACTTATTGGGTTTTTATTTCTGAGGGATAATGACTGCCTGTCTTTATGATTATTCGGAGCCATCACTGTCTTTTGTTTTGTAAGGACTCCTTTGGTGCCATTCGTTGTGCACTTGGATCAGCTGAGAGAACTACCCTGCCCCAGGTTATGATTAAGGGTTTTAATTTTCGAAAAGAAAACTCCTACTTCTTTGGCTCAAAGGGGTTGACGAGGGATTATCATCCTTATAACTCCAGTGTTTAGGAATTGAGACAATGCCTGTACCTCATCAGCAGGGTTTGGTCAAAAGCATACTGTAGATTGTGGTATCGTTTTCGTCATCCTCCCTCAAGAGGCTTAGAATTTTCAATCGAGAGTTGAACATCAAGAAAAAATAAAAGCAATTTTGAATATAGAGAACCCAATTACTTCAAAACAGACATGTGTAATGCATTAATGAAATAATAGAGTTTGACATGATAATTGTTTGAATAAGCGTAGAAAAATACAATACCAGAATTTAAATGAACAGGAGTCTCTTAATCCTAGCCATGTTTTGGCAAGGGAGCAGTGATCACATCAGGAGTCTCAGCAGGCTCGAATTCGATCTCCTTGGCGTCAATCATGTTCTGAATCTTGTATTTCAGCGCCCAATAATCCTCAGTATCGTGCCCCGGGCTTCCGGAATGATAAGAACACCTCGCATCTGGGTTGTAGTTTGGAGAAGAAGTCTTGGGATTTGCAGGAGGGTTGATCACCACAATTAGGTTCATCTTCAACATGTGCTGCAATGCTTGTGACAACGGCATATTGATGTTGGTGAACTGTCTTTTAGGCTCGTCTGGCCTTAACTGATTTCCCTTTGGCGGTTGTCGGCGTGACGCAGAACCTGAGATCATGACTGCCCCTACGTGTTGGTCACGATGATCCTTCTGACTGTACGCAGCATTGGACTCTTTCTTGAATGGTTTCTTCTTAGTGTTCGAGGAGTCACCCCTTTGTATCTTCCCAGACTTGATACCAGCTTCTATCCTCTCACCAGTCAAGATCAGATCTGTGAACCCAGCAGAAGAATTCCCAATCAGATGGTTGAAGAAAGGACCAGACAGGGTCCCTAAGAACATGTCAACGAGCTCACGGTCAGTCAACGGTGGCTGCACCCTGCCATCCAGGTCTCTCCATTTTTGCGCGTACTCCTTAAAACCTTCACCCGTCCCCAGTGACATATCCTGGAGTTGGGTACGCGTAGGAGCGAGGTCGGCATTATATTGATACTGCTTATAAAAAGCAGTTGCTAAGTCCTCCCAATTTCGAATATTGGTTCCATCCAGCTGATATAACCATTCGAGCTGAGTCCCTGAAAGACTCTCCTGGAAGAAATGGATCCATGAGTTCTTGTCTGCAGTGTAAGGCTGGATCTTCCTTACATAAGATCGAAGGTGCAGCTTAGGACAAGAAGCCCCGTCGTACTTCACAAAGGCAGGCGCCTTGAACTTGTGAGGGATCACCACCCCAGAAGATAAGCCTAGGTCTCCAAAATCTAACCCAGGCACACGTTGAATCTCCATAGCATTTAACCGGTCCTCTAGCTGCTTGTACCTGTCCTCAGCAGGAGGGTACCGTTCATCATTGAAATCTATCTCGTTGTCGGAGACCACAAGACTAGGAACCTCTCTCCCTTGTGGGCTGTCTTTCCCAGCAGATGGGGTGGTCAGCTCAGCCTCATTTTGTGATCCATTCCCAGATCTGCGTCTAGGGTTGAACAAAATAGTCCTCTTCTTCTTCTTCGACAGCAGAGTCTTCAATTCCTGTTGACCCTGGGCTAAGCTCATGACCAGCTCTTGAAACTGGGCGTTCTGGGCCTGGAGGGCCTTGATGGCTTATTCATTGGATGATTCAGGATTCATGATGATGGCTGAAATAAACAGCCAAGAAGATTAAGCAACCTGTAGAACAGAGTACCTGTAATGTAATGATATATATGTATGCATGCGATGTTTTCAAGGATCTCGCGGGGTAAACAGAGAAACTTGTTAGAATTTGAATTTGGGTAGCTTGATTGAAGGAACTTCATGTTGTTGAGAGTCCTTCTTCAAGAGTCAAGGCTCACCATATCGAGTGGGTCATAGCCCCTGACTCAAGTTATCAACCTTGGCTAGAGGAAAATAAATCCCCTTTGCCCCTTGCTAGACATCCTGACCTGCATCACAAACCCTTGAGATCCTTGAAATGGATTAGTCTCTATGTAGGATGTATGCAATGGTATGATGGCATGATGTTATGCTATGCGTGGAGTGACGTAAGTAAACCCTGTTATGAGCCCAGATTAAGGACTGTAAACAAACCCTACAAGAAACTCATGTTGTCAGATAACAAGTATGCAAGTAGTCAAGTTTGAAGGCACACAAGTCACACAAGACAGCCCTTAGAGTTTAGGCCAGCATGAGGTCTAGGTATTACCCTCTTGAAGTTGGTGGGATCAAAACCTGTCCTATCAAAAGTAACCGGGTTCTAAGGAGCTCAATATCATTAGGTTGTTTTCTATGTTCATTGTTTTGATTTAGCCACTGAACTGGCGACCAAAATATCCCAAGAAAACAACCCTCAATGAGTGTAGTATCGAGTAGCAACCAACTTCGGACTGCACCAAAGTCGGTTGTCTCACTACCCCTAAAGAGGCCAGGATGGTCAAGTAAAGGTTCTAAGGTCAGTTGATGCTTCACGACACCATGCGGTGGCCCCGTACTCTCCTTGACTTGACTCAAGGGTTACCGGTACTCACCAAAGTGCCACATCAACGTAGCAACTGCTTCAACCATGTCGGTATACCCCGCACAGTTTGTTGCTACCTCAAAAGGGTGCCCCAGATCCGGGTTAGGATCTATAAAACTCCCAAAACAGGCCCACAATATTAAAGCAAACAAAGCAAGCAATTGAAAACAAGAGTGGTCTAATCCTAAGGTACACCTCACTTTTATAAGATTCCCCAGCAGAGTCGCCAGTTCTGTGATCGGTGGGAACGAGAACTGACTGTTTTTTAGCTGGTTTCGCGAAATGTCGCGGTAAGCAAGCGTCGCCACCATCTTTTATGTTCTCCAACATGGAAAGGACAAAAGCACAGCAAAATTCCTTCTTTGAGAATGTTTCTCGGTTCGGGAGGTAGATTTATAGAAAGGGAAGGTGTTAGCACCCTTTATATCCATGGTTATCCATGTGCTCTTAGGTACTTGCTCTTATGTTTTCAAAATATGTTTGCTTTTCAAGTGTGAGTGGGTTTTGAAAAAGTTTCGTTTGAAAAATTTCTAAGTAACTCTTGTATCTGTCCTCAAGAGTGTATGAAAAATTTGTTTGAAAACTTTTAGAAAGTGTAGTGTGAAAAGATGTTTTTGTTTGTTTGAAAAGAGCAAGTACCCAGGAGATCTACCTACTCTAAGGAATTAAGCTGTGTAAGAGTCCTTTGGATAGTGCTATCCCACCATTAAGAGGTAGGTAGCACCATCGTTGGAGGTGTTCGGGTCAATTCGATTAAGGGACATGTATGGTCACCGAAGTAATGGTAGGACACCTTAGAAGTAACCCTAATGTCCTAGATCCTTTGTATCCGAGGCAACCGTTTCGAGGCAACTGGATCTTTTGGACAGAAGGGCGACCTCTAAGACACCCTATACTTGATGACCACGTTCGAGGCAACCAGTGAGGCGTACCCTAAGAGTGGCATGTGCTTTGTGTGTTGTTTTTCAGTTAATGTTTTGTACATGTTATTTGTGAGCTACGAATTAATTTTATTTACATACATTCTTTCATGCATTTTTTAACAGTTAGGAGTGCGGAAAATAAATTGCAGAAATGTAAATCTAGCTATTACAAGGCGCAGGTCTATACATCGCCAAAAGCAAAAACCCGTTTTGGTAAATAGGTGCGAGAAATTAAATAAAGCGGTAAACCGAATTACTATTACATATCCAGAAGCCGTTACATAAATATGATCAAAATAATATGTGCGTGAGAATCGAATCGGGAACGTCCTAAGGGTTTTGACCCTTTTTTAAGAAAGAATTGAATTTTTGTCCTTTTTTGCAATTAATGAAATTAAAACTAATAATTAATTAATTAATTAATTAAGAAAATGATATTTTTGTGTTTTTGTGTTTTTAATGAAAATAAAGAGAAAATAAATAGAAATTAAAAGTTAGCAAAAAACCTAATTCTAAATTGTTTTTATTTATTATAAAAAGTATTAAAGTTAATTAATTAAGCTTATTTAATTTAATTTACATTTTATTTACAAAATAAGTTAATAAATAATAAAATGTTTTTTTTTGTTTTTCTGAATTTTATGGAAAAAATTAGTTTGTTAGGTTAATTAACAATAATGATAATAATTAAAAAAAGAAAATAAAAAGAAAAGGAAAATAGAAAAAAAGAAAGAAATAGAAACCAATGGGGGTGTTGATGGCCCAATGGAGGTGTGAAGCCTGGAAATTGCTGGCCCATTAACCAGCCTTGTTGACTTTTGGAGATTTCCTGGAGCACGTTGACTGGAGAATATAGTGTTCATCACTTTTTGGCCCTCGGATTGATGATCATGGCCACTTGGCATGTGGAACGCTGAAGGTTCATGGTGAAACGCACTGGACATCCTGCACACAAACACATAAGAAAAAATGATATGGAATTTTGGGGGACCTGGGAAGAACTTACAGCGCGGTATGATAGATCTTAGGACGTGGCAAGGGTTGCTTTAGCTTCAGGGGATGGCAAAGAAGAGAGTCACGTTCTCCTTTTGGCCTGAAAATGCTTGCAATACTCCTTTTGATCTCACACTTTTTTTGACACTTTTTGGATTTTTCTCTGGACGTTTGTGTAATGTTCTAGGTTGTGAATGAGGCTTGTCACACTTGCATATGTAGTAATGAATGAGAATAAGTCACATTATGAGCCAATGATCCCTTGCAATTAAGTTTTTGGATTCTTCATAACCACCATTAAAGATCATTCCAAGTTTTGTTCAAATTTTGAATTTTTATGCATAAAATGGCCCTAGCACGAAATTGGTAGGTTGTTCATGACACATAAAAGTCATTCAAATCAAAAGATGTTATTTAATTAATTTTTTTGATTTTATTTGAATTTTATGGATTTAAAAGGAATTAAATCAAATGAAATTAAATAAAAATAGAAAAATTAATGTTTAATATTGAAATTGATCATGGGACACGTGGGTGGCATGACAAGGCTGAATCAAGTGGAAAAAAGTGGGCCCTTTTGTCAAAAATTGATGTTTCAAGGATAGTTGACTTTTGCCATTTCACAAAAATTTCCCAACTTCTCCAATGCATATCTTGCTCAATTTGGATCATATGAACATGTTCTTGGACATTTTGGAAAGGTCTTGAAGTTCTCTAACCAATGTCTTTGGTCCCATGTCATTTTGATTTACCAATATCAAGTTATGGTCTTTGACTTAAAATGCCTTTTTGTTGACTTTTGAAAATGACCTATAATGTTGAAATTGATAACTTTTTGTGAGAGAATTTCTTGGATTTGGAATGTGAAGATGAGTTGTAGGAAATGTCCTCCCCTTAAAAATGAGCATTGGATTGGATTTTTATGATGAACCATGAAAATGTTATGCCTTGGTCAAGTTACAGTTGACTTTTCAACTGTCCAAAAATAGAAACTTTTGACACCTTGATGATTTTTGAGTCATGCTTGTGGAATCATGATCAAGATTTGATCAAATGATGATTGTGGCTTCAAAATAAGATGTTGACCAAATTTTTTGACTTTTGACTGCCAAATGACCATTTTGCCCCTGCAGTTGATTGTGAAGCAACTAGGGTTTTTGACTGTGCAACTTGACCTTGTGAGCCTTGAAACTTGGCATGTAGATGCTTGACAATGTTTATAGGCATATGGGACTTGATTGAGCCCTTGAAAACCTCAACTTCCTTGCAAGAACCAAAACCCTAATTTTGTCTGGCTTAGGAGGATGGTTTGAACTGTGCAACCCTTGAGTAGACTTGAGCAAATTGAGATGATGCTTGTCAAAACTTTGAAAAATATGGGAGGGCAAATTTTGGGGTACAACAGGCATGCTCGCCATTTGTGGCTTAAAGGTGGAAGATGATTGAACACCTAAGTGCCCATAAATTTTCACTCTCCTGTACACGAAGTAACATTGTTGGTTGATTATACCGGGAATAGGCTTAAAGATGCCATTTAGAGAGGTGACAGAGAATCGTCGGAGATGGGCTTATAGATGCCATCCAAATGTAACCTCAATAGAAGTATCAGATGAGTCTACGATCGACTGTATCTGAAAAATGTTTTCTAGAATGAACCTCTGAGAAAGGTGTTTGAGTAGTTGCTTGTCATGTAGATAGTCACCCCATACTGTTTTGGGAATTGATCTGTAATCTTCTTTGTTGGTAAACTCGTCCTGTTTCGGGAATTCATACCATTGGTGATAAAGATAGTCGCCCCGTCTATAGCCGCCCCGTCTTGTTTCTGGAATTGATCTGTATCTGACCATAAAGAGAGAAATATAGTTTCCCCGTCCTGTTTCGGGAGTTAATTTTTGCTCTATTTTTCTTTTTTGTTGGTAAACCCGTCCTGTTTCACGAGTTCATACCATTTGGTGATAAAGATAGTCGCCCCGTCCTGTTTCAGGAATTGTTCTTTATTTGACCATAAAGAGGAAGATAATTTCACTGTCCTTTTTTGGGAGTTAATCTTCACTCGGTTCATGTAGATAATCGCCCCGTCCTGTTTCGGGAATTAATCTATAATTAGTTTCCTCAGATAGTTGACCTGTTTTGTTTCAGAAATTAATCTGTGTCTGGTCATAAAGATAGTTTCCCTGTCTTGTTTCAGGAATTAATTTGTGACCTGTTTGAAAATTGTTGATGATATTTGCCTGTTTGTAGACTTTACCTAAAGAGATAAAGGGTTAGTTGTATGAAATATCATGATGTATAAAATGCATTGCGTTAATGATGTTCTCAAAATAAATGAGAGTGTGCTATATGCATTTTGTATGCATATGCCATGATGTTTGTAAATGATGTATGAATGTGAAATGTCATTGAAGCGTATTTAATAGCTTTGTATAACATCTCGCTAGGGAAAAAGGATCCGTGACTAGTGCCGGGGATGAAGAAAATGTGTAATCCTCAATCTTGTCTAGAATGTTTCCGCTGGGTACGCTTGCTTCTTGTTCGAGAAAATTTTGCTGGGGAATGTTAACTTTTGTTTGGGGAGAAGAGTTCAGGAACATTGTTCGTTCATCACTCCACTGGGGAATTTAATTCTTATATACCCTGACTGGGGATAAAAGAGATGGATAACTTTTTGAGGTGTTGTCTGATCGAGTTTCTGATATGGATGCTGACTCTTCTGGGAAGGATAAGGTTAAGCGATATTTGGTCTGATTCCAGATTCAGTTGCAACTCTCTGGGGATAAAGGTTCAGACTGCTCTTTGCTGGAGATGGGAATCTTGTCGATATTTAGAGAAATAGACTCAGACTGGGGAGACTAAACTTTGCAAGGAAATAAACCCTAAACTAGACGGAGAAATGTTCTGCTGAGGAAATGCTCTTACTGAGGAAATGAGTTCTGCTGGAAAAGAAATCTGCAGGGGTTTTTACAGTCTTGCAGGAATAAAACTTAGCTGGGGAAGATAATTTCCATATACTATAACAGTGCCATAATCTCCGATGGAGACTGGAATTTCGTTAGGTTGGCGATATTGCCAGGAAAAGGATCATATTCCTTTATCCGCTAGGGTGATTTGTTGGTGAGTACGATTAGGTTAATTCAGTCTCTCCAGGAATGTATCTTTGTTGAAAATGAGTTTGTGAAGATGACTCTGTATGGATAATCTTGTGAGGATCTTTCTATGGGTACACGTGGATGTCTTGAACATTATCCCGACTCCTAGAGTCTTTGAGCAAATGCTCATTCCTATTTTTATGCATATTTGTTTAACAGTTAATCATATTCATATGCATATGTTCATTCAATTTAGTCATTGGATGTTTTTGCGAACAAAACAGAAAAAGTAAAACAAAAATTTTGAATTTTGAAACTTGCATTTCTATTGATAGTTTGCCCATAAATAGCCGATTGTTGTACAAAGAGACAAAAATCTTAATAAGAGGAAATCATCGTGAAAAGAGTACAAAGTGAAAATAAGATAATAGCTATGTGGGAATAATCTCATTGGGCTCCAACTCTGCTATTGCCCCTATGTCTTCAAGCATCTCATCACTCGTTGTCGGAAGAAAATGATTGAATTGATATGTACCTTTTGAACTTGATGTTGGTAATAAAGCTTGTTGTAAGTGATCCAACGGGACATAGTCGTACGCTTTAATCCATTGCTTTTTCCTGGACCTCCCTTTTGGGTTTTCAGTCCACCAGGATACCCTTTTTTGCCCAAGCCGCCTTTTCAGGTTTTCGACTTGCCGGGTGTATATATATATATATATATATATATATATATATATATATATATATATATATATATATATATATATATATATATATATATATATATATCCCTAATTTTTTCCCGAACCCTTTTGGTTCACTGGGATGCCCTTATTTTTACCTAGGCCAGTCAACCTAGTGGGTCGTTTTCATGTGTAGTATCTTTTGACTGTGTTCGTGTTCACAGGGTGCAGAAAATCTTCACCGTCCATGGTGGTCAGTATCATAGCACCGCCCGAAAATATCTTCTTAATTACAAATGGACCTTCATAGGTGGGAGTCCATTTTCCCCTGTGATCACCTTGTGGTAGAATGATGCGCTTTATTACCAAGTCACCAGCCTGATATACTCGATGCTTGATCTTCTTATTAAAGGCTTTGATAATACGCTTCTGATACATCTGATCGTGACAAACAACCACAAGCCTTTTCTCATAAATCAAATTCAAATAATCCAGCCTAGTTTGAATCCACTCGTCTTCTTCCAAATCTACATCCTTCATGATTCTCAGAGAAGGAATCTGAACTTCGAAAGGTAGAACAACTTCCATACCATAGACCAGAGAGAACGAGGTTTCCCCAGTTGAAGTTTATGCTGAAGTGTGACATCTATGAAGAGAAAACGGTAACATCTCGTGCTAGTCTTTGTAGGTCACAACCATCTTCTATATAATCTTCTTAATATTCTTATTGGCAGCTTCCACTGTGCCATTCAACTTTGGTCGATACAGAGAAGAGTTATGATGCTTAATCTTGAAGTGCATGCAGAGTTCAGTGATCATAGTGTTATTGATATTAGTACTATTGTCTGTAATGATTCTATCAGGGATGCCATACCGACATATAAGGTTATGCTTGCTGAACCGGTCTACGACATTCTTGGTAACAGAGGAGGACGAGGCTGCTTCAACCCACTTTGTAAAGTAATCGATGGCGATGAGGATAAAGCGATGTCTGTTAGATGCAGTGGGTTTGATTTCTCCAATCATGTTAATGCCCCACATTGCAAACGACTAAGGAGCAGTCAACACATTCAGAGGTACTAGAGGAACATGTAATTTATCAGCATACATTTGGCATTTGTGACATGTTCTGGAGTGGTGATGGCAATCAGTTTCCATGGTCGACCAATAATAACCCGCTCTCAAGATTTCCTTACCCATAGTATTTCAACTGGGATGAGTACTGAAGATACCTTTATGCATATCTTCCATAATCTCCTATGCTTCTTTCTTGTCCAGACAACAAAGCAGAGTCGAATCATGATTGCGCTTGTATAAAATTCCATTGCTCAAGAAGAACTTAGTTGAGAAACTCCGTAGGAATATCTTGTCATTGATCGATGCCCCTTTAGGGTATTCTTGAGCTTCAAGGTACCTTAAAGACAATAATAATGCAATCACTATCACTTAACAAGCAAGGCAAAAACTAATTTAAACAGCAAATAAAAACACAAGATTCTCACAAGATAGCAACAATCAACAAATTGGATATTACGAAGTCAGGAACGAAAAATTACCTTCGGCAAGGAAGTTTTCTCTGTAAAAATAGGTTCGATTTGAGTTTCTTGCTCTGGTTCCAATCCACTCGCAAGTTTGTTCACTTCTGTTTCAATGAGAACACAATGCCACAACAATATTATTGAGAAGCAGATGGATAAAACTGAAAGTCTCTTGTTGTTTGGATTCTGCAGTTTTAATGAAAAGGTTGGAGTTTAGGGTGATGTTTGAAAGGTTTGGAGATGATGGTAACTTCTCCTCCAGTTTCTTTGGGATTTTTGTGTGTTTGAACAAAAATTTGGAGGTGTTTTTCTTTGTGCATTTCTTAGTATGTTTGGACAGAAGTTAGAGGTTTCTTTCTGTGTATCTTTTGCTCTCAATATCTTGTATCTCCTCCCTTTCTATTGTCTATCTGCCTGCTTTATAGTGAAATAAAATAAGGTTTTTGGGTGGGAAAATTAGGTGATTTTGAACACTTTGTTGTTCTGTTTTAGAAGCTTTTTTGATGGAGTTTTGTGTTTTGCTGATTTAGTGTATTGGCTGCATTTTTTTTGTTGTAAGGACCTGCTCTCTCTTGCTTTTGATGCCCATATGTTTTTTTATTAACTTTGGTGTAAGTCTTGGACTGATGTTATGCCTTTTTTTGTTTTTTAATTTTGCTGCTGGTGTAGGACAACATGTCTGGTTTTGCATAGCAGGTTTTTGGACAGTTTTGATAGTTTTGTGCAGGTTGGGTAGAAGCTTGGTCTTAGGCCGTTTGTGAGGCAGGTCAGCAACAGTTTAGTAGCAAGGTTTTGTAGTCTTATGGACTGGTTTGCATAGCAGGACGACAGAGCTTTGTTTCTTGTGGACAAAATTTTGAAAAAGTGGACAAAATCTTGATAAGGATTCTTTGTGAAGAATTGTTCTTGTAATCTTGATGTACATTATGCCTAATTGTAACTTATATCTTAAGTAGGTGCATCCTTAACCTTTGAATGAATCATGACAAGCAAACATCTTTGAATCAATGAATTTAGCATTTTGTTTGAAATTTGAATTAATGAACTTGAAACCTTGCAAAATGCCTTAAGTAAAATTTAACAAATGAACTATGCCTTGCACGCTCGATTTATCCTTTGAATTCTAAATGACAAGAACTCCAAGAATCCTAGATAGATTCTTCTTTCGAAATGGCCTTGAATTCAACCATGACATGCTATTCAAACAAAATTCAACTTTATTCTTAAAGCTCGATGAATGTTTAACTATGATCTTTTGTCAACTCACTTTAAATACTCGAGAGGAATGCCTTGTAGCAGTTATTCACAAATCTTAAATCAACTCATCTTGCATCATGAATCGAACCAAACCTAAAAGGCCTTGTGTAACCCGGTGGGATTACTGACTTAGTTGTTTTTGCGTTTGTGTTTGCAAATGTTGCGGTTAGCAAGAGTCACTACCGACTTTTCTTATATCCAATAAGGAAAGGCTGAAAAGAACAGGAAAGACCTTTAGAGATGTTTTCTTCAGTTTGGGGGATAGATTATGAAAAGGGGAGGTATTAACACCATTTTCATCCATGGTTTTCCATGGGCTCTTAGTTGCTTGCTAGATCACTTGCTTTGTTTGAAAATATGCTTTGTGTTGTGGGTTTGAAAATATTTTGAAAATGTCTTTGTAATGGTTCTCATTTCTATAAGAACGCGTACAAAGTGTTGTTTCGAAAATAGTTCAAAGAGGTGTTTGTGGAATGTGTTTTTTGAAAGTGTTCTTGGAAAGATGTTTTTGTAATGGTCCTCGTCTCTATAAGAACGTATACAAAAAAACTTTTGTCTTTTAAAAAAAGATTTTAATGCGAAAATGTTGGTGTAAATTGTTTGGTTGTGAGAAAGCGAGCAACTAGGAGCGAATCTACTTACTCAAAAGGTCTTAAATATTCTTTTCCTCCTCCTTTAGATGTTGTTATCTTACTATTGATTTGGTAAGAATCCCCATCGTTGGATGTGAAGGGAGAGGCGCGGGATGTTTATACACTCATAGAAGGAAACTTATGAGACGCTTTAACAATTTTTCGTGAGGGACTAGATCATTTTATCGAAGGCAACATCGAGGGACATTGAGGGACTACGATATTTTTATCAAAGGGTCTTTGCTAAAGCATCCCATATTCGAGGGACGTGACTGTTTTCTGAAAGATAAACAAAGTGAGATTACCCTAGAGGTGCTAGTGTGAAAGTGTGTTTGTTTGCATGCATTTTTCTTGCATTTAAAAGTTATCTATTTGTTGATTTTTATCTTGCCATACATCCTAATTACTAGCAATATATGAAAGAAAAATAAAATACGGAAACTAAAATCCTAAGCTATTACATCATTAGGGGGATGGGGGTACAATTTGCAAATGGGGATGAAATAAATGTCTAATTATTACAAACATGTTGAACATATGGGCAGAAATGAAAAATATATGTATAAATAGTGTAGAAAATGGGAGAAACTTCCTTTTGAACCATTATGTGTCGACACATGCTGTTATGCATCGACACATAACTTTTCCTTGCTCTTGTAAAGAAAAATAAGCTCAGTATGAGTCGACATATAATGGGATGTGTCGACTCATACACCTTCTTTGTATCGACACATACATATTTTGTGTCGGCTTATGGACTTTTCAACCTTCTGTTTTGGGACCTGGAATCAGTATGAGTCAATGCATGGGGTTTATGTGTCGACTCATACCTTGTTTTTTGCTAGGATGAGTCGACACATGTGTATATGTGTCGATACATACTGCATTTTTCTGCCTTAAACATTGTTTTATTGTCCATACATGTCAGTTTACAGCATATGATTGATAAACATAAACAACAAGCAAACAATTAGCTAAAAGGGGCAATGATTACTACATTTTATCTTCAAAACTAAATCATTAATGATGTATGAAAAATACTAAGTCAGGAAGACTTACCTTGAAACTACACTTGGTGTTTGAAGTCTGAATACTTTCTGAGATGCTGTGATGGCTCCAATGAATCTCCAGGAAGCTTGTCCCAAGCTGTTGAAACCCGCCAAGTTGTACAGTATTGTTTTTATGTTTGGAGGGTGAGGATAATGACACTAACAAAAACTGTTTTGGTGTTTTTACAATCTCTATGTGCTAGGGTGTTTGGTTTATGGGAGAGTTTTTAAGATGGAATAATGGATTGAAGTTCTGTTGTAAATAAGATTAGAGATGATTTTTTTTCTTGAATGAGCCAAAGTTACAAAGAATACTATTTTTTTCTATTCAAAAACTCTCTATCCTCCAAAAATTCCAACCCCTATGTCTTATGAAACTGTCCCTTTTGTAGACCCTTGACTGAGGTTTAGGGGGGAAACAAAATAAGTCATTTTGAACTGTTTTTGCCTACTGTTTTGATACTTTATTCACACAATTTTCTTTTGCCATTTAGGTGCAATTTTGGGGCTGTTATGATGCAGGTTGGGGCAGACTGTATAGAGCAGTTTTGGACTGTATAGGATAGTATATGCAGATTTGTGGTGCAGCATAGCACAAGGATTTTTGTAGGACAACAACAGAGCAGGTTTTTGGGGTGTTGTGGCAATGCAACATATCATACTTTGTTCAACTTAGACAACAAAATATGTAGCATGAAACAAATTTGGTCTTGTGGAGTATTTTATGCACTTGTATCAAGGACAAAACATTGTGGCAAAGTTTTGAGTTAAATAGAAAAATCCAAACAAGACATAGTTTTAGAATTTGTAAATTTGCAAAAATGTCATTTGGTAATAACTTGAATTATTTGCCTCATTTTAAATTATTTGGAATTGTAGTAAAAATGTCATGAAGCAAATGAAATTAACAAGTATAGAAAATACTTAGCAAAATTTCAAAGTCTTGCAAAAGTTGGATTTTTGATTCTCTTGATTTTTTGATGAACCAATTTCATGTCTTGATGAAATATAATTGTTGAAACTTGATTTTTGATCCAAAAGTCAAAGTTTGACTTTTTAGTGTGCTTTTGACCATTTTGCCATTGTGAATGATTTTCTTGAAAAGTTGTAATTCTAGACTTGAAACTTGATAGAAGAAAACCTGAGGGTCCAGGATGATCCTTTGAGAAATGAGAGGGAAAATTTTGGGGTACAACAGCTGCCCCTGTTCAATCTTCTTAAGCCTGAGGATGTAGATTGGCTGGTCTGCCTTTCGTGATCTGAAGGTGGAAGATGATTGAACACTAGAGTGCCAAGAAATTGGAAATCGCATGAAGTAATACTGATTAGTGATATCGAGAATGGGCTTACAGATTCCATTTGGAAGGCGACGGAGAATCATCGGAGATGGGCTTAAAGATGCCATCCAGAAAAGATCGGTTGTATAAGAGATTCCTTGGCGAGAATACCTGTACCCACTGTTGAGGAGGACTTCGCCGGGGAATGTTGATTTATGTGCTGGGAAGTAGAGTCTAGGAGCTTCGGTTGTCCATTACTCTGCTGGGAAATTAACTCTTGATTGAGGAGGTGAAGGTAGAACGCATATCTGGTCAGGGTCCAGGCTGTACAACGACTTGCTGGAGAAATTTGAAATTGACCGTATCTGGTCGGGTCCGGGCCTTACAGTGTTGTAAACTATTGTCTGGAGATAAGAGAGAAGGGCCCTGGATAGTAGGGTTACTTCGAGATGAAATCCTGGATAGTAGGGCTATGAGAAGGAACCTGGATCGTAGGGTTTCTTTGAGATGAGAGCCTGGATAGTAGGACTTATGGGAAGGAACCTGGGTCGTAGGGTTACTTCGAGATGAGATCCTGTATAGTAGGGCTATGAGAAGGAACCTGGATTGTAGGGTTACTTCGAGATGAAATCCTGGATAGTAGGGCTATGATAAGGAACCTGGATAGTAGGGTTACTTCGAGATGAAAGCCTGGATATTAGGGCTTATGGGAAGGAACCTGGATAGTAGGGTTACTTCGAGATGAAAGCCTAGATAGTAGGGCTTATGGGAAGGAACCTGGATCGTAGGGTTACTTCGAGATGAAAGCCTGGATAATGGGGCTATGAGAAGGAACTTGGATAATAGGGTTACTTCGAGACGAAAGCTTGGACAGTGGGGCTATGAGAAGGAACATGGGTCGTAGGGTTACCTCAAGATGAAAGCTTGGATAATAGGGCTTATGGGAAGGAACTTGGCTCATAGGGTTACTTCGAAATGAAATCCTGGATAGTAGGGCTATGAGAAGGAACCTGGGTCGTAGGGTTACCTCAAGATGAAAGCCTGGATAGTAGGGTTTATGGGAAGGAACCTGGGTCGTAGGGTTACTTAGAAATGAAAGCCTAGATAGTAGGGTTATGAGAAGGAACCTGGGCCGTAGGGTTACCTCAAGATGAAAACCTGGATAGTAGGGCTTATGGGAAGGAACTTGGGTTATAAGGTTACTTAAATTGATCATGTAGATTAGTTGACCCGTTTGGTTTTGGGAACTGATTTTTCATTAGCTATCTGCAAATATGACATGTATAACTGCTGGAATCGTTGGTGATAATCGTCTTTCCTGAAAAGATAATAGGGTTAATTATATGCGATGCATGAAATGTGTTGTGGGATGATGTTCTCAAAATAAATGAGACTATGCTGTATGTGATATGTATGCGCATGTCATGATGCATGAACATGAAATGCTATTATGAGATGTCAGAGTCTGGGAAAATAAATCCCCGACTGCTGCTGGAGAGTATAGCATCCCTGACTGTCATAGGGGACTACGGTTCTTCTACTTCTGCTGGGGTTGGTGACCGGAAATGACTATGCTAGAAGTTTACTCCTTATTGTTTGTGAATATTCTGCCAGAGAGAGACTCTGTTTGAGAACAACTCTGTGGGGGAATAACTCTGTTGGAAGGTGAACTTCCGTAGCTGAAGTAATAAGCTCTGTTGGGGCTTAAACTTATGTATTCAGGGAAATAAACTCTGCTTGGGAGATAAATTTTATGACCCGCTCGCGATTATGAGATTCAGCTGGGGTATATAGATGTCAGATTCTTGAAAGACCCTTACTGGGGAGATTACTTCCTGTTTTGGGAAAGCTGATATCAATGCTTTGATTACCTTTACTTTGGGGAATACAGATGCTACGAGGTCGTATGCGCTGATGATTATGTTTCAAATCTGTCTTTGCCCCGGTACTGGCTGGACAGAGTAACTGTCGGGTTTTGACATTTCTGTTTTTTTGCCCCTATTTCTTAAGTTACGAGCAATTGTTTTTTCGTTTCTTATGTAAATATTTATGGGCAGTAACCATATTCAATGCATATGTCAAGAATAAATCATTGGACGTTTTTGCAAAACAAAACAAAAAAGGAAAAAAAAACTCATAGTTTTTGTAAAAATGATTTGTATTGATTTTTCGAAGTTGGCCTGTAATAGGCATTTATGTACAAGGAGACTGACACTCTAGTAAGAGAACACCGCCGTAAAAACAGAAGCTATACAATATTGTGTAAAAAGAAAACAACTATGTGCAACAATCCCATTGGGTTCCAACTCTGCTATTTCCCCTATGTCTTCGAGCGTCTCATCACTTTGCTGCTTGTCCGAAGTTGATTAGTTTTGTACCCCAAATGGTTTTTCCCTAGGGCAATTTCTGATTTTTTACCTAGCAAATGGTCAATTGGTTTAAGGCATGATCTCAAGAGTCCAATTACATAATTTTGACCTAATGGCATGGTTCAAAACATTGCAAGTCCATTGGATTGACATATGAATTTTCCAGTCAACTGATCAAAAGTCAACTGTATAGTGAAAAGTCAAACTTTGACTTTTTGTTCAAATTCAAGTCCCAAAGATCACAATTCATAAAAACATGTCAAAATATGAAACTTATTCATCAAGAAATCAAAAAGTCAAGATTTCATTTTGAAAAGTCAAAATTTTCTAAACTTAGAAATTTTTCTAAGTGTTGGAAATTTCATGTTTTTTCATAACTTTGAGCAAAATTTTCACTATGACGCAAGATGATTCAAGAGAAACTTCCAAAATGAAAGTTATAGATCTCCATGAAATCTACAACTTTTCTTGACATAACTCCTTCCAAAAATGCATGGATCTCAAGTTATAATTTTATGAACATGTGGTCATGAAATTAAACACTTAGTGAAATTTTGCCCTAATTTGGTCAGGATTTTGACCCAACTTCACGACACTTTTTCATATAGTTCCAAGGGGAATCTTCAAAAGCAATTCAAATATGGGTTGTAGAGCACACTTCAAGCTTTCCAAAATGTCAAAGAACTCCTTGAGATCATTCTTGAGTAGGGAGAATCGAAGAGATGAATTTAGGGTTTTATCACTTTAATTGCAAATCATTTTAGTGATGAACAAAATTCAAATTCAAACCATGTTGCATAAACACTACTTTTCAGGCCTCAAACTTGTTAGCAACTCCATAATTAATGGTTGACACAGCTGTTAGAGGCCTCACTTCAAGCATTCAATGCATGGACATGCTTTATATCCATTTTTGGAAGAAAGGTCACATTGCCATTTTGATAAAGTGACTTTTTGTACAAAACTTATTCTTGAGCCTTGCACTTGTTCTCTTCTGATCAAACCAGTCCTATAGCTCATGAGAAATGTTTCAAACACTTACAATCACCCATCCCATGCTTGTACCTCTTCTTGAAACTTGTTTCCCTCTTTTCTTCAAAATCAAGTAACCTAGCCAAAAGCTAGAAACTTGTACTTCTGACTTGCCAATGCACTCAAACACTTTTGTTTATACATACACAAACTATTTTGACACAAACACACGAATGCTCAAGCCTTGAAAACACCTAGAACTCAGAATCACACTTCACACTTCCATTTTCACACAAACTAACCAAAAACTTGAAACTCATAATCTACTCGTGCGTTTCTTGGCCTTTTGGTTTCTAAAGTTTCTAAACATCATATAGAGTTGATCCCACACCCTGTTATAGAACTGTAACACCATTAATACCATCCTCCATTTTCAAAAACTCAGCTCTGCACATTGACTTCTCCAGACCATTTCAGCCATCCATTAGTCAAGCTAATCATTGCATTAGCTTCCTGGGACTTCAAGAAAGCTAACCCGATCCTCACCATCACTTGAAATAAGCTCAAACTCAAAACACGATTTCCAGTTTTGAGGTAAGTTTTCTCAACTTGGAACTCTTCATACAGGCATCACTAATGATTTGTTTGTGAACAAAACATGTAGATATCATTGCCCTGAAGCTAACCATGTCCATAGT
This sequence comes from Vicia faba, assembly GCA_948472305.1. Taxonomy (NCBI): domain Eukaryota; kingdom Viridiplantae; phylum Streptophyta; class Magnoliopsida; order Fabales; family Fabaceae; genus Vicia; species Vicia faba. The sequence goes on from OX451736.1 coordinate 280,418,404, forward strand.
TTCCATTAGTTTTGCTTGAGCTTAGAGAATTTTGAAACTGAAATTTCTGAGACTTTTAGGGTTCAGATTAGGGCCATTAAAATTCATGCTTATCTTTGATCTATAGTTTTAATGCTTTACATTTCTGAAACCGTGAGAAAATTTTCTATAAGTTTCATGTTTACAGTTTTCATTTTTGATGAGAAATGAGCAAGTTACAGTTGGTCTGGCTAGAGGTTGAAAATGAAGTCATCCGGGTGCATTTTACCTTGTATATTTATTGTTTTGCTTATGTTAACGGATATATAGCCACCCAGTGGTAGAAGCGCGCGCCTGTAACCTTTGGGACCTGGGTTCGAGCCCCAGTGGTACCCTTTTGTATTTTTTTTACATGTTTTGCATTTCTGACCTTTTTTGCAGGGCGTTGGGCCTCTTTGGGTTTGACTTGTTTTTTTTCTCTAGCTAACCCCCTGTTTCATTTGTACGCCCCTGGCCCAGTTTATTTTATTTTCTTTTTTTTTATCATTTCATTTATTTTCTTAAATATTTTTCTAAATACTAAAAAATCATAAAAAATACAAAAATGATAGATTTATATTTTGACTTAGTTTATTTTATTTTTTCTCATAAAAAATATTTTATTTAACTATATTTTATTTATTTTTACTAACTTATCTTGTAAATTTAATTAAAATTATGTTAGTATTTATTTTTCTTTTCACACCTATCAAAAATATATATTTTTAATATTGAAAAAGGCCAAAAATATTTTATAATACTATAAATATTTTCAAGACAAAAATAACAAAAAAATAATTTTCTTATAAAACTTAATTTCTTTTATTTTAATTAATAGATTTAGGGTTTTGTTAAAAATCTTTTCCTAGCAAATTAGGGTTTACTTTTCATTAATTCTTTTTCTTTTAATTAATTATATTAATATAAAATCCCTTTTCTCTAAAAAATCCAAACAAATATCAATTTACTTCATTTTGCATTTTTGCACATATTTATTCTCTTTGTACATTATATTCATTTAAATTCTTGTACATTGATACATATTCAATTTGGTTGTAATAGATTAACTAGGTTTATATTCTTGCAATCACCATTTACAAATTGTACACCCCCTCCCACAAATGTTGTAATAGCGTAGTAACTTTAAATTCCGCAATTTATCACTTTATATATAATATGCTAGTAATTAGGGTTTTTATGGAAAGACTAAAACCAATACTTAGAAAACCCTAGTTCAAAACAAAAAAACAAGCATGAAAACAATACATTTTCACACAAGCACCCCTAGGGTAAACCCACTTTGTTGCCTTACAAAAATGACCATATTATGCATGTGAGGTATCTTAGCAAAAACAAGAAAAATACAAGATCATAGTCCCTCGATGACGCTATCTAAGTTTCCTTTCAAATGATCTTAGTCCCTAAAAGGAATGCTAAGATACCTTGCAACATTGCTAATCATGGTTATACGATGACCCACGCCCGTCCCGTTTACATCCAAAGATAGGGTTACTTACCAAGTCAATGGTAAGATAACAATGTCAAAGGAAAAGGAAAATGAACAATAAAGACTTTTGAGTAGGTAGAATGCTCGTAATTACTTGCTCAATTTCAAAACAAAACATCCTTACTATTTTTCAAAACAAACACCTACACTTTCAAAACATTTTCCAAAACTTGAAAACATTTTCAAAAGATCAAACATCTCTGTATACATTCTTACAAACAAGAATCATTACAAAGATTTCCTAAACAATGGCCTCTTTACAAAATACTTTAAAAAACCACACCAAGCATAATTTCAAACAAAAAGCAAGTGATCTAGCAAGTAACTAAGAGTCCATGGAAAACCATGGATGAAAAGGGTGCTAATACCTTCCCTTTTCATAATCTACCCCCCGAACTCAAGAAATAATCTCAAAGGTATTTCCTGTGCTTTTTCACCTTTTCCTTTTGGATAAAAGAAAAGTCGGTGGCGACTCTTGCTAACCGCAACATTTGTGATCAAACTCAAAACCTTCAAGTCAGTTCTCCCACCGTATCACAGAACTGGCGACTCTGCTGGGGAAAATTCTAAATGTGGGGTTACCTTAGGGTTAGATCACATTTACTTGCTTTCATTGTTTGACTTGTTTGCGTTACATTATGATTCTTTGTTTGGGTTTGAATCCTCTACCCGGATTTGGGATACCTTATAGATAAGTAGTAATACATTATGGAAACTGTGCAGGGTATACCGACATGGTCTAAGAAATAGATACGTTAGTGTGACATATTTGTGGGTACCGGTAGCCTTTGAGTTAATCAAAGAGAACAGGGGCCGCTGAGTGATGTCATGAAACACTAATGAACTTGTAGAAGCTTTACTTGACCAACTTGGCCTTTAGGATGTAGTGAGATGACCGACTTTGGAACAGTCCGAAGTTGGTAGATAATCGTTACTAAAATCATTGAGGTTTGGTTTCTTGGGATATTTCGGTCGCCATTAAAGAGGCTTGTGCTGAAACAATGACTAAGGAAACAAACCAGTGATATTGAGCTCCTTAGAACCCGATTACTATTGCTAGGACAGGTTTGAGCCAACTAAACTTCAAGAGGGTACTTACCTATAAAACTCCATGCAAGCCTAAACCTAAGGATTTGTTTTCTTTGTTTGTATATACATACTTGTACATAACATCATGAACATCATAACATCATACACATTCACTAACCATTTCAAGGATCTTGGGATTTATCTTTGTTCTGTTTTGTAGGATATGGATTCTCTTCACAGAAAAACTATTCAAGTCAATCTTGTGAGGATCCCTCCACAACTTAAGGAACTAGCATCAAGAGTTCCTAAATTCTCTCCATTCACCGAGAGACATGGTCGCCTACTCAACTTGGTCACCTCTAACACAAATGAGGACATGATGAAGGTGCTCTTTCAGTTCTTTGATCCCTTACACCATTACTTCACATTTCCCAACTATCAACTTGTGCCTACTTTGGAAGGATTCTCCCGACTCTTGAGGATTCCCATTCTCAACCAACTACCTTTCAATGGTACATAAAGAGACCCAAATCCAAAAGGGAATGCTCAAGCTCTACACTTGCACTCATCTGATGTCACAACTCATTGGGAAACAAGGAGTGGTGTCAAAGGTTTCCTAGCAAAGTTCTTGTTTGAGAAAGCCTAAAACTGTTGGAACTCCTTGGATTTGTAAGCCTTTGAGGAAATTGTGGCTCTTCTCATCTATGAGATGGTTTTGTTTCCAAATCCTGACCAACTCATAGATGTGAACACCATCAAAATCTTCATATCCCGCAACCCGGTGCCTACATTGATAGGAGACATTCTACACTCTTTTCACACTCGCATAATGAGGAAAAGAGGTGTCCTTATGTGTTGCACTCCTCGCTTGGCAAGATGGTTTATTTCGCATCTTCCCCAATCTGTATTAAGGAACGAGCAAGGTTCAAGGTGGTCACAAAGGTTGATGACGCTCAAACATTCAGACATTCATTGGTGCTCCCGATCCATAGAGAATGTTACTATTATCGACTGTTGTGGAGAGTTCCCTAATGTCCCCTTACTTGGCATTTGGGGAGGTATCACCTACAACCCTTGCTTAGCTCTAAGACAGTTTGGTTACACCTAAAGGGATGGCCCGCATGAGATGCTGATTCAAGGTTTGGTATTTGACTACGAGAACGGCGATCAAGGTCTTCGCCAGAGATTTATCCGAGCTTAGAGGATGTTGAACAAGGTAGATAGCAAGACATTGGGGCATAAGAATTCGATCCCTCTTGAGCCTTACCTTAAATGGGTACGAACTCGTGATCAGAGTCTTATGATGCCTTATCCCTCCATTCTCCCGGTAATCATTGAGCCTACTATAGAAGGAGATCTTCCATACACTATATTACACCTGACATTCCCACCTCTCTTGAAGACTTACAAAGAGATTAGATACAACTCAAGGGGGAGCGAGATACTTCCGAAGCCCAATTCTACGCAAGCGAGAAGAAGGTTTTGGAACTCACTAGGCTACTTCCTGAGGAGCAGTCTCTGAATGCCTACATTGCACCAAAGAGGATGCGTACTACCTTTCTATCTTAGAGTTTCTTGTATTTGCTTTGCCCAAGGAGGCACTGATGTACTCAAGCTTTAACTTATTGATATAACGTGTGTTTCCTTTTTGTCTAAAACAAATTTAAATCTTAAAATCCTTGAAATCATTGCATATGCATTTACCATTCATCATAACATAAGCAGGTTTCTTGCAACAAGTCTCCTCATCTCTCTACTATTTATTTCAGTAAGATAGATCTCGAGCAAACAGTGAAGGACCTCCAAGCTCAGAATGCACAGTTTCAACAGTTGTTCTTAACTCTAGACAAAGGACAAGAAGAGTTGAAGAACTTGCTGGCTGAGGAGAAGAAAAAGAAGACAAAGAAGATAACCGGAGTTCTAAACATGGGAAGAAGATTCCAAGGGAAAATAAGAAGGGCCTTAGACTTTGCAACGACATCCGGTGAGAAAGACAATCAAGATGGGAAGGGCAAAGAAACAATTGTCCAGTCAGAGTCAGAAGAGGAAGAGGAAGAAGAAGACTATTCTGAAGAACAATATCCTCCAACCGATGACAAGTATAAGCATCTAGAAGAACAATTAAGAGAAATAGAAATCCAAAAAGTGTCTGGGTTGGACTTTGATGAATTGGGTTTAGTATCGGGGATTGTCATTCCTCCAAAATTCAAAGCACCCGTGTTCGCCAAATATGACGGAGTCTCAGGCCCCAAAATGCATCTCCGGTCCTATGTGAGGAAGATCCAGTCTCATACCGCTGATAAGGATTTATGGGTACACTTTTTCCAAGATAGTCTGTCTGGAACTCAACTTGATTGGTTTTATCAGTTAGAAAGAGCCAATGTTCATAACTGGGAAGATCTTGCTACAGCCTTTTACAAACAATACTAATACAACACTGATCTTGCGCCTACCCATACTCAACTCCAGAGTATGGCCATGGTTTCGAGTGAAGGCTTCAAGGACTATGTACAAAAATGGAGGGACTTGGCCGGAAGAGTTCAACCTCCCATATCTGAAAGAGAATTAGTAGCCATGTTCTTGGGCACCTTGTCTGGTCCCTCCTTCAATCACTTAATTGGGAGTTCATCGGCAGGTTTTACTGAATTGATATTGACCGGAGAAAGGGTAGAAGTCGGGATAAAGAATGGAAAGATTCAAAAAGATGCATCCTCTGCTGCTGTAAGGAAGCCTTTCATCAGAAAGAAATAAGTGGTTGTTGTATATCCTCAGAGAAATCAAGATAGGGCCGAACGCCGTCCAATGGTGGGGGCTGTTATGATTCCTAAACCTGTACCTGATCAGCAAAGAAATAAACAACCAAGAATGGAAAGACCAGTTAGATAATTCACTAGAATTAATATGACACTATCTCAAGTATTTCCGCATCTGTTAAGATCCAACCTAGTGACCTTGAAAGAAGCTCCAAAGAACCCTAACACGACCTCTCCTCACTATCATCCCAATGCCCACTGTGCATACCACTCTGAGAGTCCCGGCCATGACACTAATAACTGTTGGGCTCTAAAGAACAAAGTACAAGACCTCCTTGAAGCTAAAGAGATTGAATTCGATGCGCCAGAAAAGCCCAATGTCATTTCTTCCCCTATGCCCAAACACGGCCATAATACCAACGCCGTTGAGGAAGATATGTTTGTTACTTCAGTTGATGAACTTATGACCCCACTCCTGATTATTAAAAAGAACTTATTGAATGCCAATGTTTTCCCAGGCTATGATGAAAGCTGCCATTTCTGTTTATCCTCACCAACCAGCGGTCCTTTGTTGAAAGCAGGCGTTCAATGCCTAATAGACAACAAGGAAATTTTGTTCGAAAATACTTCTGTTCCACCTGTTCCTTATAATGATGTTTCCATTATTACCATTTCCGCCAATTCTTCCAGGGTCTCCACCAAAATACCCGTTAGAATTACATCAGTTCCAAAAGTAGCTCCTTTGATAATTACAATGCTTGGACCAATCCCGTATTCGTCAAACAAAACCGTACCATGGAACTATTGAGGGGATGTCTACTACCATGGTATCAAGCAAGATTGGCCAGCTGTTGAAGATTCAAGTTCTAAGAAGGTTGACTCCAATATCAGTAATATTGCAGGGACTAGAAAGATTACCCAGAGCAGAAGGATATTCTCTCCATAAATTGCTCCCCCAAAAGCAGTTTCGGGACCCGTAATCATTCCTGTTGTTGTTTCTCCTCCAAAGGATATTCCCAGTCCTATAATCATCTCTGCTAATACTCCCATTGACAAAACTGTTACAGTCACTATTATCACTCCTACTGACATTCCTGCTGTCGAGTCAACCGAGACTCGAGGTAAAGGTATTCTGATTGAGCCTGTCCAGATGAAGGCACAATCATTAGCTATCCCTGAAACCTCCCAGAAAGAGATGGAGGAAATTCTAAAGATCATAAAAAGAAGTGACTACAATGTAGTCGAGCAACTGGGGCAAACTCCATCTAAAATTTCCATGTTGGCTTTACTACTATGTTCCGAGGCGCATGCAAAGGCCTTGGTAAAATTCCTGAAAACTGCCCATGTACCTCAAGAAACATCTGCCGATCAGTTCTAAGACTGCGTAGCCAGCTTGGCTGCAGATAATGGTCTAGATTTTTCGGATGCTGATTTAACGCCAAGAGGAAGGAAACATAATGAGGCATTGCATGTCTCAGTGGAATGCATGGGCACAACCTTGGCTCATGTTTTGGTGGACACCTGGTCGTCTCTGAATGTGTTGCCTAAAAAGGCTCTTGATAGGCTTGACTGTGAGGGATTGACATTGAAGCCAAGAAACATAGTAGTGAGAGCCTTTGACGGCTCAAAAAGGATGGTGCATGGGGAAGTAGATATCCCCATAAAGGTTGAAACCCAAACATTTGAGTCAACTTTTTATGTAATAGATATTCGCCCTTCATATTCCTGCTTGCTAGGCCGACCATGGATTCACAATGCCGACGCTTTTACTTCTACGTTGCACCAAATGCTGAAGTATCCAATTCAAGGGAAGATTATCACTGCTCATGGAGAAGAAGAGTATATGATCAACCATCTCAATTCCTCCAAATATATGGAATTAGATGGTGAATTTATTGAAACTCCATTCCAACACTTTGAAGAAGTCCCGCAAGATGTGGCAGTGACCAAGGATGTGTCTCAAGTTCCCAAGATCACAAGGCCTCCACTCAGAATGTCATCTTTAAAGGATGCAAAGGCAGTGATAGAAAAAGGTGGGTGCACTATTTGGGGACAACTCCCATATTTCCTATACAAATCTGATAAGTTTGGCCTGTGTTTCACTTCAGGTGCCTAGAAGGCTGTACGCCGCGCTCGTGCTGGAGAACCACCCTTGAAGATCAGCAACCACCAAGTCAGCACCGTGGAAGATGATGAAGACAGCTACAACCTGGAGGATTGGATCTTCCCAACTGTCAGTGGAGGGCTCAGCAATTGGGAGGCTAGAGATTTTGTCCCGATCACTTTTATCCCACAGTAATTTATCTTTACATTTTGTTGGATCTGTAATATTAAAATAATTCAGACTTTTACAACCTTGTGTCTTACCCGAGGCACAATGATCCATTTGTAAGGGTTATTATCTCATTTCCATATGACATCAATGAATCATGGATGTTTTTGCATACAAACTTTGTGCTAATGGTTTTTCCTTTTTACATTTCCATTTCTTTCAAAGATAGCTATACTCTTACACACACTCACACTCACAATGCAAGTCTACATCCATTCAGGATCCCATGGGTAACAGTTTTGCTATGACCTTCTGTGACTCTGAAAATCTAATCTACCAAGCCAAGACGAAGGTGAGGAAGATTGTGAAGTACCAGGGGAACTCACCAGGTTACTACAACAAGAAGAGAGAACCATTCAGCCCCACGAGGAACCAATGGATACAATCAACCTAGGTACCGAATAAGACAAAAGAGAAGTCAAGGTGGGTGCCAATCTGGAACTCAGTGTCAAGGAGCGTCTGATTCAGTTGTTGCATGATTATGTTGAGGTCTTTTCCTGGTCGTATGAAGACATGCCAGGACTTGATGCAGATATTGTGGTACATCGTCTACCTACAAGAGAGGACAGCCCACCGGTAAAGCAAAAGGTCCATCGTATGCGACCAGACATGTCAGAGAAAATTAAAGTAGAAGTCATGAAACAATTCAATGCTGGATTCTTGGCCGTCACCACTTATCCGCAATGGGTTTCCAATGTTGTTCCCGTGCCCAAAAAAGATGGCAAAGTGAAAATGTGCGTGGACTACAAATATTTGAATAGGGCAAGCCCTAAGGATGATTTCCCACTCCCCCACATTGATATTCTAGTTGACAATACGGTACAACACAAAGTTTTTTCCTTCATGGACGGTTTCTCAGGCTACAACCAAATCAAAATGACACCTGAGGACATGGAGAAGACATCCTTTGTCACCTAGTGGGGCACATTCTGCTACAAGGTTATGCCATTCAGACTGAAGAATGTTGGGGAAATCTATCAGCGTGCCATGGTAGCTCTATTTCACGACATGATACATCACGAAATAGAAGTCTATGTGGACGACATGATAGCTAGATCTCAAACAGAAGAAGAGCATCTTGATCATTTACAAAAACTGTTTGAGAGACTAAAGAAGTACAAGTTGAGGTTAAACCCAAATAAATGCATATTTGGGGTAATGTTTGGTAAACTCCTAGGCTTTGTCGTCAGCAATAAAGGTATTGAAGTAGATCCTGCCAAGGTGAAAGCGATACAAGAGATGCCTGCTCCTCTTACTGAGAAGGAAGTCAGAGGATTCTTGGGACGTTTGAACTACATTGCCAGATTCATTTCTCACCTGACAGTTACTTATGAACCAATCTTCAAACTACTGAAGAAAGATCGGATAGTCAAATGGAATGATGAGTGCCAAACTGCTTTTGACAAGATCAAAGAGTACCTACAAGAGCCTCCTGTGTTGATGCCACCAGTCAAGGGAAGACCACTGATCATGTATCTGACTATTTTAGAAAATTCAATGGGGTGTGTGTTGGGGCAGCATGACGAGTCTGGCCGAAAAGAGCATGCTATTTATTACCTGAGCAAAAAGTTTACCGACTGTGAAACAAGATATTCACTGCTTGAGAAAACTTGCTGTGCTCTGGCATGGGCTGCTCGCCAACTAAGACAATATATGCTGACCCATACTACATTGTTAATATCTAAAATGGATCCAATAAAATACATCTTCGAGAAACCTGCTCTCTCTGGGAGAATAGCAAGATGGAAGATGATCTTGACAAAATATGACATATAGTGTACTACCCAAAAAGCAATAAAGGGCAGCGTACTAGCTGATCACCTTGCTCACCAAGCTGTGGAAGACTACCGGTCCATGAAGTTCGAATTCCCAGATGAGGACATCATGATGGTAAACAACTGTGAAGAATTCAGGCCATATGACAGACCTGAACAAAGATCCCGATGGACCCAGGTTTTTAATGGGGCATATAACGCGCTCGACAATGGTATTGGTGCTGTACTCATATCTCCTGAAGGATGTCATACTCCTTTTACTGCAAGACTCTGCTTCAATTGTACAAATAACATGGCATAATATGAAGCATGCATTTTTGGTCTCAAAGCCGTCATAGAATTGGGGATCAAATCCTTGAATGTATTCAGAGGTTCAACTTTGGTCATTAGCCAGATTAAAGGGGAATGAGACACCAAACACCCTAACCTTATCCCTTACAAAGAACATGTATTGATATTGCTCCCATATTTTGAGAAGATTACCTTCGAGCATTTCCCGCGAGAAGAAAATCAGCTAGCAGACGCACTAGCCACAATGTCATCCATGTTTAAACTTAAATGGGATAACGAGGCTTCCCAGATAACCATCGAACGAATGGATGAACCAACACACTGTCACGAGATTAATACTGAAGAAGTAGTGGACCAACCTTGGTTTCACGAAATCAAGAGGTATCTCGAGGCTCAAGAATATCCAGAAGGAGCTTCAGTCAATGATAAGAAGTTCTTAAGGAGATTCTCTGCTAAGTTCTTCCTTAGTAACAACATTCTTTACAAACACAACCATGACTCTGTGTTACTTCGGTGCGTAGACAAGGTTGAAGCTGAAAGGATCATGGCTGAGTTACATGAAGGCACTTTTGGAACCCATTCCAGTGGGCATACGATGGCGAAGAAAATCCTACGGGAAGGCTATTACTGGTCTACCATGGAAGCAAATTGCTATCAACACTCTCGAACCTGCCACAAGTTTCAGATTTATGCTGACAAGGTGCATGTACCTCCGGTTCCTATGAATGTCTTGACGGCTCCTTGGCCCTTTGCTATATGGGGAATTGATATGATTGGGGAAATCAAGCCAATAGCCTCCAATGGACACCGCTTCATCTTAGTGGCCATTGACTATTTTACAATGTGGGTTGAGGAAACCTCTTTCGCTTCCATGACCAAGAATGTTGTAGCCCGGTTCATCAAGCAGAATCTCATCTGCCGGTACGGTATCCCAGAGAGGATCATTACAGACAATGGTATGAACCTAAACAATACTATGATCACCGCCCTGTACGAGCAATTCAATATCCGGCATCACAATTCTTCCCCTTACCGGCCGAAGATGAATGGTGTTGTCGAAGCCGCGAATAAGAACATTAAAAAGATCATACAGAAAATGATAGTCACATACAAAGACTGGCATGAGATGCTACCATTATCTCTCCACAGATATCGTACCACAACATGCACATCAACCAGGGCAACACCCTACTCTCTGGTATACAGCATGTAAGCTGTCTTGGCTATTGAGGTCCAGATCCCCTCTATGAGAATTATGAAGGATGCAGAACTGAATGAAGACGATTGGATCCAGACTCGACTTGATCAAATAAACTTGATTGATGAGAAAAGGCTTGCTGATGTCTGCCATGGTCAAATATATCAAAAACGGACGATCAAGGCTTTCAACAAAAAGGTCAGACGCCAATTGTATCAAATTGGAGATCTGGTGATCAAACGTATCATACTGCCATAAGGTGATCCTAGGGGAAAATGGACTCCTACATACGAAGGACCATTTGTAATCAAAAACATATTCTCTAGTGAAGCAATTATCTTAACAACCATGGATGGCGACGACCTTCCGCACCCTGCGAACGCCGGCATAGTCAAAAGATAGTACGCATAAGAGACCCGCTAGGTTGACATACCTAGGCAAAACAAAGGCATCCCGATGAACCAAAAAGGTTCGGGAAAAATTAGGGATAAAAACAAAAAAATCTATCCACCCGGAAAGCTGAAAACCCGAAAGGGATGCTAGGGAAAAAAGGGTATCCCGATGGACCGAAAACCCGAAAGGGAGGTCCAGGAAAAAGTTAGGGAATTAAAGCGTATGACTATGTCCCGTTGGATCACTTTACAGACAACCTTTGGCTTCCACTGACAAACTCAGAGGTTCTGATCAATTCAATCATATTTGGACGAGGCAACAAATAGAAAAGATGCTCAGAGACATGAAGGCTATAGCAGAATGGGAACCCCATGGGATTATTTCACATAACTATCTTTTCTTTGTATCAAAATTTCCATTTTTTTTATGACGACTTTCTCTTACTAGAATATTTGTCTCGTTGTATAAAAACACTTACTCAAAGTCAATACAAAGATATCCCTTTGAAAGTGCAAAACTATCTGTTTTTCTTTACTCTATTGTTTTGTTTACAAAAACATCCAATGATTTATTTTTGAACATATGCATTTGAATATAATTACTGTTTATAAATAAAAAAATAGAAAGACAATCACTGATGGCTTTAAGGGATAGGGAAATCTCTCTAAGCTATTTCCATAAAATCCCCGCAATGTACAGTTTAATCCCCAGCGGAACAAAGCTTCCAATTATCAATTCCCAGTAGAAGTCGTTCAATTTCTCCGGATTCCTCAACAGGATTTTACAGGCAGTACATGGCATTTCCCTTTCAATAGAGTTCATTTCTCTAAACAGAAATTCATCAACACTTTAATTTCACAACATGAAGACTTGCATATCCTCAACAACATTTAGGGATTTATTTTCCCTAATCCAACAACAGCGCAACAGATTAGCTCACATATGCATACATCGCATCCATGTATCATAAACATTGATAACACGAATGAATCATACCATGCATTTCATACAATATGACTTTGCATTTTAGCTAACATTTTACACTTTTCAGGATAAGGTTAACAACTACCATTAACAATGTTCGAAGTTTTCAGATACAGTTCAAATATGCTCTAGACACGGATGCCATTCTGATACTCATTAAGATTCAGCTCTCAAATACAGTTCAAATACGCTTCAGACACGGATGCCATTCTGATACTCATTCAAATTCATCTCTCAGATACAGTTCAGATACGCTCCAAACACTGATGCTATTCTGATACTCATTCAGAGTCTCTTTCATATATAATTCAGATACGCTCTAGACACGGACGCCATTCTGATACTCATTCGGTTTCAGATTACAAACATAGTTCAACAATCACTTCTGGATGGCATCTACAAGCCCATACCAACAACTTTCTATCATCTCTCCAAATAGCATCTTTAAGCCCATTCCCTCTACCATCACATCACCGAGTGCAAATTTCTGGGCACTCTAGTGTCCAATCATCTTCCTCCTTTGAGTCACAAATGGAAAAACTCGCCGGTCTAACTCTTCAGGTTTAAGAAGATTGAACAGGGGAAGCTGTTGTACCCCAAAATTTTCCCTCTCAATTATCAAGAATTTTCTCACAAGATCTCCTTGACTTAGGACTGCACTAGGGTTTGATCAGCTCAAGACACCTCCTTAAGCACCGATGGCCAAAAATAGGGTTTGAGTTTGCACAAGGATTTTTGAACTTTCAATGCCCCATATGATCTTCATGGATCATTATGGACCCCAAATATTTCTCATGTCAAGTTTCAAGCTTTGAATCACACTTTTGCTCAGTCAATTGAGCAGTTGACCTAAAAAATCAGCTGTATTGGGGAAAAAGTCAACCATGGTCAATTTACAGTCAAACTTCATAATTCTTGATCTACATCAACATTTTAAACTCATATGTATCATTTTATCAAGTTTGGACCATAATTCCTCAAGAAATTTGATGAAATCATCAAAAAGGCAAAATGGTCAAAATTAGGGTTTTGACTGGGAAAGGGCAATTTTTGATTTTTGACCTAGCAAATGGTCAATTGGTTTAAGGCATGACCTCAAGAGACCAATTGCATCATTTTTACCTAATGGCATGGTTCAAAACATTTCAAGTCCATTGGATTGACAGATGAATTTTCTAGTCAACTGATCAAAAGTCAACTGTATAGTGAAAAGTCAAAATTTGACTTTTTGGTCAAATTCAAGTGCCAAAGGTCATAATTCATAAAAACATGTCAAAATATTAAACTTATTCATCAAAAAATCAAAAAGTCAAGATTTCATTTTGAAAAGTCAAAATTTTCTAAACTTAGAAATTTTTCTAAGTGTTGGAAATTTCATGTTTTTTCATAACTTTGAGCAAAATTTTCACCATGATGCAAGATGATTCAAGAGAAGCTTCCAACATGAAAGTTATAGATCTCCATGAAATATACAACTTTTCTTTACACAAATCCTTCCAAAAATGCATGGATCTCAATTTATAATTTTATGAACATGTGGTCATGAAATTAAACACTTAGTGAAATTTTGCACTAATTTGGTCAGGATTTTGACCCAACTTCACGACACTTTTTCATATAGTTCCAAGGGGAATCTTCAAAAGCAATTCAAATATGGGTTGTAGAGCACATTTCAATCTTTCCAAAATGTCAAAGAACTCCTTGAGATCATTCTTGAGTAGGGAGAATCGAAGAGATGAATTTAGGGTTTTATCACTTTAATTGCAAATCATTTTAGTGATGAACAAAATTCAAATTCAAACCATGTTGCATAAACACTAATTTTCAGGCCTCAAACTTGTTAGCAACTCCATAATTAATGGTTGACACAACTGTTAGAGGCCTCACTTCAAGCATTCAATGCATGGACATGCTTTATATCCATTTTTGGAAGAAATGTCACATTGCCATTTTGATAAAGTGACTTTTTGTACAAAACTTGTTCTTGAGCCTTGCACTTGTTCTATTATGATCAAACCAGTCCTTTAACTCATGAGAAATGTCTCAAACACTTACAATCACCCATCCCATGCTTGTACCTCTTCTTGAAACTTGTTTCCCTCTTTTCTTCAAAATCAAGTAACCTAGCCAAAAGCTAGAAACTTGTACTCCTGACTTGCCAATGCACTCAAACACTTTTGTTTATACATACACAAACCATTTTGATACAAACACACGAATTCTCAAGCCTTGAAAACACCTAAAACTCAGAATCACACTTCACACTTCCATTTTCACACAAACTAACCAAAAACTTGAAACTTATAATTTACTCGTGTGTTTCTTGGCCTTTTGGTTTCTAAAGTTTCTAAACATCATATAGAGTTGATCCCACACCCTGTTATAGAACTGTAACACCATTCTCCATTTTTAAAAACTCAGCTCTGCACATTGACTTCTCTAGACCATTTCAGCCATCCATTGTTCAAGCTAATCATTGCATTAGCTTCCTGGGACCTCAAGGAAGCTAACCTGATCCTCACCATCACTTGAAAGAAGCTCAAACTCAAAACACGATTTCCAGTTTTGAGGTAAGTTTTCTCAACTTGGAACTCTTTATACAGGCATCACCAATGATTTATTTGTGAACAAAACATGTAGATATAATTGCCCTGAAGCTAACCATGTCCATAGTTTCCATTAATTTTGCTTGAGCTTAGAGAATTTTGAAACTGAAATTTCTGATATTTTTAGGGTTCAGATTAGGACCATTAAAATTCATGCTTATCTTTGATCTATAGTTTTAATGCTTTACATTTTTGAAACCGTGAGAAAATTTGCTACAAGTTTCATGTTTACAGTTTTCATTTTTGATGAGAAATGAGCAAGTTACAGTTGGTCAGGCTGGAGGTTTAAGATGAAGTCACCAGGGCGCATTTTGCCTTGTATATTTATTGTTTTGCTTATGTTAACGGATGTATAGCCACCCCAGTGGTAGAAGCGCACGCCTGTAACCTTTGGGACCTGGGTTCGAGCCCCAATGGTACCCTTTGGCATTTTTTTACATGTTTTACATTTCTGACCTTTCTTGTAGGGCGCTGTGCCTCTTTGGGCCTAACTTATTTTTTTATTTTTGCTAGCTATCCCTCTGTTTCATTTGTACGCCCCTGGCCCAGTTTATTTTATTTTCTTTTTTATTATTATTTCATTTATTTTCTTAAATATTTTTCTAAATACTAAAAAATCATAAAAAATACAAAAATGATAGATTTATATTTTGACTTAGTTTATTTTATTTTTTCTCATAAAAAATATTTTATTTAACTATATTTTATTTATTTTTACTAACTTATCTTGTAAATTTAATTAAAATTATGTTAGTATTTATTTTTATTTTCACACCTATTAAAAATATATATTTTTAATATTGAAAAAGGCCAAAAATATTTTATAATACTATAAATATTTTCAAGACAAAAATAACAAAAAAATACTTTTCTTATAAAACTTATTTTTTTTTTATTTTAATTAATAGATTTAGGGTTTTGCTTAAAAATCTTTTCCTAGCAAATTAGGGTTTACTTTTCATTAATTATTTTTCTTTTAATTAATTATATTAATACAAAATCCATTTTCTCTAAAAAATCCAAACAAATATCAATTTACTTCATATTTTTCATTTTTGCACATATTTATTCTCTTTGTACATTATATTCATTTAAATTCTTGTACATTGATACAAATTCAATTTGGTTGTAATAGATTAACCATGTTTATATTCTTGGAATCCCCATTTACAAATTGTACACCCCCTCCCACAAATGTTGTAATAGCATAGTAACTTTAAATTCCGCAATTTATTGCTTTATATATAATATGCTAGTAATTAGGGTTTGTATGGAAAGACTAAAACCAATACTTAGAAAACCCTAATTCAAAACAAAAAACAAGCATGAAAATAATACATTTTAACACAAGCACCCCTAGGGTAAACCCACTTTGTTGCCTTACAAAAATGGCCATATTATGCATGTGAGGTATCTTAGCAAAAACAAGCAAAATACAAGATAATAGTCCCTCAATGACGCTATCTAAGTTTCCTTTCAAATGATCTTAGTCCCTAAAAAGAATGCTAAGATACCTTGAAACGTTGCTAATCATGGTTATATGATAACCCACGACCATCTCGTTTACATCCAAAGATAGGGTTAGTTACCAAGTCAATGGTAAGATAACAATGTCAAAGGAAAAGGAAAATGAACAAGAAAGACTTTTGAGTAGGTAGAATGCTCGTAATTACTTGCTCAATTTCAAAACAAAACATCCTTGCTATTTTTCAAAAGAAACACCTACACTTTCAAAACATTTTACAAAACTTGAAAACATTTTCAAAAGATCAAACATCTCTGTATACATTCTTACAAACAAGAATCATTACAAAGATTGCCTAAACAATGGCCTCTTTACAAATTACTTTCAAAAACCACACCAAGCACAATTTCAAACAAAAAGCAAGTGATCTAGAAAGTAACTAAGAGCACATGGAAAACCATGGATGAAAAGGGTGCTAATACCTCCCCTTTTCATAATCTACCCCCGAAACTCAAGAAATAATCTCAAAGGTCTTTCTTATGCTTTTTCACCTTTCCTTTTGGATAAAAGAAAATTCGGTGGCGACTCTTTATAACCGTAACATTTGTGATCAAACACAAAACCTTCAAGTCAGTTCTCCCATCATATCACAATTAGGTTGGTCATTGCCGTTCGAGCTTGATAATTGATACTGAGGTCTGATCGCAGGATGATCCAATGGGACATAGTGATACGCTTTTCATCCCTAACTTTTTCCTGGACTGCTATTGTACCCCAAAATTTTCCCTCTCATTTATCAAGATTATTCTCACAAGATCTCTTTGACTCAAGACTGGATTAGGGTTTGACCAGCTCAAGACCTCTCATCATGCACTGATCACCCAAAATTAGGGTTTGAGCTTGCCCAAGGATTTTTGGACTATCAATGCTTCATATGACTTTCAAACATCATTATGGACCCCTAAGTTTACTCATGGCAAGTTTCAAGCCTTGAACCACATTTTTGATCAGTCAATTGGACAGTTGACCTAAAAATCAGTTGTATTGGGGAAAAAGTCAACCATGGCCAATTTACAGTCAAACTTCATAATTTTTGATCCACATCAGAATTTTAGACTCATATATATCATTTGATCAAGTTTGGACCACAATTCCTCAAGAAATTTGATCAAATCATCAAAAGGGCAAAAATGGTCAAAATTAGGGTTTTGACTAAGAAAGGGTAATTTCTGATTTTTGACCTAGAAAATGACCAATTGATTTGAAGCATGATTTCAAGGGTTAAATTGCATCATAATAACCTAATGACATGGTTCAAAACATTGCAAATCCATTGGATTGACAGATGAAATTTGCAGTCAACTGATCAAAAGTCAACTGTATATTGAAAAGTCAAACTTTGACTTTTTGGTCAAAATCAAATACCAAGGATCACAATTCATCAAAACTTGTCAAAATGTGAAACTTGTTCATCAAGAAATCAAATATTGAAGATTTGGTTTCAAAATTTGAAAATTTCTTAACTTATAAATTTTTCTAAGTATAGAAAATTTCTTATTCTTTCTCAACTTTAAGCCAAATTTCCACCATGTTACAAGATGATTCAAAGAAAGTTCCCAACATGAAAGTTGTAGACCTCCATGAAATATAAAAATTTTCTTCATACATTTTTTCCTAAAGAGGCTTGGATCTCAAGATATAATTTTATGAATACATGCCCATGAACTAAAATAACTTAGTGAAATTTTGCCCTAATTTAGGCAGGTTTTTAACCCAACTTCATGGCAATTTTTCACCTAGTTCCAAGGGGAATCTTGAAATGAATTTCAAATATGAGTTATAGAGAATATTGCAAGCTTTCCAAAATGTCTAATAACTCCTTGAGATCATTTTTTAGTAGGGAGAATCGAAGAGATGAAGTTGGCAATTTCCCACTTTGATTTCAAGCCATTTCATGAAGAACAAAAGTCAAATCTGAACCTATGCTGCCTAATTCTTGCTTTACAAGTCTCAAACTTGTTTCACACTTCGTAATTTAATGCTTACTCAGTTTACAAAGCCTTAATCCAAGCACAAGAGTCTTTATCCAAGCTTTAGTTCCATAAATGGCACAAAGTTGCCTTTGCCATTTTGGAAAAGCTTAACTTTTGCAACTTTTCAGTTCTTGAGCATTTGACCTGTTTTCTCTGCACAGACAAGTCCTATAGACCAAAATAAAGTTGTATAGAACTTGTACCAACTCCAAGCAGGCCTGTGCAAGCATTTAAGGAGTGGTCTCTTCACCTTTCTTAAAAAGCAAGTAAGAGTGCAAAAAGGACACAACTCAGAAATCTGTTGAGGAGTGGATTTTAAACTTTCTCTATACTAATACACGAACACATTACAACTTAGAACACAATTGCAAAAGGCCTAAAACACTCAAAAACTCCCTATCACCAAAAACCTGTCAAAAACTTGCAGTTTGAGCATAGCATAACAATCCACAAATTCACTCGTGCGTTTCAAGTTTTAATCACTCAAACACTTTACCTACCTCACATCTAAGTGTTCCAGGACATCATCCCTCCACTGTAACACCTCCTTATCCATCTGCCATTTTTGTTTTTCAAGCTTGTGGATTGACTTGGATAGAGAGTTTCAGACACTTTCAAAGCAAGGTAAGGATTGGAACATACTCAGGGAGGTTCAAGAAAGCTAAAGGAATCTTCAGGCCTTCATAAATCTCACTAAAACTCCATTCACGACCTCAGCTGAAAGAGGTAAGAAATCCAACTTTTATCTCTTCATACAGGCATCCATTGGCCATGATTTATGAAAGGAAAATGTAGATATTATTGTGCTAAAGCCAACCATGTGCATAGATTTCATTTCTAATCATTATGTATAGAGACTTTTAGAATGCAAATTTTTGTAAAAATTAGGTTTGAAATCAGGGCCTTTAAAATTCGTTTTGATCTTTGATTGTTAGTTTCCATAAGTTACATGTCTGAAATCGTGGGAAAGAGTAATATCATTTTCATGTTTGAAATTTCCATTTTCATGGAGAAATAAGAGAGATATGCTTGGTCTGGCTAGCTAGAGGAAGAAGACGAAGTACAAGGCAAAGGAAGCGTTTTGTGTTATGTGTTTTTGTTTTCACATAAACTAACGGATGTACAGCCACCCCAGTGGCAAGGCAGCGCGCTAAGAATGCCAAGGTCATAGGTTCGAGCCTTGGTGCCTGTCTTTTTGCATTTTTTCATATTTTTCATCCATTTTTTGGCTGTTTGCAGGATGGGCTTCAACATTTGGGCCTGGCATTTTTTTCCTAACATAATACCACCTAATTACTCAGGATACCCCCTAGCCCATATATTTTTATTATTCATTTTATTTTTATTTTCTATTTTATTAAATATATTTTCTTTAATATTAAAAATCATAAAAAATATAAAAATGCTAAATTTATATTTTGGTCCATTTTATTTTGTTTTTCTCATAAAAAATGTTTTATTTTAGTTACATATCATACATATACTTTTTTTTAATAAACTTGTAAATAAAAATAGAATTAGGTTAATTATTTTATTCCTTTCATACTTGTAAATATTTATTTTTGACATATAAAAAGACTAAATTTTTTTTTTATAAATATTATTTATTATTTTAAGGCAAAAAAATACACAAAAATAATAGTTAAAGAACTTTATTTTCTTTTAAATTAGAAATTAGGGTTAACTATTTTTCAAGAATTAATTTCCTTTTCTTAAGTTATTGGGTCTAGTTCAAAACTCCTTTTCACTTAAAAACAAAACAAAAATCTTTTTTCTTGCATATACATACCATTGCACATTTAATTTATATTGTATCTTATTTATTTAAATATTTGTACAAATTCAATTTGGTTGTAATAGCTCAATTAGATTTACATTATTGCAAATCCCCATTCACAATTTGTATTCCCCCTCCCATTAAATGTTGTAATAGCGTAGTAATCTTTAAATTACACAATTTACCGCTTTTACATACCATGCTAGTAATTAGGGTTTGAATGGCAAGATAAAAACAAATCAAAAAGAAAACCCTAAATCCAAGACAAAATCAAAGCATGAAAATAACACACTTGCACACAAATATCCTTAGGGTTTCTCCACTTGGTTTCCTTATACAAAAATAGCCATATTACGCATGCGAAGTATCTTGGCAAAACAAACAAGTATAAGATCATAGTCCCTCGATGACGCTATTCAAAGTTGCCTTACAAAATGATCTTGGTCCCTCAAAAATGCTAAGATATCTTACAACATTGCTAATCATGTTTATACGATGACCCACGCCCGTCCCGTTTACATCCAAAGATAGGGTTGCTCACCAAATCAATGGTAAGACAACAATGTCAAAGGAATAGAAAATGAACAAGGAAGACATTTGAGTAGGTAGATTACTTCTACTTACTTGATTCATTTTCAAACAACTATCCTTGCTATTTTCAAAAAAAACACATACATTTTTCAAACATTGAAAACATTTTCAAAAAGAAAAACATCTTTGTATACATTCTTACGAACGAGAATCATTACAAAGATTGCCTAAACAAAGTCCTCTTTTACAAAATACTTTCAAAACCACACAAAGCATAATTTCTAAACAAAAAGCAAGTGATCTAGCAAGTAACTAAGAGCCCATGGAAAACCGTGGATGAAAAGGGTGTTAATACCTTCCCTTTTTCTAATCTACCCCCCGAACTCAAGAAACAATCTCAAAGGTCTTTCCTGTGCTTTTTCACCATTCCTTTTGGATAAAAGAAAAGTCGGTGGCAACTCTTGCTAACCGCAACATTTGCGATAAAATGCAAAACCTCAAGTCAGTTCTCCCACCGTATCACAACTGCCCTTTCGGGTTTTCAGTCCACCGGGATACCCTTTTTTGATCAAGCTGCATTTTCAAGTTTTCGACTTGCCGGGTGTACATATTTTTCATTTTCATACCTTATTTTTTCCCGAACCCTTTTGGTTCACCGGGAAGCCCTTATTTTTGCCTAGGCCAGTCAACCTAGCAGTTCTTTTATCATGCGTAGTATCTTTTCACTATGTCTGCATTGACAGGGTGAGGGAGGTCGTCACCGTCCATGGTGGTTAGAATCATGGCTCCACCCGAGAAAATGTTTTTAATCACAAATGGCCCTTCCTATGTGGGAGTCCATTTTCCCCTGGAATCACCTTGCGACAGTATGATGCGCTTGATTACCAGAGCCCCGACTTGATATTCCTAACGTCTGAACTTTTTGTTGAAAGCATTGATCATCCGCTTTTGATACGTCTGACCATGAAAGAAAACATTAAATCTCTTTTCGTCGATCAAATTTAGTTGATCGAGTCGAGTTTCGATCCAGTCGTCTTCGTTTAAACCCTCCTCTTTCATAATCCTTAAAGAAGGAATCTGGACCTCGATGGGTAGGACTGCCTCCATGCCATATACTAGAGAGTTGGGTGTTGCCCCTGTCGACGTTTGTGCTGAGGTACGGTACCCATGAAGAGCGAATGGTAACATCGCATGCTAGTATTTGTATGTCACTGTTATCTTCTGTATGATCTTTTTGATGTTCTTATTAGCCGCTTCATCAATGCCATTCATCTTCGGCCGGTAGAGAGAAGAGTTATGATGTTGTATCTTGAATTGTTTACAGAGTTCGGTGATCATCATATTATTGAGATTTATACCATTGTTTGTGATAATTATCTCTGGCACATCGTACCGACAGATCAGGCTATGCCTGATAAACTGCGCCACCACGTTCTTGGTCACAGTAGAAAAAGAGGCAGCTTTAACCAACTTTGTAAAGTAATCGATAGCTACCAGGATGAAGCGATGCCCAATGGAAGCGGTAGGCCTGATTTCTCCGATCATGTCAATGCCCCACATTTCAAAGGGCCACGGAGCTGTCAAGACATTCAAAGGAACCGGAGGCACATGCACCTTATCAGCATAGATTTGGCACTTATGACAGTTTCGGGAGTGCTGATAACAATCTGCTTCCATAGTGGACAGTAGTATCCTTCCTGTAGGATCTTCTTAGCCATGGTATGTCTACTAGAATGGGTTCCTAAGGTACCTTCGTGTAGATCTGTCATAATCCTCTCTGCTTCGCTCTTGTCTACACACCACAGTAAGGTAGAGTCATGGTTGTGCTTGTAGAGGATTCCATTACTGAGAAAGAACTTCGCAGCGAACCTTCCCAGAAACTTCTTATCATTGACAGATGCCCCTTCGGGATACTCTTGAGTCTCGAGGTACTTCTTCACTTCATGAAACCAGGGTTTATCTGCTACCTCTTCGGTATCAATCTTGCAGCAGTGCGCTGGTTCATCCAACCTCTCAATGGTGATTCATGGAGCTTCCTTGTCCCACTTGACTTTGAACATGGAAGACATGGTAGCTAGCGCGTCCGCTAACTGATTCTCCTCTCATGGGAAATGTTCAAAGGTTACTTACTCAAAGTGTGGGAGCAATGACAATACGTGCTCTTTATATGGGATGAGATTCAGATGTTTCATATCCCATTCGCCTTTGATCTGACTTATCACTAAAGCTGAATCCTCGAAGACATTTAAGAACTTGATCCTGAGGTCGATAGCAGCTTTGAGACCCATGATGCAGGCTTCATACTCTGCCATATTGTTAGTGCAATTGAAACATAGTCGGGCAGTGAAAGGAGTATGACAGCCCTCAGGAGATATGATTATGGAGCCAATGCCATTACCGAGTGTGTTCGAAGCTCCATCAAAAACTATAGTCCATCGGGATCCCTCCTTGGGTCCTTCATCCGGTATAGGTTCTCTGTAATCAGTCACTAGCATGATATTCTCGTCCAGGAACTCAAAATTCATAGACTGGTAGTCATCCACGACCTGATGAGCCAAATGATCAGCCAATACACTTCCCTTGATTGCTTTTTGGGTTGTATATTGTATATCGTATTCAGTTAAGATCATATGTTATCTCTCTATTCTTCTGGAGAGAGCGGGCTTCTTGAAGATGTATTTGATTAGATCCATCTTAGATATCAACAAAGTAGTGTGGGTTAGCATATACTGTCTTAGTCGGCGAGCAGCCCATGCCAAAGCGCAGCAAGTTTTCTCGAGCAATGAGTATCTTGCCTCATAGTCGGTAAACTTTTTGCTAAGGTAGTATATTGCATGCTCTTTTCGACCAGACTCGTCATGTTGCCACAACACACACCCCATTGAATTGTCTAGCACTGTTAAGTACAATATCAAAGGTCTTCCTTCAACCAGAGGCATCAGAATTGGTGGTTCCTGAAGGTATTACTTGATTCTTTCAAAAGCAGTATGGAATTCGTCATTCCACTTTACCACTTGATCTTTCTTCAGAAGCTTGAAGATGGGCTCACAAGTAGCAGTTAGATGTGAAATGAACCTAGAGATATAATTTAGGCGTCCCAAGAAACCTCTAACATCCTTCTCTGTGCAGGGATCCGACATCTCTTGTATGGCCTTTACCGTCACATGGTCTACCTGAATACCTTTGTCACTGACGATGAAACCCAGAAGTTTACCAGACCTTATCCCGAAGGTGCACTTGTTTGGATTCAACCTCAGCTTGTATGTCTTCAACCTGTCGAACAACTTTTGTAGATGATTAAGGTGTTCCTCTTTGGTTTGAGACCTGGATATCACGTAGTTAACATAAACCTAGATCTCAGGGTGAATCATATCATGGAACAAAGCGACCATGGCTCGCTGATATGTTGCCCCAACATTCTTCAACCCAAAAGGCATCACCTTGTAACAGAAGGTGTCCCACTGTGTGACGAAGGTTGTCTTCTCCATGCCTTTAGGAGCCATCTTGATCTGGTTGTATCCAGAGAAACCATCCATGAAGGAGAAGATTTTGTGCTGCGCGGTGTTGTCAACCAGAACATCAATGTGGGGAAGCGAGAAGTCATCCTTGGGGCTTGCCCTGTTCAGGCCTCTGTAATCCACACACATTTGTACCTTGCCGTCCTTCTTAGGTACTGGAACGACGTTACCAACCCACTGCGGATAGGAGGTGACGACCAAGAACCCAACATTGAACTATTTCATAACCTATGCTTTGATCTTCTCTGACATTTCAAGGTGCATACGGCGTACCTTCTATTTAACCGGAGGACAATCCTCTTTAGTCGGCAGACAGTGTACCATGATGTTAGTGTCTAAACCAGGCATGTCTTCATATGACTAGGAAAAGATCTCAACATATTCGTGCAACATCTGTATCACTCGCTGTTTGATCTTAGCTTCCAGATTTGCGCCGATCTTGACTTCTTTTCTGTCCATCTCCGTGCCCAAGTTTATTGTATCAACTGGCTCTTCATGAGGTTGTATAGCGCTCTCTTCCTGTTGTAACAGTCTATCCAGTTCTCCAGGCACCTCACAATTGTCCTCACCTTCGTTCTTGGCTTGGTTGATCAGATTTTCAAAATCATAACTGGCAGTAGCAGAATTATTATCAATGGGATCCATAGTGGATATGGATCTGCAGTTTAATACGTGAGTGTGTGTAAGAGCATAGATGTATTGATAAAGTAAAAATATAAAATAAAAATAGAGAGCGCAAACTTTGTATGAAATGAACGTACAATGCTTTATTGATGACATATGAAATGGCATATAATAACCCTCACAGATAGAACCATTGTGCCTCGGGTAAGACACAAGGTCAAAAAGTTAAAAATTGTTTATTATAAATTCAGAACACAAGTAAGACAATTACTGCGGAATAAAAGAAACTGGTATAAAATCCCTAGCCGTCCAGTTACTCGGTCCACCATTGGTAGTCAGGTAGATCCAGCTTTCAATGTCAGAGTCTTCCTCATTGTCTTCAATAGAGTTGACCCCACGATTGCTGATACGTAGGGGAGGTCCTCCAGCTCGAGCGCGTCGAACAGCCCTTTGAGTCCCTGAAGTAAAGCCCAAACCAAATTTGTCAGTTTTGTGAGTAAAATCAGAGAGCTATCCCCAATTGGTACACCCACCTTCTTCGACCACTGCTCTGGCGTCCTTGAGAGAAGTCATCTTTAGAGGAGGTTTGGTGCTGGTGGTAGTCTCGGTTGACGCAAAATATGGGGAACCTCTTCAAAGTTTTGAAAAGGAGTCTCTATGAATTCCCCGTCCATCTCCACATACCTGAAGGAGTTCATGTGGCTCACCATATACTCCTCTTCGCCATGCACAATGACAATCTTCCCCTTCACCGGATATTTCAACATTTGGTGCAGTGTAGAAGTAACAGCCCCAACTTCATGGATCCAAGGATGACCCAACAAACAAGAGTATGATGGCCTGATGTCCATCACGTAAAAGGTGGACCCAAAGGTTTGAGATCTTACCTTGACAGGGATATCCACCTCCCCATGCACCATTCTCTTCGACCCGTCAAAAGCCCTCACCACAATGTTACTGGGCTTTAGAGTCAAGCCTTCATAATTCAGCCGATCAAGAGCCTTCTTAGGAAGAACATTCAGTGAAGACCCAATATCCACCAGCATATGAACCATAGGGGTACCCCTGCATTCGATTGAGACATGCAGAGCATCATTGTGCTTTCTCCCTTTCGGAGTTAAGTCAACATCTGAAAAACCCAGCCCATTGTCAACAGTCAAGCTGGCCATACAGTCTTTGAATTGGTCAGCTGAGGTTTCTTGCAGCATATGCACGGTCTTGAGGAATGCAATCAAAGCCTTTGCATGGGCCTCGGAATATAGCAGCAAAGACAACATCGATATCTTCGAGGGGGTCTTCCCCAACTGCTCGACCATATTGTAGTCGCTCTTTTTGATTATTTTTAAGATTTCCTCTATCTCTTGCTTAGAGGATTCCACAACAACTTTTCTAGGTGCCTCCGTCCGGGCAGGCTCACCTACATCTTCTTTGCCTCGAGTCCCAGATGACTCATATGCAGAGGTAACAACTGGAATAAGAACGGGAGTAGTAGCTGAAGTACTAGAAGGCACATCAGATGTAATAACAACAGGTTTATTGACAGTCTTCGGGGAAATCACGGGAGAGAAAACCCTTCCACTTCTGGTAATCTTGCTGGTCCCGACAATGTTACTGACATCGGGATCAACCTCTTCATTCTTTAGATCTTGTTTAACACCATGATAGTAAACATCGGCGCCATAATGCTAAGGGACAACTTTGTCCGAGGCGTACGGGACATGACCAGGAAATGTGATTATTAATGGAGCAAATCTTAGAGCGGGTGTAATCCTAACAGGTCTTCTCGAGAAGACCTTGGAAGGATTGGTAGAAACAGTTATAATAGCAACATCTTCGAACGGAACAGCTGGAATCAAAGTTTTCTCGAACAAAATTTATGTGCTGTCCATCAGGCGCTGGACACCTATCTTCAACAAATAGCAACCAGAAGGCAGAGATGAACACATGTGGCAACCTTCACCACAACCCAAAAATAAACCGGCCAGCAACAAATTTTTCTTAACAGTCATAAGGGGAGTAGAAAATTCATCAACTGAGGTCACAAATGGATCGGTATCAACGACATTAACTCCATGGTTGTGCTTAGGCATGGGAGAAGTTATGATATTGGGCTTCTCCGGGGCATCGAACTCAATCTCCTTGGCTTCAATCAGATCTTGTACTTTATTTCTTAGATCCCAACAATCATTTGTATCGTGACCAGGACTCTTAGAATGGTAGGCACACAAAGCGTTTGGATTGTACCGAGGAGAGGTGGTATTAGGATTCTTTGGAGCCTCTTTCAAGGTTTCCAAGTTAGATCTCAGCAAATAGGGTAGAACCTCTGTCAATGTCATGTTAATCCAGGTAAACTGCCTTTGTGGTCTTTCTACCCTTTGTTGATTGTTGCGTTGTGGAGCAACCGCAGGCCTAGGTATCATTACAGCACTTACCGTCGGACGATGTTCAGCTCTGCTCTGACCTCTTGGGCTATAGATAGCACTGGCTTCCTTCTTAGCCGTGAAGGGCTTCTTTGCTGAACTTGACGAGGTATCTTTCTGTATTTTACCGATCCAGATCCCAGATTCTACCCTCTCTCTAGTTAATATTAGCTCAATAAAACCAACCGATGAGCTACCGATTAAATGGTTGAAGAATGGACCAGACAGCGTCCCAAGAAACATTTCGACCAACTCCCTATCAGACAAAAGGGGTTGGACTCTCCCAGCCAAATCTCTCCACTTCTATGCATAATCCTTAAAGCCTGCACCCATGGACATACTCTGAAGCTGAGTACGGGTAGAGGCAAAGTCGGTGTTGTATTAATACTGCTTATAAAAAGCAGCAGCCAAATCCTCCCAGTTTTTGACATTGGTTCCCTCCAATTGGTAGAACCATTCAAGCTGAGTCCCTGACAGACTGTCTTGGAAGAAGTGAACCCACAAGTTCCTATCAGCAGTGTGAGGCTGGATCTTCCTCACATAGGAACATAGATGAAGCTTGGGACAAGACACCCCATCATACCTTGCGAAAATTGGAGCTTTAAATTTTTGTGGGATGACTACCCCAGACACCAATCCCAGCTCTTCAAAATCCAGCCCTGGTATTCTCTGGATCTCTATAGCGCTTAATCGATCCTCTAACTGCTTATACCTATCCTTAGTGGGAGGATACTGCTCATTATTGTAGTCTGTATCATTGTGAGAGACTTCAGGACTAGGGTTATCCTCCCTTGTTTCTCTCTCTTGATTTTCCTCTTCTTTGGACGAGGAGGTCATATCGACTGGTTCCCTTAGTGGGCCCCCAATTCTTCTTCCCAAATCTTTCAGGATAAGGGTCTTCGGATCCTCCTTCCCTTTTTCCAGAGTTATGAACATCTGTTGAAATTGGGCATTTTGTGCCTGAAGATCTTTGATGCTTTGTTCAAAAGACATTTTTGCTAAAATAAACAGCGAACAAGATGAGAAACCTGTAATGGTACCAGCTTATGCAATGTTATGTATGATATGTATATGCAATGATTTCAAGGAAATTATAGATTCAATTTTGCTTTAGACAAAAAGGGAACACACGCTATATTAATAAATCAAAGCTTGAGTACATCATGCCTCTTTGGGCTTATAAAGAAATATAAAAACTCTAAGATAAAAAGGTTGTACGCGTCCTCTTTGGTGCGATGTAGGCGTTTAGAGTCCGCTCCTCATGAAGCTATTTGATGAGCTCCATATTCTTCTTCTCGCTGGCGTAGAATTGGTCCTCGAAAGTGTCTCATTCCCCCTTAAGCTGTATCCAATCGCTTTGTAAGTCTTCAAGAGAGGTGGGCATGCCAGGATGTAGGATAGTGTATGGAACATCTCCTTAAACAACGGGCTCTATGATCACCGGGAGAATGGAGGGGTAAGGCATCATAAGACTTTGAGCATGAGCTCGTACCCATTTGAGGTAAGGCTCAAGAGGGATGGAATTCTTGTGCCCCAATGTCTTGCTATTTACCTTGTTCAACATCCTCCAAGCTCGGATAAACCTCTGGCGATGACCTTGATTGTCACTCTCATACTCAAATACTAACCCTTAAATCAACATCTCATGTGGACCATCCCTTCGAGAATAACCAAATTGTCTTAAAGCTAATCAGGGGTTATAGGTGATACCTCCCCTAATTCCAAGTAAGGGGACATTAGGGAATTCTCCACAATGGTCGACGATAATAACATTCTCTATAGATCGGGAACACCAATGGATGTCTGAATGTTTGAGCGTCATCAACCTTTGTGACCACCTTGAACCTTGCTTGTTCTTCAATACAGATTGGGGAAGATGAAAAATAAACCATCTTTCCAAGAGAGGAGTGTAACACATAAGGATACCTCTTTTCCTCATAGTGCAAGCGTGAAAGGAATGTAGGATGTCTCCAAGCAAAGTAGGCACCGGGTTACGAGACATGAAGATTTTGACGGCGTTCACATCTATGAGTTGGTCAGGATTTGGAAACAAAACCATCCCATAGATCAGGAGAGCCACAATTTCCTCAAAAGCTTGCAAATCCAAAGAGTTCCAACAGTTTTGGGCTTTCTCAAATAAGAACTTTGCTAGGAAGCCCTTGACACCACTCCTTGTCTCCCAATTAGTTGTGATATCAGATGGTCGCAAGTGTAGAGCTTGAGCAATCTCTTCGGGATTTGGATCTCTTTCCGTACCGTTGAAAGGTAGTTGATTGAGAATGGGAAACCTCAAGAGTTGGGAGAGTTCTTCCAAAGTTGGCACAAGTTGATAATTAGGAAATGTGAAGCAATTGTGTAGAGGATCAAAGAATTGGAAGAGCACCTTCATCATATCTTCATCAGTTTTGGAGATAACCAAGTTTAGGATGTGACCATGTCTTTCATAAATGGAGAATTCTCAGGAATCCTTGATGCTAAATCTTTGATTTGAGGAGGAATCCTTACGAGATTGATTTGAATGGTTTTTCTGCGAATAGAATCCATTTCCTACAAAATAGAAACAATGATAAATCCCAAAAATCCTTGAAATGGTTAGTGAAAATGTTATGCATGATGTCATGATGTTATGTATAAGTAAGTATATACAAACAAGGAAAACAAGTCCTTAGGTTTAGGCTTGCATGGCGTCTTATAGGTAAGTACCCTCTTGAAGTTTAGTTGGCTCAACCTGACCTAGCAATAGTAACCGGGTTCTAAAGGAGCTCAATATCACTGGTTTATTTCCTCGGGCATTGTTTCAGTGCAAGCCTCTTTAATGGCAACCGAAATATCCCAAAAAACCAAACCTCAATGAGTGTAGTATCGAGTATCTACCAACGTCGGACTGTACCAAAGTCGGTCATCTCACTACGTCCCAATGGCCAAGTTGGTCAAGTAAAGGTTATAAAAGTCAATTAGTGCTTCATGACATCACTCAGCGGCCCCATATTCTCCTTGACTACTCAAGGGCTACCGGTACCCATAAATATGTCGCACTAATGTAGCTATTGCTTAGATCGTGTCGGTATACCCCGCACAGTTTCCACAACGTATTGCTACTTACCTATAAGGTATCCCAAATTCGGTTAGAGGATTCAAACCCAAACAAAGAACCATAATGTAAAGCATACAAGTCAAACAATGAAAGCTAGTAAATGTGATCTAACCCTAAGGTAACCCCACTTTAAAAAAATTTCCCTAGTAGATTCGCCAGTTTTGTAACGCGGTGGGAGAACTGACTTGATTGTTTTTGCATTTGCGTTTGAAAATGTTGCGGTTAGCAAGAGTCGCCATCGACTTTTCTTTTATCCAATAAGGAAAGGCTGAAAAGAACAGGAAAGACCTTTAAAGATGTTTTCTTGAGTTCGGGGGGTAGATTATGAAAAGGGAAGGTATTAGTACCCTTTTCGTCCATGGTTTTCCATGGGCTCTTAGTTTCTTACTAGATCACTTGCTTTATTTGAAAATATGCTTTGTGTTGTGGGTTTGAAAATATTTTGAAAATGTCTTTGTAATGGTTCTCGTTTCTATAAGAACGCGTACAAAGTGTTGTTTCGAAAATAGTTCAAAGAGGTGTTTGTGGAATGTGTTTTTTTGAAAGTGTTCTTGAAAATATGTTTTTGTAATGGTCCTCATCTCTATAAGAACGTATACAAAAAAACTTTTGTCTTTTAAAAAAAGGTTTTAATGCGAAAATGTTGGTGTAAAATGTTTGGTTGTGAGAAAGTGAGCAACTAGGAGCAAATCTACTTACTCAAAAGGTATTAAATGTTATTTTCCTCCTCCTTTAGATGTTTCTATCTTAACATTGATTTGGTAAGAAGCCCCATCGTTGGATGTGAAGGGACAGGCGTGGGACGTTTATACAGTCATAGAAGGCAACTTATGAGACGCTTTAACAATTTTTCGTGAGGGACTAGATCGTTTTATCAAAGGCAACATTGAGGGACATCGAGGGACTACGATCTTTTTATCAAAGGGTCTTTGCTAAAACGTCCCATATTTGAGGGACGTGACTGTTTTCCGAAAGGCAAACAAAGTGAGATTACCCTAGAGGTGCTAGTGTGCAAGTGTGTTTGTTTGCATGCATTTTATCTTGCATTTAAAAGTTTTCTATTTGTTTATTTTTATCTTTCCATACATCCTAATTACTAGCAATATATGAAAGCAAAATAAAATACGGAAACTAAAATCCTAAGCTATTACATCATTAGGGGGGTGGGGGTACAATTTGCAAATGGGGATAAAATAAATGTCTAATTATTACAAACGCGTCGAACATATAGGAAGCAATGAAAAATATATGTATAAACAGTGTAGAAAATGGGAGAAACTGCCTTTTGAACCATTATGTGTCGACACATGCTGTTATGCATCGACACATAACTTTTCCTTGCCCCTGTAAATAAAAATCAGCTCAGTATGAGTCGACACATAATGGGATGTGTCGACTCATACACCTTCTTTGTGTCGACACATATGCATTTTGTGTCGGCTGATGGACTTTTCAACCTTCTGTTTTGGGACTTGGAATCAGTATGAGTCGATGCATGGGGTTTATGTGTCGACTCATACCCTGTTTTTTTGCTAGGATGAGTCCAGACATGTGTATATGTGTCGATACATACTGCATTTTTCTGCCTTAAACATTGTTTTATTGTCCATACATGTCAGTTTACAACATATGATTGATAAACATAAACATCAAGCAAACAGTTAGCTAAAATGGGCAATGATTACTATATCTTATCTTCAAAACTAAATCATTAATGATGTATGAAAAATACCAAGTCAAGAAGATTTACCTTGAAACTACACTTGGAGTTTGAAGTCTGAATACTTTCCGAGATGCTGCGATGGCTCCAATGAATCTCCAGGAAGCTTGTCCCAAGCTGTTGAAACCCGGTCAAGTTGTATAGTATTGTTTTTATGTTTGGAGAGTGAGGATAATGACACTAACAAAAACTGTTTTGGTGTTTTTACAATCTCTATGTGCTAGGGTGTTTGGTTTATGGGAGAGTTTGTAAGATGGAATAATGGATTGAAGTTCTGTTGTGAATAAGATTAGAGATGGTTTTTTTTCTTGGATGAGCCAAAGTTACAAAGAATACTTTTTTTTTTCTGTTCAAAAACTCTCTATCCTCCAAAAATTCCAACCCCTATCTCTTATAAAAATGTCCCTTTTGTAGACCCTTGACTGAGATTTAGGGGGGAAACAAAATAAGTCATTTTGAACTGTTTTGATACTTTATTCACACAATTTTCTTTTGCCATTTTGGTGCAATTTTGGGGCTGTTATGATGCAGGTTGGGGCAGACTGCATAGAGCAGTTTTGGACTGTATAGGACAGCTTATGCAGATTTGTGGTGCAGCATAGCAAAAGGTTTTTTGTAGGACAACAATGGAGCAGGTTTTTGGGGTGTTGTGGCAATGCAGCGTATCATACTTTGTTCAACTTGGACAACAAAATTTGTAGCATGAAACAAATTTGGTCTTGTGGAGTATTTTATGCATATTGTATCAAGGACAAAACATTGTGGCAAGGTTTTGAGTTAAATAGAAAAAAATCCAAACAAGACTTAGTTTTAGAATTTGTAATGTCACTTGGTAATAACTTGAATTATTTGCCTCATTTTAAATTATTTGGAATTGTAGTAAAAAATGTCATGAAGCAAATGAAATTAACAAGTATAGAAAATACTTAGCAAAATTTCAAAGTCTTGAAAAAGTTAGATTTTTTATTCTCTTGATTTTTTGATGAACCAATTTCATGTCTTGATGAAATATAATTGTTGAAACTTGATTTTTGATCCAAAAGTAAAATTTTGACTTTTCAATGTGCTTTTGACCATTTTGCCCTTCTGAATGATTTTCTTGAAAAGTTGTAATTCCAGACTTGAAACTTGATAGAAGCAAACCTGAGGGTCCAGGATGATCCTTTGAGAAATGAGAGGGAAAAGTTTTGGGTACAACACCTTGAATGATCAATAGAAGAGGGCTTCGAGGTAAAAGTTTTCGCATTCATAAATTGGCACCATGAATTGTAATTTGAAGTCAAGAAAGTTTTAAGTTAAGAAGAATGACCTATAACGTTTCGCTAAATTTCACAGCCTTTTAAGCATGATTTGACCTTGAGCTTTGAAGAAAACTTGTAGGTGACACATTTAGGACAAAGGGCAAAAAGAATCGTATCAAAATGTTGGAAATTGAGGAAGTTACGATCCTTTAAAAGCCAGGCAGTTACTTAAGATTAGGTCAAAATCCACAAAGTGACCTCTAAAGTATTCGAATTTTGATGATCTTTCGCACATAAACGGCTCTTGACTTGTAAGGAGAAGTTGGATATGATGTCAAGGAGAATAATATGAAAAAATAACCACTCAAAAATATTTAATAATGAATAATTTACAATCTTTTGAATTTGATTTTAAAAATGTTGTCTTTTTGGTCAATATAGTTGATTTTCGGTCATCCGAGCAATTGACTGAGCGAACTTGTGATGCAAGGTATGAAATTTGATATGAGCATTATTGAATACATATGAAGCACCATGGAAGCCACTTGGGACCTTGCAAACCCAATTTTTATTGAGAAATACCAAACCCTAGTTGTGGACCCATTGCTTAGGAGGAGAATTTGTCTGATGAATTCGTGAGCCACCTTGAGCATTTGAGAGCCCCAGGAGAATATCTTGAATGAAAAGGGGAGGGAAATTTTTTGGGTACAACAAAGTTGAAATAAAATTTTTAGATTTAAAAGTGACTCTTGTTTGCTTACCCTTTTTACATTGTTGTACCCCAAAATTTGCCCTCCCATATTTCTCAAGACCTTTCAAGAATAATCTCCAAGTGGCTCAAGATTGCTCAAGAGTTGGACAGTCAAATCACCTCCTAAGGCAGTCAATTCAAAATTAGGGTTTTGTGTTGCATCAAGGTCCTTACATACAAATTACCTCAAGTGCTTCCCAATCTCCTAATATGTTCTCAAGTTCATCCATACCAAATTTCAAGCCTTGCAGAGGAAGTTTGGTCAGTCAATTGCTCAAGAGGTCCAAAAATCGTCTGTGCTAGGGCAAAAGTCAATTGTGACCTATAAATAGTCAAACCTCAAGATTTTTTGTCAACATTCTCATTTTGAAGGATAATTCATCAATTGATCATGATTCATCAAGGATTGCTCAAGATTCATCAAGATTCAAAAGTTGCTAAATTAGGATTTTGTAGGAAAAGTCAACTCAACTTTTACCAAGCATAACTTTCTCATACTTTATGATAAATGACCCATCCAAAGCTCATTTTGAAGATGACGCAATTTCCTACAATCCATATTCACACCCCAAGATCAAGAAATGCACTCACAAAAATTTACAAATTTGGACATTATAGGTCATTTTTGAAAGTCAACAAAAACACCTTTTTTCCAAAGCTTATAACTTGAGCATGGAATATCAAAATGAGATTAGAACAAAAGGGTTGGTTAGAGGACATCTCTAGGGTTCTAAAAAGTCCAAGAACACCTCCAAAAGTTCAAAATTGAAGAAGTTATGCATTGTTGAAGTTGGGCATTTTTCCAAAATTGCCAAAAGTCAACTATCCCCAAAACTTCAAATTTTGTCAAATGGGCCCACTTTTTCCTACTTGATTTGATCTTGTCACACCACACACGTGTCCTATATTCAATTTCATGACCAATTATTAATTTTTCTATTTTATTTGATTTTTATTGATTTAATTCATTTTTAATCAATTTAAATCAAAATAAAATCTCAATATTAATAACTTGTGATCTTTTTGATTGATACAGCTTTCAATTAACATCATGAACACAATCAAATTCGTGCCAAGTCATATCATGCACAAAATCTTGGATTTGGAAAGAATTTGAAGGCCTTTCATGGAAGATCAAATCATATCTTCAATCATCAATTTACATGGATTCCAAGCCCAAGATTTAACCTAATTGTTTCTATGATACATATACAACATGAAACACACCATACACGACCTGAAAGCTGCCCAAATCAAGAAACCAAAAACTGAAAAAAAGCTTGGAAAAAGTTGAGATCGAAATCTTGTTTGGAGTCCAATTCAAGGCAAAAGCTCAATGTAGCCTTCTTGCCTGACGTCCACTGAAGCCAAAGCCATCAGAATCAAGCCCTCTCATCGCCTAAAACACACTGTAAGTACTCATGAACATGCCTCTGAACACGAAAACATAACCTCTTGTTCTTGCATCCTTTTGCCAAAATCTTTGCACAATCATGCTAATCGATCCATTTAGAACGTTTCTGCATTATTTAATTTGGTTTTCATAGCCTATAACCCTGTGCCCGAAACTAGGGTTTTCGTTTCTTGTTTTTAGGCATTTTTTATACAGGCAAAATCAAGACAAACAGTGACCATGGTTGTGTTCAGGGAGGAGAGACGAACATGTTGGTGGTTTTAGTTTGCATTTATATGGCCTGGAATTTGTTTTAGGAGTGAGCCATAGATTTAGCTGCGGACAAAATCCGCAGGTAAATATCCAGGCTTTTCAACGAAGAAGACGACTAGGTGTCTTCTCCCTATTGGTTGATTTAAATATTCACGCTATTTTTATTTTATTTTCCAAGCATAATGTTTTGTTTTATATATAATATTTGTTGCTTATTCCAGTAACAAATTGAAGCGTTGGTTGAGTTGGCAAGCGTGCTGTCTAGAATCCAATGGGACCTGGGTTCGAATCCCAGGTCCCCCAAATTGCTTGTTATATTTTTTCAATAGGTATTCTCATACAGCGCCCAAAGCGTGGTCTACCATGTGCCTCAGGTCTCAACATGCCAGATGGCCTCTAGGCCAAATCTCAAGGCCTAGATTGGATGTGTACCATACACTCAAGTCAACAGGCGTGCAGGGGATGGCAAAAGTCAATCAGGCCAACGTGAATGGGCCTCTAAAAATGCTGATCAAACCCTCCATCTGGGCCCAAACCCCCCTGAGTTTGCTTTTTTTATTTCTTTCATTATTTTCTTATTTTATTTATTGTTATTTGTTTTGTTATTTTTAATCACTAACCAAATAATTAATTTTCCTCATAAAATCAAAAAAACCAAGAAATATTATTTTTATTTATTAAAATTAAATTCATCACTTTTATTTTTGTAAATAAATATTAATCAATTAATTTAGTTTTTAATTAGGTATAATTTTAACATTTTTACAATAATTAAAATTAATGTAGAATTAGGTTTTTATTAACATTAATCCATTTTATTTTATTTCCTTAAATATTCAAAAACCCAAAAATATTTTTATTAATTAATTAATTAATTTTGACTTAATTTAATTTTCATTTAATTCAAAAAATAACAAAAAAACATGCTTTCTTTTCAAAAAGGGTCAAAACCCTAAAAAATACGCCGACTTAATTTTCTCGCACGTGTATCATTTTATCCAATATTGTAATTGCTTCCGGTATGTAATAGCTTTTAATTAGGACTTTAATTATTTATCGCTTTATTTTATTTTCCGCAATTTAAATTAAAGGGTTTGTTTTTGGCGATGTAAATACCCGACGCCTTGTATTAGTTTAGATTTAATTTCCGCAATTTAAATTCCGCAACTATTAACTGTTAGATGTTTGATAATAGGGAATGCATGACAAGATCAAATGTATGAACTTAAAATCGACATAGCTCACCCATGACATGTACAAAGATAAAAAACTGAAAAATAATACACTCGCACATGCGCACTCTTAGGGTACAACTCACTTGGTTGCCTTTGAACGTGGCCATTGAGTATAGGAAGTTTTAGAGGTCGCCCTCTTGTCCAAAGATCATAAGTTGCCTCGGAAAAAATGATCTAAGACATTAGGGTTACCGCTAAGGTGTCCTAACATTGCTTTATTGACCACACGTCCCTTAATCGAATTGACCCGAAAACTCCAACAACGATGCTACCTACTCATCAATAGTGGGCTAGCATTGTCTAAAGGACATTTGCAAAATTTAATTCCCTTTTCGAGTAGGTAGATGGTTCTTAAGTACTTGCTCCTTTTAAAAACAAAACAAAACCTTTCGCACTTACACCCCTTTCAAACAAAAAGTCTTTCAAACCCACAAACACAAAGAAAAGCAAATTTTAAAAACACAATGAGTAAGTACCTAAGAGTCCATGGATAACCATGGATAGAAAGGGTACTAATATCTTACCTTTCTATAATCTACCTCCCGAACCCGAGAAACATCTCGAAAAAGGAATTTTTCTGTGCTTTTTTCCTTTCCTTGTTGGATAAAGTAAAAGACAGTGGCAACTCTTGCTTACCGCGACATTTTGCGAAAACAAACGCAAAACGCAAACCAGCATTCCAAAAATAGTCAGTTCTCTTCCCACCGATCACAGAACTGGCGACTCTGCTGGGGAAATATTATGAATAAGTGAGGTGTACCTTAGGATTAGATCATTGTGTTTTCAATTGTATGCTTTGCATGATTTATATTTATGGGCTTGTATCGGAGTTTCTATAGATCCTAACCTGGATCTGGGGATACCCTTTAGGTAAGTAGCAATAAATTGTGAGGGAACTGTCCGGCGTAGACCGACACGGTTGAAGCAGTAGCT
The DNA here is from genome assembly GCA_948472305.1 of Vicia faba. Lineage (NCBI taxonomy): Eukaryota > Viridiplantae > Streptophyta > Magnoliopsida > Fabales > Fabaceae > Vicia > Vicia faba. The sequence goes on from OX451736.1 coordinate 280,456,277, forward strand.
ACGTTGGTGTGGCACTTTAGTCTGTACCGATATCCCTTGTGTTGGAACGAGGAGAATATGGGTCTTCTAAGGGGTCATTAAGCACCAACTGACCTTAGAACCTTAAATTGACCAACTTGGCCATAGAACAGTAGCAGTATGCTACACTCATTGAGACTAAACTCTCGCGATGATTCCGGCTGCAAGAAAAGGTTGCTAAACTGGAATTATGACCGATTGAGGGTAGTCAGTGATATTGAGATCCTCTAGAACCCGGTTACTATTTTTAGGACAGGTTTAAACCAACTGAACTGAAAGAGGGTAGTACCTAAGCTCCATGCCAGCCTGAAATCTAAGGGCTCTCAGTGTGACTTGTGTGCCTTTACCATGTTTTCTATTTGTGGATACTTGTGGTGTGCCTACTATCATGATATCATGACATCATAACATTGCATACATCTTGCATTGGACTAACCTATTTCAAAGACAGGAGGAATTCATCTTTGTTATGTTTTATAGGTCATCATGATGCCCATGCGTAAGAATACCATCCGGATCAACTTTGTCCAAGTTCCTACCTTGCTTAAAGAGTTGGTTGCCAAGATGCCTGACACTACTTCCTTCATCAGGAGGCATGGTTCTCTTCTCAGTTTGGTCACTTCCAAATTGGACGAGCAGATGATGAGTGTCCTAGTCCAGTTCTATGATCCGCTGTACCATTGTTTCACTTTCACGGACTTCCAGCTGGTTCCTACCCTAGAAGAGTTCTCTGAGCTGCTCGATATCTCTGTTCTGGAGCAGACTCCGTTTATTGGTTGGGAAAAGACCCTTAGGCCCGAAGAAATTGCTGCAGCCCTTCATTTGACCAAAGAGGAGGTAATGGCTAATTGGGAGACTAGAAGTGGATCAAAGGGCTTTCTGACTAAGTTTTTGGTTGGTAAGGATAACTATTTTTGGGATGGTCTAGACTTCAAGGCCTTCGAGGATATTCTGGCTCTTCTGATTTATGGCTTGGTATTGTTTCTGAATCCTGACACTTTTGTTGATGTGAATGCGATAAAGATCTTCATCTCTCAGAATCCTGTACCCACTCTCTTGGGTGACATTCTTCACCAGCTTTATGCTCGTACTGCCTGAAAGCGGGGAACCTTGATGTGTTGTTCTCCTTTATTATCGAGGTGGTTTATTTCACACCTCCCTAAGTCAGTACTGAAGAACAAAGAAGGAATGGGCTGGGCTTATAGGGTGATGTCTCTCTCTCATAATGACATCATCTGGACTCTCAAAGGTATGGATGAGGTGACTATCATTGATCGTTGTGGAGAGTATCCTAACGTTCCATTGATAGGAACCCATGGAGGAATTTCTTACAACCCATGCTTAGCTCTCCGTCTGTTTGGAAGAGCCAGAAGAGAAGGACCTCACGAGCTGCTAATGCCTAATATCATCTTTGATTTTCAAGGGGATAGTGACGAGCAGCGTCGCAGATTCATAAGGGCTTGGGATAGAGTTCACCAATCTGATCCACATGAGCTGGGCCCAAAGACTTCTCTGCCGATGGAGCCATATCTCAGATGGGTCCGTATCCGCGCCCAAAAGCTAGGTATGCCATATGAAGCTGTCTGGCCTGTCACTCTTGAAGTTGCTAATGAAGAAGGGGTTCTTCCAACCATTCTCCATCCTTATATGCCCACTGACATTGGGGCACTGAAGAGATCTTAGATGCAATTGAGGGAGGAACGGGATTCTTACCGAGAGAAGTTCAATGAACAAGAGAAGAAGATCCAGAGGTTGACTAGGAAGTTAGAGAACGAGCGGATTCTCAATGAATATGTCTGCACTGATAAGAAGAGACCATGGGAGCAGTGATGGACCCTCGATGATTTCCTTTCTAGTTTTTATTTACTTTTCAGTATTTCCATTCTTGTAAACGCCCTGAGGGCATCAGTTGAACAATTTGAATTTTGAAGTTTATCTAATAAAGTGTGTTTCCTTTTTGTTTACAAATTTGAATCTCTAGACTGTCTTTGAAATCACAATCATACGCATTTCATCTCATGCACTTCATAAACAAGTACCCTTTACAGGTCTCTTATCTTCTTCGCTGTTTATTTCAGCATTCACTCATCATGTCTACTGAACCTTCAACTGAGCAAGCTATCAAGGCCCTCCAGGCCCAGAATGCCCAATTTCAAGAGTTGTTCATGAATCTAGCCAAGGGTCAGCAGGACCTGAAGACCTTGATTCTGAAAGAGAAGAAGAAGAAGAAGAAGAGGACCATCCTATTTAACACAGGGCACAGGTTTGGAAACAGGTTGCAGAATGAAGTTGATCTGACCACCTCATCTGGAGGAAAAGATAGTCCACAAGAAAGGAGGGCTCCTAGCCCCGTGGTCTCCGACAACGAGACAGACTATGATGAAGAACAATATCCTTCTGCCGAGGATAGATACAAGCAACTGGAAGACCGGTTGAGTGCTTTGGAGGTTCAAAAGGTTCCTGGTCTGGACTTCGGAGATCTAGCTCTATCATCTGGGGTGGTGATTCCCCACAAATTCAAGGCACCAACCTTTGCTAAGTATGACGGAGTTTCTTGTCCGAAGCTGCACCTCCGGTCATATGTGAGGAAGATCCAGCCTTACACTGCTGATAAGAACCTATGGATCCATTTCTTCCAAGACAGTCTCTCAGGGACTCAGCTTGAGTGGTTCTATCAATTGGACGGAGTCAGTATCCGCAGTTGGGAAGATTTGGCTATTGCATTCTACAGGCAGTACCAGTACAACTCCGACCCCGCTCCTACGTGTACCCAACTCCAGGGTATGTCAATGGGAACGGGTGAAGGATTCAAAGATTATGCTCAGAAGTGGAGAGACCTCACAGGAAGAGTACAACCACCCTTGGCTGACCGGGAGCTTGTGGATATGTTTCTGGGGACCCTGTCTGGTCCATTTTTTAACCATTTGATCGGAAGCTCTTCGTCTGGGTTTACAGATCTTATTTTAACCGGTGAGAGGATTGAGGCTGGTATTAAGGCTGGGAAGATACAGAAGGGTGCTTCATCAAGCACCGAGAAGAAGCCGTTTAAGAAAGATTCCAGTGCTGTCTACAGTTCGAGAAGACAGAATAGACCTGAACACCGCCAAGTTATCAATGCGGTTATTATTTCAAAACCTGCTGGTGCTCCTCAGCACAACAATCAATAGAAGGACGAGAGACCTCAAAGGTAATTCACTCGTCTCAGCATGACTTTGTCTCAGATTCTGCCACAGTTGCTGAAGACCAATCTGGTGATTCTAAAGGAAGCCCTGAAGAATCCAAATACAACATCACCGAAGTACAACCCTAATGCCCGCTGTGTTTTCCACTCTGATAGCCCGGGGCATAATACAGATGATTGCTGGGTTTTGAGGAACAAGGTACAAGACTTGATTGATGCGAAAGAGATTGAGTTCGGAGCACCAGAGAAGCCTAAACAAGATGCAGGGGTGAATTCCATCAGGGATGACGATGATGAAGAGTTTGATATCGATAGTTGGATCTACCCGACTGCCAACGGTGGGTTAAGCAACTAGACAACGAAGGATTATATGCCCGTTTCTGTTATCACCCAGTAATGAAACTTTTTGTTTTGAATATGTAATAGACAATGTTTTAAACTTTATGGCCCAGTGTCTTACCCGGGGCACTGTGGCTTCATTTGTGAGGGATTTTGTGTGTCATTTTCATATATCATTAATAAAAGCATTGGACGTTCTTGCATTTCATATTTTGCGCTCCTTGTTTTTCTTTATTATATATTGCAAAACAACTATTTTACACACACTCACGTATACAGGTCCACATTCACTCTGGATCTCACTGGTAACGACTCTGCTACTGCCAGTTATGACTTCGAAAATTCGATCAACTTAGCCGAAGACGAAGGTGAAGATGATTGCGAAGTGCCTGGTGAACTTGCAAGACTGTTACTCCCGGAAGAGAGGGTTATTCAGCCGCATGAAGAGCCAGTAGAAACAGTGAATCTGGGTACTGAGACAGACAAGAAGGAAGTCAAGGTCGGTGCGAATCTGGAGCTTAGTGTGAAACAACAGTTGATTCAGATGCTGCGTGACTATGTTGAGATCGTTGCCTGGTCTTACGAAGATATGCCTGGTTTGGATACTGACATTGTGGTTCATCGTCTGCCTACCAAGGAAGATTGTCCTCCAGTAAAACAGAAGGTCTGCCGAATGCTCCCAGAGATGTCTGAGAAAATCAAGGCTGAGGTGATGAAACAGTTTGACGCTGGTTTTCTAGCAGTTACTTCTTACCCTCAGTGGGTGGCCAATGTGGTTCTTGTGCCGAAGAAGGATGGCAAGGTTCGAATGTGTGTTGACTACAGGGATCTGAATAGGGAAAGCCCCAAGGATGATTTCCCTCTACCTCATATTGACGTTCTGGTTGACAACACCGCTCAGCACAAGGTATTCTCCTTTATGGATGGTTTCTCCGGTTATAATCAGATCAAAATGGCTCCCGAAGACATGGAGAAGACGACCTTTGTTACTCAATAGGGTACCTTTTGCTACAAGGTCATGCCTTTTGGACTGAAGAATGCTGGGGCAACATATCAGCGTGCCATGGTTGCTTTATTTCATGACATGATCCATCATGAGATTGAAGTATACGTCTACGATATGATTGCAAGGTCCCAAACTGAGGAAGAACACCTTGACCATCTGTAGAAGCTGTTTGACAGGCTGAAGTTGTACAAGCTGAGGTTGAACCCGAACAAGTGCACCTTCGGGGTGAGATCTGGTAAACTACTGGGTTTCGTCGTAAGCGACAAAGGTATAAAAGTGGACCCTGCCAAGGTGAAAGCTATACAAGAGATGTCAGCTCCAAGAACATAGAAAGAGGTCAGAGGCTTTCTGGGACGACTGAACTACATTGCCTGATTCATCTCGCACCTAACTGCTACTTGTGAGCCAATCTTCAAGCTGCTGAAGAAAGATCAAGTAGTACATTGGAACGATGAATTCCAGGACGCTTTTGAAAGGATCAAAGAGTATCTCCAAGAGCCGCCTATCCTAATGCCACCAGTTGAAGGGAGACCTTTGATCTTATACTTGACAGTACTCGACAACTCAACGGGGTGTGTGCTGGGGCAGCATGACAAGTCTGGCCGAAAAGAGCATGCAATTTACTACCTTAGCAAAAAGTTTACCGACTGTGAGACCCGATACTCACTGCTCGAGAAAACTTGCTGCGCTTTGGTATGGGCTGCTCGCCAGCTGAGACAGTATATGTTGACTCACACTACTCTATTGATATCAAAGATGACCCCAATCAAGTATATCTTTGAAAATCCTACCTTTTCCGGAAGAATAGCAAGATGGCAGATGATCTTGACTGAGTATGAAATCCAGTACACGACTCAAAAGGCAATCAAGCAAAGTGTATTGGCAGACCATTTGGCACATCAGGCAGTGGATGATTACCAGTCTATGAACTTTGAATTTCCGGACGAGAATATCATGTTGATAACTGATTGTGACACACCTGGACCGGATGAAGGACCTGAGGAAGGATCCCGATGGTCTATGTACTTTGATGGAGCTTAGAACGCTATGGGTAATGGCATTGGCGTTGTGATCATATCTCCTAAAGGCTCTCATACTCCGTTTACCTCCTGACTATGTTTCAACTGCACCAACAATATGGCGGAGTATGAAGCGTGCATTATGGGTCTTTGAGAAACAATTGACCTAAGGATTAAGTTTCTAAGTGTATTCGGAGATTCCGCTCTCGTGATCAGTCAGATCAAAGGCGAGTGGGATACGAAACACCCAAACCTTATTCCTTACAAGGAGTGTGTATTGACGTTGCTTCCACATTTCGAGGAGATAACATTTGAACACTTTCCTAGAAAGGAGAATCAGTTGGCGGACGCGTTGGCTACGATGTCTTCCATGTTCAAAGTCAATTGGGATAACGAAGCTCCCAGGATCATCATTGAAAGACTGGACGAACCTGCACATTGCTGTGATCTTGAGACTGAAGGGGTGACAGAAAAGCCCTGGTATCATGAGGTGAAGAGGTATCTTGAAGCTCAAGAATACCCCGAGGGTGCATCTGTTAATGACAAGAAGTTTCTGAGGAGGTTCGCGGCGAAGTTCTTCATCAACAATGACATTCTTTACAGGCGTAACCATGATTCAACCTTACTGAGATGTGTGGATAAGAATGAAGCAGAAAGGATCATGGCAGATCTACATGAAGGTACTTTCGGGACTCATTCCAGTGGACATACCATGGCAAAGAAAATCCTTCGGGCAGGATATTACTGGTCCACAATGGAAGCTGACTGTTATCAGCATTCTCGGACATGTCACAAATGCCAAGTCTATGCTGATAAGGTGCACATACCTCCAGTACCTCTGAACGTCTTGACAACACCTTGGACTTTTGCAATGTGGGGCATTGATATGATCAGCGAGATCAGACCTACGGCATCCAACGAGAATCATTTCATCCTGGTAGCTATTGATTACTTTACGAAATGGGTTGAAGCAGCTTCCTTTGCTATTGTAACCAAGAACGTCGTAGCACGGTTCATTCGGCACAATCTAATCTGTCGATACGGTGTACCAGAGAGGATCATTACGGACAATGGTACCAATCTTAACAACAAGATGATCACTGAGATCTGCAAGCAGCTCAAGATACAACATCACAACTCTTCTCCCTACCGGCCGAAGATGAATGGGGCTGTAGAAGCGGCTAATAAGAACATTAAGAAGATTGTGCAGAAGATGACAGTGACATACAAAGACTGGCACAAGATGTTGCCATTTGCTCTCCATGGGTACCGTACCTCAGCACGGACGTCAACAGGGGCAACACCCTATTCCTTGGTTTATGGAATGGAGGAAGTCTTGCCCATTGAAGTTCAGATACCTTCTCTTCGGATCATGAAGGATGCAGGTTTGAGTGAAGATGACTGGATTCAGACCCAACTTGATCAGCTAAACTTAATCGATGAAAAGAGACTTACTGCTATTTGTCATGGTCAGACGTACCAAAAACGGATGATCAATGCATTTAACAAGAAAGTAAGACGACAAGAGTATCATGTTGGGGATCTGGTTATCAAACACATCATTCTACCTCAAGGTGATCCTAGGGGCAAATGGACCCCTACTTACGAAGGGCCATTTGTGGTTAAGAACATTTTCTCAGGAGGAGCTATGATTCTAACCACCATGGATGGTGACGACCTTCCTCACCCCGTCAATGCAGACATAGTAAAAAGATACTATGCATAATCAAAGACCCGCTAGGTTGACTGGCCTAGGCAAAAACAAGGGCTTCCCGGTGAACCAAAAGGGTTCGGGCAAAAATAAGGGATGAAAATGAAAAATCTGTACACCCGGCAAGTCGAAAACCTGAAAAGGCGGCTTGGGCAAAAAGGGGTATCCCGGTGGACTGAAAACCCGAAAGGGCGGTCCGGGAAAAAATTAGGGATTAAAGCGTAACACTATGTCTCATTGGATTACCTTGCATCCAGACTCTGGTATCGAATATCAAGCTCGGACGACACTAATCAATCTGATCTACCTTCAACCAGTAGCAAAGTGATGAGATACTCGAAGACATAAAGGCAATAGCAGAGTTGGAACCCAGTGGGATTATTCACATAGCTGTTTTGTTTTCTTTTTACAAATTGTATAAATTCTATTTGTTCGACGGTGTTCTCTTACTAGGACGTCAGCCTCTTGTACAAAAACGCCTATTTACAGGCCAAACTTCAAAATCAATACAAATTCATTTTTACACAAATTTCAAATTGTTTTCCTTTATCTGTTTTGTTTTGAAAAGAACATCCAAAGTTCATTTTTGATATATGCATTTGACATTAATTGCTGATTGTGATCGGTGGAAATAGAACTGACTGTTTAAAGCTGGATCGCGTATGTCGCGGTAAGCAAGAGTCGCCACCATCTTTTATGTTCTCCAACATGGAAAGGAGAAAAGCACAGCAAAATTCCTTATCGAGATGTTTCTCGGTTCGAGAGGTAGATTTATAGTAAGGGAAGGTGTTAGCACCCTTTCTATCCATGGTTATCCATGGGCTCTTAGGTACTTGCTCTTATGTTTTCAAAAGATGTTTGCTTTTCAAATGTGAGTGGGTTTGAAAAAAGTTTCGTTTTTGAAAGATTTCTAAGTGACTCTTGTATATGTCCTCAAGAGTGTTTGAAAAATTTGTTTTTGAAAACTTTTGAAAGTGTCAGTGTGAAAAGATGTTTGGTTTGTTTTTGAAGAGAGCAAGTACCCATGAGTCATCTACCTACCCTAAGGAATTAGGCTGTGTAAGAGTCCTTTAGATAGTGCTATCCCACCATTGAGAGGTAGGTAGCACCATCGTTGGAGTTATTCGGGTCAATTCGATTATTAGGGACAATGTGGTCACCGAAGAAATAGTAGGACACCTTAGAAGTAACCCTAATGTCCTAGATCCTTTTTAATCCGAGGCAACCGTTTCGAGGCAACTGGATCTTAGACATAAGGGCGACCGCTAAAACACCCTATACTTGACGACCACATTCGAGGCAACGAGTGAGGCGTACCCTAGAAGTGGCATGTGCTTTGTGTGTTGTTTTCAGGTTAACATTTATCTTTGATCATGCAATTGTGAGCTACGAGTTGTTTTTAATTATCATACATTCTTTCATGCTTATTAACAGTTAGGAGTGCGGAAAATAAAATACGGAAAGGTAAAGCTACGCTATTACAAGGCGCGAGTCTATACATCGCCAAAAAACGTTTTGATAAAGTGCGGAAAGTAAAGAAAGAAATAAACCTAATTACTATTACATTCTGGAAGCAGTTACATAATAATCCAATAAATAATAATCATGCGCGAAAAGAAATTTAACCAAGACGTCCTAGGGTTTTTGACCCTTTTGAGAAATTATGAGTTTTTGTCCTTTTGTATTTAATTAAAATTAAACCTAAGTATTTAATTAATTATTTACAAGAAAGAAAAGAAAGTGTTTTTGTGTTTTTTAATATTTTAATAAAAAAAATAAAAATAAAGCTAATAAGTCAAAAGAAAACCTAGTTCTAAGTTTATTTTAATTATTAATAAAAATGTCAAAGTTAACCTAATTTACTAAATTAATTAATTTACATTTTTATTTACAAAAATAATAATAATTAATAAATAATAATAATGGTAAAAAATATGAATGAAAATGCCAAACCCTAATTCTACATAATTTTTATTTATTGAAAAAAAAGGTGAAAATTAAGCCTAAATTAAACTAAGTTAATTATTAGTATTTATTTACAAAAAAATAATAGTTAATGAATTTAATAAATAATAAAATATATTTACAATTTTATGATTTCTGATTTTATTAGGAAAAATTAATTTGTTGTGAATTAATAATAGCAATTATAATAATTAAAGGAATTAAAAGAAAAGAAAATAAAATTGCAAACCAAGGGGGTATGTTGGCCCAAGGGGAGGTTTTTGTGAAGCAATTCTGGCCCAAGAACTTTAAGCCACGTTTGACTTCTGGAGTTGCCTATGCATGCGTTGACTGGAACACACCATGGTTTTCATCTTCTGACCATTGGATGGATGCTGAGAGACACATGGCGCATCACTGGTTGACGTGCATGGTAGAACATTGGACATATGCTGCATTGGATTGTATTAGAAAAAATATGAAGAATTATATGGGGGACCTGGGAATCGAACCCAGGTCCCATTACTCCTTGCCTCAGTGCCTTTGCCAATTGAACCATGATGCGCGTTTGTTAAACAACTGGACAACAAATATTATATAAAAAAACAACAAATATTATGATATAAAACAAAATAACGCGCGCCAAGTTTGAACCCACCAACCACATGTAGCCACGCCCTTCGTCTTCTTCGTTTCCTGTAAAAAAATAAAACGAGATAGTGGGGGTTTTTAACCCCCACTAACTACAACAACGAAAAATAAAGATTAGAGTTAGGGATAACATAAATTGAGCGCGAGGGTTGGGTTGAATTCGTCTGGCCTTGACGAATTCAACCATGCACGTTTCACATTCCAATTTTTCCTTATGTGCAAAGCCCCAAAATTCAAGCTTCGAAACCCTAATGTTCTTCCATGGTGGTTTTCGATTCAGAATGCTATAACCAAATTGGATTATACTAATCGCTTTAGGAGGTCCCTATTAATGTAAATCAACCAAAAAATGGATTAAAAGCGCATGAATAATGATATGCAATTTTGGAAAATAATGCAAACCGAGTGACTTGTTGTGAACGATTCTGATGGTGTTAGGGCTTGTTCTTGATGGCAACAGGCTCTTGGAGACTCAGGCAAGGTGTTTTGATCAAGAAGAGGCTTTGAATTCGCTTGGAAGACTGATTTCAGTTTTGAACTTTTCTTGATTTTTTAGAATTTGATTATGGTGTTCTTGCAGCAGTTTCACGTGTGGGGTTTTAGGTTAAGCTTCAGTACATATAACACAATAGAATTAGGGTAAATCTTGGCCCAACAATCCATGGCATTATGGTTTGAATGGGTGATTGCCAATCAAACCTTTTTCAATCTTTTTCCTTGATAAAACCTTGCCAATCATGGAGATTTTGAGGTCTTTGATATATACACGAATTGCCAGCTTGCCCTAGCCTTATTTGCATCACAAAAGATTTAAAAATCATATCTTTTGAATTTTCCTACAATTAAAATCAATTAAATGAATTAATATTAATAAAAATTCAATTAATTAATTAAAAATAAGAAAATAAATCATTTTAAGTTCAATGGATCGTGCATAAGCCTTGGGCAAAGATTCAAGAAGGAATTTGAGGCCCATTAGCAAAAATGAAGTGTTTTAGGCAAAGTTGACTTTTGAAAGTTCCCAAAAATTTCCCAACTTCTCCAATGCATATCTTTCTCAGTTTTGAAGCTATGAACATGTTCGTGGACATTTTGGAAAGGTCTTGAAGTCCTCTAACCAATGACTTTGGTCCCATGTCATTTTGATTTACCAATCTCAAGTTATGGTCTTTGACTTAAAGTGCCTTTTTGTTGACTTTTGAAATTGACCTATAATGTAGAAATTGGTAACTTTTTGTGAGAGAATTTCTTGGACTTGGAGTGTGAAGATGAGTTGTAGGAAATGTCATCCCCTTCAATATGAGCATTGGATGGAATTTTTCTGATGAACCATGAAAAAGTTATGCTCTGGTCAATTTGCAGTTGACTTTTTCAACTGTCCAAAAATAGAAACTTTTGCATCTTGATGATTTTTGAGCCATGCTTGAGGAATCATGATCAAGACTTGATAAAATGATTATTGTGGCTTCAAAATAGGATGTTAACCAAAATTTTTGACTTTTGACTGCCAAATGACCATTTTGCCCCTGTAGTTGACTGTGAAGTAATTAGGGCTTTTGACTGTGCAACTTGATGCTGTGAGTCTTGAAACTTGACATATGGATGTTTGACAATGTATATAGGCATATGGGACTTGATTGGACCCTTGGAAACCTCAACTTCCTTGAAAGAACCAAAACCCTAATTTTGACTGTGTTAGGAGGCAATTGGACTGTGCAACCCTTGAGAGATTTTGAACCATTTGGAGGTTGATCTTGACAAATCTTGAAGAATATGGGAGGGAAAATTTTGGGGTACAACAGTTTCCCTTGTTCAATCTTCTTAGACCTGAGGATGTAGATTGGCTTGCGTGCCTTTCGTGATCCGAAGGTGGAAGATGATTAAACACTAAAGTGCCCAGAAATTTGCACTCGCATAGTGTAGTATCAGCAATGTGATGTCAGGAATGGGCTTACAGATGCCATTTGGAAAGATGATGGATAGGAGGATGGGCTTATAGATGCCATCTAGGGACTGTTGGTATGTGGATGGGCTTATAGATGCCATCTAGATGTCGATCGCGTAAGAGATTCCTTAGCGAGAACTTGCGTACCTGAGAAAGAAAAATAATTACCTGGCCTGTTACAGGGGTTGATCTTCAAACTCTTTATGTAGATATGCCCTGGCTGGATACAGGTATCGAATCTCTAAACTCTTCATGTAGATATGCTCTGGCTGGATACAGGTATCGAGTCTACAATCAGTTACTCACAGATGTGCCCTCGCTAGATACAGGAATCGAATCTGGAATTAGTCGTCAACAGATATGCCCTGGCTGGATACAGGAATTGAATCTTCAAACTCTTCAGACGTGCCCTGGCTGGATACAGGAATCGAATCTGGAATTAGTCGTCAACAAATATGCCCTGGCTGGATACAGGAATCGAATCTTCAAACTCTTCAGACGTGCCCTGGCTGGATACAGGAATCGAATATGGAATTAGTCGTCAACAGATATACCCTGGCTGGATACAGGAATCGAATCTTCAAACTCTTCAGACGTGCCCTGGCTGGATACAGGAATCGAATCTGGAATTAGTCGTCAACAGATATGCCCTGGCTGGATACAGGAATCGAATCTTCAAACTCTTCAGACGTGCCCTGGCTGGATACAGGAATCGAATCTGGAATTAGTCGTCAACAGATATGCCATGGCTGGATACAGGAATCGAATCTTCAAACTCTTCAGACGTGCCCTGGCTGGATACAGGAATCGAGTCCGGAATTAGTCGTCAACAAATATGCCCTGGCTGGATACAGGAATCGAATCTTCAAACTCTTTAGACGTGCCCTGGCTAGATACAGGAATCGAATCTGGAATTGGTTGTCTACAGATATGCCCTGGCTGGATACAAGAATCGAATATTCAAACTCTTCAGACGTTCCCTGGCTAGATACAGGAATCGAATCTGGAATTAGTCGTCAACAGATATGCCCTGACTGGATACAAGAATCAAATCTTCAAACTCTTCAGACGTGCCCTGGCTAGATATAGGAATTGAATCTGGAATTAGTCGTCAACAGATATGCCCTGGCTGTTTACAGGAATTGAATCTTCAAACTCTTCAGACGTGCCCTGGCTAGATACAGGAATCGAATCTGGAATTAGTCGTCAACAGATATGCCCTGGCTGGATACAGGAATCGAATCTTCAAACTCTTCAGACGTGCCCTGGCTGGATACAGGAATCGAATCTGGAATTTCTTCATGCAGATATGCCCTGGTTAGATACAGGTGTCGAATCCACAAGTAACCGCTCACAGATATGCCCTGGCTAGATACAGGTATCGAATCCGGAATTGCGACAGTTGATAGTAATCATCTTTGTATTGACCCTTTTCCTGAAAAGGCAAAACATTAGTTGTATGCAATGCCATGATGTATGAAATGCGTGATGTTCTCAAAATAAATGAGATTGTATGTTCATGATGCGTATGTGAATGCTATAATGTATGAAGATGTGATGTCTATGAATGTATTTTTGTCTAGGAAAATAAATCCTTGACGGATGCCGGGAAGTCAAATCCTGGGCTGATGTTGAAGAGTAGAGTTCTTCGTCTCCGCTGGGGATGATGGTTGCGGGAATAAACCTGTAGGAGGAGATGACTCCGTTGAGGAATAAACTTTGCTGGAGAGATTACTCTGCGGGGAAATACTCTATGAGGAGAGATACTTTGCTTAGGTTTGAATGATAACTCCGCTGGGGATTCCATTGATAAGCTTTGTTGAGGAATTTGATGAACTCCGCTGGGAATAGGAAGAACTTCGCCGAGGACGATCTTTCCGCTGTAATTAGCTGAGGATAACCCAATTATAGGCTCTAGTGAAGAATAACCTTTGAATAAATCCGGGGAAAGATATGTACTCTGCAGGGAATAAGCTTCCAGAATCTACTGGGGATAAGCTTCCCACTGGGGAGATTGATTCAACTCTCCTGGGGGGACTTTGGACTGCACTGGGGAATGGCTCCACTGGATGTCCAGTATTCCGCCGGGGAACAATCTTAGATCAAGACTGCCGGGGATGCTTGCTTGGGAATATCTGTATACTCCGCTGGGGAATATTGAGATCTTCTGGGGATACCCAACTTCCTTAAGGCTGACAATAGGCTAACTCTGCTTGGGGAGAGTATCGCTGACTTGCTGGGGATACTGTGCCTTCTCTGCTCGGGGGAGAGTATGGCTGCATCTTATCTTACTCGGCAGGGAGTGAAGGTATCTGGGTTACATTCTTCAGCCGAACTTACCTTGGTACCTTGGTGGACAGAGCAACTAGATCGCTTAGACAACTCATTATTGCCCCTGTTTCTGATGTCACCTGTAATTAGTCCTTTGTTTCGCATGCAAATATTTATGAGTTAGCAATTAGTGTCAAATGCATATATAAAAAATGAACATTGGACGTTCTTTGCAAAACAAAACAGAAAAAGGAAAATAATTGGCAATTTATCTGAAAAGTGAATTTGTATTGATTTTTGGAATTTGCCTGTAAATAGGCGTTTATGTACAAGAGGCTGACGTCCTAGTAAGAGAATGCCGCTGAATAACATAGAGTTTATACAATTTTGTGAAAAGGAAAACAAAACAGCTATGTGAAAGGAATAATCCCACTGGGTTCCAACTCTGCTATCGCCTTTATGTCTTCAAGCGTCTCATCACTTGGCTGCTTAGTTGAAGATGAAGCTGAATGATCGATGCCGTCTAAACCTGATATTTGATACCAGATTCTGGATGCAAGGTGATTCAATGAGACATAGTATTACGCTTTAATCCCTAACTTTTGCCTGGACCGCCCTTTCGGGTTTTCAGTCCACCGGGATACCCATTTTTGCCCAAGCCGCCTTTTCAGGTTTTCGACTTGCCGGGTGTACAGATTTTTTTCATTTTTCATCCCTTATTTTTGCCCGAACCCTTTTGGTTCGCCGGGAAGCCCTTACTTTTGCCTAGGTGTGTCAACCTAGCGGGTCTTCAATTCATGCGTAGTATCTTTTTACTATGTCTACATTGGCGGGGTGAGGAAGGTCGTCACCATCCATGTTGGTTAGAATCATGGCTCCTCCTGAGAAGACATGTTTAACCACAAATGGCCCTTCGTACGTAGGGGTCCATTTTCCCCTGGGATCACTTTGAGGAAGAATGATGCGCTTGATTACCAGGTCCCCAACTTGATACTCTTGTGGTCTGACTTTCTTGTTAAATGCCCTGATCATCCGTTTTTGATACGTTTGACCATGACAAATAGCAGTGAGTCTCTTTTCGTCAATTAGGTTTAACTGATCAAGTCGAGTCTAGATCCAGTCATCTTCGCTCAAGCCTGCATCCTTCATTATCCGGAGAGAGGGTATCTGGACTTCAATCGGCAAGACTGCCTCCATGCCATAGACCAAGGAAAAGGGGGTTTCCCCGGTTGACGTTCTCGCTGAGGTACGGTACCCATGAAGAGGAAACGGTAACATCTCGTGCCAATCTTTATAGGTCACTGTCATCTTCTGCACAATCTTTTTGATATTCTTATTAGCTGCTTCTACAGCCCCATTCATCTTCGGCCGATAAGGAGAAGAGTTGTGGTACTGTATCTTGAATTGCTCGCAGAGCTCAGTGATCATCTTGTTATTGAGATTGGTACCATTGTCCGTAATGATCCTCTCAGGGACACCGTAGCGACAGATCAGGTTATGTCGAATGAACCATGCCACGATGTTCTTGGTTACGGTAGCGTAGGAAGCTGCTTCAACCCACTTTGTAAAGTAATCGATCGCCACCAGGATGAAGCGATGCCCGTTGGACGCCGTAGGTTTGATCTCGCCGATCATATTAATGCCCCACATTGCAAAAGGCCAAGGTGCAGTCAAGACATTCAGAGGGACTGGAGGAACGTGCACCTTATCAGCATAGATCTGGCACTTATGACATGTCCGAGAATGTTGGTAACAATCGGCTTCCATTGTGGACCAGAAATATCCTGCCCGAAGGATTTTCTGCACCATGGTGTGTCCACTGGAATGCGTTCCGAAGGTACCTTCATGTAGTTCTGCCATGATCCTTTCTGCTTCAGTCTTATCCACACAACGCAGTAAAGTTGAATCATGGTTTCGCTTGTAGAGAATGTCGTTGCTGAGGAAGAACTTTGCTGCGAACCTTCTCAGAAACTTCTTGTCATTGACAGATGCACCCTCGGGATATTCTTGAGCTTCCAAGTACCTTTTCACTTCATGATACCAAGGTTTTTTCAGTTACCACCTCAGCCTCAAGATCACAGCAATATGCAGGTTCGTCCAATTTCCAAATAATGATCCGGGGAGCTTCGTTATCCCATTTGACTTTGAACATAGAAGACATCGTAGCCAGCGCGTCCGCCAACTGATTCTCCTCTCTTGGGAAGTGTTCAAAAGTTATCTCCGTGAAATGGGGGATCAATGTCAACACACATTCTTTGTAAGGAATAAGGTTTGGGTGTTTCATATCCCACTCGCCTTTGATCTGATTGATCACGAGAGCAGAATCTCAGAAGACACTCAGAAACTTGATCCTTAAGTCAATTGCAGCTTGAAGACCCATGATACACGCCTCATACTCCGCCATGTTGTTGGTGCAGTTGAAGCATAGCCGGGCAGTAAGTGGAGTATGAGTGCCTTTTGGGGATATGATCACAGCTCCAATACCGTTACCCAAAGCATTGGAGGCTCCGTCAAAGTGCATAGACCATCGGGATCCTTCCTCAGGTCCTTCATCCGGTCCAGGTACTTCACAATCAGTCACTACCATGATGTCCTCGTCTGGGAACTCAAAGTTCATAGATTGGTAGTCATCCACTGCCTGGTGTGCCAAATGGTCTGCCAATACACTTCCCTTGATTGCTTTCTGAGTTGTGTACTGGATGTCATATTCCGTCAAGATCATCTACCATCTTGCTATTCTTCCGGACAAGGCGGGCTTTTCGAATATGTACTTGATTGGATCCATTTTTGAAATCAAGAGAGTAGTGTGAGTCAACATATACTGTCTCAGCCGGCGAGCAGCCCATACCAAAGCGCAGCAAGTTTTCTCGAGCAGTGAGTATCGGGTCTTACAGTCGGTAAACTTTTTGCTAAGGTAATAAATGACATGCTCTTTTCGGCCAGACTCGTCATGCTGCCCCAGCACACACCCCATTGAGCTGTCGAGTACTGTCAAGTATAGTATTAGAGGTCTCCCTTCAACCGGTGGCATAAGAATGGGTGGTTCTTGGAGATACTCCCTGATTCTGTCGAAAGCGGCCTGACATTCATCGTTCCAACGTACTACTTGATCTTTCTTCAGCAGCTTGAAGATTGGTTCACAGGTAGCAGTTAGGTGCGAGATGAATCGGGCAATGTAGTTCAGTCGTCCTAGAAAGCCTCTGACTTCTTTCTCTGTCTTGGGAACTGGCATCTCTTGTATGGCTTTAACCTTGGCAGGGTCCACTTGAATACCTTTGTCGCTCACGACGAAGCCTAGCAATTTTCCAGATCTTACCCCGAAGGTGCACTTGTTCGGGTTCAACCTTAGCTTGTACAACTTCAACCGGTCAAACAGCTTCTGTAAATGGTCAAGGTGTTCCTCCTCAGTTTGAGACCTTGCAATCATATCATCGACGTATACTTCAATCTCATGGTGGATCATGTCATGAAATAAAGCAACCATGGCACGTTGGTAGGTTGTTCCAGCATTTTTCAACCCAAAAGGCATGACCTTGTAGCAGAAGGTGCCCCACTGAGTAACAAAGGTAGTCTTTTCCATATCTTCAGGAGCCATCTTGATTTGATTATATCCTGAGAACCCATCCATGAAGGAGAATACCTTATGTTGAGCAGTGTTGTCCACTAGAACATCGATGTGAGGTAGAGGGAAATCATCCTTGGGGCTCACCCTGTTCAAATCCCTGTAATTAACACACATTCTGACCTTACCATCTTTCTTCGGCACTGGAACCACGTTGGCAACCCACTGAGGGTAAGAAGTCACTGCTAGAAACCCGGCATCGAATTGTTTCATAACCTTAGCTTTGATCTTCTTGGACATCTCTGGACGCATACGGTGGACCTTCTGTTTAACCGGAGGGCAGTCTTCCTTGGTAGGCAGGTGATGAACCACAATGTCAGTATCCAACTCGGGCATGTCTTCGTAGGACCAGGCAAAGATTTCCACATAATCATGCAGCATCTGAATCAACCGTTGTTTCACACTAAGCTCTAGGTTGGCACCAATCTTGACTTCCTTCCTGTCTGTCTCAGTACCCAGATTTACCGTTTCCACTGGCTCTTCATGTGGCTGAATGGCCCTCTCTTCCTGGAGTAGCAGTCTTGCAAGCTCACCAGGCACTTCGCAATCATCTTCACCTTCGTCTTCGGCTAAGTTGATCGGATTTTCGAAGTCATAACTGGCAGTAGCAGAGTCGTTACTAGTGAGATCCAGAGTGGATTGAAACCTGTATAGGTGAGTGTGTGTAAATATAGCTGTTTTGCGATATATAAAGAAAGAAAGGGAGCACAAGATTCGAAATGCGAAAAACGTCCAATGTTTTTATTCATGATATATGGAAATGACAAGTAATAAGCCCTCACAAATGAAGCCATGGTGCCCCGGGTAAGACACCGGGCCATAAAGTTTCAAATTATTGTTCGTTACAAATTTAAAAACAAAGGAGTTCATTACTGAGTAACAAAAGTAACAGGTATGAAATCTTTGGCAGTCCAATTGTTCAGTCCACCGTCGGTCGTCGGGTAGATCCAGCTATCAAATTCAGATTCCTCCGCATCGCCTTCAATAGCATTCACTCCCGGGTTGGTGATGAATACGGGAGGTCTTCCAATCCTTGCTTTACGTACAGCCCTCTGAGCCTCTGCAGTGAAACCCAGCCCAAACTTGTCAGTCTTCAGAGTAAAATCAGGAAGTCGGCCCCAGTTTGCACACTCGCCTTTCTCAACCACAGCCCGAGCATCCTTCAAGGAAGCCATCTTCAAAGGAGAATTATCTTCGGTCACAGTCTCTGCTGCTGCCAATGTTGGAGGCACCTCTTCAAAATGTTGAAAGGGGGTCTCAATGAACTCCCCGTCCATCTCTATATACCGGAATGAGTTAAGATGGCTAACCATATATTCTTCCTCCCCTTGCACTGTAACAATTTTCCCTCTGACCGGGTACTTAAGCTTTTGATGTAGAGTGGAGGTCACGGCTCCAGCCTTGTGGATCCAAGGACGACCCAGTAAACAAGAATAGGATGGTCGGATGTCCATCACATAGAATGTTGAGTCAAAGACTTGAGAACCAACCCGGATTGGAATGTCCACTTCACCATGTACCATCCTCTTCGACCCGTCAAAGGCCCGGACAATAATGTTACTAGGCTTCAACTCCAAACCCTCACAATCCAACCTGTCTAAGGCTTTCTTGGGCAGTACGTTCAGTGAAGAACCGGTGTCTACCAACACGTGGGCAAGAGTAGTGCCCCTGCATTCAATGGAGACATGCAGGGCATCGTTGTGGTTCTTTCCTTTGGCGGTCAGATCAGCGTCAGAGAAACCCAGACCATTATCAGCGGTTAAGTTGGCCACACAATCAGTAAATTGATCAGCAGACGTTTCTTGTGGCACATGGGCCGTCTTCAGGAAGGAGATCAGAGCCTTGGCATGGGCATCCGAACACAATAACAGTGATATCATAGAGATCTTAGAGGGGGTGTGCCCCAGCTGTTCAACGATGTTGAAATCACTCTTCTTGATAATCTTAAGGATTTCTTCCATCTCTTGCTGGGAAGCTTCAACATTAACAGTCTTCGGTGCCTCCATCTGGGCAGGCACATCAGCAATCCTTTTGCCCCGAGTGTCAGATGACTCGGCAGCAGGGGTAGAAACTTGATCAGGAGGGGAAACAGGCACACTGGCAGGTGTGATAACAAGAGGCCTCTGAGTAGCAGGAGGTGCAATATCAGGCGAGAAGAGCCTGCCACTGCGAGTAACTTTAGCAGGACCGGTGATGTTACTGATGCTGGTACTAGTATTGAACTCTTGTTTTACTCCGAGCACATAAAAATCTGCCCCATAGTGCCACGGGACAGCCTTGTCAGATTTATAGGGGAGGGGCCCCGGAACAGTAATGATGATAGGTGCAACAGACATGATTTTGACAGGCTTCCTCGGGGGAGCCTTGGTAGGATTGTTGAAAATGGTGACAACGGATACTTCTTCAGTAGGAATAACAGGAACAACAATCTTCTTGAACAAGATCTCTTTGCTATCCATCAGGTTTTGGACGCCTGACTTCAGCAACGGACAACCAGTAGGTAAAACAACACATAGAAGGCAACCCTTGCTACAACCCGGAAATAAACCGGCTAGCAACAGGTTCCTTTTGACGGACAACAATGGAGTAACAATATCATCCACAAAGGTTACATACGGGTCTTCTTCAACAACATTCACTCCATGCTGGGGCATAGGAGCAGTCACAACATTGGGCCTTTCGGGCGCCTCAAACTGTATTTCCTTAGCATCGATAAGGTCCTGAACCTTATTCCTCAGGGCCCAACAATCATCAGTAGAATGCCCTGGGCTATCAGAGTGATAAGCACAGCGGGCGTTAGGATTGTACTTCAGAGAGGTTGTGTTTACCACCTTCGGAGCTTCTCTGACAGTTACCAAGTTGGTTGACAGCAGTTGCGGCAAGATCTGAGACAAGGTCATACTAAGCCGAGTGTATTCTCTTATGGGTCTCTCACCCCTTGGTTGGTTAGGTTGCCGAGGAGCGGCAGCAGGCTTTGAAATCACCACCGCGTTGACAGCTTGGCGGCGTTCTGGTTTATTTTGTCTTCTGGGACCATACACAGCACTAGCTTCCTTCTTGAAAGGCTTTTTTTCAGAACTTGAGGATGTACCTTTCTGTATCTTCCCCGATTTCATACCAGCTTCTATCCTCTCGCCAGTCAGGATGAGGTCTGTAAACCCTGCAGAAGAATTACCAATCAGGTGGTTGAAGAACGGCCCAGACAGGGTCCCCAAAAACATGTCCACGAGTTGACCGTCGGTCAACGGTGGCTGCACCCTGCCAGCCAGGTCCCTCCACTTTTGCGCATACTCTTTAAAACCTTTTCCCGATCCTAGCGACATACCCTGGAGTTGGGTACGTGTAGGAGCGAGGTCGGCATTGTACTGATACTGCTTATAAAAAGCAGTAGCCAAGTCCTCCCAGTTTCAAATACTGGCTCCATCCAGCTGATAGAACCACTCGAGTTGAGCCCCTGAAAGGCTATCCTGAAAGAAATGGATCCATAAGTTCTTGTCTGCAGTATACGGTTGGATCTTCC
Source organism: Vicia faba (assembly GCA_948472305.1). NCBI lineage: Eukaryota > Viridiplantae > Streptophyta > Magnoliopsida > Fabales > Fabaceae > Vicia > Vicia faba. The sequence goes on from OX451736.1 coordinate 280,477,504, forward strand.
GCACATAAGATCTGAGATGTAGCTTAGGGCAGGAAGCCCCGTCATACTTCGCAAAAGATGGTGCCTTGAACTTGTGTGGGATCACCACCCCAGAAGATAAACCCAGATCTCCAAAATCCAACCCAGGCACCTGTTGAATTTCCATGGCACTCAGATGATCCTCTAACTGCTTGTACCTGTCTTCAACGGGAGGGTACTGCTCATCATTGAAATCCGTCTCGTTGTTAGAGACCACAGGACTAGGAACCCTTCCCCCTTGGGGACTGCCTTTGCCTACGGAGGAAGCAGCTTGGTCAGCCTCATTTTGCAGTGTATTGCCAAACCTCCGTCCAGTGTTGAATAGTACAGTTCTCTTCTTCTTCTTCTTCACCAGCAGAGCCTTCAATTCCTCTTGACCTTGGGCTAAGCTCATGATCAACTCTTGGAACTGGGTGTTCTGGGCCTGGAGGGCCTTGATGGATTACTCAGTAGATGATTCAGGATTCATGATGACTGCTGAAATAAACAACGAAGAAGATTAAGCAACCTGTAGGAAAAGGGTACCTGTGATGCACATGATGAATGAAATGCGTATGAATTATGTTTTCAAATACAATCGGGAATCAACTTTGTAGACAAAAGGAACACACTTTATTAGATTTAAACTTTGGAATTTAAATTGTTCAAGAAAATTGCCCTTAGGTGTTACAAGAATGAAAATACTGAAAAGGAAATAAAGCTGTAAAAGAAATATCTAAGGCCCATCAATGCTCCCATGGCCTCCTCTTCTCAGTACGGATGTAGTCATTCAAGACCCGCTCGTTCTCCAACTGATTTGTCAGCTTCTGGATTTTCTGTTCTTGTTCATTGAACTTTTCCCGATAAGAATCCCGTTCTTCCTGTAGTTGCGCCCAAGACCTCTTTAGTGTATCAACATCAGTAGGTATCCGAGGAGGGAGAACAGTTGGAGGAACCCGGTCTCTATCAGGAAATTCAAGGATGATGGGTCTGACAGCTTCGTATGGCATACCTAACTTCTGAGCACGGATGCGGACCCATCTGTAGTAGGATTCCATAGGTAGAGAAGTCTTCGGTCCCAACTCATGTGGGTCAGCTTTGTGAATTCTGTCCCAAGCCTTGATGAATCTACGACGCAACTCGTCACTATCTACCTGAAACTCAAAACTGATGTGAGGCACCAATATCTCATGAGGCCCTGCTCTTCTGGCTCTTCCAAACTGACAGAGAGCTAGACATGGATTATAAGAGATTCCTCCTTGGGTACCAATCAAAGGAACATTAGGATATTCTCCGCAACGATCAATAACAGCTACCTCATCCAAACCTCTGAGAGTCCAAATGATGTCATTATCAGTGAGAGACATTAACCTATGAGCCCAGCCTCTTCCTTCTTTGTTCTTCAGCACGAACTTAGGGAGGTGAGAAATAAACCACCTCACTAACAAAGGAGTACAACACCACAGAGTTCCTCGTCTTCGGGCAGTACGAGCATAGAGTTGTTGCAGGATATCACCCAAGAGAGTGGGCACAGGGTTCCGAGACATGAAGATCCTTATGGCATTGACGTTAATGAAGTTATCAGGATTAGGAAACAAAACTAGACCATAGATTAAGAGAGCCAGAATGTCTTCATACGCCCTGAAGTCTAAGTCATTCCGGAAACTGTTAGCTTTACCAATCAGAAATTTGGCCAAGAAGCCCTTAACTCTGCTTCTAGTCACCCAGTTGTCCATTACCTCCTTGTTGGTCAAGGGAAGGTCTGCAACAATCTCCTCAAGCCTAAGAGTCTTTTCCCAACCAGTGAAGGGAGTCTGATCCAAGATAGGGATACCAAGCTAATCAGAGAATTCTTCCAGGGTAGGGACCAGCTGGAAGTCTTGAAAGGTGAAGCAATTATACAAGGGATCATAAAACTGGGTCAAGACACTCATCAATTGTTGGTCCCACTTTGAAGTGACTAAACCGAGAAGAGAACCATGCCTCTGGATGAAGGAAGCAGTATTTGGAATTCGGTCAACCAATTCTTTAAGCAAATCAGGTGGGTGAACAAAGTTGAGCCGGATAGTATTCCTTCGCACAGGCATCATAATGACCTACAAAACAGAGCAAAGATGAAACCCTCTTGTCTTTGAAATGGGTCAGTCCTTATGCAGGATGCATGCAATGGTATGATAGCATGATGTTATGATAAAGCACACCACAAATATTCACAAAGGCAAACATGATAAGGCACACAAGTCACACAAGACAGCCCTTAGAGTTTAGGCCAGCGTGAAGTTTGGGTACTACCCTCTTTCAGTTTCGTTGGTTCAGACCTGTCCTATCAAAAGTAACCGGGTTCTAGAGGATCCCAATATCACTGACTACCCTCAATCGGTCATAACTCCAGCGTCGCAATCTTTTCTTGCGGCCAGAACCATCGCGAGAGTTTAGCCTCAATGGGTGTAGCATACTGCTATTGTTCTATGGCCAAGTTGGGTCAAATTAGGGTTCTAAGGTCGGTTGGTGCTTAATGACTCCTCAGAAGACCCATATTCTCCTCGTTGCAACAAAAGGGATATCGGTACATACCAAGGTGCCACACCAATGTAGCCACTGCTTCACCCGTGTCGGTCTACGCCGGACAGGTCCCTCACAACTTATGCTACCTAAAAGGGTATCCCCTGATCCGGGTTAGGATCTATGAAACTCCAAGAAAATGCCCACAATAATAAAGCAAACAAAACATTCAATTGAAAACATAAGTATGATCTAATCCTAAGGTACACCTCACTTTACAATTGTCCCCAGCAGAGTCGCCAGTTCTGTGACCGGTGGAAATAGAACTGACTGTTTAAAGCTGGATCGCGTATGTCGCGGTAAGCAAGAGTCGCCACCGTCTTTTATGTTCTCCAACATGGAAAGGACAAAAGCACAACAAAATTCCTTATCGAGATGTTTCTCAGTTCGGGAGGTAGATTTATAGAAAGGGAAGGTGTTAGCACCCTTTCTATCCATGGTTATCCATGGGATCTTAGGTACTTTCTCTTATGTTTTCAAAAGATGTTTTCTTTTCAAATGTGAGTGGGTTTGAAAAAAGTTTCGTTTTTGAAAGATTTCTAAGTGACTCTTGTATCTGTCCTCAAGAGTGTTTGAAAAATTTGTTTTTGAAAACTTTTGAAAGTGTCAGTGTGAAAATATGTTTGGTTTGTTTTTGAAGAGAGCAAGTACCCATGAGTCATCTACCTACCCTAAGGAATTAGGTTGTGTAAGAGTCCTTTAGATAGTGTTATCCCACCATTGAGAGGTAGGTAGCACCATCGTTGGAGTTATTCGGGTCAATTCAATTATTAGGGACAATGTGGTCACCGAAGCAATAGTAGGACACCTTAGAAGTAACCCTAATGTCCTAGATCCTTTTTAATCCGAGGCAACCGTTTCGAGGCAATTGGATCTTAGACATAAGGGCGACCGCTAAAACACCCTATACTTGACGACCACATTCAAGGCAACGAGTGAGGCGTACTCTAGAAGTGGCATGTGCTTTGTGTGTTGTTTTCAGGTTAACATTTATCTTTGATCATGCAATTGTGAGCTACGAGTTGTTTTTAATTATCATACATTCTTTCATGCTTATTAACAGTTAGGAGTGCGGAAAATAAAATACGGAAAGGTAAAGCTACGCTATTACAAGGCGCGAGTCTATACATCGCCAAAAAACATAACCCGTTTTGATAAAGTGTGGAAAGTAAAGAAAGCAATAAGCCTAATTACTATTACATTCTGGAAGCAGTTACATAATAATCCAATAAATAATAATCATGCGCGAAAAGAAATTTAACCAAGACGTCCTAGGGTTTTTGACCCTTTTGAGAAATTATGAGTTTTTGTCCTTTTGTATTTAATTAAAATTAAACCTAAGTATTTAATTAATTATTTACAAGAAAGAAAAGAAAGTGTTTTTGTGTTTTTTAATATTTTAATAAAAAAAATAAAAATAAAGAAGCTAATAAGTCAAAAGAAAACCTAGTTCTAAGTTTATTTTAATTATTAATAAAAATGTCAAAGTTAACCTAATTTACTAAATTAATTAATTTATATTTTTATTTACAAAAATAATAATAATTAATAAATAATAATAATGGTAAAAAATATGAATGAAAATGCCAAACCCTAATTCTACATAATTTTTATTTATTGAAAAAAAAGGTGAAAATTAAGCCTAAATTAAACTAAGTTAATTATTAGTATTTATTTACAAAAAAATAATAGTTAATGAATTTAATAAATAATAAAATATATTAACAATTTTATGATTTCTGATTTTATTAGGAAAAATTAATTTGTTGTGAATTAATAATAGCAATTATAATAATTAAAGGAATTAAAAGAAAAGAAAATAAAATTGCAAACCAAGGGGGTATGTTGGCCCAAAGGGAGGTTTTTGTGAAGCAATTCTGGCCCAAGAACTCTAAGCCACGTTTGACTTCTGGAGTTGCCTATGCATGCGTTGACTGGAACACACCATGATTTTCATCTTCTGACTATTGGATGGATGCTGAGAGACACATGGCGCATCACTGGTTGACGTGCATGGTAGAACATTGGACATATGCTGCATTGGATTGTATTAGAAAAAATATGAAGAATTATACGGGGGACCTGGGAATCGAACCCAAGTCCCAATACTCCTTGCCTTAGTGCCTTTGCCAATTGAACCATGATGCGCGTTAGTTAAACAACTGGACAACAAATATTATATAAAAAAACAGCAAATATTATGATATAAAACAAAATAACGCGCGCCAAGTTTGAACCCACCAACCACATGTATCCACGCCCTTCGTCTTCTTCGTTTCCTGTAAAAAAATAAAACGAGATAGCGGGGGTTTTTAACCCCCACTAACTACAACAACGAAAAATAACGATTAGAGTTAGGGATAACATAAATTGAGCGTGAGGGTTGGGTTGAATTCGTCTGGCCTTGATGAATTTAACCATGCACGTTTCACAGTCCAATTTTTCCTTATGTGCAAAGCCCCAAAATTCAAGCTTCGAAACCCTAATGTTCTTCCATGGTGGTTTTCGATTCAGAATGCTATAACCAAATTGGATTATACCAATCGCTTCAGGAGGTCCCTATTAATGTAAATCAACCAAAAAAATGGATTAAAAGCGCATGAATAATGATATGCAATTTTGGAAAATAATGCAAACCGAGTGACTTGTTGTGAACGATTCTGATGGTGTTAGGGCTTGTTCTTGATGGCAACAGGCTCCTGGAGACTCAAACAAGGTGTTTTGATCAAGAAGAGGCTTTGAATTCGCCTGGAAGACTGATTTCAGTTTTGAACTTTTCTTGATTTTTTAGAATTTGATTATGGTGTTCTTGCAGCAGTTTCACGTGTGGGGTTTTAGGTTAAGCTTTAGTACATATAGCACAATAGAATTAGGGTAAATCTTGGCCCAACAATCCATGGCATTATGGTTTGAATGTGTGATTGCCAATCAAATCTTTTTCAATCTTTTTCCTTGATAAAACCTTGCCAATCATGGAGATTTTGAGGTCTTTGATATGTACACGAATTGCCAGCTTGCCCTAGCCTTATTTGCATCACAAAAGATTTAAAAATCATATCTTTTGAATTTTCCTACAATTAAAATCAATTAAATGAATTAATATTAATAAAAATTCAATTAATTAATTAAAAATAAGAAAATAAATCATTTTAAGTTCAATGGATCGTGCATAAGCCTTGGGCAAAGATTCAAGAAGGAATTTGAGGCCCATTAGCAAAAATGAAGTGTTTTAGGCAAAGTTGACTTTTGAAAGTTCCCAAAAATTTCCCAACTTCTCCAATGCATATCTTGCTCAATTTTGAAGCTATGAACATGTTCTTGGACATTTTGGAAAGGTCTTGAAGTACTCTAACCAATGACTTTGGTCCCATGTCATTTTGATTTACCAATCTCAAGTTATGGTCTTTGACTTAAAGTGCCTTTTTGTTGACTTTTGAAATTGACCTATAATATAGAAATTGATAACTTTTTGTGAGAGAATTTCTTGGACTTGGAGTGTGAAGATGAGTTGTAGGAAAAGTCATCCCCTTCAAGATGAGCATTGGATGGAATTTTTCTGATGAACCATAAAAAATTTATGCCCTGGTCAATTTGCAGTTGACTTTTTCAACTGTCCAAAAATAGAAACTTTTGCATCTTGATGATTTTTGAGCCATGCTTGAGGAATCATGATCAAGACTTGATCAAATGATGATTGTGGCTTCAAAATAGGATGTTAACCAAATTTTTTGACTTTTGACTGCCAAATGACCATTTTGCCCCTGCAGTTGACTGTGAAGCAATTAGGGCTTTTGACTGTGCAACTTGATGCTGTGAGTCTTGAAACTTGACATATGGATGTTTGACAATGTATATAGGCATATGGGACTTGATTGGACCCTTGGAAACCTCAACTTCCTTGAAAGAACCAAAACCCTAATTTTGACTGTGTTAGGAGGCAATTGGACTGTGCAACCCTTGAGAGATTTTGAACCATTTGGAGGTTGATCTTGATAAATCTTGAAGAATATGGGAGGGCAAATTTTGGGGTACAACACTGATCATAAATATTTACATGCGAAACGGAAGATGAATTACTAGTAATAGTAGAAACAGGGGAAATAAGAATTGTCCGAACTGTACAAGTTGCTCTGCCCACCAGGTACCAAGGTATATTCAGCTGAAGAATATGGATAAAATACTTTCACTCCCCGCAGAATAAGGAAGTAATGGTAGCTCTCCCAGCTGAGACTTGCAGCCATGTACAAATCAGCGACACTCTCCCCAAGCAGAGTTAGTCTACCATCAGCCCTAAAAAGGCTTGGTGTCCCCAGAAGGTCTTAATATTCCCCAGTGGAGTATAAGAATATTCTCCAACAAGTATAAGAGTATCCCCGGCAGTCTTAAAATTCCTCCACAGAGTATAAGAATGTTCCCCAGCAGCATACAAGATACCCCCAGTAGAGTTAATATTTCCCCAGCACGGTCTGAAAAAGCTTCCCCAACGGAGTTGAATCAACATCCCCAGTAGACTCTGGAAGCTTATCCCCTACAGAGCACAAATAAATCTCCCCAGCCAAATTCAGAGGGTTGTCCCCACAAGAGTCTAACAGGATTATCCCTAGCAAGTTGCAGCTGAAAGATCATCCCCCAGTGAAGTTCCTTCCTTTCACAAACAGGAATTCAATCCTCAACGGATTCAATATCACCAACAATGGTAATCCATCCCCAGTGGAGTTTATCATTGAAATCCCCAACGGAGTTTTATCAGCAAAATCCCCAGCGGAGTTTATCGTTAAAATCCTCAGCAAAACATCTCTCCCTCATAGAGTAATTCCCCACAGAGTAATCTCTTCACCAGTTTATTCCCCAACGGAGTTCTTTTCTCCTGCAGGTTTATTCTCACAATCATCTTCGTTCATCATCCCCAGCGGAAACGAAGAACTCAACTCTATTCTCCAGCAGCTCCGGGATTTATTTTCCCCAGCTAAAACATTATATTCACATACATCATGTACATGCATATACGCATCATACGAATACAATCTCATTTATTTTGAGAACATCATTGCCTGATCCATATCATGCATTGCATATGACTGACCTTTACCTTTCAGGAAGGATACATTTAAAGTTCTCAGTTACGTCGAAGATCTGACCGGTTCTTAAATCTCAATTGAATTACCGTCGGTTGAATTTCAGATAAGGTTCTCAATATCGACATCTTCCCTACGTCAAAGTGTGGACGAGTTCTATAACCTCAACGGTATACTACGTTGAACACTAGTCAGTTCCTAGATCTTGATGTTTTCCTCCGTCATAGTGTGGGCAAGTTCTCTAATTTCAATGGTATACTACGTTGAAGACCAGACTGTTCCTAGATCTTGATGAAGATGTTTCCCTACGTCATAGTGTGGACGAGTACTATAACCTCAACGGTAAACTACGTTGAGCACTAGTCAGTTCCTAGATCTTGATGTTTTCCTTCGTCAAAGTGTGGACGAGTTCTACAATCTCAACGGTATACTACGTTGAAGACCAGACAATTCCTAGATCTTGATGAAGATGTTTCCCTATGTCATAGTGTGGACGAGTGCTATAACCTCAACGGTATACTACGTTGAGCACTAGTCAGTTCCTAGATCTTGATGTTTTCCTCCGTCATTGTGTGGACGAGTTCTCTAATTTCAACGGTATACTACATTGAAGACCAAACAGTTCCTAGATCTTGATGAAGATGTTTCCCTATGTCATAGTATGAACGAGTGCTATAACCTCAACAGTATACTACGTTGAACACTAGTCAGTTCCTAGATCTTGATGTTTTCCTTCGTCAAAGTGTGGACGAGTTCTACAATCTCAACGGTATACTACGTTGAAGACTAGACAGTTCCTAGATCTTGATGAAGATGTGTCCCCCCAATTGAATTATGGACAGGTTCTTAAGACTCAGCCGAGGCATTCTCTCAGTTGAAGTACAGGCAAGTTCCTAAATCTCAACAAAAGTTAGACTTCCCCAGCGGAATCTTCTGCAAACAACAGGTATGCAAGTTCTCGCTAAGGAATCTCTTATGCGATCGACACTCCTGCAGATGGCATCTGTAAGCCCATCCTCCTACCAAGAATCACCAAATGGCATCTGTAAGCCCATTCCCGACATCACAATGCTGATACTACACCATGCGACTGCAAATTTCTGGGCACTCTAGTGTTCAATTATCTTCCACCTTCGGATCACGAAAGGCTCGAAAGCCAATCTATATCCTCAGGTTTAATAAAATTGAACAGGGGCAACTGTTGTACCCCAAAATTTTCCCTCCCATATTTCTCAAGACCTTTCAAGAATAATCTCTAAGTGGCTCAAGATTGCTCAAGAGTTGGACAGTCAAATCACCTCCTAAGGAAGTCAATTCAAAATTAGGGTTTTGTGTTGCATCAAGGTCCTTACATAAAAATTACCTCAAGTGCTTCTCAATGTCCTAATATGTTCTCAAGTTCATCCATACCAAATTTCAAGCCTTGCAGAGGAAGTTTGGTCAGTCAATTGCTCAAGAGGTCCAAAAATCGATTGTGCTAGGGCAAAAGTCAACTGTGACCTACAAATAGTCAAACCTCAAGATTTTTCGTCAAAATTCTCATTTTGAAGAATAATTCATCATTTGATCATGATTCATCAAGGATTTCTCAAGATTCATCAAGATTCAAAAGTTGCTAAATTAGGGTTTTGGAGGAAAAGTCAACTCAACTTTGACCAAGCATAACTTTCTTATACTTTATGAGAAATGATCCATCCAAAGCTCATTTTGAATAGGATGAAATTTACTAAAATCCATCTTCACACCCCAAGATCAAGAAATGCACTCACAAAAAGTTACAAATTTGGACATTATAGGTCATTTTTGAAAGTCAACAAAAACACATTTTTTGCCAAAGCTTATAACTTGAGAATGTAATATCAAAATGAGATTAGACCAAAAGGTTTGTTTAGAGGACATCTCAAGGGTTCTAAAAAGTCCAAGAACACCTCCAAAAGTTCAAAATTGAAGAAGTTATGCATTGTTGAAGTTGGGCATTTTTCCAAAATTGCCAAAAGTCAACTATCCCCAAAACTTCAAATTTTGTCAAATGGGCCCACTTGTTTCCACTTGATTTGATCTTGTCACACCACACACGTGTCCTATATTCAATTTCATGACCAATTATTAATTTTTTCTATTTTATTTGATTTTTATTGATTTAATTCATTTTTAATCAATTTAAATCAAAATAAAATCTCAATATTAATAACTTGTGATCTTTTTGATTGATACAACTTTCAATTAACATCATGAACACAATAAAATTCGTGCCAAGCCATATCATGCACAAAATCTTGGATTTGGAAAGAATTTGAAGGCCTTTCATGGAAGATCAAATCATATCTTCAATCATCAATTTACATGGATTCCAAGCCCAAGATTTAACCTAATTGTTTCTATGATACATACACAACATGAAACACACCATACACGACCTGAAAGCTTCCCAAATCAAGAAACCAAAAACTGAAAAAAGCTTGGAAAAAGTGGAGATCGAAATCTTGTTTGGAGTCCAATTCAAGGCAAAAGCTCAACGTAGCCTTCTTGCCTGACGTCCACTGAAGCCAAAGCCATCAGAATCAAGCCCTCTCATCGCCTAAAATGCACTGTAAGTACTCATGAACATGCCTCTGAACACGAAAACATAACCTCTTGTTCTTGCATCCTTTTGCCAAAATCTTTGCACAATCATGATAATCGATCCATTTAGAACGTTTCTGCATTATTTAATTTTGTTTTCATAGCCTATAACCCTGTGCCCGAAACTAGGGTTTTCGTTTCTTGTTTTTAGGCATTTTTGATACAGGAAAAATCAAGACAAACGGTGACCATGGTTGTGTTCAGGGAGGAGAGACGAACATGTTGGTGGTTTTAGTTTGCATTTATATGGCCTGGAATTTGTTTTAGGAGTGAGCCATGGATTTAGCTGCGGATAAAATCCGCAGGTAAATATCCAGGCTTTTCAACGAAGAAGACGACTAGGTGTCTTCTCCCTATTGGTTGATTTAAATATTCGCGCTATTTGTTTTTATTTTCCAGGCATAATGTTTTGTTTTATATATAATATTTGTTGCTTATTCCAATAACAAATTGAAGGGTTTGTTGAGTTGGCAAGTGTGCTGTGTAAAATCCAATGGGACCTGGGTTCAAATCCCAGGTCCCCCAAATTGCTTGTTATATTTTTTCAATAGGTATTCTCATACAGCGTCTAAAGCATGGTCTACCATGTGCCTCAGGTCTCAACATGCCAGATGGCCTCTAGGCCAAATCTCAAGGCCTAGATTGGATGTGTACCATACACTCAAGTTAACAGGCGTGCAGGGGATGGCAAAAGTCAATCAGGCCAACGTGAATGAGCCTCTCAAAATGCTGATCAAACCCTCCATCTGGGCCCAAACCCCCCTGAGTTTGATTTTTTTATTTCTTTCATTATTTTCTTATTTTATTTATTGTTATTTGTTTTGTTATTTTTAATCAATAAGCAAATAATTAATTTTCCTCATAAAATCAAAAAAACCAACAAATATTATTTTTATTCATTAAAATTAAATTCATCACTTTTATTTTTGTAAATAAATATTAATCAATTAATTTAGTTTTTAATTAGGTATTATTTTAACATTTTTACAATAATTAAAATTAATGTAGAATTAGGTTTTTATTAACATTAATCCATTTTATTTTATTTCCTTAAATATTCAAAAACCCAAAAATATTTTAATTAATTAATTAATTAATTTTGACCTAATTTAATTTTCATTTAATTCAAAAAATAACAAAAAAACATGCTTTCTTTTCAAAAAGGGTCAAAACCCTAAAAAATACGCCGATTTAATTTTCTCGCACGTGTATCATTTTATCCAATATTGTAATTGCTTCCGGTATGTAATAGCCTTTAATTAGGACTTTAATTATTTATCGCTTTATTTTATTTTCCACAATTTAAATTAAAGGGTTTGTTTTTGGCGATGTAAATACCCGACGCCTTGTAATAGTTTAGATTTAATTTCCGCAATTTAAATTCCGCAACTATTAACTGTTAGATGTTTGATAATAGGGAATGCATGACAAGATCAAATGTATGAACTTAAAATCGACATAGCTCACCCATGACATGTACAAAGATAAAAAACTGGAAAACAATACACTCGCACATGCGCACTCTTAGGGTACACCTCACTTGGTTGCCTTCGAACGTGGCCATTGAGTATAGGAAGTTTTAGAGGTCGCCCTCTTGTCCAAAGATCATAAGTTGCCTCGAAACGGTTGCCTCGGAAAAAATGATCTAAGACATTAGGGTTACCGCTAAGACGTCCTAACATTGCTTTATTGACCACACGTCCCTTAATCGAATTGACCCGAAAACTCCAACGACGATGCTACCTACTCATCAATAGTGGGCTAGCATTATCTAAAGGACATTTGCACAGTTTAATTCCCTTTTCGAGTAGGTAGATGGTTCTTAAGTACTTGCTCCTTTTAAAAACAAAACAAAACTTTTCGCACTTACACCCCTTTCAAACAAAAACTCTTTCAAACCCACAAACACAAAGAAAATCAAATTTTGAAAACACAATGAGTAAGTACCTAAGAGCCAATGGATAACCATGGATAGAAAGGGTGCTAATACATTCCCTTTCTATAATCTACCTCCCGAACCTGAGAAAAATCTCGAAAAAGGAATTTTTCTGTGCTTTTTTCCTTTCCTTGTTGATAAAATAAAAGACGGTGGCGACTCTTGCTTACCGCGACATTTTACAAAAACAAATGCAAAACGCAAACCAGCATTCCAAAAACAGTTAGTTCTCTTCCCACCGATCACAGACATGTATCACATAGGTGATCTTTTGTAAATTTTATTTTAGGTAGACCAATCACTAAATCTTTTATAACTATTTTATTAAGCAGATCAAAGTTGATATGTGCCAAACATCTATGCCAAAGCCAAGAGTCTTCATCCTCGGTGACAAGACATGAGAATTATTCAAGGATAATTCTTTTAAGTCTAGCATATATATGTTATTAACCCTCACACCATTAAACATGAAATCCTTATTTTCGTTATGTTCTATTATGCAACAATATTTGGCAAAAGTTATCTTATACCCATTGTCACACAATTGACTAATGCTAAGAAGGCCATGTCTAAGGCATTCAACTAACATAACATTTGAGATAGTAATAGCTAAGGGATTATCTATACTACCTTCTCTGAGTATAACACCTTTGTTGTGATCACCATATGATACAAATCCTATTTTCTTCGCCATAAAGTCACGGAAAAGGGAGATATCTTCCATCATATGTCTTGAACATCCACTATTGAGAATCCATTTTACCTTCATAGCATCAAGACACTCAAGCTACATAATTAAACAAAAGTGGTAGGTACCCGATTCTCATTGGGTCCTTGGGAGTGAGTGAAATAATTGATGCATTTGTGCAACATTGAGAATTGCCTTTAGGACTAAAAAGCACCTAAATTTTCATTTGTCTTTTTTTTGTAACAATAGTGAAAAACGACTCATGATGAATTTTACTTTTTCTATTAGACTCCTTCTTAATAAATTATAATTTTTATTAGGCTTTTCAACCTTTGAAGAATTAATGGCAAAATCATCACGAGATTGTGATGCCTTATCCACTTTAGCTTTAAGAGTACTCAATTCTTGTTGCCAAATTTGACAAGTTTTACAACCGAACCGACTAGGTTCCCTTTCCTCATACTTATATTTTTGATCATCCATTATAGAACACTTTAATGCTTCAAATTTTTTTTGTTTCTTTAACTTTTGCTTCCAAGCATGTAAAAACTTTTTCATTGGAAACAAGTTTCCGAGAAGCGCGTAATGATTCTTTTTGTACGTTATCAAAAACAATTTTCAACTCTAAAAAGGAAAACTTATCACTATTAGCATATTTAGAATGACTTACACTCTTTTTTTGCCTTGACTGTGATTTTCCATTAAGGAATAGTTTACCTCTTCATCGTTATCACTTGAGATTTCATTGCTTGAAGCATCGTTATAACTACCCCAAGCAACATAGGCCTTTCTATAATTCTTAGAGTTGTTTCTTTGGCCATTTCCTTTCTTGTTGATAAGAGATGTACACTCCGATCTATAATGACCCGACTTTCCGCGTTCATAGCATATATATTTTCCCTTATCCTTTTTGTTGCCTTCATGTTTAGAGGATGTGGATTGTATTATAAACTTCACAAGATTATTGTTGGAGTGTTTGACACCATTCTTTTGAATGTATCGATTGTATTTCCTCACAAATAATCCCATTTGTTCATCATGTGAATTCTCTTTATCACTAGATTCATTATGATTAGTGTGCTACTCCTTTGAGGACTTTGAGATTGAAGCCTTGAGAGATTTATACTTCAACACTTCTCCTTAACTCCCCCCTTTTCCTATTTCTTTTTCTCAAGATACTTTTCATGTTTGTCCAGGAAATTGAGTTCTTACTCGTGTTCTTCTAACTTTCAAAACAAGCGATGAGATCAAGTGTTGCAAGATTGTTGGCTTCCTTGACCGTGGTGACCTTTGGTTTCCAATTCCTAGTAAAACATATCAACACCTTGTTAGTAGCTGTTTTACCCAAAAATTTGACCTCTCATTTTACTCAACACATGCCCATTGAGATCCTTAAGTTGCTCAAGGATGCCCAAGAGTTGACCAGACAAGCTCTCTCCTAAGGCAATGTACCTCAAACTAGGGTTTCCATTTTCATCAATATGGGTGAGCTCCAAAGACCTCATATGCTCTCCATGGTCCTAATATGTTCTCAAGACCCTCCATGTCAAATTTCAAGGTTTGTACAAGAAGTTTGCTCAGTCAACTACTCAAATGCTTGAGAATCGACTGTATTAGGTCAAAAGTCAACTGTGGCCCACATACAGTCAAACTTCAAGATTTTTGGTCAACATAAACATTTTGAAGTTATATCCATCATTTTATCAAGGGTTGATCATGATTACTCAAGGAATTCCCTAAATTCATCAAAACCCAAAAGTTGCTAAATTAGGGTTTCTAAAAAAAAGTCAACCAAACTTTAACCAAGCATAACTTCCTCATACTTTATCAGAAAGTTTCCATCCAAGGCTCATTTTTAATAGGATGAAATTACATACAATTCATCTTCATCCCTCAAGTTCAAAATATGAACTCACAAAAAGATATGAATTTCCACATTATAGGTCCTTTTGAAAAGTCAACAAAAACACTTTTTGGGTCAAAGCTTCTTAAATGAACATGGAAGACCCAATTGAGATGAGACCAAGAGCGTTGTTTAGGGGACATCCTAAGCTTTCTAAAAAGTCCAAGAACACCTCTCTAGGGTTAAAATTGGAAGATATATGCCTTGTCAAAGTTGACCATTTTTGTAAAATTGCCAAAAGTCAAATGTGCTCAAAAATGCATTTTTTGCCAAATGAGCCTAACTTTTTATGCTTGCACCTCACTCATAACATGGTCCACGACCCACATATTCACACACATGTTATTTTATTCATTATTTATTTTATTTTTATTTTTTATTATTAAAAATTCAAATTAAATCAAATAAATGACAAATAATAGCAAAGATTTGTTTTGATCTAATTTTTGGACGAGCTCACAAGCTAATTATGTTGACATATCAAAATCAAATCGAATCAAGGTGGATTGGCATAAGAATGTCATGAGTAGGCCTAATTTGGAAACAAATCATACAAAGAAAGGATGAGATCAAATCTTCAAAAGTGCAAAGATACCAACTGGTTGTATAACCCTAATTCACTTAGGGATATATAATGAATAAGACCAAGCACAAAAACAAGGGCTAGCAGTCGTGAAAAGCACAGAACAAAACTCAAAAAAATTGCAAGAAAGTGAGAGATCATTCTTAGACTTAGAGGTTGATTCAGGCCATTCTAAAACTGCCAATAGACTCCTGGACATCTCCAGAACGTGTCTCGATCAATTACAAGCATTTGCACACCCATAATTGCAAGATAAAGACTCACGGTTTTCCCTCTTTTTTAAAATCGATTACTACAATTATCACATCATTAACACGTTTGAATGATATATTTGTGATTGTTTATGTGTTTGCAACACGACTGAATGGTTTAATTGAGTTTTTGATGCCTACATACGCATGTGCCATTGCTAGGGTTTTCATGGTCGTTTTAGGGCTTTTCCATACAGGTTGAATTGGCCAACGAAAAGGATATTATGATGTTCGTGGGTTCAAGACAAATTGAACCATGTAATTAGAATGTATTTATCATGCGTTTTGGTGATTTTTGAAGTTTGCAGGGCTATGGCTACAAACATTTGTCCGTAGGTAAAAGGCAGGAACCTAAGGCGGCAGATGAGGAGGAAGATGACAACGTGTCTAGCCACCACTGGCTGATTTGAATTTCGCACTTATTATTATATCCTGCCACTTTGTTTATATATTATATTTTGTTCTTGTTATACTAACAAATAAGAGAGATAGCCCAGATGGCTAGGCGCGCTGGTGTTGAATGTGAGGACCTGGGTTCGATCCCAGGTCCCAGCGAATTGCTTTATTTTATTTCTCCTTTGTAGATCTGGTGCTTCTCTTGGCCAAACGCCTACCATATGCCATCACCATCCAACCAATGGATCACAGCCTCTCCAGATCCAGTGCTCATCACTGAAAGAGCATGGTGCACTCTCAGGTCAGCACCACGTGGGATCCAGCATTGACTGGGCTGGCTGGCTTCATGGGCATGGAGATTTTCAACAATACACACCCCTTTTCATTCAGCAAGCAAGCCCAAGTATTTTTCTTTTATATCTTTTTTTCTTTTAATTTGTTTATTAAATATTTTCTTTTTTTTTTTGCAAAATAATCCAAAATCTTTTTTTTAAATAAAAAATCACAAAACACCAAAAATCACTTTTTTTCATAAAATATTTATTTTCTTTAATTAATTAGTTTAATTAAAAATTAGGTTAATTTAATTCCTTTTTTTGTAATTAAAATCAATTAGAAATTAGAGTTAATTTTATATATAATTAATCTTTCTTCAAAAAATAACTTAAATATTTTCTCAAATTAGATTTTTTAGGTTTTCTAATCGTCCTCGCATTTAATTCGTCGCGCGCATTTTAATTACCTTTTACTATTATTGTAATTGTTCCGAGTTTGTAACACTTAATTAGGTTTTAATTCTGCATTTTATTTTCAGTCAAAAATAATTATGCATCTGCGAAAGCCATGTAATAGCTAGAGCTTTAAACTTTCCGCATTTTAATTTCTACAATTATAAACTGCCTAGATGTATGCTAATAGGATTGTATGGAAAGAATACTTGAAAATTAAAACGGTAGAAAACCCTAAATGTGCAAAGACAAATTAACTGAAAAATTCACTCGCACATGCTCACTCCTAGGGTTTACTCCACTTCGGTTGCCTTCGGTTAAACGGTCATGAAGTATAGGGTTTGTTAGTGGTCTTCCTCTAGCCCTAAAAGATCTCAAATGACCCATTTGGATGTTGCCTCGGAAAAAGATCTTTAATGCTTTATGATGATTACTAACACCTCCTAACATTTTTTGTGACCGTATTTGTCCCTTCAAACGTCCCTTAAAACTCCAACGACGGTGCTACCTATTTCTTAATAATGGGATAGCGCTGTCAAAAGGAAAATGAACAGACTTTTTTTTTGAGTAGGTAGAAAACTTTTAAGTACTTGCTCAATCAATCAAATAAAACTTTTCACACAAACACTTTTTCAAAACAATTTTCAAAACAACTTCGTCACACCCTTGAGGACTGATACAAGGGTTATCACGAAGTAAACTTTTTTTCAAAAACAAGCACACACACAAGCAATTTTAAAAATGAGAGGGTACCTAAGGGCCCATGGAAAACCATGGATAGAAAGGGTGCTAACACCTTCCCTTTCTATAATCTACCCCCCGTACTCAGAAATATTCTCGAAAAAGGTTTTTTCTGTTCTTTTTCCTTTTCCTTAGTTGGATGAAATAAATGTCGGTGGCGACTATTACTTACCGCGACATTTTGTGAACAAAAAACGCAAAACGCAAACCAGTATAACAGTAGGTTCTGCCACCGTATCACAGAACTGGCGACTCTACTGGGGAAGTAAAATAAAGTGGGGTTTACCTTAGGATCTAGGTTATTTTAAAATTGCTTTCTTGTTTGTTTGCTTTATTCTTAAGGGGTTTTGCTTGGGTTACTATAGATCCTACACCCAGATCTGGGGGCACTTTTTAGGTAAACAACAATAGATCATGGAGACTGTACTGCATAGACCGATATGGTTTAAGCGATGGCTATGTTGGTGTGGCACTCTGGTTGGTACCGGTATCCTTCATGGGGAAACAAGGAGAATACGGGGCCGCCACGTGGTGTCGTGAGGCACTAACGGACCTTAGAACCTTAGTTGAACAAACTTGGCCATTAGAAAGTAGTGAGATAGCCGACCTCGGTATGGAGCTGAGGATTGGTTGATACCCGATGCTACACTCATTAAGATCATACTTTCGGGATATTTCGGCTGCAAAAAAGATTGCCTGAGCTGAAACAATGCCCGATAAAGGATGGTCAGTGATATTGAGAATATTTAGAACCCAGTTACTTTTTAAGACAGGTTTGAAACCAACTAAACTTCAAGAGGGTATGACCTTTAACCTCATGCAAACCTTAAACCTAAGGAATTAGTGTGATTTGTATGTGTTTTCTATACCTGTGGTTTATCATGACATCATGCATCATAACATAACATCCATTCTTATTGCCCTAACCATTTCAAGAACCAAGGGAATTTATCTTTGTTCTGTTTTGCAGATCATGGCTTCCGTTCGTAGAAACACTATCTGAATCATCTTTGTGAAGATACCTTCCCAACTCAAAGAGCTAGTATAAAGGGTTTCTGAAACTTCTGAGTTCACTAAGAGACATGGTCGACTTCTCAACCTGGTTACTTCAAACTTTGATGAAAAGATGATGAGTGTACTCTTTCAGTTCTATGATCCCAAGCACCACTGCTTCACCTTTCCAGACTATCAGTTGGTGCCTACCATGGAAGAATTCTCTTAGCTGTTAGATATACCCATCCTTGAATAGTTGCCTTTCACAGGTCTGGAGGAATTTCCTAAGCCAGAAGTCATTGCCTCAACTTTGCATCTGAAACGGGCCGACGTGGTATCCAATTGGGAAACAAGAAGCAGAGTCAAGGGTTTTCTAGCCAAGTTCCTGATAGACAAGGCCCAACTGTTTTGGGATGATATAGGTTTTCAGGCTTTTGAGGAGGTCTTGGCTCTTCTAATCTATGGGTTAGTACTATTCCCTATTCCAGAACCATTCATAGATGTGAATGCTATCAAGAACTTCCTCTCTCGCAACCCCGTTCCTACCTTGCTCGGAGATGTTTTGCACACTCTCCATACTCGTACCATGAAGAGAAGAGGGGTTCTCATATGCTGCATGCCATTATTGTCGAGGTTGTTTATTTCTCACCTCTCTAAGTCCGTACTGAAGAATGAAGAAGGTTTGGGTTGGTCACAAAGGATAATGTCACTTGCTCACATGGATACTCTCTGGTGTTCCCGATCTATGGAAAACACTACTATTATTGACGGTTGTGGGGAGTACCCTAATGTCCTGTTACTTGGCATTAGAGGGGGTATAACCTACAATTCTTGTTTAGCTCTGCGACAATTTGGTTACGCTCGAAGAGATGGTCCCCATGAGTTACTTATCGAGGGAATTGTATTCAACTATGAGGATGATGTTCAAGAGTATCGTCGGAGGTTCATACGAGCTTGGGGCATGGTAAACAGATCTGGAGCCAAGGCTTTGGGGCCAAATGCTTCCATTCTTATGGAACCTTACTTCCAATGGGTACGAGCTCGTGCCCAGAAACTAATGATGCCCTATAAGACCGTTCTACCAGTGATTGTTGAACCCACTACTGAAGGGGTATTCCTTACACGGTTCTCAATCCTGATATGCCCACTGATCTTGGAGAATTACAGAGGTCTTGGATTTAATTGAAGAAAGAGCGGGATACTTACAGGTATCAGTTCTATGCCCAGAAGAGGAAGGTTTTAGAGCTCACAAAGCAGCTCCATGAGGAAAGAGGACTCAATGTCTATCTCGGCACGAAGAGGAAGCATCCATGGGAATTTTGATTTTTTCTAGTTTCAGACTTGTTTTTAATTATAACGCCTAAAAGGCATTTGAACTTTAAATTCAACTAATAAAATCTTTGTTTCATTTTGGTTCGCAAAGTTAAATTTCCCAAAGTCTTTGAAATCATTGCATGCGCATCCCATTCATAACATTGCATGTATAAGTACCATTACAAGTTTCTCATATTCTTTGTTGTTTATTTCAGCAGAAATGTCTTCCGAACAAAGCATTAAGGATCTTCAGGCACAAAACGCCCAGTTCCAGCAAATGTTCATAAATCTGGCGAAAGGGCAGGAGGATCCGAAAGCCCTCATCCTGAAAGAGAAAAAGAAAAAGAAGAAGGCTGCCAGTATTCTGAATATGGGCAGAAGGTTTAGAGGGCCATTGAAGCAACGAGTTAATTTGACCTCTTCATCCAAGGAAGGGGAGAATCAAGAAGAAGAGACAAGGGAGAAGGATCCCAGTCCTGAAGTTTATGACAATGATACCGACTACAATGATTAGCAGTATCCTCCCACTGAGGATAGATACAAGCAGTTGGAAGATCGCTTGAGTGCTATGGAAGTCCAGAGGATACCTGAGTTGGATTTCGAAGAATTGGGATTGGTGTCGGGAGTGGTCATCTCGCAAAAGTTCAAAGCTCCAATTTTTGCAAAGTATGATGGGGTGTCCTGCCCAAAACACCATCTCCGCTCTTATGTAAGAAAGATCCATCCCCATAGCGCTGATAGAAATTTGTGGGTTCATTTATTTCAAGATAGTCTATTAGGGACTCATCTTGAATGGTTCTACCAACCAGAGAGATCCAATGTCCGAAATTGGGAAGATCTGGCCGCTGCTTTCTGAAAGCAGTATCAATATAACGCCGAGCTTGCTCCTACTCGTACTCAGCTCTAGAGTATGTCCATGGGGGCGAGTGAAGGTTTTAAAGACTATACACATAAGTGGAGAGACTTGGCTGGAAGAGTCCAACCCCCGTTGTCTGATAGGGAGTTGGTTGATATGTTTCTGGGGACGCTATCTGGTCCATTCTTCAATCATTTGATTGGCAGCTCGTCAGCTGGTTTCACTGAGCTGATTCTGACTGGAGAGAGAGTAGAGGCTGGGATTCAGAGCGACAAGATACAAAAGGATGCCTCTTCAAGTTCGTTAAAGAAGCCTTTTGCTGGTAAGAAGGAAGCCAGTGCCATCTATAGCCCGAGGGGCCAAAACAGGGCTGAACATCATCAGACAGTAAATACCGTAATGATACCTAGGCCTACAACCGCTCCATAATGCAACAATCAACAAAGGGTGGAAAGACCACAACGGCAGTTTATCCGAATCAATATGACATTGGCTGAAGTTCTACCTCATCTGCTGAGATCCAACTTGGTAACCTTGAAAGAGGCTCCCAAGAATCCGAACACTACATCTCCTCGATATAATCCAAATGCTCGGTGTGCCTATCATTCTAAGAGTCCTGGCCACGATACCAATGACTGC
Source organism: Vicia faba (assembly GCA_948472305.1). Lineage (NCBI taxonomy): Eukaryota > Viridiplantae > Streptophyta > Magnoliopsida > Fabales > Fabaceae > Vicia > Vicia faba. Next base: position 280,498,788 of record OX451736.1, read on the forward strand.
TGGGCTCTAAGAAATAAGGTACAAGATCTGATCGAAGCCAAGGAAATTTAGTTCGATGCTTCGGAAAAGCCCAATGTCATAAATGCTCCCATGCATCAGCACGATCGTGGAATTACTGTTGTTGATACCAACTTGTTTGTGACCTTGGTGGATGAAGTTTCTACTCATCTCATGACTATGAAGAAGAATTTGTTGTTGGCCGGTTTATTTCCGGGTTATGGTGAAGGTTGTCACATGTGTTCATTTCTACCTTCTGGTTTCCATTTGCTGAAGACATGTGTTCAACGCCTGATGGATAGCAAAGAAATTTTGTTCAAGAAAACTTTGGTTCCCGTTGTTCCATCTGAAGACATTGCCATTATAACCAATTCGCCAATCCTCCCAAGGTCTCCTCGAGAAGACTTGTTAGGATTACATCTGCTCCAAGAATCGCTCCGGTAATAATCACTGTTCCTGGTCCTATCCTGTATGTCTCGGACAAAGCTGTCCCCTGGCATTATGGTGCCGATGTGTACTATCATGGCATCAAACAAGATTTGAAAAATGAAGAGGTTAATCCTGATATTGGTAACATTGTCGGAACCAACAAGGTTACTCGAAATGGAAGGGTCTTCTCTCCCGAGATTTCCCCTAAGACTGTCAACAAGCCTATTGTCATTCCATCTGCTGTTCCTGTTGGTACATCAACTACAACTCCTGTCCTTACTCCAATTATTACCCCTATCGGCGAATCATCTGATACCCGCGGCAAAGAAGTTATAGGTGAGCCTGCCCGGACGGAGGCGCCTAGGAAAATTGTTGTGGAAGCCTCTAAGCAAGAGATAGAGGAAATACTGAAAATAATTAAAAAGAGCGACTACAATATGGTCGAGCAGCTGGGGCAGACCCCCTCAAAGATATCCATGTTATCCCTGCTGTTATGCTCTGAGGCCCATGCAAATGCTTTTATTACATTCCTCAAAACTGCACATGTGCCGCAAGAGACTTCAGCTGATCAATTTAAAGATTGCGTGGCCAGCCTGACTGCTGACAATGGGATAGTTTTTCAGATGCAGACTTGACACCGAAGGGAAGGAAGCATAATGATGCTCTGCATGTCTCGATTGAATGCAGGGGCACCACTATGGCTCATGTGTTGGTAGATACTGGGTCTTCGCTGAATGTTCTGCCGAAGAAGGCATTGGACCGGTTGGATTGTGAGGGTTTGACTTTAAAGCCTAGTAACATTGTGGTAAGGGCTTTTGATGGGTCGAAAAGAAGGGTGCACGGGGAGGTGGACATCCCTGTCAAAGTGGATTCTCAGACCTTTGGGTCCACCTTCTATGTGATGGACATCAGGCCGTCGTATACTTATTTGTTGGGTCGTCCTTAGATCCACGAGGCTGGGGAAGTTACTTCCATACTACACCAAATGTTGAAGTATCCGGTAAAAGGGAAGATTGTCACTGTGCAAGGTGAAGAGAAGTATATGGTGAGCCACCTCAATTCCTTTCGTTACATAGAGATGGACGGGGAATTCATAGAAACTCCTTGTCATAACTTCGAAGAGGTCCCTCAGATCTTGGCATCGACTGAAACTACTACCAGCAATAAACCTCCTCTAAAGATGGCTTCTCTCAAGGACGCCAGGGCCGTAGTCGAAGAAGGTGGGTGTACCAATTGGGGTCAGCTCCCTGATTTCACTCACAAGACTGACAAATTTGGTTTAGGCTTTACTACAGGGGCTCAAAGGGTTGTTCGACGTGCTCGGGCTGGAGGACCTCCCCTACACATCAGAAATCAGGGAATTAATGCCATTGAAGACAGTGAGGAAGACTCAGACATTGACAGTTGGATCTACCCAACTACCAACGATGGACCGAGTAATTGGACGGCTAGTGACTTTATACCAGTTTCTTTTATCCAGTAGTAATTGTCCTACTTGTTTTGAGATTTGTAATAAACAATTTAAAACTTTACGGCCTTGTGCCTTGCCTGAGGCACATTGGCTTTGCTTATGAGGGCTATTATGTGTCATTTCATATATCATTAATAAAGTATTGGACATTTCTTGCATACAAATTTTGCGCTCTCTGTTTTTTCTTTTCTATTTTCACTTTATCAAAATAGCTATTCTCTTACACACACTCACGTATCATACTGCAGATCCATATCCACTCTGGATCCCATTGATAACAGCTATGCTATTTCCAGTTATGACTTCAAAAATCTGATCAACCATGCCGAAGACGAAGGTGAGGATGATTGTGAGGTGCCTGGAGAACTTGCTAGACTATTACAATAGGAAGAAAGGACCATACAACCTCATGAAGAGCCAGTTGAGACAATAAACCTGGGCACGAAGACAGGCAGAAAAGAAGTCAAGATCGGCGTAAATCTTGAAGTTAAGATCAAACAGGGGTTGATACAAATGTTGCACGACTATGTTGAGATCTTTGCATGGTCATATGAAGACATGCCAGGTTTAGAAACTGATATTGTGGTTCATTGCCTGCCGACCAAAGAAGACTGTCCTCCGATTAAACAGAAGGTCCGCCGTATGCGTCCCGAAATGTCAGAGGAGATCAAGGCAGAGGTCATGAAACAGTTCGACGCAGGATTCTTAGCTATCACTTCTTATCCACAGTGGGTTGCTAATGTCATTCCAGTACCTAAGAAGGACGGTAAGGTAAGGATGTGTGTGGATTATAGAGATCTGAACAGGGCAAGCCCCAAGGATGATTTCCCACTCCCTCACATTGACGTTCTGGTTGACAACACCGTGCAATACAACATCTTCTCCTTCATGGATTGTTTCTCTGGCTACAACCAGATCAAGATGGCTCCTGAAGACATGGAGAAAACAACCTTCGTCACACAGTGGGGAACCTTCTGCTACAAGGTGATGCCTTTTGGGTTGAAGAATGATGGGGTAACTTATCAGCGCGCCATGGTCGCTTTGTTCCATGATATGATTCACCATGAGATCGAAGTCTATGTTGACGACATGATAGCCAGGTCTCAAACTGAGGAAGAGCACCTTGATCATCTATAAAAGTTATTCGACAGGTTGAAGATATATAAGCTGAGGTCGAATTCGAACAAGTGCACCTTCGGGGTAAGGTCTGGTAAGCTTCTGGGATTCATTGTCAGTGATAAAGGTATTCAGGTAGACCCTGCACAGGTAAAATACATACAAGATATGCTGGTTCCCCGTATAGAGAAGGAAGTTAGAGGTTTCTTGGGACGCCTGAATTATATCACCAAGTTCATTTCACATCTGACCGCTACTTGTGAGCCAATCTTCAATCTTCTGAAGAAAGATCAAGTGGTAAAGTGGAATGATGAATGCCAGACCGTTTTCGAAAGAATCAACGAATACCTTCTAGAACCACCAATTCTGATGCCCCCGGTTGAAGGAAGACCTTTGATTTTTTACCTGACAGTGCTAGATAATTCAATGGGGTGTGTGTTGGGGCAGCATGACGAGTCTGGTCGAAAATAGCACGCAATATACTACCTTAGCAAAAAGTTTACCGACTGTGAGACAAGATACCTACTGCTCGAGAAAACTTACTGCACTTTGGCATGGGCTGCTCACTGACTATGACAGTATATGTTGACCCACACTACCTTGTTGATATCGAAGATGGATCCGATCAAGTACATTTTTGAGAAGCCTACACTCTCTGGAAGAATAGCAAGATGGCAGATGATCTTAACTGAGTACAGCATATAATATACAACCCAGAAAGCAATAAAGGGGAGTGTATTGGTTGATCATTTGGCTCATCAGGCCATGGATGACTACCAGTCCATGAATTTTGAGTTCCCTGATGAGAATATTATGCTGGTGACCGACTGTGAAGAACCTAGACCGAATGAAGGACCCGAGGAAGGATCCCGATGGACTATGGTTTTTGACGGAGCTTCAAACGCACTGGGTAATGGCATCAGTGCTGTAATCGTATCTGTTGAAGGCTGTCATACTCCTTTCACTTCGCGGCTATGTTTCAACTGCACTAACAATATGACGGAGTATGAAGCTTGTATCATGGGACTCAAGGCTGCTATTGACCTCAGGATCAAATTATTGGATGTTTTCGGGGATTCAGCCTTGGTAATAAGTCAGATAAAAGGTGAATGGGATACGAAGCATCCGAATCTTATCCCATACAAAGAGTACGTATTGACATTGCTCCCAGACTTTGAGGAGGTAACTTTTGAACATTTCCCATGAGAGGAGAACCAGTTAGAGGACGCGCTAGCTACTATGTCTCAATTTTCAAAGTTAGGTGGGACAATGAAGCTCCCCAAATCACCATTGAGAGGCTGGATGAACTAGCACACTGCTGTGAAATCGATACTGAAGAAATGGCAGACAAACCCTGGTTTCACGAAGTCAAGAGGCATCTCGAGACTCAAGAGTATCCCGAAGGGGCATCTGTCAATGATAAGAAGTTTCTGAGAAGGTTCGCTTCAAAGTTCTTCCTCAGTAATGGAATCCTCTATAAACGCAACCATGACTCCACACTACTACGGTGTGTAGACAAGAGTGAATCGGAGAGGATCATGACAGATCTACATGAAGGCACCTTCGGAACCCATTCTAGTGGACATACCATGGCTAAGAAGATCCTACGGGAAGGCTACTACTGGTCCACTATGGAAGCAGATTGTTATCAGCACTCTCGAACCTGTCATAAGTGCCAAATCTACGCTGATAAGGTACATGTGCCTCTGGTCCCCTTAAACGTCTTGACAGCTTCGTGGCCCTTTGCAATGTGGGGCATCGACATGATCGGAGAAATCAGGCCCACCGCTTCTAATTGACATCGCTTCATCCTAGTAGCCATTGATTACTTCACGAAGTGGGTTGAGGCAGCCTCTTTTGCTACAGTAACCAAGAATGTCGTGGCGCAGTTTATCCGACATAATATGATCTGTCGATATGGGGTGCCAGAGAGAATTATTACTGACAATGGTACGAATCTCAACAACACAATGATCACTGAGCTCTGTAAACAGTTCAAGATACAACATCATAATTCTTCTCCCTACCGGCCAAAGATGAATGGCGTTGTTGAAGCAACTAACAAGAACATCAAGAAGATTGTACAAAAGATGACGGTGACATACAAAGACTTGCATGATATGTTAACATTTTCTCTTCATGGGTACCGTACCTCAGCACGAACGTCGACAGGGGAAACACCCTACTCTCTGGTATATGGCATGGAGGCAGTCCTACCCATCGAAGTCCAGATACCTTCTCTCAGGATTATGAAGGATGCGGGTTTGAACGAAGACGACTGGATCCGAACCCGACTTGATCAGTTAAATCTAATCGATGAAAAGAGACTTACTGCTATCTGCCATGGTCAGACGTATCAAAAGAGAATGATCAAGGCTTTTAACAAGAAAGTCAGGTGTTAAGAATATCAAGTCGGGGATCTAGTGATCAAACACATCATGCTGCCGCAAGGTGATCCCAGGGGCAAATGGACCCCCACGTACGAAGGACCATTTGTGGTTGTGATACGGTGGCAGAACCGACTGTTTTGAAAATGCTGGTTTGTGTTTTGCATTTTGTGTTCGCAAAATGTCGCTGTAAGCAAGAGTCGCCACCAAATATTATTTCATCCAATCGGAAAGGAAAAAAGTACAGAAAAAAATCCTTTTTCGAGATATTCTGAGTACGGGGGGTAGATTATAGAAAGGGAAGGTATTAACACCCTTTCTATCCATGGTTTTCCATAGGCTCTTATGTACTTTCTCATCTTTTTTAAATTTCTTGTGTGTGTGCTTTGTTTTTGAAAAGTTTAACTTCGCGATAACCCTTGTATCAGTCCTCAAAAGTGTGACGAAGTTGTTTTGAAAATTTGTTTGAAAAGTATAAGTGTGAAAAGTTTTTATTTTGAGCAAGTACCTACTAGCGTCTACCTACTCGAAAAAGGATCGTTTCTATTCTCGTTTCCTTTGGACAATGCTATCCTATTATTGAGAAATAGGTAGCACCATCGTTGGAGTTGTAAGGGTCAATTCGTAAGGGATGTACGATCACTAAAGCAATATTAGGACGTCTTAGTAATAACCCTAAAGTCTTAAGATCATATTCGAGGCAACATTTCCGAGGCAACATTTCTGAATGGGACATTTGATCTTTGTTTAGACAGGAGGGCAACCACTAAGACACCCTATACTTAATGATCATTTACCGAAGGCAACCGAAGTGAGAGTATCCACTAGGAATGCACATGTGTGAGTGATTTGATTTCAGTTATTATCTTTGCACATTAGGGTTTTCTATCCGTTTTAAATTATCATGCAATCTTGTCATACAATCCTATCAACATACATCTAAACAGTTGATATTTACGAGAATTAAAATGCGAGAAAATAAACCTACGCTATTACAAGGCTTCGGGGTAGGGATTAATTACATAGCCAAAAAACCCTCAAAAGACGATAAATAAAAGAAAGTCCTAGATTAAACTATTACATACCGTGGACAGTTACATAAATATTGCAAAAATAATAAACACGCGCGATGAATCATATACGAGACAGATACAGTTTTGACCCTTGACTATACCTAATTGTAATTTAAAGGGAAAATCATTTTTATCGTTTTTGTTATTTGAGAAAATAAAGCTCAATTGAAATAAAAAAGAACCTAATTACTAATTAATTTTAATCAAGAAAAATAATTAAATTAACCTATTTTTTGTATTTTTATTTTATTTGCAAAAGGGAAACATTTAAATCAAAGAATTAAGCCTAATTTTCTAGTTGATCTTAATTGTGAGAAACAAATTAAAATTGCCCTAAATTGAATTAAACTAAATTAAATTAAATTTGATAAAAAAAACCTAATTCTAATTTTTTGTGAAATCTTGATTTTATGATTTTTTGTGAAAAAGAGATTAATTTTGTTAAAAATAATTAAGCAAAATAATTAAAAGAATTAAAAAAAACAAAGAAATAAAAAAATGAAGAGATGGGCCTGAATCAGCAAATGGTAGGGGTGTGGTTGGAGATTCTGAGCCCAACTAAACCAGGACCATTTGACTTGTTGTATTCGCTGCACACATTGACTTAGTACGCAGGATGGTCCTCCAGTGAAAGGCGTTAGATCTTGGCTAGATGATGAATCTGACAGTTGGATCTTGATGCCTCATGATGGACCCCATAGAGCGTGACATACTGGAACCTATAGAGAAATTCAGAAAAATGCAAAAGTACCACGCCTTGGGTCGAACCCAGGACGTGTACCATATAGCCTATCCCTCTTTCCAACTGCGTTTGAATCTTTAGTCATAATATTAGTGAAATAAATAAAATAAAAGGCAAACAAGGTGTTAGATCCAGATCAGCAAATAAATTGCACGCGTCAGCAAGCATGGGCCAATCAGATGGGGTGAGAGAAAGTCAGCGTTTGGTCCAACCAATGGAATTATAAGAAACAACCACGCAGGCTGGTTGACAAGACACCGGTCAGTCCAACCACCGGAGCCAGTGGTTTCCACCGTCTTCTCCGGTAGGTCACCTGTAAATATCAGCCAAACCAAAAAACAAACAATGCCAAATGTCTTAAAAAGATCCCCTGATCACGATTTTGGCCTCTAAATTGACTAACTCCCTATGCATCATCAGATTCGAACTTGGAACCCTAATCACGGTCAACAATGGCATAACGTGATTCTGGGTGTTAGCTTCGCATGTGATACGTCCAAACATACATAAACATCAATAGAAACACATGTATATGATCAATATGAATTTACATCAAGTATTGCACGAGTTTGAAGTCAAAGAAATTTTACCAATGGTAAGTCACGAACTTGATGATTTGAGGATGCTACAAGCCTTGCCAATGGTCTGGTTATACTACTAGGAACCTCAGCAAGATGAGGGAGCGATTGGAATCGAGGGAAAGAGGCTAATCCAGGTGTTTGAAGATTGCACACTTCTTTGAATTTTTTTGGAATTTTTCTTTTCTCTCTTAGGCTGTCTGCGTGTTCTCCTCTCCCTTTAGGGTTTGAAAACCTCTTTTTATATGTGAGGCCAACCATAGGTTAAAATTCTTGGATCAAATCCAAAGAGATAAGGAGTTTTCAATTTTGCTTCAAAGATCTTTAATTTCAAATATTTCTTTCCCTTTCATAGCATGGCACGATTTCCTTATTTATTTCAGAATATTTGATCCATCATTCAATGCAAAAAATCAAATCAAATCAAACCCAAATTATTTATCTAATTTAATTTGATTTTTTTCATGACTAAAACCAAAATAAATCAAATAAATAGGATAATAATGCATGGATGGTTTTTATGGGTCGTGGACCATGTTAAGAATGAGACACAAGTATAAAAAGTTGGGCCCATTTAGCAAAAAATGCAATTTTGGACACAATTGACTTTTGACAATTTTGCAAAATGGGTCAACTTGGCCAATGCGTAACTCTCTCAATTTTGACCCTAATGTGTTCTTGGACTTTTTAGAAAGCTTAGGATGTCCTCTAAGCAAAACTTTTGGTCTCATCTCAATTGAGTCTCCCATGTTCATGTATGAAGCCTTGACCCAAAATGTGTTTTTGTTGACTTTTCCAAATGACCTATAATGTCCAAATTCATATCTTCTTGTGAATGCATATTTTGAACTTGGATATGAAGATGAATTGTAGGGAATTGTATCTTCTTCAAAATGAGCTTTGGATGGGTCATTTTTGATGAAGTATGAGAAATTTATGCTTGGTCAAAGTTGAGTTGACTTTTCCTACAAAACCCTAATTTAGCAACTTTTGAGTTTTGATGAATTGTGAGAAATCCTTGATGAATCATGATCAACCCTTGATCAAATGATGAATGATACTTTAAAATGAGGACATTGACCAAAAATATTGAAGTTTGACTGTATGTGGGCCATAGTTGACTTTTGACCTAGCACAATCGATTTCTAGGTGTTTGAGCAATTGACTGAGAAAACTTCTTCTGCAAGGCTTGAAACTTGACATGGATGATCTTGAGAACATATTTGGACAATGGTGAGAATTTGGGATCCTTTGGACTCAAGCATTTTGATGGAAAATGAAACCCTGATTTGAGGTAGACTGCCTTAGGAGACGGTTTGTCTGATCAGCCTTTGAACTTCCTTGAGCAGTTTGGGGACCTCACTTTCCATGTGTTGAGAAATATGGGAGGGAAAATTTTGGGGTACAACAACTGCCCCTGTTCAATCTTCTTAAACCTGAGGATGTAGATTGGCTTGTCTGCCTTTCGTGATCTGAAGGTGGAAGATGATTGAACACTAGAGTGCCCAGAAATTTGCACTCGCATGAAGTGATATTTGTCTTGAGATGTAGGGAATGGGCTTACATATGCCATTTGGAGGAGTGTCAATCGTATAAGAGATTCCTTTGCGAGAACCCGTACACCCGTTGGTGAGGAGGATTGCACTGGGGAATGTTGGTCTTTGTCTTGGGAGAGAAATAGAGTTTTAGGATCTTCAGTTGTCCGTTACTCTACTGGGGAAGGATTCCGATTTGGGAAGCAGAGGTGAATTGCGTATCTGGTCGAGGTATATGTTGCACCGCAACTTTCTAGGGGAATGTGAAATCAATTATATTTGATTGGGTCCCGGTCTTACAGTGTTATGGACTGTTGTCTAGGGATAATAGAGGAAGAAAAATCGGATAGTAAGGTTATGAGAAGGAACCTGGATAGTAGGGTTACTTCGATATGAGAGCCTGGGTAGTAGGGCTGTGAGAAGGAACTTGGATAGTAGGGTTACTTCGATATGAAAGCCTGGGTAGTAGGGCTGTAAGAAGGAACCTGGATAGTAGGGTTACTTCGATATGAAATCCTGGATAGTAGGGCTGTGAGAAGGAACCTGGATAGTAGGGTTACTTCAATATGAAAGCCTGGATAGTAGGGCTGCAAGAAGGAACCTGGATAGTAGGGTTACTTCGATATGAGAGCCTGAGTAGTAGGGCTGTGAGAAGGAACCTGGATAGTAGGGTTACTTCGATATGAAAGCCTGGATAGTAGGGCTGCTTTTGTTGCGCTGATGATTACTCTGTTTAGCTTCGAGTGTTGATCATGGGCTTGCTGGAAATAGTTGATAATAATGTCCTTCCTGAAAGAAATACAAGGTTAGCCATATATGATGCATGAGATGTGTTGTGTGTTGACGTTCTTAAAATAAATGAGACCATGTTATATGTGGTGTATGCATATGTCATGATGTATGAACATGAAATGCTGACGTGATAATCTGAATCAGGGAAAATAAATTCCTGATTGCTATGAAAACCATAGTTCCTCCACCTCTGTTGGGGATGGTGAACAAAGATGACAGTGCTGGGAATTTGCCCCTTGGCTGGCGAATATTCTGTCGGAAGAGTCCCTGCCCGAGGATAAATCTGTGGGGAATAACTCTGTCGGAGATGGGATACTCTATCGATATATCATGCTGATTTGGAGAAATAAACTCAGCTGGGGATGAATTTCTGTTGCTGGTGATAATGACTTCTGTCGGAGATTGAAATTATGCTTGTGAGAGAAATAAACTCTGCTTGGGGAAGAAATTTACCGAATCACTCACAAATGTGGACCTTAGCTGGGGAGAGTTGTATCCTGTTGGGAAAGGTAACACCACTGTCTTTGGATACTTCTTACCCTGCGGGGAGTGTATGTACCACTACTCATGTTCTCAAGCTGGCTCTATCCCGGTACCCGATGGGCAGAGTAACTGTAAGGTTTGGGCACTTCTTGTTTTCCCTGTTCCTGGAATTACGAGTAATTGTCTTTTGTCTTTTCATGTAAATACTAATGAGCAACAATTATTTTCAAATGCATATATCAAAAAATGAATCATTGGATGTTCTTGCAAAATAAAACACAAAAAGAAAAAACAAGTTTGAAATTTCTTGTGAAAATGAATTGTATTGATTTTTGAAGTTGGCCTGTAATAGGCGTTTTGTACAAGAGGCTGACGTCCTAGTAAGAGAACGCCGCTGAAAGATAGAAATTACAATTTGTATTAAAGAAAGAAAAAACAGATATGTGAAACAATCCCATTGAATTCCAACTTTGCTATTGACTTTATATCCTCAAGCCTCTCATCACTTGGCTATCTGGTAGAAGGTGGATCAGACTGATTGGCGCCGTCTGAGCTTGATAGTTGATACCAAAGTCTGGTTACAAGATGATCCAGTGAGACATAGTGTTACGCTTCAATCCCTAATTTTTTCCTGGACCGCTCTTTCGGGTTTTCAGTCCACCGGGATACCCTTTTTTGCCCAAGCCGCCTTTTCAGGTTTTCGACTTGTCGGGTGTACAGTTTTTTCATTTTCATCCCTTACTTTTGCCCGAACCCTTTTGGTTCGCCGGGAAGCCCTTATTTTTTCCTAGGCCAGTCAACCTAGCGGGTATTTGATTATGTGTAGTATCTTTTCACTATGTCTGCATTGACGGGGTGAGGAAGGTCGTCACCATCCATGGTGGTTAGAATCATAGCTCCTCTCGAGAAAATGTTCTTAACCACAAATGGCTCTTCGTATGTGGGGGTCCATTTGCCCCTGGGATCACCTTGCGGTAGTATGATGCATTTGATTACTAGATCGCCAACTTGATATTCTTGACGTCTGACTTTCTTGTTAAAAGCCTTGATCATTCGCTTTTGATACGTCTGACCATGACAGATAGCAGTAAGTCTCTTTTCATTGATTAGATTCAGCTGATCCAGCTGGGTTTGAATCCATTCGTCTTCGTTCAAACTCACATCCTTCATAATCCTGAGAGAGGGTATCTAGACTTTGATGGGTAGGAATGCCTCCATGCCATACACCAGAGAGTAGGGTATTGCCCCTGTCGATGTCCGTGCTTAGGTACGGTACCCATGAAGAGCGAATGGTAACATCCCATGTCAGTCTTTGTATGTCACTGTCATCTTCTGCACAATCTTCTTGATGTTCTTATTAGCTGCTTCAACAACCCCATTCATCTTCGACCGGTAGGGAGAAGAGTTATGATGCTGAATCTTGAACTGTTTGCAGAGCTCAGTGATTATTATGTTGTTAAGATTTGTACCATTGTCCGTAATGATCCTCTCTGGTACACCATATCGACAGATCAAATTGTGTCGGATAAACCGCGCCACGACGTTCTTGGTTATTATAGCAAAGGAAGCTGCCTCAACCCACTTTGTGAAATAATCAATAGCCACCAGAATGAAACGATGGCCATTAGATGCAGTAGGTCTGATCTCACCGATCATGTCGATACCCCACATTGCAAAAGGCCAAGGAGCTGTCAAAACATTCAGGGGAACCGGAGGTATATGCACCTTATCAGCATAGACTTGGCACTTATGACATGTCCGAGAGTGCTGATAACAATCGGCTCCCATAGTAGACCAGTGATATCCTTCCCATAGGATTTTCTTTGCCATGGTATGTCCACTGGAATGAGTTCCGAAGGTAACTTCATGTAACTCTGCCATTATCCTTTCTGCCTCGCTTTTCTCCACACATCGCAGTAAGGTTGAATCATGGTTACGCTTATAAAGGATCCCATTGCTGACGAAGAACTTCGCAGCGAACCTTCTCAGAAACTTCTTATCATTGATAGATGCCCCCTCGGGGTATTCTTGAGTCTCAAGATACCTCTTTACCTCGTGAAACCAGGTTTTATCTGCTACCTCTTCAGTCTCAATGTCACAGCAATGTGCGGGTTCGTCCAACCTCTCTATGGTAATCAAGGGAGCTTCATTGTCCCACCTGACTTTAAACATATAAGACATGGTAGCTAGCACGCCCGTTAACTGGTTATCCTCTCTTGGGAAGTGTTCAAAGGTTATCTCCTCAAAATGTGGGAGCAATGTCAGTACATATTCTTTGTAAGGAATAATATTTGGGTGCTTCGTATCCCACTCGCATTTGATCTGACTGATCACTAGGGAAGAATCTGCGAATACAATCAAGAACTTAATCCTCAGGTCAATAGCAGCTCGAAGACCCAGGATACATGCTTCATGCTCAGCCATATTGTTGGTGCAGTTAAAGCATAATCGGGTGGTGAACAGAGTATGACAACCCTCAGGAGATATAATTACAGCGCTAATGCCATTACCCAATGCGTTTGATGCTCCATCAAAATACATAAACCATCGGGATCCTTCCTCAGGTCCTTCATCCGGTCCAGGTTCTTCACAGTCGGTCACCAACATGATGTTCTCATCCGGGAACTCGAAATTCATGGATTGTTAGTCATCCAAGGCCTGATGCGCCAAATGATCCGCCAATACACTCCCCTTGATTTCTTTTTGGGTGGTGTATTAGATGTCGTACTCGGTTAGGATCATCTGCCATCTTGCTATTCTTTTGGACAGGGCAGGCTTTTTGAAGATATACTTTGATTAGATCCATTTTTTATATCAATAGGGTAGTGTGAGTCAGCATATACTGTCTCAGCCGACGAGCAGCCCATGCCAAAGCGCAACAAGTTTTCTCGAGCAGTGAATATCAGGTCTCACAGTCGGTAAACGTTTTGCTAAGGTAGTAAATAGCGTGCTCTATTCGGCCAGACTCGTCATGCTGCCCCGACACACACCCCATTGAACTATCCAATACTGTCAAGTATAAGATCAAAGGTCCTCCTTCAACTGGAGGCATCATAATTGGTGGCTTTTGAAGGTATTCCTTAATTATTTCGAAAGTGATATGACATTCATCATTCCATTTTACCACTTGATCCTTCTTCAGCAGCTTGAAGATTGGCTCACAAGTAGCAGTCAGATGTGAAATGAATCTGGCAATGTAATTCAGACGTCCCAAAAATCCTCTAACTTCCTTCTCTGTGTGGGGAGCCGACATTTCTTGTATGGCTTTTATCTTTGCGGGGTCTACCTGAATACCTTTATCACTAACGATGAAACCCAGCATCTTACCAGACCTTACCCTGAAGGTGCACTTGTTCGGGTTTAACCTCAGCTTGTACATCTTCAACCTGTCAAATAGTTTCTGGAGATGATCTAGGTGCTCTTCCTCAGTATGGGACCTAGCTATCATGTCATCAACATAAACCTCAATCTCATGGTGAATCATGTCGTGGAACAAAGCGACCATGGCGCACTGATAAGTTGCCCCAGCATTCTTCAACCCGAAAGGAATTACCTTGTAACAGAAGGTGCCCCACTGCGTAACGAAGGTTGTCTTCTCCATGTCTTCAGGAGCCATCTTGATCTGGTTGTAGCCAGAAAAACCATCCATGAAGGAGAAGATCTTGTGATGTGCGGTGTTGTTGACCAGAACATCGATATGAGGAAGTGGGAAATCATCCTTGGGGATTGCCCTGTTTAGATCTCTATAATCTACACACATCCGTACCTTACCGTCCTTCTTAGGCACCGGGACAACGTTGGCAACCCACTGCGGATAAGAAGTGACAGCTATAAATCCCGCGTCGAACTATTTCATGACCTCAACTTTGATTTTCTCAGACATCTCAGGGCGCATACGACGGACCTTATATTTTACCAGAGGGTAGTCTTCTTTAGTTGCCAAGCAATGAACCACAATATCAGTGTCCAAACCAGGCATATCTTTATAGGACCAGGCGAAGATCTCAACATAGTCGCGTAGCATCTGTATCAACCATTGTGTGACACTAGGCTCCAGATTCGCACATATCTTAAACTCTTTCCTGTCTTCCTCTGTACCCAAATTCACTGACTCGACTGGCTCTTCATGAGGCTGTATGGCCCTTTCTTCCTGCAGTAATAGTCTAGCAAGTTCTCCAGGCACCTCACAATCATCTTCACCTTCGTCCTCGGCTTGGTTGATCGGATTTTCAAAGTCATAATTGGCAGTAGTAGAGTTGTTATCAATGGGATCCAGAGTGGATATGGATTTGCATTATGATACGTGAGCGTGTGTAAGAGAATAGCTATTTCTGATAAAGTGAGAGACAGAAAAGAAAAACAAGGAGCGCAAAATTTGTAATGCAAGAAATGTCCAATGCTTTATTAATGATATATGAAAATGACGAATAATAAGACCTCACAAGCAAAGCCAAGGTGCCTCGGGCAAGGCAACGGGCCGTAAATTTTCAAACTATTTATTATAAATCTTAAAACAAAAAGTCAATTACTGCAGAATAAAAGAAACAAGTATGAAGTCCTTCACCGTCCAGTTGTTTAGCCCATCATTGGTTGTTGGGTAGATCCAACTTTCGATATCTGAATCTTCTTCACCATCTTCAATTGCATTAACTCCCTGATTGTTGATGTGCAGAGGAGGTCTTCCAATCCGTGCGTGCCTAACAGTCCTTTGAGCCCCTGTAGTAAAGCCCAAACCGAATTTGTCAGTTTTGTGCATGAAATCAGGGAGCTGACCCTAATTGGTGCACCCACCTTCTTCAATTACAGCCCTGGCATCCTTGAGAGAAACCATCTTTAGCGGAGGTTTGTTGGTAGCAACTTCAGTTGACGCCAAAGTCTGAGGGACCTCTTCAAAGTTCTGACAAGGGGTTTCGATGAATTCCCCGTCCATCTCCATGTAGCAGAAGGAATTGAGATGACTCACCATATACTCATCCTCACCTTGTGCCGTGAAAATCTTCCCCTTCACCGGATATTTCAGCATTTGATGGATCGTGGAAGTTACTGCCCCAGCCTTATGAATCCAAGGACGACCTAGCAAGCAAGAATATGATGGTCTGATATCCATCACATAGATGGTGGACGCAAGAGTCTGAGAGCCAACTTTGACAGGGATGTCCACTTCCCCGTGCACCATTCTTTTTGACTCGTCGAAAGCCCTGACCATAATGTTGCTCGGCTTTAGAATCAAACCTTCACAGTCCAGATGGTCTAATGCTTTCTTTGGCAGAACATTCAATGAGGACCCGATATCCACCAGTACTTAGGCCATAGTGGTGCCCCTGCACTCGATCGAGACGTGCATAGCATCATTATGATTTCTCCCCTTAGCAGTCAGATCTGCATCTGAGAAACCCAGTCCATTGTCGGCGGTCAGGCTAGCTACGCAATATTTGAATTGATCGGCTGAAGTTTCCTGCAGCACATGCACAGTTTTTAGGAATGCAATTAAATCCTTTGCATGGGCTTCAGAACACAACAACAAAGACAACATGGAGATTTTTGACGGGGTCTTCCCAACTGCTCGTCTATGTTGTAGTCGCTTTTCTTGATAATCTTTATAATTTCCTCTATTTCTTGTTTAGAGGTTTCTACAATGATCTTCTTAGGTGCCTCCGTCCGGGCAGACTCACCTATGATTTCTTTGCCCCGAGTCCCAGATGGCTCGGTGACAAGGGTGATGACTGGAATAGGAACTGGGATAGTAGTTGATGTTCTAGCAGATGGAATGAACAGGTTTGTGGACATTCGGAGGGTAAATCTCGGGAGAAAAGAGTCTTCCACTTCTGGTGACATTGTTGGCCCCGACAATATTGCTGATGTCCATATCGGCTTCTTCAGCCCTCAAAGCTTGTTTAACACCATGATAATATACATCAGCACCGTAATGCCATGGAATAGCCTTATCTGAGGTATATGGGATGTGTTGTACCCCAAAATTTTCCCTCCCATATTCCTCAAGACATGTCAAGAATAATCTTCAAGTTGCTCAAGTTGGCCCAAGGGTTGGACAGTCAAATCACCTCCTAAGGCAGTCAAGTCAAAATTAGGGTTTTGTGTCGCATTAAGGTCCTCATATCCAAATGGCCTCAAGTGCTTCCCAATGTATTAATATGTTCTTAAATTCATCCATGTCAAATTTCAAGCCTTATAGAGGAAGTTTGGTCAGTCAATTGCTCAAGAGACCCAAAAATCGACTATGCTAGGGCAAAAGTCAACTGTGTCCCAAATACAGTCAAACCTCAAGATTTTTTTCCAACATTCTCATTTTGAAGGATAATTCATCATTTGATCAAGGGTTGATCATGATTCATCAAGGATTGCTCAAGATTCATCAAGATTCAAAAGTTGCTAAATTAGGGTTTTGTAGGAAAAGTCAACTCAACTTTGACCAAGCATAACTTTATCATACTTTATGAGAAATGACTCATAAAAAGCTCATTTTGAAGAGGATGAAATTTTCTACAATCCATCTTCACACCCCAAGATCAAGAAATGCTCTCACAAAAAGTTACAAATTTGGACATTATAGGTCATTTTTGAAAGTCAACAAAAACACCTTTTTTTTCAAAGCTTATAACTTGAGCATGGAACATCAAAATGGGATGATACCAAAAGGGTTGATTATAGGACACCTCCAAAAGTTCAAAATTTAAGAAGTTATGCATTGTTGAAGTTGGGCATTTTTCCAAATTTGCCAAAAGTCAACTATCCTCAAAACTCCAATTTTTGACAAAAGGGCCCACTTTTTTCCACTTGATATAGTCTTGTCATGCCACACACATGTTCCATCTTTAATTTCATGTCCATTAATTTATTATTCTATTTTATTTAATTTTTATTGATTTAATTCATTTTAAATCAAATAAAATCTAAAAATTGATGTAATAAGATTCTTGTGGTCATTACAGCTTGCAAATATCATATGACACTCAATCTAATTCGTGCCAAGTCAAAACATGCACAAAACCTCAGATTTGATGCAAATATGGCAACTTGATAATGGTGATCAAAATCAAATCTTCCATCTTCAATGCATATGGTTTAAGGCCCAAGTTTTGACCTAAATACATCCTATTATGTGCACACAAGCCACACAAAGCAAGAGGACGCACAAAAAATTGCAAAAACGGCCAGAAGAACTTTGGAAAAAAGCTTGGAAACTTGGAATCTGAAATCCATCTTGGAGCTCGATACAAAGCAAAAGCTTGACATAGCTCTCTTCCATGACATCCAGTGAAGCGATACCAATCAAAATCAAGCCTTCTCATTGCCTAAAACTCACTGTAAGTCATCACGAACCAAGCTCTGAACATGGCATCGTGAATCGTTTCCCTTGCATCTTTTTGCCAATTTATTTGTACAATCATGCTTAATATCAAATTTCTAACAGGTCTGTATCATTTAATTTCGTTTTCATGGCCTATAATCATGTACCCGAACCTAGGGTTCTATTGTGTGGTTTTTAGGCGTTTGAATTACAGGGAAAATTGGGCCAAATAATGGTTACAGGGATGATCAGGTGAAGGAGACGAATACAATGGTATTCTTAGTTTTCGTTTCCAGGGCCTAGGGCGAATTTTGGAGACGTCCCACGAATCTTCCTGCGGATAAAAATATGCAGGTAAATAACCAGAGTTATTTTGGAGAAGACGACCAGATGTCGCCCTCCCATTGGTCCATTTGAAAATACGCGCTTTATTTTTTTATTCAGGCATAGTTAAGTGTTATCCATATAATATTTGTTGTGTATATTGATAACAAAGAAACAGGTTAGCTCAGTTGGTGGAAGCGCTATTGGAAAACCCTTTGGGACCTGGGTTCGAATCCCAGGTCCCCCAAAACTTTATTCAATTTTGTCTTTAGGTGTTCACATGTAGCGCCTAGAATGCAGCTCACCATATGCCCTTCTCCATATGCTAGCCAGGTGGTCTCAAATCAGATCCAGGGGCCCAGATTGCACGCTCATCATACTCCCTGGTCAACAAGCATGCATTGGATCACCAAAGTCCAACAAGGCTGGGTGTTAATGGGCCTGGAAATTGTAACTCAAACACCCTCTTTGGGCCCAATACCCCTGAGTTTGTTCTTTTTATTTTCTTTTCATTATTTTCCTATTTTATTTTATTATTATTATAATCTTAATTAATTAATTAACCAATTAACTTTTTCATAAAAAATTAGAAACAACAAAAATAATATTTTTATTAATTCCATTATTTTTATTATTTATTTTTGTAAATAAACATTAATTAATTTATTTAGTTTAAATAGGTTTAACATTAATATCTTTTGCAATAAATTAAAATCAATTTAGAATTAGGATTTTTATTAATTTTTAACCATTCTCATTTTATTTCCTTAATTAAAATAAAAAACCCAAAAATATTTTCATTTAATTAATTAATTAATTTAGATCTAATTTCTATAAAACTTCAAAGAAAATAACAAAAAATATGCTTTATTTAATAAAAAGGGTCAAAACCCTAAGACACTCCGATTTAATTTTTCTCGTGCGCGTATTATTTTTGATCCATATTTCAATATTGTAACTGCTTCGGGAATGTAATAGTTTAACTTAGGATTTTATTTTATCGTTTTATTTACTTTCCACAATTTAATTTTAAAGGGTTTGTCTTTGGCGATGTAAATACCCGACGCCTTGTAATAGCTTAGAGTTATTTTCCGCAAATTTAATTTTCGCACAATATTAACTGTTAGATGTTTGATAATAGGGAATGCATGACAAGATCAAATGTATGAACTTAAAATCAACATAGCTCACCCATGACATGTATAAAGATAAAATTAACTGAAATAAAACACTCGCACATGCGCACTCTTAGGGTACACCTCACTTGGTTGCCTCAAACGTGGTCATTGAGTATAGGAAGTTTTAGAGGTCGCCCTCTTGTCCAAAGATCATAAGTTGCCTCGAAACGGTTGCCTCGGATAAAATGATCTAAGACATTAGGGTTACCGCTAAGGCGTCCTAACATTGCTTTAGTGACCACACGTCCCTTAATCGAATTGACCCGAAAACTCCAACGATGGGGCTACCTACTCATCAATAGTGGGCTAGCATTGTCTAAAGGATATTAGCACAGTTTAATTCCCTTTTTCGAGTAGGTAGATGGTTCTTAAGTACTTGCTCATTTTAAAAACAAAACAAAACTTTTCGCACTTACACCCCTTTCAAACAAAAAACTCTTTTCAAATCCACAAACACAAAGAGAAGTAATTTTTGAAAACACAATGACCAAGTACCTAAGAGCCAGTGGATAACCACGGATAGAAAGGGTGCTAACACCTTCCCTTTCTATAATGTACCTCCCGAACCCGAGAAACATCTCAAAAAAGGAATTTTTCTGTGCTTTTGTCCTTTCCTTGTTGGATAAAATAAAAGACGGTGGCGACTCTTGCTTACCGCGACATTTTGCGAAAACAGACGCAAACGCGAACCAGCATTCCAAAACAGTCAGTTCTCATTCCCATCGATCACAGAACTGGCGACTCTGCTGGGGATAATTAATAAGTGAGGTATACCTTAGGATTAGATCATTGTGTTTTCAATTGTATGCTTTGTATGATTTATATTTGTGGGCTTGTATCAGAGTTCTATAGATCCTAACCCGGATCTAGGGATACCCTTTAGGTAAGTAACAATAAACTGTGAGGGATCTGTACAGCATAGACTGATACGGATGAAGCAATAGCTATGTTGGTGTGGCACCTTGGTCTGTACCGATATTTCTTGTGTTGGAACAAGGAGAATATGGGTCTTCTAAGGAGTCATTAAGCACCAACTGACCTTAGAACCTTAAATTGACCAACTTGGCCATAGACAGTAGCAGTATGCTACACTCATTGAGACTAAACTCTCGTGATGATTCTGGCTACAAGAAAAGGTTGCTAAACTGGAATTATGACCGATTGAGGGTAGTCAGTGATATTGAGATCCTCTAGAACCCGGTTACTATTTTTAGGACAGGTTTAAACCAACTGAACTGAAAGAGGGTAGTACCTAAGCTCAATGCCAGCCTGAAATCTAAGGGCTCTCAGTGTGACTTGTGTGCCTTTACCATGCTTGCTTTTTGTGGATACTTGTGGTGTGCCTTTATCATGACATCATGACATCATAACATTGCATACATCTTGCATAAAGACTAACCTATTTCAAAGACAAGAGGGTTTCATCTTTGCTCTATTTTGTAGGTCATCATGATGCCCCTGTGTAGGAATACTATCCGGATCAACTTTGTCCAAGTACCTACCCTGCTTAAAGAGTTGGTTGTCAGGATACCAGACACTACTTCCTTCATCAGGAGGCATGGTTCTCTTCTCAGTTTGGTCACCTCCAAATTGGACGAACAAATGATGAGTGTCCTGGTCCAGTTTTATGATCCGATGTACCATTGTTTTACTTTCCAGGACTTCCAGCTAGTTCCTACCCTACAAGAGTTCTCCGAGCTGCTCGGTATCTCCGTCCTGGAACAGACTCCGTTTATTGGTTGGGAAAAGACTCTTAAGCCCGAAGAAATTGCTGCAGCCCTTCACTTGACCAAGGAGGAGGTAATGGCTAACTGGGAGACTAGAAGTGGAGCTAAGGGTTTTTTGACTAAGTTTTTGGTTGACAAAGCTAATTACTTCTAGGATAGCCTAGACTTCAAGGCTTTCGAGGATATTCTGGCTCTCTTGATTTATGGCTTGGTATTGTTTCCGAATCCTGACACTTTTGTTGATATTAATGCCATAAAGATCTTCATCTCTCAGAATCCTGTACCCACTCTCTTGGTTGACGTCCTTCATCAGCTCTATGCTCGTACTGCCCGAAAGCGGGGAACTTTGATGTGCTGTGCTCCTTTATTGTCGAGGTGGTTTATTTCGCACCTCCCTAAGTTCGTACTGAAGAATAAAGAAGGAATGGGCTGGGCTTATAGGGTGATGTCTCTTTCTAATAATGACATTATATGGACTCTCAAAGGTATGGATGAGGTGACTGTCATTGATCGCTGTGGAGAGTATCCTAATGTTCCATTGATCGGAACCCATGGAGGGATTTCTTACAACCCATATTCAGCTCTCCGTCAATTTGGAAGAGCCAGAAGAGAAGGGCCTCATGAGATGTTGATGCCTCATATCATCTTTGATTTTCAGGGAGATAGCGACGAGATGCGTCGTAGATTCATCAGGGCTTGGGACAGAGTTCACCAATCTGACCCACATGAGTTGGGACCAAAGACTTCTCTGCCAATGGAGCCATATCTCAGATGGGTCCGCATCCGTGTCTAGAAGCTAGGTATGCCATATGAAGTTGTCAGGCCTGTTACTCTTGAAGTTGCTAATGAGGAGGGGGTTCTTCCAACTATTATCCACCCTTATATGCTCACTGATATTGGGGCACTAAAGAGGTCTTGGATGCAACTGCGGGAAGAACGGGATTCTTATCGGGAGAAGTTTAATGAACAAGAGCAAAAGATCCAGAAGCTGACTAGGCAACTGGAGAACGAGCGGATCCTGAATGATTATGTCTGCACTGAGAATAAGAGACCATGGGAGCATTGATGGACCTTTGAGGATTTCTTTTACAGTTTTTATTTACTTATCAGTATTTCCATTCTTGTAACGCCTAAGGGCAGTTTGTTGAACAATTTAAATTTTTGAGGTTTAAATCTAATAAAATGTGTTTCCTTTCTTGTTTACAAATTTGAATCCCGATTTTCTTTGAAATCACAAATCATACGCATTTCATCCCATGCACTTCATAAACAGGTACCCTTTTTACAAGTCTCTTATCTTCTTCGTTGTTGATTTCAGCAATCATCATGTCTGCTGAACCTTCAACTGAGCAAGCTATCAAGGCCCTCCAGGCCCAGAATGCCCAATTTCAAGAGTTGTTCATGAATCTAGCTAAGGGTCAGCAGGACCTGAAGACCTTGATTCTGAAAGAGAAAAAGAAGAAGAAGAAGAAGAGGACCATCCTGTTCAACACTGGATGCAGGTTTGGAAACAGGTTGCAGAATGAAGTTGATCTGACAACCTCATATGGAGGGAAAGATAGTCCACAAGAAAGGAGGGCTCCTAGCCCTATGGTCTCCGACAACGAGACGGACTATGATGAAGAACGGTATCCTCCTGCTGAGGATAAGTACAAACAGCTGGAAGACCGTTTGAGCGTTATGGAAATTCAGAAGGTGCCCGGTCTGGACTTCGGAGATCTGGGTCTATCATCTGGGGTGGTGATTCCCCATAAGTTCAAGGCACCTACCTTTTCCAAGTATGACGGATTTTCCTGTCCGAAGCTGCACCTCCGGTCATATGTGAGGAAGATCCAGCCTTACACGGCCGATAAGAACCTATGGATCCATTTCTTTCAAGACAGTCTCTCAGGGACTCAGCTTGAGTGGTTCTATCAGTTGGATGGAGCTAGTATCTGCAGCTGGGAGGATTTGGCTACTGCGTTTTACAGGCAGTATCAGTATAACTCCGACCTCGCTCCTACGTGTACCCAACTCCAGGGTATGTCAATAGGAACAGGTGAAGGATTTAAAGAGTATGCTCAAAAATGGAGAGACCTTGCTGGAAGGGTGCAACCACCTTTGGTTGATCGTGAGCTTGTGGACATGTTTCTGGGGACCCTGTCTGGTCCATTCTTTAATCATCTGATTGGAAGCTCTTCAGCTGGGTTTACAGATCTTATTTTGACTGGTGAGAGGATTGAAGCTGACATTAAGGCTGGAAAGATACAGAAGGGTGCTTCATCTAGCACTGAGAAGAAGCCGTTTAAGAAAGAGTCCAGTTCTGTCTACAGTTCGAGAAGACATAATAGACTTGAACACCGCCAAGCTGTCAATGCGGTTGTTATTTCAAAACTTGCTGGTGCTCCTCAGCATCAAAATCAACAAAAGGACAAGAGACCTTGAAGGCAATTCACTCGTCTCAGCATGACTTTGTCTCAAATTCTGCCACAGTTGCTGAAGACCAATCTGGTGATTCTAAAAGAAGCTCCGAAGAATCCAAGTACCACGTCACCAAAGTACAACCCGAATGCCCGCTGCGCTTTTCACTCTGATAGCCCGGGGCATAATACAGATGATTGTTGGGTTTTGAGGAACAAGGTGCATGACCTAATTGATGCGAAGGAGATTGAGTTTGAGGCGCCCGAGAGGCCTAATGTTGTAACTGCTCCCATGCCAAAGCATGGAGTGAATGCTCTAGAAGAGGACTTGTTTGTGGTTTCTGTAGAAGATATTGCTACCCCTCTGATGACTGTCAAGAAGAACCTGTTGCTAGCCGGTTTATTTCCGGGCTGTGGCGAAGGTTGCCATATGTGTTCTGTTTTACCTACTGGTTGCCCATTTCTGAAGTCAGGTATCCAAAACCTGATGGATAATAAGGAGATCCTGTTTGAGAAGATTGTTGTTCCATCCGTTCATTCTGAAGAAGTTTCCATCATTACCATTTTCAACAAATCTTCTAAGGCTCCCTCGAGGAAGCCTGTTAGAATTACGTCTGTTCTGAAGATCGCACCCGTAATCATCACTGTTCCGGGGCCCATCCCCTACACCTCTGACAAAGTTGTCCCTTGGCACTATAGGGAAGATGTTTATGTTCTAGGAGTTAAGCAAGAGTTGGATGCTGATACCGGCGTCAGTAACATTACTGGACCTGCTAAAGTCACCCGCAGCGGTAGACTTTTCTCACCTGATATTGCTCCACCAATTGTCCGAAGACCTGTTGTCATTACACCTGCAAGTGTACCTATCACTATTCCTGATCAAGTTCCTATCCTTACCCCTGTCACCGAGACATCTAACGCTCGGGGCAAAGGGATCACCACTGATGTGCCTGCCCAGACGGAGGCACCGAAGACAGTTATTGTTGAAGCTTCCAAACGGGAGATGGAAGAGATTCTGAATATTATTAAGAAGAGTGATTATAACATAGTTAAGGAGCTTGGGCAGACCCCATCCAAGATTTCTATGTTATCACTGTTGTTGTGTTCAGAGGCCCATGTTAAGGCTCTGATTACCTTCCTGAAGTCTGCCCACGTGCCACAAAGACGTCAGCTGATCAGTTTACCGATTGTGTGGCCAATTTAACTGCTGATAATGGTTTGGGTTTCTCCGACGCTGATTTGACTGCCAAGGGAAAAAATCATAACGATGCCCTGCATGTCTCCATTGAATGCAGGGGCACTACTCTCTCCCATGTATTGGTTGACACTGGTTCCTCATTGAACGTCTTGCCCAAGAAAGCTCTAGACCGGTTGGATTGCAAAGGGTTGGAGCTAAAGCCAAGTAACATCATTGTCAGGGCCTTTGGTGGGTCTAAAAGGATGGTGCATGGTGAAGTTGATATTCCAATTAAAGTTGGTTCTCAAGTCTTCAATTCTACATTCTACGTGATGGACATTCGACCATCCTATTCTTGTTTGCTGGGTCGTCCATGGATCCACAAAGCTGGAGCTGTAACCTCAACGCTCCACCAGAAGCTGAAGTACCCGGTCAGAGGGAAGATTGTGACAGTTCAAGGGGAAGAAGAGTACATGGTCAGCCACCTCAACTCGTTCAGATACGTAGAGATGAATGGGGAGTTCATTGAGACCCCATTTCAGAACTTTGAAGAGGTTCCTCAGACACTGGCATCGGCTGAGACTGTGGTTGAAGATTCTCCTATGAAGATGGCTTCCTTAAAGGATGCCCGGGCTGTTATTGAGAAGGGTGAGTGTGAAAATTGGGGCCGACTGCCTGATTTCACTCAGAAGACTAACAAGTTTGGTTTGGGTTTCACTGTAGAGGCTCAAAGGGTTGTTCGTAATGCAAGGATCGGAAGACCTCCTGTGTTCATCAGCAACTCGGGAGTAAATGCCATTGAAGATGATGTGGAAGAGTCTGAATTCGACAGCTGGATCTATCTTACGACCAACGATGGACCAAGCAACTGGACAGCAAAGGACTTCACCCCTATTACTTTTGTTACCCAGTAATGAACTCTTTGTTTTGAATTTGTAACAGACATTGTTTTGAAACTTTATGGCCCGGTGTCTTACCCGAGACACCGTGGCTTCATTTGTGAGGGCTTTTGTGTGCCATTTGCATATATCATTAATAAAAGCATTGGACGTCTTTTGCATTTCAAATTTTGCGCTCCTTGTCTTTCTTTATTATATATTGCAAAACATCTATTTTACACACACTCACATATACAAGTCTCAATCCACTCTGGATCTCACTGGTAACGACTCTGCTACTGCCAGTTATGACTTTGAAAATCTGATCAACTTAGCCGAAGACGAAGGTGAAGATGATTGCGAAGTGTCGGGTGAACTTGCAAGACTGCTACTCCAGGAAGAGAGGGCCATTCAGCCACATGAAGAGCCGGTGGAAACGGTGAATCTGGGTACTGAAATAGACAAGAAGGAAGTCAAGATCGGTGCAAATCTGGAGCTTAGTGTGAAGCATCGGTTGATTCAGATGCTGCATGACTATGTTGAGATCTTTGCCTGGTCTTACGAAGATATACCTGTGTTTGATACTGACATTGTGGTTCATCGCCTGCCTACCAAGGAAGACTGCCCTCTGGTAAAACAGAAGGTTCGCCGTATGCGCCCAGAGATGTCTGAGAAAATCAAGGTCGAAGTTATGAAACAGTTTGACGCCGGTTTTCTAGCAGTGACTTTTTACCCTCAGTGGGTTGCCAATATGGTTCCGATACCGAAGAAGGATGGTAAGGTTCGAATGTGTGTTGACTACAGGGATCTGAACAGGGAAAGCCCCAAGGATGATTTCCCTCTACCTCACATTGACGTTCTGGTTGACAATACTGCTCAGCACAAGGTATTCTCCTTTATGGATGGTTTCTCCAGATATAATCAAATTAAGATGGCTCCCGAGGATATGGAGAAGACCACTTTTGTTACTCAGTGGGGTACCTTTTGCTACAAGGTCATGCCTTTTGGGTTGAAAATGATGGGGCAACATATCAGCGGGCCATGGTTGCTTTGTTTCATGACATGATCCATCATGAGATTGAAGTATACGTCAACGACATGATTGCAAGGTCCCAAACTAAGGAGGAACACCTTGACCATCTGCAGAAGCTGTTTGACAGGCTGAAGTTGTACAAACTGAGGTTAAACCCGAACAAGTGCACCTTCGGGGTGAGGTCTAGTAAGCTACTGGGTTTCATCGTGAGTGACAAAGGTATTCAAGTTGACCCTGCCAAGGTGAAAGCCATACAAGAGATGCCAACTCCCAAGACAGAGAAGGAGGTCAGAGGCTTTTTGGGACGACTGAACTACATTGCCCGATTCATCTCTCACCTGACTGCTACTTGTGAACCAATCTTCAAGCTACTGAAGAAAGATCAAGTGGTACGTTGGAACGATGAATGTCAGGCCGCTTTCGAAAGAATCAAAGAATATCTCCAGGAGCCACCCATTCTAATGCCACCAGTTGAAGGGAGACCTCTGATCTTATACTTGACAGTACTTGACAACTCAATGGGGTGTGTGCTGGGGCAGCATGACGAGTCTGGCCGAAAAGAGCATGCTATTTATTACCTTAGCAAAAAGTTTACCGACTGTGAGACCCGATACTCACTGCTTGAGAAAACTTGTTGTGCTTTGGCATGGGCTGCTCGCCGGCTGAGACAGTATATGCTGACTCACACTACTCTATTGATTTCAAAGATGGATCCAATCAAGTATATCTTCGAAAATCCTGCCTTGTCCGGAAGAATAGCAAGATGTCAGATGATCTTGACTGAGTATGAAATCCAGTACATGACTCAAAAGGAAATTAAGCAAAGTGTATTGGCAGACCATTTGGCACATCAGGCAGTGGATGATTACCAGTCTATGAACTTTGAATTTCCGGACGAGAATATCATGTTGATAACTGATTGTGACACACCTGGACCGGATGAAGGACCTGAGGAAGGATCCCGATGGTCTATGTACTTTGATGGAGCTTAGAACGCTATGGGTAATGGCATTGGCGCTGTGATCATATCTCCTAAAGGCTCTCATACTCCGTTTACCTCCTGACTATGTTTCAACTGCACCAACAATATGGCGGAGTATGAAGCGTGCATTATGGGTCTTTGAGAAACAATTGACCTAAGGATTAAGTTTCTAAGTGTCTTCGGAGATTCCGCTCTCGTGATCAGTCAGATCAAAGGCGAGTGGGATACGAAACACCCAAACCTTATTCCTTACAAGGAGTGTGTATTGACGTTGCTTCCCCATTTCGAGGAGATAACATTTGAACACTTTCCTAGAAAGGAGAATCAGTTGGCGGACGCGTTGGCTACGATGTCTTCCATGTTCAAAGTCAATTGGGACAACGAGGCTCCCCGAATCATTATTGAAAGATTGGACGAACCTACACATTGATGTGATCTTGAGACTGAAGAGGTAACAGAAAAGCCCTGGTATCATGAGGTGAAGAGGTACCTTGAAGCTCAAGAATACCCCGAGAGTGCATCTGTTAATGACAAGAATTTTCTGAGGAGGTTCGCGGCACAGTTCTTCATCAACAATGGCATTATTTACAAACGTAACCATGATTCAACCTTACTACATTGTGTGGATAAGATTGAAGCAGAAAGAATTATGACAGAGCTGCATGAAGGTACCTTCGGAACTCATTCCAGTGGACATACCATGGCAAAGAAAATCCTTCGGGCAGGATATTACTGGTCCACAATGGAAGCTGACTGTTATCAACATTCTCGGACATGTCACAAGTGCCAGGTCTATGCTGATAAAGTACACGTACCTCCGGTCCCTCTGAACGTCTTGATAACACCTTGGCCTTTTGCAATGTGGGGCATTGATATGATTGGCGAGATTAGACCTACGACATCCAACGGGCATCGTTTCATCCTGGTAGCGATTGATTACTTTACGAAGTGGGTTGAAGCAGCTTCCTTTGCTACGGTAACCAAGAACGTCGTGGCATAGTTCATTCGCATAACCTGATCTGTCGATACGGTGTACCAGAGAGGATCATTACGGATAATGGTACCAATCTTAATAACAAGATGATCACTGAGCTCTGCGAGCAATTCAAGATACAGCATCATAACTCTTCTCCCTCCCGACCGAAGATGAATGGGGCTGTCGAAGCAGCAAATAAGAACATTAAGAAGATTGTGTAGAAGATGACAGTGACATACAAAGACTGGCATGAGATGTTACCATTTGCTCATCATGGATACCGTACCTCAGCACGAACGTCAACAGGGGAAACACCCTATTCCTTGGTTTATGGCATGGAGGCAGTCTTGCCTTTTGAAGTTTAGATACCCTCTCTTAGAATCACGAAGGATGCAGGTTTGAGTGAAGATGACTGGATCCAGACCCGACTTGATCAGCTGAACCTAATCGACGAAAAGAGACTTACTGCTATTTGTCATGGTCAGACGTACCAAAAACGGATGATCAAGGCATTTAACAAGAAAGTTAGGGGACAAGAGTATCAGGTTGGGGATCTGGTAATCAAACGCATTATCTTACCTCAAGGTGATCCCAGGGGAAAATGGACCCCTACTTACGAAGGGCCATTTGTGGTTAAGAACATCTTCTCATGAGGAGCTATGATTCTAACCACTATGGATGGTGACGACCTTCCTCACCCCGTCAATGCGGACATAGTAAAAAGATACTACGCATAATCAAAGACCCGCTAGGTTGACTGGCCTAGGCAAAAATAAGGGCTTCCCGACGAACCAAAAGGGTTCAGGCAAAAATAAGGGATGAAAATGAAAAAATTTGTACACCCGGCAAGTCGAAAACCTGAAAAGGCAGCTTGGGCAAAAAAGGGTATCCCGGTGGACTGAAAACCCGAAAGGGCGGTCCAAGAAAAAGTTAGGGATTAAAGCGTAACACTATGTCTCATTGGATTACCTCACATCCATACTTAGGTATCGACTATCAAGCTCGGACGACACCAATCAATCAGATTCATCTTCAACTAAGCAGCAAAGTGATGAGATGCTTGAAGATATAAAGGCAATAGCAGAGTTGGAACCCAGTGGGATTATTCACATAGCTGTTTTGTTTTCTTTTCACAAATTGTATAGATTCTATTTGTTCGGCGGCGTTCTCTTACTAGGACGTCAGCCTCTTGTACAAAAACGCCTATTTTCAGGCCAAACTTCAAAATCAATACAAATTCATTTTCAGAAATTGCAAGCTGTTTTTCCTTTATCTGTTTTGTTTTGCAAAGAACGTCCAATGTTCATTTTTGATATATGCATTTGACATTAATTGCTGCTCATAAATATTTACATGCGAAACAAAGGACGAATTACAGGTGATATCAGAAACAGGGGCAATAAGAATTGTCCGAGCTGTCTAGTTGCTCTGTCCACCAAGGTACCAAGGTAGGTTCAGCTGAAGAATATGACCAAGATACCGTCACTCCCCACAGAGTAAAACAATAATGGTAGCTCTCCCCACTGAGACTCGCAACTATGAACGAATCAACAATGCTCTCCCCAAGCAGAGTTAATATACCATCAGCCCTAAAAAGGCTTGGTATCCCCAGAAGATCTTAATATTCCCCAACAGAGTGTAAAGATATCCTCCAGCAAGCATAAGAGCATCCCCGACAGTCTTAATATTCCTCAACAAAATATAAGAATGTTCCCAGGCGGAATACAACATACCATAGTGGAATCATTTCCCCAGCGCAGTCTAAAAAAGCTTTCCCAACGGAGTTGAATCGTCATCCCCAGTAGACTCTGGAAGCTTATCCCCTACGGAGCATAAATAAGTCTCCTCAGCCAAATTCAGAGGTTATCCCCCACAAAATTTTAACTGGGATATCCTCAGCAAGTTACAACTGAAAGATCATCCTCAGCAAAGTTCTTCCTTTCACATACAGGACTTCAACCCTCAACGAATTCAATATCACCAGCAACGCTAATCCATCCCCAGCGGAGTTCATCATTGAAATCCCCAACAGATCTTATCAACGGAATCCCCGGCGGAGTTTATCATCAAAATCTTCAGCAGAATCTCTTCCCCACAAGAGTAATCTCTTCATCAGCTTATTCCCCAACGAAGTTCTTTTCTCCTGCAAGCTTATTCTCACAATCATCTCCGTTCATCATCCCCAGCGGAAACGAAGAACTCAACTCTATTCTCCAGCAACTCCGGGATTTATTTTCCCCAGCTAAAACATCACATTTCCATACATCACGATACATGCATATATGCATCATACCATACAATCTCATTTATTTTTTGAACATCATTGCCTGATCCATATCATGCATTGCATATGACTGACCTTTACCTTTCAGGAAAGATACAATTAAAGTTCTCAGTTACGTCGAAGACCTGACCGGTTCTTAAATCTCAATTGAATTATCCTTGGTTGAATTTCGGATAAGGTTCTCAATCTCGACGGTTCCTCCGTCATAGTGTGGACAAGGTCTATAACCTCAGCGGTATACTATGTTGAGCACGAGATAGTTCCTAGATCTTGATGAAGATGTTTCCCTACGTCATAGTGTGGACGAGTACTATAACCTCAACGGTATACTATGTTGAGCACGAGTCAGTTCCTAGATCTTGATTTTTTCCTCCGTCATAGTGTGGACAAGTTCTATAACCTCAGCGGTATACTACGTTGAGCACGAGACAGTTCCTAGATCTTGATGAATATGTTTCCCTACGTCATAGTATGGACGAGTACTATAACCTCGACGGTATACTACGTTGAGCACAAGTCAGTTCCTAGATCTTGATGTTTTCCTCCGTCATAGTGTGGACAAGTTCTATAACCTCAGCGGTATACTACGTTGAGCACGAGACAGTTCCTAGATCTTGATGAAGATGTTTCCCTACATCATAGTATGGACGAGTTCTATAACCTCAGCGGTATACTACGTTGAGCACGAGACAATTCCTAGATCTTGATGTTTTCCTCCGTCATAGTGTGGACAAGTGCTATAACCTCGACGGTATACTACGTTGAGCACGAGTCAGTTCCTAGATCTTGATGTTTTCCTTCGTCATAGCGTGGATAAGTTCTATAACCTCAACGGTATACTACGTTGAGCACGAGACAGTTCCTAGATCTTGATGAAGATGTTTACCTACATCATAGTGTGGATGAGTACTATAACCTCAACGGTATATTATGTTGAGCACGAGTAAATTCCTAGATCTTGATGAAGATTCCCCCCCCCCCCCCCCCAGTTGAATTATGGACAGGTTCTTCAGACTCAATCGAGGCATTCTCTCAGTTGAAGTACATGCAAGATTCCTAAATCTCAACAAAGGTTAGACTTCCCCAGCAGAATCTTTTACAACAACAGGTATGCAAGTTCTCACTAAGGAATCTCTTATGCCATCGACATTCCTGCATATGGCATCTGTAAGCCCATCCTCCTACCAACAATCTCCAAATGGCATCTATAAGCCCATTCCCGACGTCACAATATTGATACTACACCATGCGAGTGAAAATTTCTTGGCACTCTAGTGTTCAATCATCTTCCACCTTCGGATCACGAAAGGCCCGAACGCCAATCTACATCCTCAGGTTTAAGAAGATTGAAAAGGGGAAACTGTTGTACCCCAAAATTTCCCCTCCCATATTCCTCAAGACATGTCAAGAATAATCTTCAAGTTGCTCAAGTTGGCCCAAGGGTTGGACAGTCAAATCACCTCCTAAGGTAGTCAAGTCAAAATTAGGGTTTTGTGTTGCATTAAGGTCCTCATATCCAAATGGCCTCAAGTGCTTCCCAATGTCTTAATATGTTCTTAAGTTCATCCATGTCAAATTTCAAGCCTTACAGAGGAAGTTTGGTCAGTCAATTGCTCAAGAGACCCAAAAATCGATTGTGCTAGGGCAAAAGTCAACTGTGTCCCAAATACAGTCAAACCTCAAGATTTTTTTGCCAACATTCTCATTTTGAAGGATAATTCATCATTTGATAAATGGTTGATCATGATTCATCAAGGATTGCTCAAGATTCATCAAGATTCAAAAGTTGCTAAATTATGGTTTTGTAGGAAAAGTCAACTAAACTTTGACCAAGCATAACTTTCTCATACTTTATGAGAAATGAACCATACAAAGCTCATTTTGAAGAGGATTAAATTTTCTACAATCCATGTTCACACCCCAAGATCAAGAAATTCTCTCGCAAAAATTTACAAATTTGGACATTATAGGTCATTTTTGAAAGTCAACAAAACACCTTTTTTTCCAAAGCTTATAACGTGAGCATGGAACATCAAAATTAGATGAGATCAAAAGGGTTGATTAGAGGACATCTCAATGTTTCTAAAAAGTTCAATAACACCTCCAAAAGTTCAAAATTGAAGAAGTTATACATTGTTGAAGTTGGGCATTTTTCCAAATTTGCCAAAAGTCAACTATCCTCAAAACTCCAATTTTTGACAAAAGGCCCCACCTTTTTCCACTTGATATAGTCTTATCATGCCACACACGTGTTCCATCTTTAATTTCATGTCCATTCATTTATTTTTCTATTTTATTTATTTTTTATTGATTTAATTCATTTTAAATCAATATTAAATCAAATAAAATCTAAAAATTGATGTAATAAGATTCTTGTGGTCATTACTGCTTGCAAATATCATATGACACTCAATCAAATTCGTGCCAAGTCAAAACATGCTCAAAATCTCAGATTTGATGCAAATATGGCAACTTGATAATGGTGATCAAAATTAAATCTTCCATCTTCAATGCATATGGTTAAAGGCCCAAGTTTTGACCTAAATACATCCTATTATGTGCACACAAGCCACATAAAGCAAGAGGACGCACAAAACATTGCAAAAATGGCCAGAAGAACTTTGGAAAAAATCTTGGAAACTTGGAATCTGAAATCCATCTTGGAGCTTGATATAAAGCAAAAGCTTGACATAGCTCTCTTCCCTGACATCCAGTGAAGCGATACCAATCAAAATCAAGCCTTCTCATTGCCTAAAACTCATTGTAAGTCATCACGAACCAAGCTCTGAACATGGCATTGTGAATCGTTTCTCTTGCATCTTTTTTCCAATTTATTTGTACAATCATGCTTAATATCAAATTTCTAACAGGTCTGCATCATTTAATTTCGTTTTCATGGCCTATAATCATGTACCCGAATCTAGGGTTCTATTGTGTTGTTTTTAGGCGTTTGAATTACAGGGAAAATTGGGCCAAATAATGGTTACAGGGATGATCAGGTGAAGGAGACGAATACAATGGTATTCTTAGTTTTCGTTTCCAGGGCCTAGGGCGAATTTTGGAGACGTCCCACAAATCTTCCTGCGGATAAAAATCCACAGGTAAATAACCAGAGTTATTTTGGAGAAGACGACCAGACGTCGCCCTCCCATTGGTCCATTTGAAAATATGCGCTTTATTTTTTTTATTCAGGCATAGTTAAGTATTATCCATATAATATTTGTTGTGTATATTGATAACAAAGAAACAGGTTAGCTCAGTTGGTGGAAGCGCTATTGGAAAACCCTTTGGGACCTGGGTTCGAATCCCAGGTCCCCCAAAACTTTATTCAATTTTACCTTCAGGTGTTCACATGTAGCGCCTAGAATGCAACTCACCATATGCCCTTCTCCAGATGCTACCCAGGTGGTCTCAAATCAGATTCAGGGGCCCAAATTGCACGCTCATCATACTCCCTGGTCAACAAGCATGCATTGGATCACCAAAGTCCAACAAGGCTGGGCGTTAATGGGCCTGGAAATTGCAATTCAAACACCCTCTTTGGGCCCAATACCCCCTGAGTTTGTTCTTTTTATTTTCTTTTCATTATTTTCCTATTTTATTATATTATTATTATTATCTTAATTAATTAATTAACCAATTAACTTTTTCACAAAAATCAGAAACAACAAAAATAATATTTTATTAATTCCATTAATTTTATTATTTATTTTTGTAAATAAACATTAATTAATTAATTTAGTTTAAATAGGTTTAACATTAATATCTTTTGCAATAAATTAAAATCAATTTAGAATTAGGATTTTTATTAATTTTTAACCATTCTCATTTTATTTCCTTAATTAAAATAAAAAACCCAAAAATATTTTCATTTAATTAATTAATTAATTTAGATCTAATTTCTATAAAACTTCAAAGAAAATAACAAAAAATATGCTTTATTTAATAAAAAGGGTCAAAACCCTAAGACACTCCGATTTAATTTTTCTCGCGCGCGTATTATTTTTGATCCATATTTCAATATTGTAACTGCTTCGGGAATGTAATAGTTTAACTTAGGATTTTATTTTATCGTTTTATTTACTTTCCGCAATTTAATTTTAAAGGGTTTGTCTTTGGCGATGTAAATACCCGACGCCTTGTAATAGCTTAGAGTTATTTTTCGCAAATTTAATTTCCGCACAATATTAACTGTTAGATGTTTGATAATAGGGAATGCATGACAAGATCAAATGTATGAACTTAAAATCAACATAGCTCATCCATGACATGTACAAAGATAAAATTAACCGAAATAAAACACTCGCACATGCGCACTCTTAGGGTACACCTCACTTGGTTGCCTCGAACATGGTCATTGAGTATAGGAAGTTTTAGAGGTCGCCCTCTTGTCCAAAGATCATAAGTTGCCTCGAAACAGTTGCCTCAGATAAAATGATCTAAGACATTAGGGTTACCGCTAAGGCGTCCTAACATTGCTTTAGTGACCACACGTCCCTTAATCGAATTGACCCGAAAACTCCAACGACGGTGCTACCTACTCATCAATAGTGGACTAGAATTGTCTAAAGGATATTAGCACAGTTTAATTCCCTTTTTCGAGTAGGTAGATGGTTCTTAAGTACTTGCTCCTTTTAAAAACAAAACAAAACTTTTCGCACTTACACCCCTTTCAAATAAAAAACTCTTTTCAAATCCACAAACACAAAGAGAAGTAATTTTTGAAAACACAATGAGTAAGTACCTAAGAGCCCGTGGATAACCACGGATAGAAAGGGTGCTAACACCTTCCCTTTCTATAATCTACCTCCCGAACCTGAGAAACATCTCAAAAAAGGAATTTTTCTGTGCTTTTGTCCTTTCCTTGTTGGATAAAATAAAAGATGGTGGCAACTCTTGCTTACTGCGACATTTTGCAAAAAAAAACGCAAACGCGAACCAGCATTCCAAAACAGTCAGTTCTCATTCCCACCGATCACAGGATGGGACCCGGAGCAGTGATTATTAATGGAGCAATTCTTGGAATGGGTGTAACCCTAACCGGTTTTCTCGAGGAAACCTTGGAAGGGTTAGCGGAAATGGTGTTAATGGCAACATCTTCAAACAGAATCATAGTCTTCTCAAACAAAATTTCTTTATTATCCATCAGGCGCTGAACACCTGACTTCAATAAACAGCAACTGGAAGGCAGAATTGAACATATGTGGCAACCTTCACCACAACCTGGAAATAAACTGGCCAACAACAAATTCTTCTTAACCGTCATTAAAGGAGTAGAAATTTCTTCCACAGAGGTCACAAACGAATCGGTGTCCACAATATTGACTCCACGACCATGCTTGGGCATAGGAGCATTTATAACGTTTGGCTTTTCCGGAGCATCAAACTCAATCTCTTTAGCTTCCAACAAATCTTGCACTTTATTCCTAAGAGCCCAACAATCGTTTGTATCATGGCCTGGGCTCTCTGAATGGTAGGCGCACCGCGCGTTGGGATTATATCTGGGAGAAGCAGTGTTTGGGTTCTTAGGAGCCTCTTTCAAGTTTGCCAAGTTAGATTTTAACAGATGAGGCAGAACTTCAGCCAGAGTCATATTGATGCGGGTAAATTGCTGTTGTGGTCTTTCTATCCTTTGATGGTTGTTGCATTGTGGAGCAACGATTGGTCTTGATATTACTACAGCATTTACCGCTTGACGGTGTTCAGGTCTTCTTTGGCCCCTCGGGCCATAGACTGCACTAGCTTCCTTCTTAACGGTGAAAGGCTTCTTTGCTTCACTTTATGAAGCATCCTTCTGTATTTTACCACTTCGAATTCCATCTTCTACTCTCTCTCCAGTCAAAATCAACTCAGTAAACCCAGACGAAGAACTGCCGATCAAATGATTGAAAAATGGACCAGATAACGTCCCTAGAAACATGTCTACCAACTCCCTATCAGATAAAGGGGGTTGGACTCTTCCCGCTAAGTCTCTCCACTTTTGAGCATAGTCCTTAAAACCTTCACTTGCACCCATAGACATACCCTGAAGCTGAGTACGGGTAGGAGCAAGGTCGGCATTATACTAATACTGCCTGTAAAAAGCAGCAGCAAGGTCTTCCCAGTTTTGGACACTGGCTCCTTCCAACTGATAAAACCATTCAAGCTGAGTCCCTGACAGACCATCTTGAAAGAAATGTACCCATAAATTTCTATCAGCAGTGTGGGGTTGGATTTTTATGACGTACGAGCGGAGATGGAGTTTTGGACAGGATACTCCATCGTACTTGGAAAAAATCGGAGCTTTGAACTTATGAGGGATCGCCACCCCTGATACCAGTCTTAGCTCTCAGAAATCCAAACCAGGGATCTTCTGAATCTCCATAACACTCAGACGGTCTTCTAGCTGCTTGTATCTATCCTCGGTAGGAGGATATTGCTCATCAACTAATTTGTATCGTTATCAGAAACTGCTGGACTAGGGTCCTTTGTTCTTTCTTGGTTCTCCCCGTCTTTGGATGAGAAGGTCAGATCATCTGATTGTATTATCCTTTCTCCGAATCTTCTACCCATGTTCAGAATACCAACCTTCTTCTTCTTCTTCTTCTTCTTCTTCTTCTTCTCTTTTAGAATAAGGGTTTTCAGATCCTCTTGCCCTTTAGCCAAACTTAAGAACATCTGTTGGAATTGGGCATTCTGTGTCTGCAGATCTTTGATGGCTTGATCAGAAGACATTTTCTGCTGAAATAAATAGCGAAGAAGATGAGAAACCTGTAATGGTACCTGTAATGACGTGCATGATAATGGGATGTGCATGTAATGATTTCAAAGACTTTGGAAGATTTAAATTTGCAAACCAAAAATAAACAAACTTTATTAGATTAACTTGTAAAAGGTTCAACAACGCCTTTAAGGCATTACAAAGAAGTAAAATAGAAAACAAATCTAAAACTAGAAAATCTAAGTCAAAAGTCCCATGGACGCTTCCTCTTTGTGGCGATATAGTCATTGATCACTCTTTCTTCCTTGAGCTGCCTGGTGAGCTTCAAAATCTTCCTTTAATGCTCATGGTACTTCTCCCGGTAAGTATCCCGCTCATTCTTCAGCTGAATCCAAGACCTCTGCAACTCCCCAGGATCGGTGGGCATGTAAGGATAGAGAATCGTGTAAGGAATGTCGTCTTCATTAGTGGACTCCATAATTACTGGTAATACGGCTTCATAGGGCATCCCAAGCTTCTGGGCACGAGCTCGGACCCATTGGAGGTAAGGCTGCATAGGAAAGGAAGTCTTTGGTCCCAACTCTTGGGGGTCAGCTCTGTTTACCATTCCCCAAGCTCGTATAAACCTCTGCCGGTGCTCCTCAACGTCCTCCTTGTAGTCAAATGCAATATCCTCGAGAAGTAGCTCATGGGGACCATCTCTCTGAGCACGACCAAATTGTCGCAAAGCTAGACAAGGATTATAGGTTATACCCCTCTGATTCCAAGCAATGGGACATTAGGGTATCCCCCACAACGATCAATAACAGCAGTGTATTCCATAGCCCGGGAACTCCAAAGAATATCTGTATGGGCAAGTGACATTATTCAGTAGGACCATCCTAAACCTTCTTCGTTCTTCAGCATAGACTTAGGGAGGTGCAAAATAAACCACCTCGACAGCAATGGCATGCAACACATGAGAGTTCCTCTTCTTTGCACGGTACGAGTATAAAAGGCATGCAAGATATCACCCAGTAGATTAGGCACAAAATTGCGAGAAAGGAAAATCTTGACAGCATTCACATCTACAAAAGAATCCGAATTCAGGAAGAGAACCAAACCATAGATAAGGAGAGCCAAGATATCTTCTAAAGCCTGAAAATCCAAATTATCCCAAAATAGCTGAGCCTGGTCTATAAAAAATTTGGCTAGAAAACCTTCGACCCCGCTTCGTGTTTCCCAATTGGATACTACATCAGCCCGTTTCAGATGCAGAGCTGAGGCAATGTCTTCTGGTATAGGTACCTCTTCCCTACCTGTGAAGGGTACCTGTTCAAGGATGGATATGCCCAATAAGTGAGAGAACTCTTCCAAGGTGGGAACCAACTGGTAATCTAGAAAGGTGAAGCAATGATACACTGGATCGAAGAAGTGGAAAAGTACACTCATCATCTGCTCATCAAGATTTGAGGTGACCAGGCTAAGAAGCTGACCATGTCTCTTAATGAACATAGAAGTCTCAGAGACTCTTGAGGCTAACTCCTTAAGTTGAGCAGGTATTTGCACAAAGTTAACTCAGATGGTATTTCTGCGCACGGAAGCCATAATCTGCAAAACAGAACAAAGATAAATTCCCTTGGTCTTTAAAATGGTTAGTATGATGAAGTATGAATGCCATGTTATGATGCATGATGTCATGATAAAAAACAACAACAGGTATAGCAGATAACAGGCATGGCAAAGACAAACAAGTCACACAAAGCCCTTAAGTTTAAGGCTTGCATGAGGTCAAAGGTAGTACCCTCTTGAAGTTTAGTTGGTTTCAACTTGTCCAAGCAAAAGAAACCAGGTTCTAGAGGATCTCAATATCATTGACCATCCTCCATCGGTCATGGTTTCAGCTCACGCAATCTTTTCTTGCATCCGGAACTATCTCGAGAGTATGGTCTCAATGAGTGTGGCATCGAGTATCAACCAGTTCTCAGCTTTACACCGAGGCCGACTATCTCACTACTTTCTAATGGCCAAGTTGGTCGATTAAAAGTTCTAAGGTCAGTTGATGCTTAACGACACCATGCAAGGGCCCCGTATTC
Organism: Vicia faba; assembly: GCA_948472305.1. Lineage (NCBI taxonomy): Eukaryota > Viridiplantae > Streptophyta > Magnoliopsida > Fabales > Fabaceae > Vicia > Vicia faba. The sequence continues at coordinate 280,538,433 of OX451736.1, forward strand.
TCCTCGTTTCTCCACAAGGGATACCGGTACCAACCAATGTGCCACATCAATGTAACTACTACTTCAACCGTACCAGTCTACGCCGTACAGTTCCCTCACAGTTTATTGCTACTTACCTAAAAGGTATCTCCAGATCCGGGTTAGGATCTATAGTAACTCCCAAACAAAAACCCTTAAAAGTAAAGCAACCAAAACAAACAAGAGAAGCAATTATAATGAACTAGATCCTAAGGTATACCCCACTTATTATTATCCCCATCAGAGTCGCCAGTCTGTGATACGGTGGCAAAATCGACTGTTTTGAAAATGCTGGTTTGCGTTTTGTGTTTTGTGTTTGCAAAATGTCGCGATAAGCAAGAGTCGCCACCGACTTTTATTTCATCCAATCAGAAAGGAAAAAAGTACAGAAAAATCCTTTTTCGAGATATTCTGAGTACGGGGGGTAGATTATAGAAAGGGAAGGTATTAACACCCTTTTTATCTATGGTTTTCCATGGGCTCTTAGGTACTTGCTCATCTTTTTTAAATTGCTTGTGTGTGTGCTTTGTTTTTGAAAAGTTTGACTTCGTGATAACCCTTGTATCAGTCCTCAAAGGTGTGACGAAGTTGTTTTGAATTTTTTTTTAAAAGTATAAGTGTGAAAAGTTTTGATTTTGAGCAAGTACCTACTAGCATCTACCTACTCGAAAAAGGATCGTTTCTATTCTCGTTTCCTTTGGACAACGCTATCCTATTATTGAGAAATAGGTAGCACCGTCGTTGGAGTTGTAAGGGTCAATTCGTAAGGGACGTACAATCATTAAAGAAATATTAGGACGTCTTAGTAATAACCCTAAAGTCTTAAGATCATATTCGAGGCAACATTTCCGAGGCAACATTTCGGAACGAGACATTTGATCTTTGTTTAGACAGGAGGGCAACCACTAAGACACCCTATACTTAATGATCGTTTACCAAAGGCAACCGAAGTGAGAGTATACACTAGGAGTGCACATGTGCGAGTGATTTGATTTCAGTTATTATCTTTGCACATTAGGGTTTTCTAGCCGTTTTAAATTATCATGAAATCTTGTCATACAATCCTATCAACATACATCTAAACAATTAATATTTGCGAGAATTAAAATGCGAGAAAATAAACCTACGCTATTACAAGGCTTCGGGGTAGGGATTAATTACATAGCCAAAAAACCCGCAAAAGACGATAAATAAAAGAAAGTCCTAGATTAAACTATTACATACCGTGGACAGTTACATCAATATTGCAAAAATAATAAACACGCGCGATGAATCGTATATGTGATACGGTGGCAGAACTGACTGTTTAATACTGGTTTGCGTTTTGTATTCGCAAATGTCGCAGTAAGCAAGAGTCGCCCCTGACTTTTATTTTATCCAACAAGGAAAGTAAAAAAGCACAGAAAAATTCTTTTTTCGAGATATTTCTGAGTACGGGGGGTAGATTATAGAAAGGGAAGGTATTAGCACCCTTTCTATCCGTAGTTATCTACGGGCTCTTAGGTACTTGCTCATCATTTTCAAAATAGTTTTCTTTGTGTTTGTGTGCTTTGAAAAGTTTTTGTTTTGACTTCGATTTAACTCTTGCTTCTGTCTTCAAGAGTGTAATGAAGTGTTTTTGAAAACTATGTTTGAAAAAGTGTTTGGTGTGAAAAAGTTTGTTTGTTTGAGCAAGTACCTACTCGAAAAAAAAAGAATGTTTCTATTCTTGTTTCCTTTAGACAACTCTATCCCACTATTAGTGAGTAGGTAGCACCGTCGTTGGAATTTTGAGGGTCAATTCGAAAGGGACGTACGGTCACTAAAGCAATGTTAGAACGTCTTAGTAATAACCCTAATGTATTAGATCATTTATCCGAGGCAACAATATCCGAGGCAACCGTTCCGAGGCAACTTTGATCTTTGGACAAAAGGACGACCGTTAAAGCATCCTATACTCAATGACCATTTACCGAAGGCAACCAAGTGAGAGTGTACCCTAGGAGTGCGCATGTGCGAGTGATTCGATTTTAGATTATTATCTTTGCACATTTTAGGGTTATCTAACTATTTTAAAGTTTACATACATTCTTGTCATGCATCTTAATATCTAAAAGTTAATATTTGCGGAATTTTAAAGTGCGGAAATTAAACTAAGCTATTACAAGGCTTCGGATATTTACATAGCCAAAAACAAACCCTTTGAAAAATAAAGCAATAAAAATAAATAAACGTCCTAATTAAACTATTACAAACTGTAGGCAGTTACAACAATATGATAAATAATAAAAATAAAACGCGCGAGAAAAATTAAGATCGGGAAGAAATTTAGGGTTTGGACCCTTCTAACCTGTTGTACCCCAAAATTTTCCCTCCCATTTCCTCAACATTTCCTCACCACAATACCCTTGGAGCTCAAGATCAAGTTAGGGTTTGCTCTGCTCAAGACTCCTCCTTGCAATGTTGACCCAAATTAGGGTTTGAGTTTGCACAAAGATGTTTTGACCTAAAATGCCCAAATTGACTTTCATGCTTCATGTTGGAACTCACAAGTTTATCCATACCAAGTTTCAAGCCTTGATTCAAATCTTTGCCCAGTCAATTGGACAGTTGACCTAGAAATCAGCTGTATTGGGGAAAAAGTCAACTGTGGTCAATTGACAGTCAAACCTCATGATTTTTGACCCACATCAACATTATGAACTCATATGGACCATTTGATCAAGTTTGGATCACAAAACCACAAGAAATTTGATCAGATCACCAAAAGGGCAAAATGGTCATTTTTAGGGTTTTGACTGCACAAAGGCAATTTTTGACTGTTTGACCTAGCCAATGGCTAACCAAGCTCACATATGGACTCAAGGACCCAATGGAATTGTCTTGACATGTTCAACAAGTTCAAAAGATCCCAAATGCACAAGATTGACAGATGAATTTTCCAGTCAACTGAGCAAACTTTGACTGTGTACTGAAAAATTCAAACTTTGACTTTTTGGTCAAAATCAAGTGTCAAGATTCATTTTTCATCAAAACATGTCAAATTATGAAACTTGTTCATCAAGAAATCAAAAATTACAAATTAGGGTTTGAAATGAAGAAATTTCATAACTTAGAATTTCTCTAAGTTATGGAATTTCCTATTTTTTTCCTAACTTTGTCCCATCTTTTCATCAAGATACATTTGGATTCAAACAAAACTCAAAACATGAAAGTTATAGTCCATTGCAAAATCTACAACTTTGGTTCACAAAGTTTCCTCAAAAGAAGCTTTTAGCTCAAGTTATGATTTTTGGAACAAGGGTGCAAAACATTCTTAACTTAGAATTTTTTTGACCTATTTTAGGCAGGATTTTTGCCCAACTTCATGGCCACTTTTCACATGCTTCCACTTGGAATCTCAACTTGCATTACAAAGATGGATTTTAGTACACATTCCAAGATTTCCAAATTGTCCAAGAACTTCTCAAACACCCTTGTGGTTAGGGAGAATCGAAATGGCAAAGTTGGGCAAAAGTCACTTTTGTTCTTGACCAAATGCATGTTCATAACACTTTGCATTTTCAAACTCAGCATGCACAAGCTAGGTTACAGGCCTCTAATCCCTTTCTTACTCAACAATTCAATGCTAAACCATTGTGACAAGATGTTATTTCATTCATTTGGGCAATACATGTTAGATTAAGCCATAAATGGAAAAAGCATTTTATCTATTCTTATAAAGATCAACTTTATGTCAAGTTTACAATCTAAGAAGTACAAAGCAAATCTCTGAGGCACAAATGTGTGGACATATCCCACTGATCAAGAACAAACTTTGCAGCATGTTTGAGGGGCCTGCATAAGCTTGTAACCCAACTTGGCAACTTTGGCTTAAGAAGGAAGAAACTTGGCAAAACTGATCCCAACTCACATTACTGCAAGAACTAACAAAAACAAACTTCTTGAACACTTTCCAAACATCAAACCTGACCTGAAACACGAGCCTACCATATTCCAAACCTCATCATTCATCAAAACACCATTTTGCTGCACAAAACAGGGCATCCCTGCAGATTGAGTTGCACAACTCAGTTTGCTCGTGCGTTTTGGCCAAAGCTTGTTCATACACACTCCCTACCATCCATACAAACTATCCCAAGCCCTAGCTACATACTGTAACACCTCTAACCAAGTTCACCATTTTCATTTTTTCAGTTGTGCAGGTTAACTTCCATAGCTCGTTTCAGTTAGTTCCAAAGCAAGCTAGAGGTTGGAGAAGCATCCCTGGACCTCAAGCAAGCTATACAAGTCCTCACATTGCATTGAAAGTACCTCCTTTGTCATACACGAATCAAGCTGAACAGGTAAAAGTTTGAACTTCTATCTCTCTATCCAGGCATATCTAGGCTTAGGTTTTTGAAGAAGTTATGTCCTACTCATGGCCCTGAAGCTACCCATGTCATTACTTTTCATTTATGTTGTGTGTACTGAGAGAATTTTGAAACTGAATATCTGAAAAAAGCTAGGTCAGGAATTGGGGGAGAAGAAATTCTCTCTCATTTCTGAGAGTTAGATCAACTTCTTTATATGTTTAGAATCGTGGCTTCAAGCTCTACAAGTTTCATGTTTTAAGATTTGTCAAAAGATCAAAGAATCAGAAGTTAGGGAGATGAACAAGAAGGCGCGCGTTTTTGTTTGAAAATGGCTGGCGGTTGAAGACAAAGTCCTTTGGGCTGGGCCTGGCTTATTTTTTCTGTTTGCACCACTTTATTTCACATACACCCCCCTAGCCCATTATGTGATATATTTGTCATTTTTGATTTTTTCTTTTTGATTCTGATTTTAAATTTTTATTCAAACATGAAAAAACACTAAAAATATGTTTCTCACATTTTTTGCATTTTATTTGGTATTTATTTGTTTCATTTAGTTCCATATGTAAATAAATATATATATACTTTTATTTAAAATACTAAAAAATATTACAAATACATTTTATTTTCTGATTTTTATTTTATTTTATCTTTTGAAAACATTTTCTTAAAATATACCTTTTTTTGTAAATAATTAAAATTTTTTATTTTTGTACATATTTAATATATTTAGTAAATAATATAAATACTTATCTATCTTTTATTAAATATTTAGGATAAATATAAAAATAATACATTTATATTTTTGTTAATATTTGACCTCAAAAATTACTTTTTTTTACAAAAAAAATACTTCTTTTTATTTTTTGTATATAATTAATAAATATTACATATAATATAGGTAATAAATACTATTTATCACAAAATTAGGTTTTTGCCCTAAACATGAAAATATCCAAAATTAACTTTTTATTTTTATTTCACTTGTAAATAAATCACATACACTTATACAAATACATTGATACACTTACATCGCTTTATTCTTATACATTGATATATATTACATTTGTGATCGATTCGATTTGGTTGTACATATTTGGATACTATTCTCCTATTAAAGTCTCCTCCCCATTTGAACATTTGTACCCCCATCCCCATGATTATCTTGTAATAATTTAGGACTTTAAATTCCGCACTTTAAAGATTTCTAAATATGCCATGATAGACTTAGGGTTTGTATGCAAAAATCAAATAATAAATAGCTTGACCTAATTCAAAGACAAAAAAATCATGAAAATGAACAACACCAATCACACTTGCACCCTTAGGGTTATTCCACTTGTTGCCTTCAATAATGGGCCATATTGCATGTTGAGTGTTTTTGGCAAAACAAAACAATTTCAAATGATCATAGTCCCTCGATGACGCTTTCGAAAGTTGCCTAAAAAATGATCAAGTCCCTTAAAGGAAAAATTGCCAAAGACACTTGGCACTATTGCAATCATGGTCTAAACGATGACCCGCGCCTGTCCCGTTCACATCCTAACACAAGATTGTCCACCAAATACAATGGTGGAACAATACCGTTAAAAGGGTTAAAACATAGGAAAGATCTTTGAGTAAATTTTAGGGTAGACAACTCTTAGTTACTTGATAAACTTGCAAAACACACTTGCCTATTTTTCAAAACCACACTCCACAACACTTTCAAAACAACTTTCAAAAACATTTGAAAACTTTTCAAAAGACAAGTACACCTTTGTATACATTCAAACATGGATCATTACAAAGGTTGCCACAACAAATGGCCTCTTTTCAAAATATTTTCAAACCCACACACACAAAGCACCATTTCAAACAATTGAAAACACAAGGCAAGTGATCTAAACAAGTAACTAAGAGCCCATGGATAACCATGGATGGAAAGGGTGCTAATATCTTCCCTCTCTATAATCTACCCCCCGAACCCAAGAAAACAACTCAAAGGTTTTTGCTGTGCTTTTTAACCTTTCCTTAGGATACAATAAAAAGTCGATGGCGACTCTTGCTCAACCGAAACATTTGTGAAAACAAACGCAAAACCTCAAGTCAGTTCTCCCACCGTATCACAGAACTGGCGACTCTGCTAGGGACAAACTTAAAAGAGGGGTTACCTTAGGATTAGACCACTCTTATTTTCAATTGTTTGCTTTGTTTGCCTTTATATTTGTGGGCTTTGCATCGGAGTTTCATAGATCCTAACTCGGATCTGGGGAATACCCTTTTAGGTAGCATAAGCTGTAAGGGACCTGTCCGGCGTAGACCGACATGGGTGAAGCAGTGGCTACATTGGTGTGACACCTTGGTCTGTACCGATATCCCTTGTGTTGCAACGAGGAGAATATGGGTCTTCTAAGGAGTCATTAAGCACCAACCGACCTTAGAACCCTAAATTGACCCAACTTGGCCATAGAACAGTAGCAGTATGCTACACTCATTGAGGCTAAACTCTCGCGATGGTTCTGGCCGCAAGAAAAGATTGCGATGCTGGAGTTATGACCGATTGAGGGTAGTCAATGATATTGAGATCCCCTAGAACCCGATTACTTTTGATAGGACAGGTCTTAACCAACAAAACTGAAAGAGGGTAATACCTAAACTTCATGCTGGCCTAAACCCTAAGGGTTGTATTGTGTGACTTGTGTGCCTTATCATGCTTGCCTTTGTGAATACTTGTGGTGTGCTTTATCATAACATCATACCATCATACCATTGCATGCATCCTGCATAAGGACTGGCCCATTTCAAAGACAAAAGGGTTTCATCTTTGCTCTGTTTTGTAGGACATCATGATGCCCGTGCGTAGGAATACTATCCGGCTAAACTTTGTTCAAACACCTACTTTGCTCAAGGAATTGGTTGATAGGATTCCAAACACTACTTCCTTCATCAAGAGGCATGGTTCTCTCCTTGGGTTAGTCACTTCAAAGTGGGGCCAACAACTGATGAGTGTCCTGACCCAGTTTTATAATCCCCTGTATCATTGCTTCACCTTTCAAGACTTCCAGCTGGTCCCTACCCTGGAAGAATTCTCTGATTTGCTTGGTATCCCTGTTTTGGAACAGACTCCATTCACTGGTTGGGAGAAGACTCTTAGGCCTGAAGAGATTTCTTCAGCCCTTCCCTTGACCAAAGAAGAGGTAATGGCTAACTGGGAGACTAGAAATGGAGTTAAGGGCTTTTTGGCTAAGTTTCTGGTTGGCAAAGCTAATAGTTTCTGGGATGACTTAGACTTCAAGGCGTACGAAGACATTCTGGCTATCTTAATCTATGGTCTAGTATTGTTTCCAAATCCTGATAACTTTGTCAATATCAATGCCATAAGGATCTTCATGTCTCGGAACCATGTACCCACTCTCTTGGGTGATATCCTGCAGCAACTCTATGCTCGTACTGCCCGAAGACGGGGAACTCTGTGGTGTTGTGCTCCTTTGTTAGTGAGGTGGTTTATTTCACACCTCCCTAAGTCCGTGCTGAAGAATGAAGAAGGAAAGGGCTAGGCTCATAGGTTAATGTCTCTCACTGATAAGGACATCATTTGGACTCTCAGAGGTTTGGATGAGGTAGCCGTTATTGATCGTTGCGGAGAATATCCTAATGTTCCATTGATCGGTACCCAGGGGGGAATCTCTTATAATCCATGTTTAGCTCTCCGTCAGTTTGGAAGAGCCAGAAGAGCAGGGCCTCATGAGATGTTGGTGCCTCACATCAGTTTTGAGTTTCAGGTAGACAGTGACGAGTTACACCGAAGATTCATCAAGGCTTGGGACATAATTCACAAAGCTGACCTTCATGAGTTAGGATCGAAGACTTCTCTACCATTGGAACCCTACTGCAGATGGGTCTGCATCCGTGCTCAGAAGTTAGGTATGCCATACGAAGCTGTCAGGCCTATCATTCTTGAATTTCCTGATGAAGACGGGGTTCCTCCAACTGTCCTCCCTCCTCAGATACCCACTGATGTTGATACACTAAAGAGATCTTGGGCGCAGCTACAGGAAGAACGGGATTTTTATCGAGAAAAGTTCAACGAACATGAACAAAAGATCCAGAAGCTGACTAAGCAATTGGAGGAGGAGCGGATCCTGAATGACTATATCCGTACTGAGAAGAGGAGGTCATGGGAGCACTGATGAGCTTTGGATGTTTCTTTTACAGCTTTTATTTCCTTTTCAGTATTTTCATTCTTGTAATGCCTAAGGGCAAGTTGTTGAACAATTTAAAGTTTGAATCTAATGAAGTGTATTTCCTTTTTGTCTACAAAGTTGAATCCCGATTGTCTTTGAAAACATAAATCATAAGCATCTCATTGCATCATATGCATAACAGGTACCCTTCTTCTACAGGTTGCTTAATCTTCTTCGCTGTTTATTTCAGCACTCAATCATCATGTCTTCCGAGCCTACTACCGAACAAGCTATCAAGGCCCTCCAGGCCCAGAATGCCCAGTTTCAGGAGCTGGTCATGAGCTTAGCCCAGGGTCAATAGGAGTTGAAGACTATGCTTTTGAAAAAGAATAAGAAGAAGAGGACTGCGTTGTTTAACACTGGATGAAGGTTTGGGAATACACTGCAGAATGAGGCTGATCAGGCTACTTCCTCTGCAGAGAAAGGCAGTCCCCAAGGGGGAAGGGCTCCTAGTCCCGTGGTCTCCGACAACGAGACAAATTACAATGATGAACAGTACCCTCCTGTTGAAGACAGGTACAAGTAACTAGAGGACCGTTTAAGTGCTATGGAGATTCAACACGTGCCGGGGCTGGATTTTGGAGATCTAGGTTTATCTTCTGGGGTGGTGATCCCGCACAAGTTCAAGGCACCTGCCTTTGCGAAGTACGACGGGGCTTCCTGTCCTAAGCTGCATCTCAGATCATATGTAAGGAAGATCCAACCTTACACTGCAAACAAGAACCTGTGGATCCATTTCTTCTAGGATAGCCTTTCAGGGGGTCAACTCGAATGGTTCTATCAGCTGGATGGAGCCAGTATTCGAAACTGGGTAGACTTGGCTACTGCATTTTATAAACAGTATCAGTATAATTCCGACCTCGCTCCCACGCGTACCCGACTCCAGGGTATGTCACTGGGGACGGGCGAAGGATTCAAGGAGTATGCGCAAAAGTGGAGAGACCTGGCTGGCAGGGTGCAGCCACCGCTGACGGACCGTGAACTTGTTGACATGTTCCTGGGGACCCTGTCCGGTCTGTTCTTCAACCATCTGATTGGTAATTCTTCTGCTGGGTTCACAGATCTGATCTTGACTGGTGAGAGGATAGAAGCTGGTATCAAGTCGGGGAAGATACAGAAAGGTGCCTCCTCGAGTACTAAAAAGAAGCCCTTCAAGAAGGAAGCCAGTGCTGTTTATGGTCCCAGAAGACAAATTAAACCGGAACGCCGCCAAGCTGTCAACGCGGTAGTAATTTCAAAGCCTACTGCGGCTCCTCAGCAGTATAACCAACCAAGGGGTGAGAGACCCAAAAGGAAGTACACTCGACTCAGCATGACCCTGTCTCAGATTTTGCCGCAATTTCTGTCAACCAATCTGGTAACTGTCAAAGAAGCTCCGAAAATAGTGAACACAGCTTCTCCAAAGTACAACCCCAACGCCCGTTGCGCTTATCACTCTGATAGCCCGGGGCATACTACGGACAATTGCTGGGCTCTGAGGAATAAGGTTCAGGACCTTATTGATGCTAAAGAAATACAGTTTGAGGCGCCCGAAAGACCCAATGTTGTGACTGCTCCCATGCCCCAGCATGGAGTGAATGCTGTGGAAGAAGACCGATATGTAGCCTCCGTGGAAGAGATTGTTACTCCGTTATTGACTATCAAGAGGAACCTGTTGCTAGCCGGTTTATTTCCGGGATGTAGTAAAGGTTGCCGTCTATGTGCTGTTTCACCTGCTGGTTGTCCCTTGCTGAAGTCAGGTATCCAAAGCCTGATGGATAGCAAAGAAATCTTGTTCGAGAAGATTGCTGTTCCTGCTGTCCCTGCTGAAGAAGTGTCTATTGTTACTATTTTCAACAACCCTCCTAAGGCTCCTTCGAAGAAGCCTGTCAAAATCATGTCCACTCAGAAGATTGCTCCTATCATTATCACTGTTCCGGGGCCCCTCCCCTATACATCCGACAAAGCTGTCCCGTGGCACTATGGGGAAGATGTTTATGTGCTTGGAGTTAAACAAGAGTTCGATACAAGTACCGGCGTCAGTAACATCACCGGGCCTGCCAAAGTTACTCGCAGTGGTAGGCTGTTCTCACCCGATATTGCGCAACCGGCTATTCAGAGACCTCTTATCATCACACCTGCAAGTGTGCCTGCTTCCTTTCCTGATCAAGTTCCTGTTTCTACCCCCGCTGCCGAGTCATCTGACGCTCGGGGCAAAGGGATTGCTACTGATTTTCCTGCCCTGACGGAGGCACCAAAGACAACCAATGTTAAAGCTTCCCAGCAAGAGATGGAAGAGATTCTCAAGATCATTAAGAAGAGTGATTTCAATGTAGTTGAGCATCTGGGGCACACCCCCTCTAAGATTTCTATGCTATCACTGTTGTTGTGTTCAGAGGCCCATGCCAAGGCCCTGATTTCCTTCCTGAAGACGACCCATGTGCCACAAGAAACATCTGCTAATCAATTTACCGATTGTGTGGCCAATTTGACTACCGATAATGGGTTGGGCTTCTCTGACGGCGATCTGACTGCCAAAGGAAAGAACCATAACGACGCCCTGCATGTCTCCATTGAATGCAGGGGCACTACTCTTGCCCATGTGTTGGTAGACACCGGTTCTTCATTGAATGTATTACCCAAGAAGGCCCTAGACAGGTTGGATTGTGAGGGTTTGGAGCTCAAGCCTAGTAACATTGTTGTCTGGGCCTTTGACGGTTCGAAAAGGATGGTACATGGGGAAGTTGACATTCCGATCAGGGTTGGCTCTTAAGTTTTTGATTCTACTTTCTATGTGATGGATATCCGACCATCCTATTCTTGTTTGCTGGGTCGTCCATGGATCCACAAGGCTGGAGCTGTGACCTCCACACTACATCAGAAGCTGAAGTACCCAGTTAGAGGGAAGATTGTGACAGTGCAGGGGGAGGAAGAGTATATGGTCAGCCACCTCAACTCGTTCCGGTACATAGAAATGGATGGGGAATTCATTGAGACTCCATTCCAGCACTTTGAAGAAGTTCCTCAGACACTGGCATCAGCTGAAACTGTGATTGAAGACCCTCCTTTGAAGATGGCTTCCTTAAAGGATGCCCGGGCTGTGATTGAGAAGGGTGAGTGTGCAAACTGGGGCCGACTTCCTGATTTCACTCCAAAGACTGACAAGTTTGGTTTGGGCTTCACTGCAGAAGTTCAGAGGGCTGTTCGTAAGGAAAGGATTGGAAGACCTCTTGTGTTCATCACCAACCTAGGAGTAAATGCTATTGAAGACGACGTGGAGGAATCTGAATTCGACAGCTGGATCTACCCAACAACCGATGGTGGACCAAGAAACTGGACTGCGAAAGACTTCACACCTATTACTTTTGTCACTCAGTAATGAACTCTTTTGTTTTGAATTTGTAACAGACAATGTTTTGAAACTTTTATGGCTCGGTGTCTTACCCGGGGCACCGTGGCTTCATTTGTGAGGGCTTTTGTGTGTCATTTTCATATATCATTAATAAAAACATTGGACGTTTGTTGCATTTCAAAATCTTGCGCTCCTTTTCTTTCTTTATTATATATTGCAAAACAGCTATATTTACACACACTCACTTATACAGGTTCCAATCCACTCTGGATCTCACTGGTAACAACTCTGCTACTGCCAGTTATGACTTTGAAAATCCGATCAACTTAGCCGAAGACGAAGGTGAAGATGATTGCAAAGTGCCTGGTGAGCTTGCAAGACTACTACTCCAGGAAGAGAGGTCCATTCAGCCACATGAAGAGCCAGTGGAAACGGTAAATCTGGGTACTGAGACAGACAGAAAGGAAGTCAAGATTGGTGCCAATCTAGAGCTCAATGTGAAACAACGGTTGATTCAGATGTTGTATGACTATGTGGAAATCTTTTCCTGGTCTTACGAAGACATGCCTGGGTTGGATACCGACATTGTGGTTCATCACCTGCCTACCAAGGAAGAATGCCCTCCGGTAAAATAGAAGGTCTGCCGTATGCGTCCAGAAATGTCCGAGAAAATCAAAGCTGAGGTTATGAAACAATTTGATGCCGGGTTTCTAGCAGTGACTTCTTACCCTCAGTGGGTTGCCAACGTGGTTCCAGTGCCGAAGAAGGATGGTAAGGTCCGAATGTGTGTTGATTACAGGGATTTGAACAGGGCGAGCCCTAAGGATGATTTCCCTCAGCCTCATATCGACGTCCTGGTTGACAACACTGCTCAGCATAAAGTTTTCTCCTTCATGGACGGTTTCTCCGGTTATAATCAAATCAAGATGGCTCCTGAAGACATGGAGAAGACCACTTTTGTTACTCAGTGGGGCACCTTTTTCTACAAGGTCATGCCTTTTGGGTTGAAGAATGCTGGGGCAACCTACCAACGTGCCATGGTTGCTTTGTTTCATGATATGATCCATCATGAGATAGAAGTATACGTCGACGATATGATTGCAAGGTCCAAAACTGAGGAGGAACACCTTGACCATCTACGGAAGCTGTTTGACCGTCTGAAGTTGTACAAGCTGTGGTTGAACCCGAACAAGTGCACCTTTGGGGTAAGATCTAGAAAATTGCTAGGCTTCATCGTAAGTGACAAAGGTATTCAAGTGGACCCTGCCAAAGTGAAAGCCATACAAGAGATGCCAACTCCCAAGACAGAGAAAGAAGTCAGAGGCTTTCTAGGACGGTTGAACTACATTGCCTGATTCATCTCACATCTAACTGCTACTTGTGAACCAATCTTCAAGCTGCTGAAGAAAGATCAAGTAGTACGTTGGAACGATGAATGTCAGGCCGCTTTCGAAAGAATCAAAGAGTATCTCCAAGAACCACCCATTCTTATGCCACCGGTTGAAGGGAGACCTCTAATACTATACTTGACAGTACTTGACAACTCAATGGGGTGTGTGCTGGGGCAGCATGACGAGTTTGGCCAAAAAGAGCACACCATTTATTACCTTAGCAAAAAGTTTACCGACTGTGAGACCCGGTACTCACTGCTCGAGAAAACTTGCTGCGCTTTGGTATGGGCTGCTCGCCGGCTGAGACAGTATATGTTGACTCACACTACTCTGTTGATTTCAAAAATGGATCCAATCAAGTACATCTTCGAAAAGCCCGCCTTGTCCGGAAGAATAGCAAGATGGAAGATGATCTTGACGGAATATGACATCCAGTACACGACTCAAAAAGCAATCAAGGGAAGTGTATTGGCAGACCATTTGGCACACCAGGCAGTGGACGATTACCAGTAGATGAACTTTGAATTTCCAGACGAGGATATCATGGTAGTGACTGATTGTGAAGTACCCGGACCGGATGAAGGACCTGAGGAAGGATCCCGATGGTCTATGCACTTTAACGGAGGCTCGAACACTTTGGGTAATGGTATCTGCGCTGTGATCATATCCCATAAAGGCACTCATACTCCACTCACCGCCCGGCTATGTTTCAACTGCACCAACAACATGGCAGAGTATGAGGCATGTATCATGGGTCTTCAAGTTGCAATTGATTTAAGGATCAAGTTTCTAAGTGTCTTCGGAGATTCTGCTCTCGTGATCAATCAGATCAAAGGCGAGTGGGATACGAAACACCCAAATCTTATTCCTTACAAGGAGTATGTGCTGACATTGCTTCCCCACTTCGAGGAGATAACTTTTGAGCACTTCCCAAGAGAGGAGAATCAGTTAGCGGACGCACTAGCTACGATGTCTTCTATGTTCAAAGTCAAATGGGATAACGAGGCTCCCCGGATCATTATTTGGAAGTTGGATGAACCTGCACATTGCTGCGATCTCGAGACCGAAGAGGTAACAGAAAAACCCTGGTATCATGAAGTGAAGAGGTACCTTGAAGCTCAAGAATACCCCGAAGGCGCATCTGTTAATGACAAGAAGTTCCTGAGAAGGTTCGCGGCAAAGTTCTTCCTCAGCAACGACATTCTCTACAAGCGAAACCATGATTCAACCTTACTGCGTTGTGTGGATAAGACTGAAGCAGAAAGGATCATGGCAGAGCTACATGAAGGTACCTTCGGAACGCATTCCAGCGGACTTACCATGGCAAAGAAAATCCTTCGGGCAGGATATTTCTGGTCCACAATAGAAGCCGACTATTATCAGCATTCTCGAACTTGTCATAAATGCCAGATCTATGCTGATAAGGTGCACATTCCTCCGGTTCCTCTGAACGTCTTGACAGAACCTTGGCCTTTTGCAATGTGGGGCATTGATATGATCGGCGAAATCAGACCTACGGCATCCAACGGGCATCGATTCATCTTGGTAGCGATTGATTACTTCACAAAGTGGGTTGAAGCAGCTTCCTACGCTACCGTAACCAAGAACGTCGTGGCACGGTTCATTCGGCACAACTTGATCTGTCGATACGGTATACCTGAGAGGATCATTACGGACAATGGTACCAATCTTAACAACAAGATGATCACTGAGCTCTGCGAGCAATTCAAGATACAGCACCATAACTCTTCACCTTACCGGCCGAAGATGAACGGGGCTGTAGAAGCAGCGAATAAGAACATCAAGAAGATTGTGCAGAAAATGACAGTGACCTATAAAGATTGGCGAGATGTTACCGTTTGCTCTTCATGGGCACCGTACCTCAGCACGGACGTCAACAGGGGCAACTCCCTTTTCCTTGGTCTATGGCATGGAGGCAGTCTTGCCTATTGAAGTCCAGGTACCCTCTCTCCGGATAATGAAGGATGCAGCCTTGAGCGAAGATGACTGGATCCAGACTCGGCTTGATCAATTAAACCTAATTGACGAAAAGAGACTCATCGCTATTTGTCATGGTCAAACGTACCAAAAACGGATGATCAGGGCATTTAACAAGAAAGTTAGACGACAAGAGTATCAAGTCGGAGACCTGGTAATCAAGCGCATCATTCTTCCTCAAAGTGATCCCAGAGGCAAATGGACCCCTACGTATGAAGGGCCATTTGTGGTTAAACATATCTTCTCAGGAGGAGCAATGATTCTAACCACCATGGATGGTGACGACCTTCCTCACCCCGCCAATGCAGACATAGTAAAAAGATACTACGCATGAATTAAGGACCCGCTAGGTTGACACACCTAGGAAAAAATAAGGGCTTCCCGGCGAACCAAAAGGGTTCGGGCAAAAATAAGGGATGAAATGAAAAATCTGTACACCCGGCAAGTCGAAAACCTGAAAAGGCGGCTTGGGCAAAAATGGGTATCCCGGTGGACTGAAAACCCGAAAGGGCGGTCCAGGCAAAAGTTAGGGATAAAGCGTAATACTATGTCTCTTTGGATCACCTTGCATCCAGAATTCGGCATCAACTATCGGGCTCAGACGGCATCGATCAATCAGCTTCATCTTCAACTAAGCAGCAAAGTGATGAGACGCTCGAAGACATAAAGGCGATAGCAGAGTTGGAACCCAGTGGGATTATTTTTCACATAGCTGTTTTGTTTCCTTTCACAAAATTGTATAAACTCTATTTTTGCTCGACAGCGTTCCCTTACTAGGACGTCAGCCTCCTGTACATAAAATGTCTATTTACAGGCAAATTTCAAAATTAATACAAGTTTAATTTCTCAGACAAATTACCCATTGTTTTTCCTTTTTCTGTTTTGTTTTACAAAGAACGTCCAATGTTCATTTTTGATATATGCATTTGACATTAATTGCTAATCATGAATATTTGCATGCGAAACAAAGGACTAATTACAGATGACATCAAAAACAGGGGCAATAAAGAATTGTCTAGGCGACCTAGTTGCTCTGCCCACCGAGGTACCAGGGTAGGTTCGGCTGAAGAATGTAATCAAGTTACCTCAACTCCCCACAGAGTAGGACCAGATTCAGCAATACTCTCCCCAGGCAGAATTGGTCTCCCATCAACCCTAAAAAGGCATAGTGTCCCCCTAGCAAGTCAGCGGTACTCTCCTCAAGCAGAGTTAGTCTACTGTCAGCCTTAAGGAAGTTGGGTATCCCCAGAAGATCTCAACATTCCCCAGCGGAGTAGACATTCCTCAGCAAGCATCCCCGACAGTCTTAATATAAGATCGTTCCCCGGTGGAATACAGACGCCCCAGTGGAATCCATATCCCCGGTAGATTCTGGAAGCTTATCCCCAGTAGATTCTGGAAGCTTATCACCTGCAGAGTGCATACGTCTCTCCCCGACTTTATTCAAAGGTTATTTCCCACCAGGGCTTATAATTGGGTTATACTCAGCTAATTACCACGGAAAGATCATCCTCGGCGAAGTTTTTCCTATCCCCAGCGGAGTTCATCAAAATCCCCAACATAATCCCCAGCGGAGCTCTCATCAAAACCTCAGCGAAGTATCTCTTCCCACAGAGTAGTTCCCCGCAGAGCAATCTCTTCGACAAGTTTATTCCCCAATGGAGTCATCTTCTCCTACCGGTTTATTCTTGCAACCATCATCCCCAACGGAAACGAAGAACTCCACTCTTCAACATCAGCCCAGGATCCCACAAACTCCCGGCAGTCGTCAAGGATTTATTTTCCTAGACAAAAATACATTCATCACATTATCATACACCATGACGCATGTATATACGCATCATATCACACGATCTCCTTTATTTTTGAGAACATCATGACATCATGCATCTCATACATCATGACATTGCATACAACTAATGTTTTGCCTTTTCAGGAAAAGGTCAATCCAAAGATGATTACTATCAACTATCACAATTCCAGATTCGATACCTGTATCCAGCCAGGGCATATCTGTAGACGAAAAATTCCAGATTCGATACCTGTATCCAGCCAGGGCATATCTGTAGATGACAAATTCCAGATCCGATACCTGTATCCAGCCAGGGAATATCTGTAGACGACCAGTTCTGGATTCGATTCCTGTATCTAGCCAGGGCATATCTGTTAGCGTTTGATTTGATACCTGTATCCAGCCAGGGCATATTTGTAGACGACAAATTCCAGATTCGATACCTGTATCCAGCCAGGGCATATCTGTAGAAGACAAATTCCAGATCCGATACCTGTATCTACCCAGGGCATATCTGTAGACGACCAGTTCCGAATTCGATTCCTGCATCTAGCCAGGGCATATCTGTGAGCGTTTGATTCGATACCTGTATCCGGCCAGGGTATATCTGTAGACGACAAATTCCAGATTCAATACCTGTATACAGCCAGGGCATATCTGTAGACGACAAATCCCAGATTCGATATCTGTATCTAGCCAGGGCATATCTGTGAGCGTTTGATTGTAGATTCAATACCTGTATCTAGCCAGGGCATATCTGCATGAAGAGTTTGAAGATCAACACCTGTAACAGGCCAGGAAACCATCTTCCTTTCTCAAAGTACGCAAGTTCTCGCTAAGGAATCTCTTACGCGATCAACACTTCCAAATGGCATCTATAAGCCCATTCCCGACAAGGTTCTGTCACACCCCCAGATGGCATCTATAAGCCCATCCTCCTATCCACCATCTCTCCAAATGGCATCTATAAGCCCATTCCCGACATCACATTGATGATACTCCATTATGCGAGTGCAAATTTCTGGGCACTCTAGTTTTCAATCATCTTCCACCCTCGGATCACGAAAGGAACACAAGCCAATCTACATCCTCAGGTCTAAGAAGATTGAACAGGGGCAACTATTGTACCCCAAAATTTGCCCTCCCATTTCCTCAACATTTCCTCACCACAATACCCTTGGAGCTCAAGATCAAGTTAGGGTTTGCTCTGCTCAAGACTCCTCCTTGCACTGTTGACCCAAATTAGGGTTTGAGTTTGCACAAAGATGTTTTGACCTAAAATGCCCAAATTGACTTTCATGCTTCATGTTGGACTCACAAGTTTATCCATACCAAGTTTCAAGCCTTGATTCAAATCTTTGCCCAGTCAATTGGACAGTTGACCTAGAAATCAACTGTATTGGGGAAAAAGTCAACTGTGGTCAATTGACAGTCAAACCTCATGATTTTTGACCCACGTCAACATTATGAACTCATATGGACCATTTGATCAAGTTTGGATCACAAATCCACAAGAAATTTGATCAGATCACCAAAAGGGCAAAATGGTCATTTTTAGGGTTTTGATTGCACAAAGGCAATTTTTGACTGTTTGACCTAGAAAATAGTAAACCAAGCTCACATATGGACTCAAGGACCCAATGGAATTGTCTTGACATGTTCAACAAGTTCAAAAGATCCCAAATGCACAAGATTGACAGATGAATTTTCCAGTCAATTGAGCAAACTTTGACTGTGTACAGAAAAGTCAAACTTTGACTTTTTGGTCAAAATCAAGTGTCAAGATTCATTTTTCATCAAAACATGTCAAATTATGAAACTTGTTCATCAAGAAATCAAAAATTACAAATTAGGGTTTGAAATGAAGAAATTTCATAACTTAGAATTTCTCTAAGTTATGGAATTTCCTATTTTTTTTCCTAACTTTGTCCCATCTTTTCATCAAGATACATTTGGATTCAAACAAAACTCAAAACATGAAAGTTATAGTCCATTGCAAAATCTACAACTTTGGTTCACAAAGTTTCCTCAAAAGAAGCTTGTAGCTCAAGTTATGATTTTTGGAACAAGGGTGCAAAACATTCTTAACTTAGAATTTTTTTGACCTATTTTAGGCAGGATTTTTGCCCAACTTCATGGCCACTTTTCACATGCTTCCACTTGGAATATCAACTTGCATTACAAAGATGGATTGTAGTACACATTCCAAGATTTCTAAATTGTCCAAGAACTTCTCAAACACCCTTGTGGTTAGGGAGAATCGAAATGGCAAAGTTGGGCAAAAGTCACTTTTGTTCTTGACCAAATGCATGTTCATAACACTTTGCATTTTCAAACTCAGCATGCACAAGCTAGGTTACAGGCCTCTAATCCCTTTCTTACTCAATAATTCAATGCTAAACCATTGTGCCAAGATGTTATTTCATTCATTTGGGCAATACATGTTAGATTAAGCCATAAATGGAAAAAGCATTTTATCTATTCTTGTAAAGATCAACTTTATGTCAAGTTTACAATCTAAGAAGTACAAAGCAAATCTCTGAGGCACAAATGTGTGGACATATCCCACTGATCAAGAACAAACTTTGCAGCATGTTTGAGGGGCCTGCATAAGCTTGTAACCCAACTTGGCAACTTTGGCTTAAGAAGGAAGAAACTTGGCAAAACTGATCCCAACTCACATTACTGCAAGAACTAACAAAAACAAACTTCTTGAACACTTTCCAAACATCAAACCTGACCTGAAACACGAGCCTACCATATTCTAAACCTCATCATTCATCAAAACACCATTTTGCTGCACAAAACAGGGCATCCCTGCAGATTGAGTTGCACAACTCAGTTTGCTCGTGCGTTTTGGCCAAAGCTTGTTCATACACACTCCCTACCATCCATACAAACTATCCCAAGCCCTAGCTATAGACTGTAACACCTCTAACCAAGTTCACCATTTTCATTTTTTCAGTTGTGTAGGTTAACTTCCATAGCTTGTTTCAGTTAGTTCCAAAAGCAAGCTAGAGGTTGGAGAAGCATCCCTGGACCTCAAGCAAGCTATACAAGTCCTCACATTGCATTGAAAGTACCTCCTTTGTCATACACGAATCAAGCTGAACAGGTAAAAGTTTGAACTTCTATCTCTCTATCCAGGCATATCTAGGCTTAGGTTTGTGAAGAAGTTATGTCCTACTCATGGCCCTGAAGCTACCCATGTCATTACTTTTCATTTATGTTGTGTGTACTGAGAGAATTTTGAAACTGAATATCTGAAAAAAGCTAGGTCAGGAATTGGGGGAGAAGAAATTCTCTCTCATTTCTGAGAGTTAGATCAACTTCTTTATATGTTTAGAATCGTGGCTTCAAGCTCTACAAGTTTCATGTTTTAAGATTTGTCAAAAGATCAAAGAATCAGAAGTTAGGGAGATGAACAAGAAGGCGCGCGTTTTTGTTTGAAAATGGCTGGAGGTTGAAGACAATGTCCTTTGGGCTGGGCCTGGCTTATTTTTTCTGTTTGCACCACTTTATTTCACATACACCCCCCTAGCCCATTATGTGATATATTTGTCATTTTTGATTTTTTTCTTTTTGATTCTGATTTTATATTTTTATTCAAACATGAAAAAACACTAAAAATATTTTTCTCACATTTTTTGCATTTTATTTGGTATTTATTTGTTTCATTTAGTTCCATATGTAAATAAATATATATATACTTTTATTTAAAATACTAAAAAATATTACAAATACATTTTATTTTCTGATTTTTATTTTATTTTATCTTTTGAAAACATTTTCTTAAAATATACCTTTTTTTGTAAATAATTAACATTTTTTATTTTTGTACATATTTAATATATTTAGTAAATAATATAAATACTTATCTATCTTTTATTAAATATTTAGGATAAATATAAAAATAATACATTTATATTTTTGTTAATATTTGACCTCAAAAATTACTTTTTTTACAAAAAAATACTTCTTTTTATTTTTTGTATATAATTAATAAATATTACATATAATATAGGTAATAAATACTATTTATCACAAAATTAGGGTTTTTGCCCTAAACATGAAAATATCCAAAATTAACTTTTTATTTTTATTTCACTTGTAAATAAATCACATACACTTATACAAATACATTGATACACTTACATCGCTTTATTCTTATACATTGATATATATTACATTTGTGATCGATTCGATTTAGTTGTACATATTTGGATACTATTCTCCTATTAAAGTCTCCTCCCCATTTGAACATTTGTACCCCCATCCCCATGATTATCTTGTAATAATTTAGGACTTTAAATTCCGCACTTTAAAGCTTTCTAAATATGCCATGATAGACTTAGGGTTTGTATGCAAAAATCAAATAATAAATAGCTTGACCTAATTCAAAGACAAAAAAGCATGAAAATGAACAACACCAATCACACTTGCACCCCTAGGGTTATTCCACTTGTTGCCTTCAATAATGGGCCATATTGCATGTTGAGTGTTTTTGGCAAAACAAAACAATTTCAAATGATCATAGTCCCTCGATGACGCTTTCGAAAGTTGCCTAAAAAATGATCAAGTCCCTTAAAGGAAAAATTGCCAAAGACACTTGGCACTATTGCAATCATGGTCTAAACGATGACCCGCGCCTGTCCCGTTCACATCCTAACACAAGATTTTCCACCAAATACAATGGTGGAACAATACCGTTAAAAGGGTTAAAACATAGGAAAGATCTTTGAGTAAATTTTAGGGTAGACAACTCTTAGTTACTTGATAAACTTGCAAAACACACTTGCCTATTTTTCAAAACCACACTCCACAACACTTTCAAAACAACTTTCAAAAACATTTGAAAACTTTTCAAAAGACAAGTACACCTTTGTATACATTCAAACATGGATCATTACAAAGGTTGCCACAACAAATGGCCTCTTTTCAAAATATTTTCAAACCCACACACACAAAGCACCATTTCAAACAATTGAAAACACAAGGCAAGTGATCTAAACAAGTAACTAAGAGCCCATGGATAACCATGGATGGAAAGGGTGCTAATATCTTCCCTCTCTATAATCTACCCCCCGAACCCAAGAAAACATCTCAAAGGTTTTTGCTGTGCTTTTTAACCTTTCCTTAGGATACAATAAAAAGTCGGTGGCGACTCTTGCTCAACCGAAACATTTGCGAAAACAAACGCAAAACCTCAAGTCAGTTCTCCCACCGTATCACATAACCTAATCAAAATAAAAATGTTTTTGTTATTTTTTAATATTTTTTAAAGAAAAGAATTAAGTTTTTAAATTAAATATACAATTAATTAGTCAATTAAATTAATTAATGAAAATAATTAAATGGTCTATTTTTATATTTTTGGTTATTTTTAGGAAAAGAAAATATAATTAAATTAGAAATAAAAACCTATTTGTTCTAATTAATTTTAATTATATACAAAAAAGAAATTAAAGTTATCTAAATTAACAAACCTAATTAAATTAATTAATTTTTTAATAAAAATAAAATCTAGACCTAATTTATGAAAAGTAATATTTTTGTGATTTTTTTGATAAAAGAAAATAATTAATTGGTTAGTAAATAAATAAATAAGTTAAATTAAATTAAATATAAAAAGAAAAAGGGATAAGAAATTGGACCTGCAAAAGCAATTTGGAGGGTACAAAAATCAGAATTTTGGGCCCCAAGATGGAAGTCCACGTTGACCTCCTGGATTCAGTGTGTTGTGTTGAATAGACCTCATGATGGTCTCTCATGGATGGCCTTTGGATTTGGCCATCTGGACATTGGGCTGATGGGATGGTGAGGTCACATGGTGGACCTTTGCTTCATGTGCGTGCTGGATTATCTGCAAGAAAATAATATGAAGAGGGTGGGGGACCTGAGATTCGAACCCAGGTCCTGAGGCAATTTCCAACGCTTGGCAACCAGTTGAGCTATTTGTTCTGTTTGTACATAAGATAAATAATAATAATAATATGCAAAACAAATGAAATAATAGAAATATTAGCGTGAAATTCAAATGGACGAGTGACGGCTTGCCACGTCTTCGTCTCCTTCCTCTCTCTGTTGGTAAAAGTGAAACACTTTTACCTACGAACGTTTGTCCGTCATTACAGGCCTGGTTCATCTCAAAGTTCTCTATGGGCACGATAAATGAAAACTAGGGCCACCAATCGATTCGTCTGGACATCCTGAGTATAATGGTGGCCCTTTCATGGTCTAATTTAACCTGTAAAAGAAAATCCCAAATCGAAGCAAGCAACCCTAGCAATGGTGAAATCTTGTATAGGACATATAAATGAAATTAAATGATGCAGAAAGCTTGCAAAGGATCTATGGATCAACAATATATGGTTAATTCATGCTAACAATGCGTAAATCGTGCTAACCGAATTCAAAAATTCATGGATATTATGATGGACTTACAACGCTTTTGGGTACTGGAAAGACTTTGTTCTTGATTGCTTCTGCTTTCCTACACTCCCAGGAATCAATTGGAATTGGCAAAGAGTCTTGAATTGGCCTGGAATAATGAAATCGTGTTTTCATTTTTTCTTGATTTTTTTTCAAGTTCCGTTCTCCTTGCTGCGCCTCCTTCTGACCTAGTTTTTGGTCTTCCTTTCTTCTATTTGTATCAAGGAATGGATTAGGATTGATAGAATGTACTCAATCTTCTTCCATTATTGAATTTGATTGTGATTTGATTCCCTTGAATATAATTCCAAAATTGGCCTAAAATCAATCTTTTTTTCCACCCCAATGCCTTGCACGATTTTGATTTGATGCTAGCTGTAATTTAAAACCTGAAACAAGCACAAAATCTTTTGTTTTCAATATTTTGGATTTTATATGATTTGTTTTGATTTAAATTGAATTAATTCAAATAAAAACCAAAATAAATAATAAAAACACGATAAGGACAAGTGGCAAAGTCTAGAGCTCATAGACTATGTTGCCAACTCAAAACAAATGAAAAAGATTGGGCCCATTTGGCAAAAATTGAAGTTTAAGGCATAGTTGACTTTTGGCAATTTTGCAAAAAGGGTCAACTTCACTAATGCATAACTTCCTCAATTTTGACTCTTTGGAGGTGTTCTTTGACTTTTTAGAAAGATTGAGATGTCCTATAATCAACCCTTTTGGTATCATCTCAATTTGATATTCCATGCCCAAGTATTAAGCTTTGACAAAAAGGTGTTTTTGTTGACTTTTCAAAATGACCTATAATGTCCAAATTCATAACTTCTTGTGAGTGCATACTTTGAACTTGGGACCTGAAGATGGATTTTAGGTAATTGAATCCTATTCAAAATTAGCTTTTGATGGGTCATTTCTCATAAAGTATGAGAAAGTTATGCTTGGTCAAAGTTGAGTTGACTTTTCCTACAAAACCCTAATTTAACAACTTTTGGTTCTTGATGAATTATGAGAAATCCTTGATGAATCATGATCAACCCTTGATCAAATGATGAAATATACTTCAAAATGAGTATGTTGACCAAAAATCTTGAAGTTTGACTGTATGTGGGCCACAATTGACTTTTGCCCTAGCACAGTCGATTTTTGGGCCTTTGAGCAATTGACTGAGCAAACTTCCTCTGTAGGGTTTGAAACTTGACATGGATGATCTTAAGAACATATTAGGACATTGGTGAACATTTGGAATCCCTTGGACTCAAGTATCTTGATGCAACATGAAACCCTAATTTGAGATAGACTGCCTTAGGAGAGAGCTTGTCTAGCCAACCCTTAGACTACCCTGAGCAACTTGAGTATCATTCTTGAAATGTTTTGAGAAATATGGGAGGGAAAATTTTGGGGTACAACAGTATACGAGACAGATAGGGTTTTGACCCTTGACTATACCTAATTGTAATTTAAAGGGAAAATCATTTTTATCGTTTTTGTTATTTGAGAAAATAAAGCTCAATTGAAATAAAAAAGAACCTAATTACTAATTAATTTTAATCAAGAAAAATAATTAAATTAACCTATTTTTTGTATTTTTATTTTATTTGCAAAAGGGAAACATTTAAATCAAAGAATTAGCCTAATTTTCTAGTTGATCTTAATTGTGAGAAACAAATTAAAATTGCCCTAAATTGAATTAAACTAAATTAAATTAAATTTGATAAAAAAAAACCTAATTCTAATTTGTTTGTGAACTCTTGATTTTATGATTTTTTGTGAAAAAGAGATTAATTTTGTTAAAA
The DNA here is from genome assembly GCA_948472305.1 of Vicia faba. Lineage (NCBI taxonomy): Eukaryota > Viridiplantae > Streptophyta > Magnoliopsida > Fabales > Fabaceae > Vicia > Vicia faba. The sequence continues at coordinate 280,563,754 of OX451736.1, forward strand.
ATAATTAAGCAAGATAATTAAAAGAAATTAAAAAAAAACAAAGAAATAAAAAAAATGAAGAGATGGGCCTGCATCAGCAAATGGTGGGGGTGTGGTTGGAGATTCTGAGCCCAACTAAACCAGGCCCGTTTGACTTTGTTGTATTCGCTGCACACAATGACTTAGGACGCAAGATGATCCTCCAGTGAAAGGCGTTAGATCTTGGCTAGCTGATGAATCTGACGGTTGGATCTTGATGCCTCATGATGGACCCCATAGAGCGTGACGTACTGGAACCTATAGAGAAATTCAGAAAAATGCAAAAGTACCATGCCTTGGGTCGAACCCAGGACGTGTACCTTATAGCCTCTCCCTCTTGCCAACTACGCTGGAATCTTTAGTCATAATATTAGTGAAATAAATAAAACAAAAGGAAAACAAGGTGTTAGATGCAGATCAGCAAATAAATTGCACGCGTCAGCAAGCATGGGCCAATCAGATAGGGTGAGAGAAAGTCAGCGTTTGGTCTAACCAGTGGAATTATAAGAAACAACCACGCAGGCTGGTTGACCAGACACCTGTCAGTCCAACCACCAGAGCCGGTGGTTTCCACCGTCTTCTCCGGTGGGTCACCTGCAAATATCAGCCAAACCAAAAAACAAACAATGCCAAATGTCTTAAAAATACCCCCTCATCACGATTTTGGCCTCTAAATTGACTAACTCCCTATGCATCATTAGATTCGAACTTGGAACCCTAATCACGGTCAACAATGGCATAACGTGATTCTGGGTGTTAGCTTCGCATGTGATACGACCAAACACACATAAACATCAGTAGAAACACATGTATATGATCAATATGAATTTACATAAAGTATTGCACGAGTTTGAAGTCAAAGAAATTTTACCAATGGTAAGTCACAGACTTGATGATTTGAGGATGCTACAAGCCTTGCCAATGGTCTGGTTTTACTCCTAGGAACCTCAGTAAGATGAGGGAGCGATTGGAATCGAGGGAAAGAGGCTAATCCCGGTGTTTGAATATTGCACACTTCTTTGAATTTTTTTGGAATTTTTCTTTTCTCTCTTAGGCTGGCTGCGTGTGTTCTCCTCTCCCTTTAGGGTTTGAAAACCTCTTTCTAAATGTGAGGCCAACCATAGGTTAATATTCTTGGAGCAAATCTAAAGAGATATTGAATTTTCAATTTTACTTCAAAGATCTTTAATTTCAAATATTTCTTTCCCTTTCATAGCATGGCACGATTTCCTTGTTTATTTCAACATATTTGATCCATCATTCAATGCAAAAATTCAAATCAAATCAAACCCAAATTATTTATCTAATTTAATTTGATTTTTTTCATGAATAAAACCAAAATAAATCAAATAAATAGGATAATAATTCATGGATGGTTTTTATGGGTCGTGGACCATGTTAAGAATGAGATAAAAGCATAAAAAGTTGGGCCCATTTAGCAAAAAATGCAATTTTGGACACATTTGACTTTTGGCACTTTTGCAAAAAGGGTCAACTTGGCCAATGCATAACTCTCAAATTTGACCCTAAAGATGTGTTCTTGGACTTTTTAGAAAGCTTAGGATATCCTCTAAGCAACCCTTTTGATCTCATCTCAATTTAGTCTCCCATGTTCATGTATGAAGCCTTGACCCAAAATGTGTTTTTGTTGACTTTTCAAAATGACCTATAATGTCCAAATTCATATCTTCTCGTGAATGCATATTTTGAACTTGGGAGATGAAGATGAATTGTAGGTAATTGCATCATCTTCAAAATGAGCTTTGGATGGGTCATTTTTTATGAAGTATGAGAAAGTGATGCTTGGTCAAAGTTGAGTTGACTTTTCCTACAAAACCCTAATTTAACAACTTTTGAGTTTTGATAAATTATGAGCAATCCTTGATGAATCATGATCAAAACTTGATCAAATGATGAATGATACTTCAAAATGAGGATGTTGACCAAAAATCTTGAAGTTTGACTGTATGTGGGCCACAATTGACTTTTGACTTGCACAGTCGATTTCTAGGTGTTTGAGCAATTGAGTGAGCAAACTTCTTCTTCAAGGCTTGAAACTTGACATGGATGATCTTGAGAACATATTAGGACAATGGTGAGCATTTTGGATCCTTTGGACTCAAGCATCTTAATGGAAAATGAAACCCTGATTTGAGGTAAACTACCTTAGGAGAGGGTTTGTCTGGTCAACCTTTGAACTTTCTTGAGCAATTTGGGGACCTCACTTGCCATGTGTTGAGAAATATGGGAGGGAACATTTTTGGGTACAACTGTGGTTAAGAACATTTTCTCCGGTGGAGCTATGATTCTAACCACCATGGATGGTGACGACCTTCCTCACCCTGTCAATGCAGACATAATGAAAAGATACTACACCTAATCAAGAGACACGCTAGGTTGACCGTCCTAGGCAAAAATAAGGGCTTCCCGGAGAACCAAAAGGGTTCGGGAAAAAGTAAGGGATGAAAATAAAAAAATCTGTACACCCGACAAGTCGAAAACCCGAAAGGGCGGCTTGGGTAAAAAAGGGTATCCCGGTGGACTGAAACCCCGAAAGGGCGGTCCAGGAAAAAGTTAGGGATATAAAGCATACCACGATGTCTCATTGGATCATCTTTCGACCAGACTTCAGTATCGACTAGCAAGCTAGGACGACGCCAATCAATCTGATAAAATTTAGGCCAAGAAGCAAAGTGATGAGACGCTTGAAGATATAAAATCAATAGCAGAGTTGGAACCCAATGGGGTTGTTTCACATAGCTGTTTTTTCTTTTACATAAATTTGTATAGCTTCTAAAAGTGACTGTATTAGGTCAAAAGTCAATTGTGGCCCACATATAGTCAAACTTCAAGATTTTTGGTCAACATCAACATTTTGAAGTTATATCCATCATTTTATCAAGGGTTGATCATGATTCCTCAAGGAATGCCCCAAATTCATCAAAACCAAAAGTTGCTAAATTAGGGTTTCTTAGGAAAAGTCAACCAAACTTTGACCAAGCATAACTTCCTCATACTTAATCAGAAATTTTCCATCCAAGGTTCATTTTGAAGAGAATGCAATTCCCTACCATTCATATTCATCCCTTAAGTTCAAAATATGCACTCACAAAAAGATATGAATTTCCACATTATAGGTCCTTTTGAAAAGTCAACAAAAACACTTTTTTGGTCAAAGCTTCTCACATGAACATGGAAGACCTAATTGAGATGATACCAAAAGGGTTGTTTATGCGACATCCTAAGCTTTCTAAAATGTCTAAGAAAACCTCTCTAGGGTTAAAATTGGAAGAGATATGCCTTGTAAAAGTTGACCATTTTTGCAAAATTGCCAAAAGTCAAATGTGCTCAAAAATGCATTTTTTGTCAAATGGGCCTAACTTTTTATGCTTGCACCTCACTCATAACATGGTCCATGACCCGCATATTCACCCACATGTTATTTTATTCATTATTTATTTTATTTTGATTTTTTATTATTAAAAATTCAAATTAAATCAAATAAATGACAAATGATAACAAAGATTTGTTTTGATCTGATTTTTGGACAGGATCACAAGCTAATTATGTTGACATATCAGAATCAAATAGAATCAAGGTGGATTGGCACAAGAATGGCATGATTAGGCCTAATTTAGAAACAAATCATACAAAGAAAGGATGAGATCAAATCTTCAAAAATTGCAAATATACCAGCTGTTTTTATAACCCTAATTCACTTAAGGATATATAATGAACAAGACCAAGCACAAAAACAAGGGCTAGCAGTCGTGAAAAGCACAGAACAAAACTAAAAAAATTGCAAGAAAGTGAGAGATCATTCTTGGACTTAGAGGTTAATTCAGGCCATTCTAATACTGCCAATAGACTCCTGGACATCTCCAGAACGTGTCTCAATCAATTACAAGCATTTGCACGCCCAGAATCGCAAGATACAGACTCACAATTTGCCCTCTTTTTTTAAAATTGATTACTACAATTCTCGCATCATTAACACGTTTGAATGATATATTTGTGATTTTTGATGTGTTTGCAACATGACTAGATGGTTTAATTGAGTTTTTGATGCCTACATACCCATGTGCCATTGCTAGGGTTTTCGTGGTCGTTTTAGGGCTTTTCCATATAGGTTGAATTGACCAACGAAAAGGATACTATGACGTTCGTGGGTTCAAGACAAATTGAACCATGTAATTAGAATGTATTTATCATGTGTTTTGGTTATTTTTGAAGTTTCCAGGGCTATGGCTACAAACATTTGTCCGTATGTAAAAGGCAGGAACCTCAGGCGACAGATGAGGAGGAAGATGACAATGTGTCTAGCCACCACTTGCTGATTTGAATTTTGCGCTTCTTTTTATATCCAGCCACTTTGTTTATATATTATATTTTATTCTTGTTAATACAATCAAATAAGAGAGATAACCCAGACGGCTAGGCGCACTGGTGTTGAATGTGAGGACCTGGGTTCGATACCAGGTCCCAGCGACTTGCTTTATTTTATTTCTCCTTTGCAGACCTGGTGCTTCTCTTGGCCAAACGCCTACCATATGCCATCACCATCCAACCAATGGATCACAGCCTCTCCAGATCCAGCGCTCATCACTGAAGGAGCATGATGCGCTCTCAAGTCAGCACCACGTGGGATCCAGCGTTGACTGGGCTGGCTGGCTTCATGGGCCTGGAGATTTTCAACAATACACCCCCCTTTTCATTCAACAAGCATGCCTAAGTTTTTTTCTTTTATATCTTTTTTTCTTTTAATTTGTTTATTAAATATTTTCTTTTTTTTACAAAATAATCCAAAACCTTTTTTTTAAATCAAAAATCACAAAACACCAAAAATCATTTTTTTCATAAAATATTTATTTTCTTTAATTAATTAGTTTAATTAAAAATTAGGTTAATTTAATTCCTTTTTTTAAAATTAAAATCAATTATAAATTAGAGTTAATTTTGTATATAATTAATCTTTCTTCAAAAAATAACTTAAATATTTTCTCAAATTAGATTTTTTAGGTTTTCTAATCGTCCTCGCATTTAATTCGTCGCGCGTATTTTAGTTACCTTTTACTATTATTGTAATTGTTTCGAGTTTGTAATACTTAATTAGGTTTTAATTCCGCATTTTATTTTCAATCAAAAATAATTATGTATCTGCGAAAGCCATGTAATAGCTAGAGCTTTAAACTTTCCGCATTTTAATTTCCGCAATTATAAACTGCCTAGATGTATGCTAATAGGATTGTATGGAAAGAATACTTGAAAATTAAAACGGTAGAAAACCCTAAATGTGCAAAGACAAATTAAATGAAAATTCACTCACACATGCTCACTCCTTGGGTTTACTCCACTTTGTTTGCCTTCGGTTAAACAGTCATGAAGTATAGGGTTTGTTAGTGGTCGTCCTCTAGCCCCGAAAGATCTCAAATGACCCATTCAGATGTTGCCTCGGAAAAAGATCTTTAATGATTTAGGATGATTACCAATACCTCCTAACATTTCTTTTGTGACCGTATCTGTCCCTTCAAACGTCCCTTAAAACTCCAACGACGATGCTACCTATTCCTTAATAATGGGATAGCGCTGTCAAAAGGAAAATGAACAGACTTTTTTTTCCGAGTAGGTAGAAAATTTTGAAGTACTTGCTCAATCAATCAAACAAAACTTTTCACACAAACACTTTTTCAAAACAATTTTCAAAACAACTTCATCACACCCTTGAGGACTGATACAAGGGTTATCACAAAGTAAAATTTTTTCAAAAACAAGCACACACACAAGAAATTTTAAAAATGAGCAAGTACCTAAGAGCCCATGGAAAACCATGGATAGAAAGGGTGCTAACACCTTCCCTTTCTATAATCTACCCCCGTACTCAGAAATATTCTCGAAAAAGGTTTTTTCTGTTCTTTTTCCTTTTCCTTAGTTGGATGAAATAAAAGTCGGTGGCAACTCTTGCTTACCGCGACATTTTGCGAACAAAAAACGCAAAACACAAACCAGTATAACAGTCGGTTCTGCCACCGTATCACAGTAGCAATAGCATTGGAAATAGGATTAGCTAGTAAATTTAAAAGATTAATAGGATGCGAGAACCTCTTTTATATTTGAGAAATGGTTTCCCCATGCTTCATGTGAAAGAGTTCAAACTCTTGATTAAGTGTATTAATCATAGCTTATTTGACCTCATTAGTTTCCTCATAGTTAACTTGTAGAGTATCCCACATATCTTTAGCAGTTTGACAATGGGAAATATGACAGAACTCATCAACACCAAGAGCCGATACGACGATGTTCTTTGCTTTCCAATCGTATGAACACTTCTTATTATCATCCTCATTCCATAAAATTTCCGTCTTCGGTATGGCAGAACCATCAACAACATATGTCATCGGTGTTTAGGGGTGGAAAACGGGGCCGGTTTGTTGGGCATGCCCGTTTAACTCGCATTTTAGTGCGGGGCGGGCCAAGAATTTAGGCCCTCACCCTCTAATGTGACCTCCCCTCCCTGCGTTTTCTTCGTGGGATTTTGCGGGCATGATAATTAGCATAAAATTTTGCATTTTAGGCCTAAAAGGTGTAGTGCCCGCGTGCTTTCCCTGCCCCGCACTCACTTTTTTGCGGGGCGAGCCTAGGTTTTAGGCCCTCATGCTCAACTATGCTCGCCCCACCCGACTCGTTTTTTTGTGAGCTTTTGCGGGACGGGCCTAAACAGGGAGGGCATGCCCATTTTCCACCCCTATCGGTTTTGGACCATTTTGAATGGCTTTCCAAACACCTTTCTCATATGAGTTGACATGAATTTTCATACAAGCTTTCCAATAACTATAATTTTCTCCCGTAAAAATTAGGGCTCTTTTATAATCCCATTTAGTTTCGTAAGCTATTTCTAAAGAGTGTCGAAGCCGGAATTAACTAGGCTCTTGATGCCACTTGTTAGACTATGGCAACATATATAGAGGAGGTGAATAGATACCCAATTAAAATTCTAGAAAATTTTGGTTTTGAAAAATAGTTTTCTAAGAGTTTGAGCGGAAGAGTTTTTCAAAATAGGTCGTCTTTACGAACGTTATTGGAAACTCAGATATGAAAATTAAAGAACAAAATATAGTATGGAATAAGAATGACAATTAATTTAATACGCTTGAATCACTTTACAGCTTGTTTAACGTTTGTAGCAAGTTATCAGTAAAGCTATTTCCAATGGCAATAATAAAAAGAACAAACTAAATCAATTTGTCAAATACTTGGTGTGCAAGTGAATTTTCATAATTTTTCCTCAATTGATACACAAAAACACTTATAATCAAAAGTGATTATAAGCTATATCAACACTTGATTTAGAATAAAAAACAATCTAGAAAATTTCTTAAAATTAAATTGGTAATGAAATTCTGTTTGAAAAATTGATTGATGAATATCAAATCAAGTAAAAGCAAAAATAAAAGAGACACGAGGAATTTGTCTTCACTGTTTCCCACTTTTGTCCTCGCGTGTGGGTGTGCCTGTGCCTAATTCCATTGAATTAAGATAATTCTTACTATGCAAAAAAGTTGATACAAGAGAAGTGTTCAAGAGCATATCTACAAACCCAATGTTTGTTTTTTATTCAACCTCTTCTCCTCTTTTGATCTTAATAAAGACCAAGACACAATAGATGCAAATTGACTATCTGGATGTTGCTACTCCTTTGCATTCTTTATCTCCAAATATTTCGTGCACCATCAATTTCAACTATTGCAACACAAGACTTCAATTGTAATCCGTCGTTCTCTTGCTACTTCCTTTGTGTTCTTTATCTCCAAAATATCCCTTGCATTCTTTATCTCCAAAGGACTTCACTTGGTCGCAGTTGCCTCTTGAATGTCTTGCACGAAAACCCCAAAATGAACCAATGATCTTAGAGGATAAACTCATGGTTTTTCCGAATGAAGAGCTCTATAAATCTCAACCCAATATCTTCGGCTACATAAGAACCTAATCGTCTGTTATTAAACATCGTCTAGATGGAACCCCAACAAAAGACCGTTACAATGGAATGTTAGTGTTTATGCATAGATTAAAGGTTGAAGATGAAGAGCAAACGTAGACTAATTTTATGGTATCATCAAATTATGAATGATGCATGAATGATTATTTATAGTTTTGGAACTTTTAGGGCAAAAAGGACAAATTTGGAATTAAAAATATTTGAAAAAATTGACCAAACAATCAGTATGGGTCGACCTATAAATTGTATTTGTCGATAGATACATTATTTTGAAGCTGTATGTGTTAACCTATGTAAGGCTATGTGTCGACCGAACCAAGTCCGAGGCTACATGCTTTAAAATAATAGTAAACGTGTCGACTTGAAAATTGTATGTGTCGACACATAAAATAAGAATTTCTGCAATTTCAGAAATGCTTCAGTATGTGTCGATCTATAAAATGCATGTGTCGACCTGAGCCTTCCAGAGGCTACATGCTTCAAAGCTGAGTTGCATGTGTCAACCTGAAAAATGGATGTCTCGACACATGCAATAAAAAATTATGCAGGAACTTGTTTTTAATGACTTGGATCAATTTCCAAATGTTTTTTAATGATTCCTACAACCTATAATACAGAGGAGTGCCACAAGACATAAGGATACCGTCCAATGTACAAAAGTGATAGATTTTCCCAATTTTGACATCATGAAAAACATTTGATGAAGAAGTTGTACTCACACCCCGAATATTGATCTCAAGGACTGTGTGTTTCAAATTGTTGCTCAATTAAACAAAAACTATTTTTTGGGTTTATTTTGTTAATTTTAAAATACTGACATATAAAAGTAAAAAGGAATTAATATTTGATTTGATAAATATGAGCAACATAATAGGGGAAGTGTATGATTGTTCATGTAATAACCTTGAATTAATATTTCATTGCAACAACTTGTTTTACAGAATCAATTACCGGTTCTTAAGAGTGTTTACTCATATGTCTTTAGAGAGGAAACCTTCAATCATTTATCTTAAGCCCTAAGTCCAAAGAAGCTTACCAATGAAATTGAGCATTTTTATTATCAAGAATATATGGTTGCTATAGGGTATCTCTAGTCCTAGGTGATATCTATTGTAGCATAATCTCATAAAAGCATTAACAGTGGCGGTCCAGCCTAATTGTTAATAAATCAATAACTGTTTGTTCGACAGAGAAGGCACTAGAAACATTAAGAGATTAAATCAAGTATGAAAATAAACATTGTTATTGAAATCATCAAATCAACGTCATTACAAATGCAAATCAGGGACACCCTCATATCATTAGGGGGTTTAGATACTCATATTGTTCAAAGAAAAAAAAAAGATAAATTGTAGACATTACAAGTATTGGGGAAAAGTTTGATCTTCAATCTCTTATGTTCATGAAAATATCATTCCACTGAAACTCTTGTCTTCTTCAATCTTTTCTCGTGTAATTACTCGCTTTCCAAAAAGTCCCTTGATCCTTCTTAAAAACTCACTTAAATAGAAAATATCCATTGACACTAGTTGGAAATGCTCGAAATGCCCTTACAGACCAACATTTGGGAAAAACAAGAGAAAACATTAAACTCAACTTCACCATGCGCTATGGCCTATAACAGCAGTTATGGGTGACCGTAGTGCACCACTGCATACAAGCTTTTTGAAATCGAGTCCAAGGATCTGTCCTATGGCCCGTAGCATGCGCTACAGGTGCCCGTAGTGTACCACGACCATTTGGACTTTTGAATACTTTAGTGAAGCTTCCATGCTGTTATGGCTCGTAGCACGTGCTACGGTTGGCCGTAGCAGGCCTCCTGTAGGTGATGAGAAACTTCTCTGACATTCCAGATTTTTTCACTTTTTCGCACCGAGTTTTCTTGCATCTTTTATTTGAACCTGAAAACATTGAAGAGACACAACCAAAGCATAAAATGCAGCAAAAGTAAGTAAAGTGCTTGAAAAATAAATGAAAGACTAATAAAATCAATGGTAAATAAAGGTGTAAAAACCATTGATCAAACTCTCCCAAACTTAGACGGTTGCTTAACCTCAAGCAACAAAGAAAAGAGCTCATGAAAAGCAAAGTATACCAGTACTCATACGTGAGACTTCCATTCACATTGGTTAAGAGGTAGTTCATTCGGTATTCATATGATGCAAAGAGTTTTTCTAAGAACATTTTAAACTTGAGCTTCCCTTTCGGATACCTTTCTAACTATGCATTGTACTTAAGTCTTTTTTTCTTCTGATTTTCCTCCTTTTTCATTCGGATAATCAAATTAAGGAAATGAGAATTATGATGATCATCACATGCACAAGAATAATCAATATTTTTTTAGTTTAGTCACCAAATAAACAGTAATTGCTACTTTTAATTATCGATGAAAATTTCAAAACTTTTCAGTTTATACATTGTTCTTATTTGGATGAAGTTTGGGGATCAACCTCCTTTGGGCTGAATAACCGGGTGAGGGCTTCCCAACATAGCGGGTTGGTTGCCTTTGACCACCTTTTCATCATTTGGTGAAAAAATTATTTATTTCCCAACTAATCATACATGCATGTAAATCTAGATTATGCGAGACTGTCAAGATAAACTACTCAAGGAGTACTTCTCGGGATACAAGTACTATGGTATAAATCTACATGTTAGACTCATATCACTTTTTATGAAACCTAGGGTGTTCAAACAAACCCCTTTCTGTCACATTACTCTGAACTTCCTACCCTCAAACAATCATCCATTTATCTTTATATACTATTTCTAATCTCTTTGACATAAAAGCTCTTGCGTAAATAATTTTTTTCCCAGCGGTCAAAATTTGGGAAGAACTTCAAATTGCGGTTTTACAAAGAAAATAACATAAAACAAATAAAAAACAGTAAATCCCCCAAACTTGAACAAAACATTGGCCCCAATGTTTTAGAACAAGAGCGAAAAGGGTGACTCATAGAGAACCTTATTGAGAAGGTGGAAGGTAATGCAACACCAACTGCTACCTCAAAGCTTGCACCTGTAAGACCTTGTTTATTACCTGAAGATGAAACAAAAAAAAACAACAAAAAGAAAATGCTCAATCATTAAAAGCGTGGGGTTCCTCTCATGTAGCCTTCATTTAACGTCACATGGCTCAATGGTTCACTCCCCATTGTTATGGGGGTATTTCAGCTTCCACACCTTGTTGCTTGTCCTTTCTGCAACAAAGAAATGATCTAGTTCAGAGATAAGTGCTACTTTATGACTCAAGTCACCTCCAACTTCCATATCCTTACCTTGATTCTCCTTTTTCTTTCTCTTCTTAACTTATTGAATGAACTTTGGAGCTTTGCGATATGTTATAGATGAATGAGATAATGCAACCTGAAAGATTATGCCTGAGACTTTTTCTGGAGGTGGTTTTGAACTTTTTCTTTCTCCCACTATGTTGATCATTCAAACTTAAGATTGATTATCTTCACCTTCAACTTGCTTCTTGATGTCCAATACTTTCAAAGTTATTTCCTCATCAAAAGATTTCAAGGCCATAATACCTTTTTCAATATCAATGTAGCATAGACTAGTACGCAAAAATGGTCGACCAAAAATGATAGGGGTCTCTGTGAGTAACCCTTTTCTTTGAGTAGTTTTGTATGATAGAAAATATGTGTGATATAAGTATTAATGAATGTTTATTGTGTTTGATCTTATGTGTGCATGATATGATAATAGTGTAGCATGTTCTAAAAGGGTCAAAAATGTGTTTTACACATGTAGCATGATTTCAGGTCAACACAAAATGATTAACATCGACACATACTTAAGCTAAAATCACAAAAACAATTATGCTTCAGTATGAGTAGACTTATTCGCACTTTGCATCAATATATGTCAAGTTCATACTTCTAGAAAACATTTTAAAAACCTTTATGCATCGTCACATGCACTTATGCATCGATACATATCACTTCTTGTTTTTGGAAATAAAAACCAACTCAGTATGAATCGACACATTCGCATTTTGTATCGACTCATACAAAATTAAAGGTTCTGGATTCTGTGTGGACAACAGTTTGTATCGATACATAATGGTTTGCATCGACTCATTTCTTTGTTGCATTGACACATTCGTGTTTTGCATCGACTCATACACATCTTGATAACATTATGTATTGATACATAATGCATTTTATCGACTCATCTCATGTTTTGTAACTAACATGAGTCGAATCATATGAGATATGCATCGACTCATAATGCAGTTTTACTTCTAACATTTTTTTGTTACATATATAAGTCAATTTTGCAGTTAAATAAAAAAAACAAGGTGTCACAAATTCAGTTGGTGAGCATCTACTTTTCTGAGCATTAAAAACCTGAAAGAGACTTCAATCTTCATCATATTCTTAATCATCTTGGTTCAATAACATCGAAATGTAATCATCTTTGTTCATCAGATCAAGGTATCATAGAGATAACGTTCAGCAGTACGATCAGTGATCTTAGCTGAGTTGAAGATTCAGAAGGGGGTTTCAAGGAAAAACCAGATGGTTTGTCCTTCAAGAACGGGCGTGTTCTTGCGGGTTTGTCAGTCACAATTGCACAGGTCAGATTCAGCCGTAGTGTAGGGTTTGGAAATCGGGGCGATTTAGTAAATAGGTCATGAAGCGGAGGATTGACTATAGATCTTGTAGGTGATATCTTGATCAGCTCATATCAAGTGAAGGTTCATACAAGAAGAACAAGATATTAATTATTAGATTCTATATTTGTATTGTAACCTTGTAAACAACATTCAACACATTGAAATAACAAGTCTCAATTTCAGTTTGGAATTGAGTGAGAGATGTGCCCACACGCGATGACGACGGTGGGGGACTTCCTTACCAAACTACCCGTGTAATGTTTTCTTTCTCTCTTTCTCTTTATGTTTTCTGCACATTTGTGATTCAATTGGTCTGATGGTTTTTCTGTTCAATGATATAATAGTGGTACAGACTCTTTTGCTAAACCACCATTATTGTTGATCATCGAACAAGCATACACCAATTGTTCGACAAAAGTGCTTGCAAGTTTTTGTTCATTGGAAATAGCTTTCTTGTGATAAGAGCATTGAAACTTACATTGATTTGTGTTAAATTTCATCTATTTTATCTTAATAAAAATCCAGCAAGTTTATCGTATGTCCGGATTTCTAGTAGTCAGTTCAGAATAGACGGAAGTCGATTTGGGACCGCGTTTTTCCGCTATTTTTAATCAACTTTGATAAAAGATTTTAAATTCTTGAATAATAAGGAGGTGATATATTCACACACCCCCCCTTGATCACTTGCCACACCGTCTAAAAAGTGGTATCGGAGCACCGGTTTGCTGGTGCTTTGTGTCTACTAGTAACACTATGGCTTTTGAACCAAAAGGGCATATAATAAAGCTCCTGTTTTCAATGGTGAAAACTATGGCTACTGGAAAGACTGCATGCGAGTACACATAAATTCCATTGACAGGAATGTATGGACTACCATTCAAAATGGTCCTTTTCAAATTACCATGAGGAATGATACTGGTGCTATGGTACCTAATCCTGGGGATCAATAGGATGAAACAGATGAAAAGAAGTGGTTGAGCGATTGGAGTGGCCGAAAATATGATAATTTCAACACTTGGTGTTGATGAGTATTATCCGGTGTCTCATTGCATGTCTGTTAAAGAAATGTGGGATTCTTTAGAAATTTCCCATGAGGGCACTACTGAAGTTAAATAGTCCTGCATTAATACACTCAATCAAGAGTTCGAGCTCTTTCGTATGAAACAAGGATAATCTGTCTATGACGTTCAAGGGAGATTCGTTCATCTCATGAGTCGTTTGAATGTAGTTGGAAAACCTGTTTCCAATGAAATTGTTACTAACAAAATTCTGAGATATCTTAGCAGGGAATGGCATCCTAAAGTAACAGCTATCAAGGAAGCCAACGACCTCACTATGCTTACCATCACAACTCTGTTTGGAAAGCTGGAAGAACATCAACAAGAACTGGAAAGTCTTGAAAATCATGAGAACATGAGTAAAAAGGAGAAGAATAGAGACAGGGAGAGAAGTCAATAGCTCTTATGGCTTCTAGCTCCAAGTCCTCACACATAGAGCAAAATGATAGTGACTCAAGTAGTGACAAAGATTCGGATGATGAAGAAATGGGACTCTTTGTTCGGAGATATAATAGGTTTATTCGAAAGAATGGAATCAAGCACTCCCATTAGAATCTCATAAAGTTTCGAAAACAATCCAAAGAGCCAAGACAAGAAAAGAATAAGAAGCATAGATGTAAAGGATCTTGCTTCAATTATGGTAAAGCTGGGCACTACAAACCGGAGTGTCCAATGATGAAAAAGGACAAAGGAAAAGCTCCCCCAAAGAAGTTCAATAGACAAAAAAGAGATTACATTGCATGGGAAAGCGAGAGTTATTCATTAAACAATGACAAATCAAGTGATAGTGATGAGACTGCAAACTTATGTCTCATGGCGCATACCAAAAATCAGTCTTACCACAAAAAGAACAACCACGACAAGAAAGTAAGACAAGCCTACTATAATAATTTTTCTTCTATGTATTTTTATGAACTGAAAATAGCTTTTGAAAAACTGCATAACAAAGTTATAGACGCTTTTAAGAGGTTATCCTCCGATAAACAAATATTTTCCTTTTTGGAGGGTAAATTTTATAAAGCTGAAAAGGACTTAGAGTATCTAAAAGCTAGTATTGCAGAAAGTTCAAAAGATAAGGATGTTAAAGGATGTATTCTAAGAAGGGAGTGTGAAGTCTTTCATATTTGGCAACAAGAGGTTAGAACTCTTAATACCAAATTGGAAAAATCTTTACACCCCAAGGTTACTTTTGCCGTTGATCCTAGGCTTTTTAAGAAAAATTTGAATCCACCATATGTAAAATATTCTTTTATAAAAAAGATTCCAAAGGATTCAATAAGAAAAAGTAAGAAAATCCATCATCATGGTTTATGTCATTATTGTTGTCATGCTGGTCACACCATTGAGAAATGCAAGTTTAGGAGATTTCTTGTTCCTAAGAGAATTTACCAATGGAGGCCTAAAGGCAACCATGTTACCACTTGCCCACATGGACCCAATGAAAATTGGGTACCTACCTCTCTCTTTTGATATTGAAAATTAAGTGTCTTACATTCGTGGATAGAAGATGGTTTCTAGATAGCGGGTGCTCAAGGAACATGACAGGTGACATATCGCTTTTCAGTGACTTCAAAGCAAAGAAGAAATGATATGTTACTTATGGAGACAATAACAAAGTAGTAATACCCGGTAAAGGTAGTGTAGGTGTATCTACAAAAGACATACTCAAGGAAACTGTTGAGGAAATTGATCAGTCCAAAATAGTTGACAATGAGGAGGAGGAAGATACTAGTCATGCAAAAGATGAGGAAGAAGGGTCAGTGGAAGTAAATGATCTTCCACGAGCTTGGAAATCCTCAAAAGACCATCTTATTGACAACATATTAGGAAACGTTTCAAAAGGAGTGATGACTCGCTCTAAGATAAGTAACTTTTATTATCACTTTGCTTTTGTTTCACAAGTAGAGCCTAAAAACGCCAAAGAGGCCTTGATTGATGAATTTTGGCTAATGGCCATGCAAGAAGAGCTTAATAAATTTAAAAGAATTGACGTTTGGGAACTTATCCCTCATCCGAGAGACCATCATATCATAGGTACTAAGTGGGTTTTTAGAAATAAGCTTTATGAAAACGGAGTGATAACCCAGAATAAAGCACGTTTAGTTGCACAAGGGTATAACCAAGAGGAGGGCATTGACTATGAGGAGACTTATTCGCCAGTTGCTCGCCTTGAGGCTATACGTCTCTTGCTTGCTTATGCGTCTGCTAAGAATTTTAAGCTTTATCAAATGGACATAAAGAGTGCTTTTCTAAACGGTGTCATAAATGATGAGGTATACGTCTCACAACCTCCTGGTTTTAAGAGCAATGATTATCCCAATTATGTTTTCAAATTAAAATGAGCATTGTATGGTCTTAAGCAAGCCCATCGGGTTTGGTATGAAAGGCTTAGAAAATTTATGCTTGATCATGGATATTCAAGAGGTAAAGTGGATACCACTCTCTTCATTAAACGTAAAGGAAAGCACATTCTTTTAGTTCAAGTATATGTAGACAATATCATTTTTGGTTCAACTAACATACATTGGGTCGAAGAGTTTTCTAAGGTTATGCAGGGTGACTTTGAGATGAGTCTCGCGGGGGAGTTAAACTACTTCATCGGTCTCCAAATAAAGCAAATCGACAAGGGCACAATTGTGTGTCAAACAAAATACTGCAGAGAGTTGCTTAAGCGCTTTGGAATGAACGACTCAAAGTCAATTGACACCCCTATGCCTACCAACGGGAAATTAGATAAAGATGAACACAGTAAGAGTGTATATGTCAAGAAGTATAGAGGTATGATTTGATCCCTCTTGTATCTTAGTGCATCTAGGCCTGACATCATATTTAGCGTTTGTATGTGTGCACGATATCAATTGGATCCTAAGGAATCCCACTTAAAAGTTGTCAAGCGTATACTTATGTATCTTCATGGTACATCTAAGTATGGGCTTATGGTATTCCAAGGGAAGCGATTGTAGCTTAGTAGGTTACTCTGATTCTGATTTTGCTGGCTGCAAATCATATAGTAAAAGAACTAGTGGCACATGTCATTTGTTTTGAAACTCCTTAGTGAGTTGGCATAGAAAAAAGCATGTTTTTGTTTCATTGTCAACCGCTGAGGCTGAATACATTACAGTCGGTAGTTGTTGCACCCAGATATTGTGGCTAAAGCAACAACTTCAAGATTTTGATATCCAATTAAAACGTTTTACAGTAAAATGTGATAACACAAGTGCTATAAACCTAACAAAGAATCATGTTTTACATTCACGCACTAAAGACATAGATATTAGGCATCACTTTCTTTGTGATCATGTTGAAAAAGAGGATGTTGTGTTTGAGCATGTTGATACTAAAAATCAACTTGCTAATATTTTCACGAAACCACTAGCAACGAAACCTTTCTTCAAAATTTGTCGTGAGTTAGGGATTTTAGATCCCTCTTACTTGATGTCTTAAGTATGCATGTACCTTAATTATATATATATATATATATATATATATATATATATATATATATATATATATATATATATATATATATATATATATATATATATATATATATATATATATATATATATATATATATATATATATATATATATATATATATATATATATATATATATATATATATATATATATATATATATATATATATATATATATATATATATATATATATATATATATATATATATATATATATATATATATATATATATATATTGTGATGGGGTGGGAGAACTGACTTGAAGTTTTGCATTTGTGTTCGCAAATGTTTCGGTTTAGCAAGAGTCACCACCGACTTTTTATTTATCCAAAGGAAAGGTAAAAAAGCACAGGAAAGACCTTTTAGATGTTTTCTTGGGTTCGGGGGGTAGATTATGAAAAGGGAAGGTGCTAGCACCCTTTTCATCCATGGTTTTCCATGGGCTCTTAGTTACTTGTTTTAGATCACTTGCTTTGCTTTTTCAATTGTTTGAAATGGTGCTTTTGTGTGTGGTTTTGAAAGTATTTTGAAAAGAGGCCTTTGTCTAGGCAACCTTTGTAATGATTCTTGTTTTAATGTATACAAAGGTGTTTGTATTTTGAAAAATGTTTCAATGTTTGAAAGTTTGTTGGGAAATGTTTTGAAATTGTGTATGTGTTTTTGAAAATAGCAAGGATGGTTTGCAAGAGATCAAGTAACTAGGAGTTGTCTACCCTACTCAAAGATCTTTCCTACATATTTTTAACCCTTTGACATTGTTGTTTTACCATTGTATTTGGTAAACAACCTTATCTTTGGATGTTAAACGGGATGGGTGTGGGTCATCGTACGACCATGATAACAATATTGCCAAGTATCTTAGCAAGTTTTGTGGGACTAGATCATTTTTGTTTAGGCAACCAAGATAGCGTCATCGAGGGACTATGATCTTTTTGTTTTGATTGATTTGGCCAAGATACCTATCATGCATACCATGGCCATTTTAAGGCAACAAAGTGGATGAAACCCTAGGGGTGCTTGTGTGCATTGTGTTGTCATTTTTCATGCATTTTTGTCATGTATTTAGGTCATGTTATTTGTTTGATTTTGGTCATTTGCATACAAACCCTAATCTTTCTATCATGGCATATTTGAAAGCAATAAAGTGCGTAAAAGTAAATCTATAACTATTACAACATGATTATGGGGAGGGGGATACAAATTTGGATGGGGGGTATTTGCAAGAAAATAAAACCCTAAGTCAACTATTACAACCAAATTGAACTCATTGTACAAATGATAAATTGACAGATATTTAAATGTGCAATTAAATATAAATATGCAAAATGTTTTTGTTGTATTTATTTTTATGTATGTAAAAATAAATTATTTAATGTCCTAAAAATATTAAAAATATTAATGGTCTTTTTTGAAAGGGGTGGAAACCCTAATTTGGTTTTAAGAAATATATATATATATATTAATTATATTATTTATTCATTTATGTACAAAAAATAAAATAAAATATATACAAAATGTTGAAAAATAAAAATATGTATGACAATATTATTTAAGTGTATAAATAATAAAAAATAAAAATATGTAATATTTTTTATAATATTTACAAGTTTTTATTTTAAGAAAATAAAAGTATATTATTTAATAATTATTTCTATGTCCAAAAAAATAACAAAAATAATAAAATAAATTTTGAAAATTTAAGAAAATATTTTTAGTGATTTTTTATATTTAGAAAAAATAATAAAAGTCAGAAACTAAAAAAGGAATGAAAAATATGGAAAAATAAACAAATGGGCCAAGGGGGTGTGAGAAGCAAGCAGAGGGGTGCAAAAAGCATGAACAAGCCAAGCCCAGCCCAGATGGCCTTCATCCCTGTCCTCTGATAAAAAAAACGAGCGCTTGATGTTCAAACTGCTAACTCATGCATTTATGCTTAAAAACAAAAACTTGCAACATGAAAGTTATAGAGCATGATCATACGATTGTAACCATATAAAAAACTTAATCTAACTCTCAAAGACCAGAGAGAATTTCTCTGGCCCTAATTTCTAACCTAGTTTTTTTAGAAAGTTCATCATTCAAATTCTCTCAGCTCAGTTAACTTAAATGAATTCTATGCATATGTACAACTCAAGGGCAATGAGGACTACATTTTTTATTCACAAACCTAAGCCTAATGATTCCTAAATAGAAAGATAGAAGTTTGAACTTTACCTGTTTCAGTCAAGCTCGAGTATGGCAATGTAGGGGTTGTGAGTGAGGCCTGAGATGCTTGTGAGCTTGCTTGAAGTTCCTTTGAGCTTTCCCAATGCTTAGCTAGCTTTGAACTTGCTGGAATATCTCTAGAGAACTCAACCTGCAAACTCAAAATTCAGAAATGGTGAAGTGTGTAAATGGAGTTACAGTGACTTGGGAATGGTTGGGATAGTTTAGGTAGGTTGTATGGAGTGTGTTGAAACTGGCTGCAAGAAAAACGCACGAGTGGTTTGTGATATGGAAATCAAAATGCAGAACCTGCCCTGTTTTGCAAGAAAATGTGATTTTTATGTACAAGGGTGTTTGAGAGGTTGCTAGCTTGTGTTTCTGGCTTAGTGTGAGTTGCAAAACTTGTTTGAAATGTTTACCACACTTGGTTATATCTGATACAAGAGTTGTGGTGATTTTGCAAGTTGACTTGCTTTTGAAGCAAAAGTGAAGTGATAATGCTCAAGAGCTTGTACAGGCCTCCTTCCTAGCTGCACAAAGTTGGTGTACCTTTCCCTAAGTTTGTGGAGTTGGATTGCTGCAAAAGCTTGGGTTCACAGCTCAAGAGGAACAACTTGACATAAAGCCAACTTTATCAAAGTGGCAATGTTGCCTTTTTGCCATTTTTAGATTAATTCAATGTGTAATGTTCCATAGATCAGAAAAATGCCTTAATTCATTGTGTTTGCATTAAATTTTTGAGTGTGGAAGGGTTTAAGGACCTGTAAACCAAGTACAAGCATGGTTGGACAGAAATTGCAACTTGTGTCAACATGAAAAATGCCATGGACCAAAGTGATATTTTGCCAAATTCAAACCTTCAATTCTCCCTAACCACAAATGATCTTGGAGAATTCTTGGACATTTTGGAAATCTTGTAACATTCTCTACAATCAATATTTGAAATGCATTTTGAAATTCAAATTGGAACTATGTTAAAAATTTCCATGAAGATAGGTTAAAATCCTGCCTAAACTAGGGCAAAATTTCACTAAGTTAAAAGTTTCATGGACCCTTGTTCACAAAATCATAACTTGAGATCCAAGCATCCCTTGGGAAAACTTTGTGTATAAAAGTTGTAGATTTTTTGGAGGACTACAAGTTTCATGTTGTCAGTTTTGTTTGAGTCCAATTGCATCATGGTGCAAATGTTGGGAAAAGTTGGGAAAAAATAAGAAATTTTCATAACTTAGAAAATTTCTAAGTTATGAAAATTTTCCATTTTAAACCCTAATTTTCAAAATTAGGTTTCCTGATGAACAAGTTTCATGTTTTGACACATCTTGATCAAAAATGACCCTTGGCACTTGATTTTGACCAAAAAGTCAAAGTTTGACTTTTCAGTGTAAAGTTGATTTTTGATCAATTGATTGGAAAATTCATCTGTCAATCCAATGCAATTGAGATCTTTTGAACCTTGTGATTAGGCCAAGATGATTCCATTCAGTCCTTGAATCCATGCTTGAACCCAATTTTCCATTGGCTAGGTTAATAATCAGAAATTTCCCTTCTGCAGTCAAAACCCTAAAAATGACCATTTTGCCCTTTTGATGATCTGATCAAATTTCTTGAGGAGTTGTGGTCCAAACTTAATCAAATGGTTCATATGAGTCTATAATGTTGATGTGGATCAAAATTTATGAGTTTTGACTGTAAATTGGCCACAATTGACTTTCCCCGATACAGTTGATTTCTAGGTCAACTGTCCAATTGACTGGGCAAAAATTTGATTCAAGGCTTGAAACTTGGTAATTGCAATCTTATAAGTCCAACATGAAATATTAAAGTCACATTGAGCATTGGAAGTCCAAAAATCCCTGTGCAAACTCAAACCCTAATTTCAGGTCACTAGGGCAAGGAGTTGTCTTGAGCAGAGCAAACCCTAGTCCTGTCTGGAGTCCAAAGAGTCTTGTGAGGGGAAATCTTGATAAAATGAGAGGGAAAATTTTGGGGTAAAACAGCTTCCCCTATTCAATCTTCTTGAACCTGAAGAGTTAGATTGGCGAGTTTGCCGTTCGTGACTCAAAGGTAAAAGATGATTAGACACTAGAGTGCCCGTAAATTTGCACTCGTCAAAATGTTGAGGGAATGTGCTTAAAGATGCCATTTGGAGATGATAGAATCTTGCTGGAGATGGGCTTAAAGATGCCATCCAAGAAGGTTTGTTGAAAATCAGGAGAACGAACATCAGAATGGTATCTGTATCTGGAACGTATCAAAGTCGTATAGGGAGATTGAATCTGTATGAGCAAATGAATGGCGTGCGTGTCTGGAGCGTATCCGAGCTGTAACTGTATTTGATTCTTGAATGAATAACAGAATGACTGTCGCGTCTGGAGTGTATCTGTATTGTATCTGAATCTGAAATCTGAATGAGCGACAGAATGACATCCGTGTCTGGAGTATCTCTGAGCTGGGGAAACATTTGAATGGGTGACAGAATAACAACCGTGTCTAGTGCGTATCTGGACTATATCTTGAGGTTGAGATCTGTATGAGTAGCAGAATGACTTCCGTGTCTGGAGTGTATCTGTACTGTAACTGGGATCTGAATAAGCGACGGAATGACATCCGTGTCTGGTGTGTATCTGAACTTGAAATTGATAGTTGAATCTGAATGAGAAATAGAATGGCTTCTGCGTCTGAAGCATATCTAATCTGTATCTGATTGTTGAAGTCTGAATGAGTGACAAAATGGCATCTGTGTCTGGAAAGTATCTGGACTATATCTTGACTTTGAATTCTGACTGAGTAACAAAATGACTTCCGTGTCTGGAGTGTATCCGTACTGTATCTGAAATCTTTGAATATTTGCTAAAAGATAGCTTTTAATCTTATCTTGAAAAGGGTAAAATGTTAGCTGAAACACAAGGTTATGTTGTATGACATGTATGATGCAATAAATGTGGCTTATCAATGTTTATGATATATGAATGTTATGTATACGCATGTAAGCTGATTAGCTGTCTTGCTTAGGAAAATAAATCCTTGATAGTTGGAGATAAAGAAATCTTTGACTGCTACCGGGGAAAATAAATCCATGACCGTTGCTGGAGATTCAAAATCTTGATTGTTGAGGATGAGAAATCCTTGGACCACTGTTGGGGATAGAAAATCCTTGGAAACTTTTGGGGATGCGAGAATCCTTTATGACTTTCCTGGGGATAGGGATCATTTAAGTCTTCTTGAGAAACCTGCTTGGGGAATCCATATAACTATGGCTGGAGATTACACAAAGGGGAGTCTTTACTCGGCTGGGGAATAGGGAAACTCTGATGAATCTCTACTGGGGATTAGATGACAACAATACCTTGATCTGTTGGAGAATAAGGAAGACTTTGATGGCTTCTGCAGGGAACTAATAATGAGAAACTTCAATCTTCTGAGGAAAATGAAACCTTGGGGTCTTCACTGGAGAAGTGAGAATGAGAATCTTCGATCTGCAGGGGATTAAAAAAATTTTTGATGAATTCATGCTGAGAAGTAATGAAAACTCTGGCAACTTCACCGGGGAATCAGGAGTGAGAATCTTCAATCTTCTAGGGGAAAATAAATCCATGGGGACTTCAAGCTGAGGAGTTAAGAATGAGAATCTTCATTCTGTTTTGGGAGTAAAAACTCTATGGGGAATAGCTGTACTGCTGGAGAGTAATTGTCCTGCTGGAAAGTAAGTTCAAGACTCTCTGGGGGAAAAGCTTATTCCTGTTTGGAGAAAGTTCAGGAGTTTGGGTTGTATGCCAATCTAATGGGGAATTATCCGGAGGTTGGAGTTAAAATTTAATTGTTATCTGGTTGATTCTCAGACTTTAAGACAACTTGTTGGGGAATCTGGAGAACACTGAATGGTTTCCGCTGTGGATTGGTAGTTGGAAACTTGACTCCTTTGGGGAAGAAGGTTTCATCTTTGCTGGGGATTTATGACCCAAAGTTTTGCTCTGCTGAGGATTTTAACTCTGATGAGAATTAAAAGTTTGAAATATGACTCCGCCGGGGATTGGGAGTTTGAAGTTTCGACTCTGGCGAGGATTTTGAAATTTAATTCCGCTGGGGATATGTTTTTCAAGGTTTTAGTTCCGTTGGGGACCTAGATGATGTACTGAAGGAGATTTCTCTTGGAATAGGCTAAAGATGTTTTCCTATCCTTTTAACCTATCAGTAATTATTCTTTCACATTTCGTTTATTTGTTAAACAGTGATTGTATTCCAATGCATATGCTCATTTAATAAACCATTGGACGTTTTCAAATAAAACACAAGTGTAAAAAAAAAGGCGAATAGTTTTCTGCACTTTGAAGTATCTTTGTATTAACTTTGTGTAAGTATTTTGTACAAAGGAGACAGACATCCTAGTAAGAGAATGTTGTCATAAAAATTGAGAAAAATTTATACAAAGAAAGATGGCTATGTGTAAAAATTCCATGGGGTTCCCATTCTGCTATAGCCTTCGTAACTCTGGATATCTTGTCCATTCGTTGCTTCGTCCGACGATGATTGGATTGATCAGAAGCCCGGGGCTTGTCTGTGAAGAGATTGTTCTTAAAGTGATCCGACGAGACATAGTCATACGCTTTAATTCCCTAACTTTTGCCTGGACCGCCCTTTCGGGTTTTCAGTCCACCGGGAAACCCTTTTTTGCCCAAGTCGCCCTTTCGGGTTTTCAACTTGCCGGGTGTACAAATTTTTTTATTATCCCTAATTTTTACCTGAACCTACCTTTAGGGTTTTCGATTCACCAGGATGCCCATTTTTGCCCAAGTCTCCCTTTCGGGTTTTCAACTTGCCGGGTCATTTATGCGTAGTATCTTTTGACTATGTCTGCATTCACAGGGTGCGGCAGGTCGTCACCGTCCATGGTGGTCAGGATCATTGCCCCACCAGAAAAGATGTTTTTGGTCACAAATGGTCCTTCGCAGGTAGGAGTCCATTTTCCCCTGGGATCACTTTGCGGAAAGATGGTCCGCTTGATTACATGGTCCCCGACTTGATATACCTGGCGCCTGACTTTCTTGTTTAATGCCTTGATCATTCGTTTTTGATACGCCTGACCGTGGAAAACAACAGTAAGTCTCTTCTCGTCAATCAAGTTAAGTTGATCAAGCCGGGTATGAATCCAATCGTCTTCACTCAAACCAGCATCTTTCATGATTCTCAAGGAGGGAATTTGAACCTCTATAGGTAAAACAACTTCCATGCCGTATACCAAAGAATAGGGTGTTGCCCCAGTCGATATACGTGCCGTGGTACGGTACCCGTGCAGAGCAAACGGTAACATCCCATGCCAATCCTTGTAGGTGACTGTCATCTTTTGTATGATCTTCTTGATATTTTTGTTTGCAGCTTCGACAACACCTTTCATCTTTGGCCGATAGGGAGATGAATTGTGATGTTGAATCTGGAAGTGCTCACACAGAGTTGTGATCATAGTGTTGTTTAGGTTTGTACCATTGTCGGATATGATCCTGTCAGGGATGCCGTACCGGAAAATGAGGTTTTGATTGATGAAGCGGGCAACAACATTCTTTGTGACGGAGGCGAAGGAAGCAACTTCGACCCACTTGGTGAAGTAATCAATGGCCACCAGGATGAAACGGTATCCATTGGATGTTGTAGGCTTGATCTCTCCAATCATGTCGATTCCCCACATAGCGAATGGCCAAGAAGCTGTTAAGACGTTGAGAGGAACTGGAGGTATATGTACCTTGTCCGCATAGATTTGACATTTGTGACAAGTACGGGAATGTTGATGACAGTCATCTTCCATGGTAGACCAATAATAGCCTGCCCGTAGAATCTTCTTAGCCGTCGTATGTCCGCTTGAGTGAGTGCCAAAGGTACCATTTTGCAATTCATCCATGATCTGCTCAGCTTTAACCTTGTCCACACAACGGAGCAAAATGCAATCATGATTGCGCTTGTATAGGATACCATTGCTCAAGAAGAACTTAGCTGCGAACCTTCTTAAGAACTTTTTGTCGTTGATTGAAGCTCCTTCAGGGTATTCTTGTACTTCGAGATACCTTTTGACGTCATGAAACCAAGGTCGGTACACTACTTCTTCGGTATTAATCTCGTGACAATGTGCAGGTTCGTCCATCCTTTCAATGGTGATTTGAGGAGCCTCATTATCCCAGTTAAGTTTAAACATGGATGACATTGTAGCTAGAGCATCCGCTAGCTGATTCTCTTCTCGCGGGAAGTGCTCGTAGGTAATCTGCTCGAAATGTGGTAGCAATGTCAGGACATGTTCTTTATAAGGGATGAGGTTTGGATGTTTAGTATCCCACTCTCCTCTGATTTGACTGATAACTAAAGCTGAGTCCCCAAATACAATCAAAGATTTGATTCCGAAGTCAATTGCAGCCTTGAGACCAAAGGTACAAGCTTCATACTCAGCCATGTTGTTGGTGCAGCTGAAGCAGAGTCTGGCAGTGAAAGGTGTATGGAAACCTTCTGGATAAATAAGTACCGTGCCAATACCGTTGCCAAGTGCATTGGAGGCACCATCAAAGTACATGGTCCATCAGGATCCTTGTTCAGGTCCGTCATATGGTCTGTTTTCTTCAATGTTGCTCAAAGTCATAATATCCTCGTCGGGGAAGTCGAACCTCATGGCTTGGTAATCTTTGACAGCTTGATGGGTCAGATGATCGGCTAGCAGACTCCCCTTTATAGCTTTTTGGGTCGTGTACTGTATATCATACTCTGTGAGGATAATCTGCCATCTAGGGATTCTTCCGAATAGTGCAGGCTTCTCAAAGATGTACTTGATCGGATCCATCTTAGATATCAGCAAAGTGGTATGAGTCAATATATACTGCCTTAGCCGGCGAGCAGCCCATACCAAAGCGCAGCAAGTTTTCTCGAGCAGTGAGTATCGGGTCTCACAGTCGGTAAACTTTTTGATAAGGTAATAAATGGCATGCTCTTTTCGGCCAGACTTGTCATGTTGGCCCAATACGCACCCCATTGAATTTTCTAAGACAGTCAGATACATGATTAGCGACCTTCCTTCGACGAGTGGCATCAAGATAGGAGGTTCCAGCAAATACTCCTTGATTTTATCGAAAGCAATTTGACAGTCATCATTCCATTTAACCACCTGATCTTTCTTCAACAGCTTGAAGATTGGTTCACAGGTAGGTGTTAGGTGAGAGATGAACCTTGCAATGTAGTTTAGGCGTCCCAAGAAACCTATGACCTCCTTCTCAGTGCGAGGGGCGGACATTTCTTATATAGCTTTGACTTTGGCAGGATCAACCTCGATACCTTTGTTGCTGACTATGAAACCCAAGAGTTTACCGGACCTGACTCCGAAAGTGCACTTGTTAGGGTTCAGTCTGAGCTTGTACTCCTTCAACCTGACAAACAGCTTTTGTAGATGGTCGAGGTGTTCTTCTTCTGTCTGTGAACGGGCTATCATGTCGTCTATGTAGACCTCTATCTCATGATGTATCATATCATGAAACAAAGCCACCATGGCGTGTTGATAGGTTGCCCCGGAATTCTTCAGTCCGAATGGCATCACTTTATAACAGAACGTACCCCACTGTGTAACAAAGGTAGTTTTCTCCATGTCTTCAGGGGCCATTTTGATCTGGTTGTACCCTGAAAAACCATCCATGAAAGAAAATACCTTGTGCTGAGCTGTATTGTCAACTAAGATGTCAATGTGCGGAAGTGGAAAGTCATCTTTAGGGCTAGCCCTGTTTAAGTCTCTGTAATCCATGCACATTCTGACTTTGCCATCCTTCTTAGGCACGGGCACAATGTTAGCAACCCATTATGGATAGGAAGTAACATCCAGAAATCCAGCAATGAATTGCTTCATAACTTCAGCTTTGATCTTTTCAGACATGTCGGGTCTCATGCGACGAACTTTCTATTTAATTGGTGGACAGTCTTCTCTTGTAGGGAGACGGTGAACCACAATATTTGTATCAAGTCCCAACATGTCTTCGTAGGACCAGGCGAAGATCTCAACATATTCATTCAACAACTGAACTAAGCGTTCTTTGACACTTGATTCTAGGTTGGCACCCACTCTAACTTATTTTCTGTCTTCCTCTGTACCCAAGTTGATAGTCTCTAACAACTCCTCGTGAGGTAGAGTAGCCCTTTCTTCCTGTTGCAGCAGCCTAGCCAATTCTCCAAGCACTTCACAGTCTTTATCACCTTCGTACTCGACATGGTAGACCAGATCTTTAGATTCACTGAAGGCCATAGCAGAATTGTTACCCATGGAATCCGTAATGGATGGGTACCTGCATTGGTGAGTGTGGGTGTGTGTAAGGGATAGCCACCTTTAAACAAATAAAATGTAAAAAGAAAGAAAATGAACACAAAAGTTTATATATGAAAACGTCCATGATTCATTAAAATGGCATATGAAGATGAAAAAATCAAACCCTTACAAATGGACCTATGTACCTCGGGTAAGGTACAAGGTTAAAAGTGTACGAATTGTTTAGGAATTATTACAAACCAACAGAAATGTTCGAAAGATAAATTACTGATTGATGAAAGTAATGGGAATAAAGTCCTTTGCCTCCCAATTGCATAATCCTCCTTCAACGGTAGGGAAAAACCAGTCTTCTAGATTGCTCTCCTCTTCACCATCCTCCAAAGCATTGACTCCGTGATGGGTAATCTTCACTAGTGGTCCTCCAGCCCGGGAGTGACACACAACCTTTTAAGCAGAAGCAGTGAAACCCAAGCCAAATTTATCAGATTTGAACGGAAAATCGGGAAGTTTCCCCCAGATCGTGCTTCCTCCTTCTTCAATCACAGCCTTTGCATCTTTGAGTGACGACATCCGAGGCAGGGGTCGGGTAATCATGGGTACAGAAGGCACTGCTGCAATCTCCTAAGCTACCTCCTCAAAATGCTGAAAGGGGGTTTCGATGAATTCACCATCCAATTCCACGTAGCGGAAAGAATTAAGATGGCTTATCATGTATTCCTCTTCACTGTGAACTGTCACAATTTTCCCCTGGACAAGGTACTTGAGCTTTTGATGCAGAGTAGAAGTAACGGCTCCAGCATGATGAATCCAGGGTCTTCCCAACAAGAAAGAATAGGAGGGACGGATTTCCATGACATAGAATATAGATGTGATACGGTGGGAGAACTGACTTGGGTTTTGCGTTTGTTTTCGCAAATGTTTCGGTTGAGCAAGAGTCGCCACCGACTTTTTATTTTATCCTAAGGAAAGGTTAAAAAGCACAGCAAAAAACCTTTGAGATGTTTTCTTGGGTTCGGGGAGTAGATTATAGAAAGGGAAGGTATTAGCACCCTTTCTATCCATGGTTATCCATGGGCTCTTAGTTACTTGCTTAGATCACTTGCCTTGCATTTTCAATTGTTTGAAATGGTGCTTTCAATTGTTTGAAATGGTGCTTTGTGTGAGTTTGAAAATGTTTTGAAAAGAGGCCATTTGTCGTGGCAACCTTTGTAATGATCCATGTTTGAATGTATACAAAGGTGTACTTATCTTTTGAAAAGTTTTCAATGTTTTTGAAAGTTGTTTTGAAAGTGTTTGTGGAGTGTGGTTTTGAAAAGTAGGCAAGTGTTTTTTTTCAAGTTTGATTCAAGTAACTAAGAGTTGTCTACCCCTAAATTTACTCAAAGGTTTTTTCTATGTTTTAACCATTTTAACAATTTTGTTCCACCATTGTATTTGGTGGACAATCTTGTGTTAGGATGTTAACGGGACAGGCGCGGGTCATCGTTTAGACCATGATTGCAATAGTGCCAAGTGTCTTTGGAAATTTTTCCTTTAAGGGACTTGATCATTTTTAGGCAACTTTCGAAAGAGTCATCGAGGGACTATGATCATTTTGAATTGTTTTGTTTTGCCAAAAACACTCAACATGCAACATGGCCCATTATTGAAGGCAACAAGTGGAGTAACCCTAGGGGTGCAAGTATGATGGGTGTTGTCCATTTTCATGCTTTTTTGTCTTTGAATTAGGTCAAACTATTTGTTGTTTTTTATTTGCATACAAACCCTAAGTCTATCATAGAATATTTAGAAAGCTTTAAAATGTGGAATTTAAAGTCCTAAGTTATTACAAAATAGTCATGGGGATGGGGATACAAATGTTCAAATGGGGATGAGACTTAAATAGGAGAGTGGTGTCCCAATATTTACAACCAAATTGAATCAATCGCAAATGTAATATGTATCAATGTATAGGAATAAGTAAATGTGTATGTGTAAATGTATTTGTGTAAGTGTATATAATTATTTACAAGTGAAATAAAAATAATGAAAAAAGGTTGATTTTGGATATTTTCATGTTTAGGGCAAAACCCTAATTTTGTAAATAAATGGTAATTATTATTTAATATATACAATATTTATTAATTATATACAAAAAATAAATAAAAAGGAAGTATCTTGTAAAAAAGTAATTTTTGAGGTCAAATATTAATAAAAATAAAAAATGTATTATTCTTGTATTTTTATCCTAAATATTCTAAATGTATAAATATGTATATTATGTATTAAATATATATTAAATATATACAAAAAAAATAAAAATATTTATTATTTACAAAAAAAAAAGTATATTTTTTAGAAAATGTTTTCAAAAGATAAAATAAAATAAAATCAGAAAATAAAATGTATTTGTATTATTTTTAGTATTTTAAATAAAAGTATATATATATATATTTATTTACATACACATATCAAATAAAACAAACAAATACCTAATAAATACAAAAAAAGGGTGAAAAATATTTTTAATATTTTTTTATATTTTAACAAAAAATAACAAGTCAGAATCAAAAAGAAAAAGTCAAAAATGATAAAAATAACACACAATGGGCCAAGGGGGTGTATGTGTGAAAAAGTGGTGCAAACAGAAAAAATAAGCCAGGCCCAGCCTAAAGGACTTTGTCTTCAACCTCCAGCCACTTTCAAACAAAAAAACGCGCACTTTCTCTTGTACCTGCTAACTTTTGATTCTTTGATCCTTTGACAAATCTTAAAACATGAAACTTGTAGAGCTTGAAGCCACGATTCTAAACATATAAAGAAGTTGATCTAACTCTCAGAAATGAGAGAGAATTTCTTCTCCCCCAATTCCTGACCTAGCTTTTTTCAGATATTTAGTTTCAAAATTCTCTCAGTACACACAACATAAATGAAAAGTAAAGACATGGGTAGCTTCAGGGCCATGAGTAGGACATAACTTCTTCACAAACCTAAGCCTAGATATGTCTGGATAGAGAGATAGAAGTTCAAACTTTTACCTGTTCAACTTGAATCGTGTGCAACAATGGAGGCACTTTTAATGCAGTGTGAGGACTTGTACAACTTGCTTGAGGTCCAAGGATGCTCTTCCAACCTCTAGCTTGCTTTGAAACTAACTGAAACGAGTTATGTAACTCAACCTGCACAACTGAAAAAATGAAAATGGTGAGCTTGGTTAGAGGTGTTACAGTATGTAGCTAGGGCTTGGGATAGTTTGTATGGATGTTATGGAGTGTGTATGAACAAGCTTTGGCCAAAACGCACGAGCAAACTGAGTTGTGCAACTCAATCTGCAGGGATGCCCTGTTTTGTGCAACAAAATGGTGTTTTGATGTTTGGGGAGGTATTGAAGGTGGTTAGGTCGTGCCTTAGGTCTGTTATGATGTATGGAAAATGTTTACAAACTTTGCTTTGGCTAGTTCTTGCAGTAATGAGAGATGTTGTTCAAAATGCAAGTTTTCTTCCTTCTTAAGTAAAAAATGCCAAGTTAGATTGTAGGCTACCACAGGCCCCTCAAACATGCTGCAAAGTTTGTTCTTGATCAGTGGGATATGTCCACACATTTGTGCCTCAGAGATTTCCTTGTACTTCAAAGATATGTGAACTTGACATAAAGTGCTTCTTTATCAAAATGGCTAAAATGCTTTTTCTATTTTAAGACTAATCATTCATGTAATGACCAAATGCACAAAATAAAATCTTGGCACAATGGTTTAGCATTGAATTATTGAGTAAGAAAGGGATTAGAGGCCTGTAACCTAGCTTGTGCATGCTGAGTTTGAAAATGCAAAGTGTTATGGTCATGCATTTGGTCAAGAACAAAAGTGACTTTTGCCCAACTTTGTCAATTCGATTCTCCCTAACCACAAGGGTGTTTGAGAAGTTCTTGGACAATTTGTAAATCTTGGAATGTGTACTACAATCCATCTTTGTAATGCAAATTGAAATTCCAAGTGGAAGCATGTGAAAAGTGGCCATGAAGTTAGGCAAAAATCCTGCCTAAAATAGGTCAAAAAATTTCTAAGTTAAGAATGTTTTGCACCCCTATACCAAAAATCATAACTTGAGTTAAAATCTTCTTTTGAGGAAACTTTGTGATTCAAAGTTGTAGATTTTGCAATGGAATATAACTTTCATGTTTTGAGTATAGCTTGAATCCAATTGCATCTTGAAGAAAAAATGGGACAAAGTTAGGAAAAAATTAGGAAATTTCATAACTTAGAAAATTTCTAAGTTATGAAATTTCTTCATTTTAAACCCTAATTTGTAATTCTTGGTTCCTTGATGAACAAGTTTCACAATTTGGTATGTTTTGATGAAAAATGAATCTTGACACTTGATTTTGACCAAAAAGTCAAAGTTTGACTTTTCAGTATACAGTCAAATTTGGATCAGTTGACTGGAAAATTCATCTGTCAAACTTGTGCATTTGTAATCTTTTGAACTTGTTGAATGTGTCAAGACCATGTCATTGAGTCCTTGAGGCCATAAGGGAGCTTGGTTTGCCATTGGTTAGGTCAAACAGTCAAAAATTGTCTTTGTGCAGTCAAAACCCTAAAAATGACCATTTTGCCCTTTTGGTGATCTGATCAAATTTCTTGTGGAATTGTGATCCAAACTTGACCAAATGGTTCATATGAGTTCATAATGTTGATGTGGGTCAAAAATCATGAGGTTTGACTGTCAATTGGCCATAGTTGACTTTTTCCCTAATACAGCTGATTTCTAGGTCAACTGTCCAATTGACTGGGCAAAGATTGGAATCAAGGCTTGAAACTTGGTATGGATAAACTTGTGAGTCCAACATGGAGCATGAAAGTTATCTTGGGCATTTTAGGTCAAAACATCTTTGTGCAAACTCAAACCCTAATTTGGGTCAACAGTGCAAGGAGGAGTCTTGAGCAGAGCAAACCCTAGCTTGATCTTGAGCTCCAAGGGTCTTGTGATGAGAAAATGTAGAGGAAATGGGAGGGAAAATTTTGGGGTACAACAGTAGAGTTGAAGGTTTCAGTTCCCACTTTAATCGGGATGTCCACCTCCCCGTGGACCATTCTTTTAGAACCATCAAAGGCTCTAACAATGATGTTGCTGGGCTTCAAAGTTAGACCTTCACAATCTAGCCTATCCAATGCTTTCTTTGGTAAGACGTTCAGTGATGAACCAGTGTCCACCAGAACATGTGCAAGAGTAGTCCCTCTGCATTCTACCGAGACATGCAAAGCATCATTATGTTTCCTCCCTTTGATTGTTAAATCAGCGTTGGAGAACCCTAAACCATTGTCTGCTGTTAGGCTAGCTACACATTCCTGGAACTGGTTCGCAGAGGTTTCCTGGGGCACATGGGCCGTCTTCAAGAATTTGATCAAAGCTTTGGCATGAGCTTCTGAACAAATAAGCAAGGCCAGCATAGAGATTTTTGAGGGGGTTTGCCCCAGTTGCTCAACAACATTATAATCGCTTTTCTTGATTATTTTCAAAATCTCTTCCATTTCTTTTTGAGAGGTCTCAAGGATGATCAATGGCTGAGCCTTCATCCTGACAGGCTCTTCTTGGATCCCTTTCCCTCTATCATCAACAGCATCATAGGGGACAACTTCAGGAGTCACAACTTCCTCAATAACTGGAGTTCTTGCAGATATGTTGACCGGCACAAGGGTAACCTTAGGAGCGGCTGAGGGTCCGAAGATTGCCTTTGGAGGCACAATCTCCGGAGAGAAAATTCTTCCACTGCGGGTGATTTTACTCGTTCCGGCAATGTTTCCAATGTCGGAAGTCTCTTCATCAGAACTCTCTTTGGTCAATTCAATTTGTTTAACACCATGGTAGAAGATCTCTCCCCCATAGTTCCACGATATTGATTTGTTGGACTTGTACGGGATAGGCCCCGACATAGTGATCTTCAAAGGTATAATATTCGGATCGGATGTAATCTTAAGAGGTCTTTTGGAGACCTTGGAAAGATTGGCGGATATGGTAATTATCGAAACATCATTAACAGGAGTCGGTGTAACAGGAGTCTTCTAAAAAAGGATCTCTTGGTTATCCATTAGGCGTTGGATGCCTAACTTCAACAATGGACAGTCGGTTGGTAAGGATGAACAAAGGTAGCAATCTTTTTCACATCTTGGGAAAATCCCAGCCTTCAGTAAATTCAACTTGATTATCGGTAGCGGAGTCATCAAATCATCAACAGTAGCAATAAAAAGATCTTCTTCAACAACATGGACATTGTGACCATGTTTTGGTATTGGAGCAGAGATCATGTTAGGCTTTTCAGGGGCGTCAAATTCAACTTCTTTAGCATCTATTAAATCCATAATCTTATTTTTGAGGGCCCAACAATTGTTGGTGTCATGCCCCAGGCTGTCTGAATGATAAGCACACTTGGCATTTGCATGGTAGTAAGGAGAAGATGTATTCAAATTCTTCGGCGCCTCTTTCAATCTTGCAAGGTTTAACTTCAACAGATGAGGGAGAACCTGAGCAGGTGTCATATTGATCCGAGTGAATTGCCGTGCAGGCCTTTCCACCCTTGCCTGGTTAGTTCTGGGTTGATTGTTCCTAGGCTGATCAACTGCAGACTTCTGAATCATTACAGCCCCCACCGCTGGCCGGAGCTCAACTCTTCCTTGACTTCTCTAGGAGTAGACAACTGATACTTCTTTCTTTGCAGGAAAAGTCTTTTTGATGGCAACGGAAGCAGATGCATCCTTTTGAATTTTTCCGCTCTTGATTCCAGCTTCAACTCTCTCACCAGTCAGAATTAACTCGGTGAACTCCACAGACGAACTTCCAATCAGGTGATTGAAAAAGGGGCATGACAGTGTACCCAAGAACATATCTACCAGCTCCCTCTCAGATAGAGGTGGTTGTACTCGCCCTGTCAAATCTCTCCATTTCTGGGCATACTCTTTGAAACCTTTGTTTGATACCACGCCCATACTCTGTAGATGAGTACGGGTTGGTGCTAAATCCGCATTATATTGATATTGTCTGTAGAAGGCAGCAACCAAATCCTCCAATTGTGCACATCAGACCTCTCTAGCTGGTAAAACCAATCTAACTGCGTCCCCGAAAGACTGTCCTAGAAGAAATGAACCCACAGATCCTTATCAGAAGAATGAGGTTGGATCTTTCTAACGTAAGACTGTAGATGCATCTTTGGACAAGACAAACCATCGTATTTAGAAAAAAGAGGCACCTTAAGCTTAGGGGGAATGACAATCCCAGCAACCAAACCTAACTCTTCGAAATCCAGCCCAGGCACTCTTTGCACCTCCATGGCAGCCAGACGCTCTTCCAGATTCTTGTATTTGTCGTCTACAGGAGGGTACTGCTGCTCAGAATAGTCTTCATCCTCTTCATCTTCTTCTTCCTCAGACTCAGATTGCACTGCAGTTCCTTTACCCTTTCCTACCCATTCATCAGATGTTGAGGGGAAATCCAGGACCCTTCTAGCTTGGCCTTTAAATCTTCGACCCATGGTAGCCACACCAACCCTCTTCTTTTTCTATTTCTCCTTTTCCTTTTCCAATAGACCTTTGAGCTCCTCCTGACCCTTTGCCAAGGCCATTAGTAGCTGTTGGAACTATGAATTCTGCGCTTGTAAGTCTTTGACCGTCTGCTCTATATCCATCTTGCTGAAATAAACAGCAGAGAGATAAGGAAACCTGGTGTGAAGACCTATTTATGCATATGATAAATGATGTGTTATTCATGTAATTCATTCAAGGATTCATAAATTCAAATTTGTTTTAAACAAAAAGGAACACACGTCATATTAATAAGAAGAATTCATTAGAACATAAATGCCCCATGGGCCAACTAATACAAAATTCTAATGTAAAAATACGTTGCGCATCTTCTTTGGTTCTATGTAGGTGTTGAGAGTCTTCTCTTCATGAAGTTGGCGGGTAAGTTCCAAAACCTTCTTCTCACTGGCGTAGAATTAGGCTTCAAAAGTATCGCGTTCTCCCTTGAGCTGTATCCAACTCCTTTGCAAATCTTCAAGTGATGTTGGCATGTCAGGATGTAGAAGGGTGTATGGAACCTCTCCTTCCATAACAGGCTCTTTGATCACATGAAGTATGTAGGGGTAAGGCATCATAAGACTTTGGGCGCGGGTTCGTACCCACTTGAGGTAAGGCTCAAGAGGGATGTAATTCTTGTGTCCCAAGGTCTTAATGTCCACCTTGTTGGGCATTCTCCAAGCTCGGATAAACCTTTGTCGAAGTCCTTGATCGTCGTTGTCGAAGTCAAAAACCAATTCTGGAATCAGCATGTCATGTGGGCCATCCCTTCGGGCATACCCAAACTGTCTTAGAGCCAAGCAGGGGTTGTAGGTAATTCCTCCCCTAATGCCAAGTAGAGGGACATTAGGGAATTCCCCATAACGATCAATGATGATAACACTTTCTCTGGATCGAGAACACCAATGAACATCTGAATGTGTAAGAGTCATCAATCGTTGTAACCACCTCAAGCCTTGCTCATTCTTCAAGACTGATTGGGGAAGGTGAGAAATAAACCACCTTGCTAGAAGAGGAGTACAACACATGAGAACACCTCTTTTCCTCATTGTTCGTGTGTGAAATGAGTGGAGGATATCCCCAAGCAATGTAGGCACCGGGTTGCGAGCCATGAAAATTTTGACAGCACTGACATCTATAAGCTGGTCAGGGTTTGGGAACAAGACCAACCCATAGATGAGAAGAGCTACAATCTCCTCAAAAGCTTGTAAATCCAATGAATTCCGGCAGCTTTGGGCCTTCTCAAACATAAACTTTGCCAAGAAACCCTTGACACCACTTCTGGTTTCCCAATGACCTATGATATCAGATGGTTGCAAGTGTAGGGCTTGAGCAACATCTTCAAGCTTTGGATCTCTTTCTGTACCGTTGTAGGGTATTTGATGGAGAATAGGAATCCTCAGAAGTTGAGAAAATTCCCCCAAAGTAGGCAAAAGCTGGTAATCAGGAAATGCGAAGCAGTGGTGTAGGGGGTCAAAGAACTGGAAGAGAACTTTCACCATGTCTTCCTCAGTGTTGGTGTTGACTAAGCTGAGAAGACGATCGTGCCTCTCGGTGAATGGGGAATTCTCAGGAATCCTTGAAGCTAGCTCCTTGAGTTGAGGAGGAATTCTTACAAGGTTGACTTGAATTGTTTTCCTGCAAAGTGAATCCATTACCTGCAAAACAGGAACAAAGATGAAGATCCAAATCCTTGAAATGGTTAGTGGATGCATATGATGCTTCATGATGTTTATGATGTTATGCACACGTATATATGTACAAACAAATCACACAATATCCTAGTTTCAGGCTTGCATGGGGTTTTATATGTAAGTACCCTCTTGAAGTTTATTTGGCTCAACCTTTCCTATAAATAGTAACCGGGTTCTAAGGAGCTCAATATCACTGGATTATTTTCTGTGTTCATTGTTTCAGTTTAGCCACTTTATTGGCGACATAAATATTCCAAGAAAACAACCCTCAATGAGTGTAGTATCGAGTATCTACCAACTTCGGTCTGCACCAAAGCCGGTCATCTCACTACCCCTAAAAAGGCCAAGATAGTCAAGTAAAGGTTCTAAAAGTCCATTAGTGCTTCATGACATCACTCAGCGGCCCCGTATTCTCTTTGATTAACTCATAGGCTACCGGTACCCACAAATATGTCGCACTAATATAGCTATTGCTTCAACCATGTCGGTATACCCCGTACAGTTTCCACAATGTATTGCTATTTACCTATGAATGTTTCCCAAATCCGGGTAGAGGATTTCAAACCCAAACAATAGAACCAAATGTAAAGCAATCAAGGCAAACAAGATAAGCATGTAAAGGTGATCTAAACCCTAAGGTAACCCCACTTTTAAATTAGATCCCCAGCAGAGTCGCCAGTTCTGTGATGCGGTGGGAGAACTCACTTGAGGTTTTGCGTTTGTGTTCGCAAATGTTTCGGTTTAGCAAGAGTCGCCACCGAATTTTTATTTATCCAAAGGAAAGGTCAAAAAGCACAGGAAAGACCTTTGAGATGTTTTCTTGGGTTCGGGGGGTAGATTATGAAAAGGGAAGGTGCTAGCACCCATTTCATCCATGGTTTTCTATGGGCTCTGGGTTACTTGTTTTAGATCACTTGCTTTGCTTTTTCAATTGTTTGAAATGGTTCTTTTGTGTGTGGTTTTGAAAGTATTTTAAAAAGAGGCATTTGTCTAGGCAACCTTTGTAATGATTCTTGTTTGAATGTATACAAAGGTGTTTGTCTTTTGAAAAATGTTTCAATGTTTGAAAGTTTGTTGGTAAATGTTTTGAAATTGTGTATGTGTTTTTGAAAATAGCAAGGATGGTTTGCAAGAGATAAAGTAATTAGGAGTTGTCTACCCTACTCAAAGATCTTTCCTACACATTTTTAACCCTTTGACATTGTTGTTTTACCATTGTATTTGGTAAACAACCTTATCTTTGGATGTTAAACGGGACGGGCGTGGGTCATCGTACGACCATGATAACAATATTGCCAAGTATCTTAGCAAGTTTTGTGGAAATAGATCATTTTTGTTTAGGCAACCAAGATAGCGTCATCGAGGGACTATGATCTTTTTGTTTTGATTGATTTGGCCAAGATACCTAGCATGCATACCATGGCCATTTTAAGGCAACAAATTGGATGAAACCCTAGGGGTGCTTGTGTGCATTGTGTTGTCATTTTTCATGCATTTTTGTCTTGTATTTAGGTCATGCTATTTGTTTAATTTTGGTCATTTGCATACAAACTCTAATCTTTCTATCATGGCATATTTGAAAGCAATAAAGTGCGTAAAAGTAAATCTACAACTATTACAACATGATTATGGGGAGGGGGATACAAATTTGGATTGGGGGTATTTGCAAGAAAATAAAACCCTAAGTCAACTATTACAACCAAATTGAACTCATTGTACAAATGATAAATTGACAGATATTTAAATGTGCAATTAAATATAAATATGCAAAATGTTTTTGTTGTATTTATTTTTATGTATGTAAAAATAAATAAATTAATGTCCTAAAAATATTAAAAATATTAATGGTCTTTTTTGAAAGGGGTGGAAACCCTAATTTGGTTTTAAGAAATATATATATATTAATTATATTATTTATTCATTTATGTACAAAAAATAAAATAAAATATATACAAAATGTTGAAAAATAAAAATATGTATGAAAATATTATTTAAGTGTATAAATAATAAAAAATAAAAATATGTAATTTTTTTATAATATTTACAAGTTTTTATTTTAAGAAAATAAAAGTATATTATTTAATAATTATTTCTATGTCCAAAAAAATAATAAAAATAATAAAATAAAATGTGAAAATTTAAGAAAATATTTTTAGTGATTTTTTATATTTAGAAAAAATAATAAAAGTCAGAAACTAAAAAAGGAATGAAAAATATGGAAAAATAAACAAATGGGCCAAGGGGGTGTGAGAAGCAAGCAGAGGGGTGCAAAAAGCATGAACAAGCCAAGCCCAGCCCAGATGGCCTTCATCACTGTCCTCTGATCAAACAAAAACGCGCGCTTGATGTTCAAACCGCTAACTCCTGCATTTGTGCTTAAAAACAAAAACTTGCAACATGAAAGTTATAGAGCATGATCATACGATTCTAACCATATAAAAAACTTAATCTAACTCTCAAAGACCAGAGAGAATTTCTCTGGCCCTAATTTCTAACCTAGTTTTTTCAGAAAGTTCATCATTCAAATTCTCCCAGCTCAGTTAACTTAAATGAATTCTATGCATATGTACAGCTCAAGGGCAATGAGGACTACGTTTTTTATTCACAAACCTAAGCCTAATGATTCCTAAATAGAGAGATAGAAGTTTGAACTTTACCTGTTTCATTCAAGCTCTAGTATGGCAATGTAGGGGTTGTGAGTGAGGCCTGAGATGCTTCTGAGCTTGCTTGAAGTTCCTTTGAGCTTTCCCAATGCTTAGCTAGCTTTGAACTTGCTTGAATCTCTCTATAGAACTCAACCTCCAAACTCAAAATTCATAAATGGTGAAGTGTTTAAATGGAGTTACAGTGACTTGGGAATGGTTGGGATAGTTTAGGTAGATTGTATGGAGTGTGGTGAAACTGGTTGCAAACAAAACGCACGAGTGGTTTGTGATTTGGAAATCAAAATGCAGAACCTGCCCTGTTTTGCAAGAAAATGTGATTTTTGTGTACAAGGGTGTTTAAGAGGTTGCTAGCTCGTGTTTCTGGCTTAGTGTGAGATGCAAAACTTGTTTGAAATGTTTACCACACTTGGTTATATCTGATACAAGAGTTGTGGTGATTTTGCAAGTTGACTTGCTTTTGAAGTAAAACTGAAGTGACAATGCTCAAGATCCTGTACAGGCCTCCTTCCTAGCTGCACAAAGTTGGTGTACCTTGCCCTAAGTTTGTGGAGTTCGTTTGCTGCAAAAGCTTGGGTTCACAGCTCAAGAGGAACAACTTGACATAAAGCCAACTTTATCAAAGTGGCAATGTTGCCTTTTTGCTCTTTTTAGATTAATTCAATGTGTAATGTTCCATAGATCAGAACAATGCCTTAATCCATTGTGTTTGCATTCAATTTTTGAGTGTGGAAGAGTTTAAGGACCTGTAAACCAAGTACAAGCATGGTTGGACAGAAATTGCAACTTGTGTCAACATGAAAAATGCCATGGACCAAAGTGATATTTTGCCAAATTCAAACCTTCGATTATCCCTAACCACAAATGATATAGGAGAGTTCTTGGACATTTTTGAAAGCTTGTAACATGCTCTACAATCCATCTTTTAAATGCATTTTAAAATTCCAATTGGAACTATGTGAAAAATTTCCATGAAGATAGGTCAAAATCCTGCCTAAATTAGGGCAAAATTTCACTAAGTTAAAAGTTCCACGGACCCTTGTTCACAAAATCATAACTTGAGATCCTAGCATCCTTTGGGAAAACTTTGTGAATCAAAGTTTTATATTTTGTGGAGGAATACATGTTTCATGTTGGAAGTTTTGTTTTAATCCAATTGCATCATGGTGCAAATGTTGGGAAAAGTTGGGAAAAAATAAGAAATTTTCATAACTTAGAAACTTTCCGAGTTATGAAAATTTTCCATTTTAAACCCTAATTTTCAAAATTAG
Organism: Vicia faba; assembly: GCA_948472305.1. Taxonomy (NCBI): domain Eukaryota; kingdom Viridiplantae; phylum Streptophyta; class Magnoliopsida; order Fabales; family Fabaceae; genus Vicia; species Vicia faba. The sequence goes on from OX451736.1 coordinate 280,604,592, forward strand.
GTTTCTTGATGAACAAGTTTCATGTTTTGACACATCTTGATGAAAAATGTCCCTTGGCACTTGATTTTGACCAAAAAGTCAAAGTTTGACTTTTCAGTGTACAGTTGATTTTTGATCAATTGACTGGAAAATTCATCTGTCAATCCAATGCAATTGAGATCTTTTGAACCTTGTGATTAGGTAAAGATGATGCAATTGATTCCTTGAATCCATGCTTGAACCCAATTTGCCATTGGCTAGGTTAAAAATCATAAATTTCCCTTCTGCAGTTAAAACCCTAAAAATGACCATTTTGCCCTTTTGATGATCTGATCAAATTTCTTGAAGAGTTGTGGTCCAAACTTGATAAAATGGTTCATATGAGTCTATAATGTTGATGTGGATCAAAATTTATAAGTTTTGACTGTAAATTGGCCACAGTTGACTTTTCCCCAATACAGCTGATTTCTAGGTCAATTGTCAAATTGACTGGGCAAAAATTTGATTCAAGGATTGAAACTTGGTATGTGCAATCTTATAAGTCCAACATGAAGTATGAAAGTAACATTGAGAATTGGAAGTCCAAAAATCCCTGTGCAAACTCAAACCCTAATTTCAGGTCAACAGGGCAAGGAGATGTCTTGAGCAGAGCAAACCTTAGTCCTGTCTGGAGTCCAAAGAGTCTTGTGAGGGGAAATCTTGATAAAATGAGAGGGAAAATTTTGGGGTACAACATATATATATATATATATATCACCATGCTATTGAGATGTGCTCTAGCTTTCGTACGTGCGTCTTAACTGTTCATCAATTAAGGTAATATTGTCCCTTTCTCTATCTCGCTGGAATTCTGTGATTACCTGTATATTTTTTTTATAAGTGTTCCATTAATATTGTCTATATGTTTTCTATGCATTAATTTTTTGAACTTTGACATAAGCTAATTGCATTGCATCCTTATGGATGCATAATCATCATTAGATGGCTCATATTTCATAAACATATAGTTGCTAATGGGTCTCATATCCAACTGTCCATCAAAACCTATTAAAAACTAAGTTTTTTTTCTAAGTTTTACTGATATGAGTCAGCTCATACATGTATGAGTCGACCTATATTGAAGAAAATTATTAAAACAGAAACTGAGGTCGGCTTCAGGTCGATGCGTAAGTGTTTGAGTCGACACATATTGATAAGGATTGCTGAAACAGAAACTACCATTTGTTTCTGGTTGATACATTCGACGTTTGGGTCGATACGTAATTTTTTATAATTTGTTTTTTTAATTGTTTCAGTATGTGTCGACACATTCGTGTTTTGTGTCGACACATGTGGCTTTCACATTGACTCATACTGACTATTTCTTTTTAATTTTTTATTCTGTTGGATTTGGGTCGACCCATCAACCTACTTTATGTCTTGTAATCATTCTAAACATCTCATACATCTTATAACTACTTGGATAGTCCTAATTCTCATTCATCATCTTCTTCATCTATCATGCATCTTCTACTTCATCTCCCACTACATTCATCTCAAGTTCCTAGCACACACTTCTCCATCAACAATCATGCCTCCTAAGACAAAGGGAAAGGGAAAGGTTGGTGCAGGCCCATTTGGTTCTGCATAAACTCCACCTCCTCCATAAATCCCTCCAAATTCCTTAACAATTATGCATCCTTCTACAACAGAGGAGTTTGAAAAATTGTTCAATACAAGGTTAGAAATGAAGCCTTACATCTTTAACAAGGCAGAGATCCTATCTCTTCACATCACATATGTCTGTGATCTTCTTGATGCTCAAAAGTTAGGATTGTTCTTAACTGTTAAAGAGGATTATCATGAGGATTTCATTCGAGAATTTTATGTTGGTTTAGAGACAAGTCAAGGTTGGTCGCTTAGGGTACGAATTAGAACTAAGAGGCACGTGTTTGAGGCTAACGATTGGAAAACTGTGTTTGGTATTCTGTTTGGTAGGAAGGTGTTGAAAAGTTGTCATGATCAGATTTTTGATACTGATTTTAAAGAGGAAGCCTTCCTAACATCAATTCTAAAATTGGAAAGACCTATTGGTGAGAATGAACATATCACAACTGGAGCGGTCAAGAGCATTCCTAGAATTCTTCATTGGATCGTTTCACACATTTTGCATCCAAGATCTGGTGGTCATTCTAGGTTGGATAGAGCAGATATCCACCTCTTACATATTCTTCAAAATAAGGTTGCACTAAATTGGCCCAACTACGTTTTCAAATGCATGTTCCTCATGCGCAATAACCATAAAAACACTGATCTAAGGTACACGGCTCGGATAATGAGGATTATCAAATTCTGGAATGTGGAAATACCTCTTGTCCCTCTAGTTTCTCCCACTAATGCCCAAGAATTCAACAGTGCCACTTTGTCTCACATGGGATATCAGTGGGATAAGAATCGTCAATGCCTTTGTTTCAAAGAGAAAGGCTCCAACACAAGGGTGTATAACTTTGATGTTCCCTTTGAACAAGTGTATATGGATGAGGAACCAATCGATGAAGAAATGTATGATTTTAATGATGATTCCCAACCTGAGGCAAAACCGGATTATGCTAACATCGGTTGGGGTGACTGGGTCTAAAATAGGTGGTCTCTGACCAACTATCAGTATGATCCATCTGTCCTGCCTTACATTTTTGCTACTGCAGGTTCTTCCTTGGTAGGTCCTTCTAATCTTACTGAGATGTTCCAACAAATGGAACTTTCAAATCAAGCTCTCCATGAGGAGCCACGAAGTTGGAACATCCAGCAGAATGAAAGGCACAAAGAACGCCGGTAATGGCTTACGGAGCACACCCAGATGTATCACAACCAACACTCATGGCATACAGATTTGGTAAAGTGGCATAAAGTGTTCTATACTGAGATGGAGGGTTTTATGGACGATTGTTGCGACAACCCTTGAATCATGAATAACTTCATAAATGCTGAAGTCCAAAATAGGTTTCAGCAATACAACTTCATGGGTCAGAATCCAGATCGGAATCCATCTCCATAACCTCCACGCTACAATTTTGGAGATGTTGATGAATCCTATGGTAGCCATAATCCTTGATCATATCATCTCATCCATTGCATAGAATTTGTATGCATGTTCTTAGTTCATTTGTATTCTTGTTCAAACATTTTTTGCTTTTGATTCAGTTTATGTAATTTGCAACTTCCTTAGTTAATGCTTTCACTTTGCTTATTTGTGTTTATTATTGTTTACTCGTTATTGCCTATATTTGTCACTCTTTGTGGGTGTGCTTTTGTGATTACCATGCTAAGCTTCATTCTTTGTGAATGTCGCTGGTTTTTGTTTCAATTCTGCTGAGTATGCAACTCAATTTTATTTTTTGCATCTTCAACTAAATTTAATTGATGAAAAATAGTTCTTTTCCTCTTTTTTATGTTGACAAATGGGGGGGAGAAGAAAAGATGATATTAGAGAAGGAGACTTATTGGTATTGTTATGCACAAACTCAGGGGGAGCGACTCATTCATTTATGCTCCATCATCACACATCTTGCAAGTATTTTCCATCATAAAAAAGCGGGAGTTTGTGAGCAACCATTTTCTTTGAGTAGTTTTGTATGATAGCAAATATGTGTGATATAAGTATTAATGAATGTTTACTGTGTTTGATCTCTATGTGTGCATGATATTATAATAGTGTAGCATGTTCTAAAAGGGTCAAAAATGTGGTTTACACATGTATCATGATTTCAGGTCAATACAAAATGCTTTGCATCGACACATACTTAAGTTAAAATCACAAAAACAATTGTGCTTTAGTATGAGTCAACTCATTTGCACTTTGCATCGATACATGTCAAGTTCAAGCTTCTGGAAAACATTTTAAAAACCTTTATGCATCGACACATGCACTTATGCATCGATACATATCACTTCTTGTTTTTGGAAATCAAAACCAACTCAGTATGAATCGACACATTCTCATTTTGTATTGACTCATACGAAATTAAAGGTTCTGGATTCTATATGGACAACATTTTGTATCAATACATAATGGTTTGCATCGACTCATTTCTTGGTTGCATCGACACATTCGTGTTTTGCATCGACTCATACACATTTTGTCTCTTTGTAATATGTCTTGATAACAATATGTATTGATACATAATGCATTGTATGGACTCATCCCATGTTTTGTAACTAACATGAGTCGACTCATATGAGATATGTATCGACTCATACTGCAGTTTTACTTCTAAAATTTTCCTGTTACATATATAAGTCAGTTTTGCAGTTAAATAAAACAAAACAAGGTGTCACAAATTCAGTTGGTGAGCTTATACTTTTCTGAGCATTAGAAACCTAAAAGAGACTTAAATCTTCATCATATTCTCAATTATTTGGTTCAATAACATTGAAACATAATCATCTTTATTCATTGGATTAAGGGATCATAGAGATGACGTTCAGCGGTACGATCGATGATCTTAGCTGAGTTGAAGATTCAGAAGGGGGTTTCAAGGAAAAACTAGAGGGTTTGTCCTTCAAGAACGGGTGTGTTCTTGCAGGTTTGTCAGTCATAATTGCACAAGTCAGATTCAGTCGTAGCGTAGGGTTTGGAAATCGGGGCGATTTCGCAAACAGGTCGTAGAGCAAAGGATTGACTGTGGATCTTGCAGGTGATATCTTAATTAGCTCATATCAAGTGAAGGTTCATACAAGAAGAAGAAGATCTTAGTGATTAGGTTCTATCTTTATATTGTAACCTTTTAAACAACATTCAACACATTGAAATGACAAGTCTCAATTTCAGTTTGGAATTGAGAGAGAGACGTACCCACACGCGAGGACGACAGTGGGGAACTTCCTTACCAAACTTTCCGTGTAATGTTTTATTTCTCTCTTTCTCTTTATGTTTTATACACATTTGTGATTCAATTGGTCTATTGGTTTTTCTGTTCAATGATACAATAGTGGTACAAACTCTTTTGCTAAACCACCATTATTGTTGATCATCGAACAAGCATACGCCAACTGTTCGACAAAAGTGATTGCAAGTTTTTTTCATTGGGAATAGAGTTCTTGTGATAAGATCATTGAAACTTACATTGATTTGTGTTAAATTTCATCTATTTCATCTTAATAAAAATCCACTAAGTTTATCGTATGTCTGGTTTTCTAGTAGTCGGTTCAGAATAGACGGAAGTCGATTCGGGACTTTGTTTTTACGCTGTTTTTAATCAAATTTGATAAAATATTTTAAATACTTGAATAATAAGGAGGTGTTCTATTCACCCCCTCCCTCTCGATCACTTTCCACACTGTATAACAGTCTGTTCATCTCCCAGAATGTCCATGATCTCAAAATCAGCTAGAAAGACAAATTTTTCAATTTCCACCAATACATCTTCAACTACCCCATTTGACTGCTTGATGGTGTGATCAACAAGTTTTAACTTTGTCCATATCTCGATACATTTTCAATACCAAGCTTTTTGAAGATAAATAATGGTATTAAGCTCACACTAGCACCCAAATCAATTAGAACCTTCTTGAAAGTTCTATATTTTATGGTGCGAGGTATTGCAACCAATCCATAATCCTTCTGCTTGATTGGGATTCTACGCTCTGGCGAGATTTCACACAATTTCTCATTATCGGGTACCGGTCGATCTCCTATTGGTCTCTTTTTTTATAGTACATCCTTCATGAATTTCTAGTACATGGGCATTTGCTCGAGTGCTTCAAAGAATGACATATTGATCTCTAACTTTTTTTAACAATGTGATAAATTTCTCAAAGTCCTTATCTTTTGGGTCCTTCTTTGTTACTCGATAGGGATACGGCAACATAATCATCGATTTAGTCTCCTTTTCATTCTTCTCTTCAGTTGGCTTCACAAGAGGTATAACTTATTCTAGTTATTTCTTATCTTCCCTCACTTGCAGCTCTACCTCTATGACATGGTCATGACTTCTTGTTGTGACCACATTAACATTCTCATGATATTTTGGATTGCCTTGTGCTTGCAGAGGTAAGTGTTGTGTTATTTGTCTTATATTCACCTCAAGATTTTTGATAGAAGTTGTGGTGTTTCTTTGATTATTCCTTGTCTCTTCTTGGAATTGAGAAGTGTGGCCAGCTATATTTTCAATAACTACCTCCCAATCTATCTTCTGTGGAGCTTGTTGCTGATTTTGGACATTTCTTTGTTGATCTTTCTAGGATAATTTTGGATGGTTCTTCCACCCTAGATTGTAAGTATTTGAGTAAGAATTATTCTGCTTCAAGAAATTTATCTCTTCAATTTGTTGCGGAGTCGCGAGACAACACACAGTTTAATGAGGTCCACTACAAATTTTACCGCTCACATTTTGAACAAGTTGAACTTGGGCGACCTATTGGGTGCCTATATTTATTACTTTCAATTTCTTTTCTATCTCAGTAGTAATTGTGTCTTCTATCCTTATTTTGTTGGTTTCCAAATCCATATCATAACTCTTCTAGGCTTGCTTGCACACCTATCATACAACTCTAAATGCTCATTAGCCACTATTTCTTTAATTATATTTTTGATACCAGTGGATGTTGAAACATTAGTTGAGCCATCGACTTCTGTATCAATCAACTGTTTAGTCTTAATTATAAGACCATTCACAAACATTTGCATCTTCTCAGTCTGATCCATATTATGAGTAGGAAAAGCCACTAGGATTCTTTACAATATTTTGTAAGCATATCCCAATGACTCATCCTCTTTCAGTTTGAAGTTGAGGACGTCATAACTTTTTCTCAAGAATACTGATGCTGGAAAGTACTAATTCAAGAAAGCTTTTTCCATCTCTTCCCAAGAAGTGATACTACCAGCAGGAAGAGAATAAGACTATTCTTTAGCATCTTCAGATAAGGTAAATAAAAACATTCTTAATTTCTTTTCTCCATCCGTATGCACATCAATCTTCAAGGTGGTGCTCATAGTCAGAAACCTCTACAGGTGTTTATTAGCATCTTCATTGACTTTTCCAATGAAAGATCTTCTCTCGAGTTGAGTGATTGTGCTTGGATGCAGTTGAAAATTTGGCTTATTCACCGGTTGGTTTACAATTTTTAACCTACCACCCGGTGCATTTTCCCCACTATAGTCACCAAGGAGTCTCTCAGGTGCTGGTGGATCTTTAGACATTGGTGTTTCTTCTGACTCTGACTCTAAATGAACTGACTGTTCTTCTTCGTCGGATACCAGTCTGGCTAATCGAGCTTGTCTACACCTTGTGTGAAAAATTCTTTTGATTTCTGCATCAAAAGGAAATTCAGCTGAGGGATCTCCTCGCATATAAATATTAGAGACAAATTAGTAACTAAAAAAATAAATTAAAATAACATAAATTAAATTTTAATTTCAGAGCAACAAAATTTTAATTGAACTTAAATCAAAACTCTAGATTTTGGAAGTCCCTGGCAACGACGCCAAAAACTTGATCGGTAAAATAGCAATTGTATTATTTTGCCTATGTAGTAATCATGATGAAGGTTCCCCAAATGTCGATCTCATGGACGGTGTGTAAATATGGAGTTCTAATTGTTGCTCAATTAAACAAAAACTATCATTTGGGTTTGTTTTGTTAATTATACAAATACTGACACATAAAATTAAAAAGGAATTAAGATTGGATTTGATAAATAGGAATAGCATGCTAGGGAAAGTGTATGATTGTTCATGTAATAACCATGAATTAATATTGCAACAAATTATTTTACAGAATCAATTATCGGTTCTTAAGGGTGTTTACTCCTAAGTCCTTAGAGAGGAAACCTTCAATTATTTGTCCTAAGCCCTAAGTCCAAAGAAACTTACCAATGAAATTGAGCATTTTTATTATCAATAATATATGGTTACTATATGGTATCCCTAGTCCTAGGTGATATCTACTATATCATAATCTCATAAGACATTAACAATGGCGATCTAACCTAATTGATAATCATAAATCAATCCATGTTTGTCCGACAGAGAAAGCACTAGAAATCAATCCCTAGCATTGGGGGGTTTAACTACTCATACTGTTCAAAGAAAACAAAAGATAAATTGTAGAGAATACAAGTATTAGGGAGAAGTTTGATCTTTAATCGCTTCTGTTCATAAAAATCTCCTTCCACTGAAACCCTTGTCTTCTCCAATATTTCCTCGTGTAATTCTTTGCTTGCCAAAAATTCCCTTGATCCTTCTCAAAAACTCAGTTAAATAGAAAATATCCACTGACACCAGTTGGAAATACTCGAAATGCCCTTATATGTCAATAATTGGGCAAAATAAGAGAAAACATTAAACTTAGCGTCACCACATGCTACGGCCTGTAGCAGCTGCTACGGGTGGCCATAACACACCACTGCATGCGAGCTTTTTGAAATTGAGTCCCAAATCTGTGCTACGGCCAGTAGAATGTGCTACGGGTGCCCGTAGTGTACCACAGCCATTTGGACTTATGAATACTTGAGTGAAGCTTCCATCTGGCTATGACTCGTAGCAAGTGTTACGGGTGGCCGTAGCAAGCCTCACGTAGGTGATGAGAAACTTCTCCGACATTATCATTCCTGTAATACGGTGGGAGTACTGACTTTTAAGGTTTGCATTTTATCGTAAATTTTGCGGATAGCAAGAGTCGCCACCGACTTTTCTTTTATCCAATAAAGGAAAGGGTGAAAAGAACAGGAAAGACCTTTTGAGAATTTTTCTGAGTAAGGGGGGTAGGTTATGAAAAGGGAAGGTGTTAGCACCATTTTCATCCGTAGTTGTCTACGGGCTCTTAATTGATAGCTTACTTTTAAAAATGCTTTGTGTTCATGTGTTTGAAAGTATATTTTGAAAAAGATGCCTAAGTATGGCAACCTTTGTAATGATTCTCTTATCGTTGATAATGCATACAAAGTGTTTGTCTTTGAAAATATTTTAAGAAAGAGTGTATGTGTGAGAAATGCTTTTGTTTGTGAGCAAGCTACTACGAGCTATCTACCTACTCAAAAAGTCTTTCGCGTTATTTTCCTCTTCCTTTAGATAGTGTTATCCTACCATTAGTTAGTAGAAAGCCCTATCATTTGATGTTTGAGGGACAAGAGCGTGTCATCGTACAGTCGTAGAAGGAAACTCGTAGAACGCTTTAGCAATTTTATCGTAAGGGACTAAGATCATTTACCGAGGCAGCACCGAAGGGTCATCGAGGGACTATGATCTTTTTAACCGAAGGGTCTTTGCTAAAGCGTCCCACATTTGAGGGACATAACTGTTTAAATCTGAGGCAACAAGTGAGGGTCACCCTAGAGGTGCGCGTGTGCGAAGTGTTTTTATTTCAGTTATTTGTCTTAAGATTATGTTTTCTAACGTTTGTTTTTATGTCTTGCCATGCATGCTTAATTACTATACAGTTGAATATATACCATTGCGAAAAGTAAAAATATGGAAAATAATCTACGCTATAACAACGCTTCGGGGATTGGGAATTACAAACCTTAAAACGGGGGGAAAATGTAAAGAAGTCATAATTATCTATTACAAACTATTGACAATTACAATATTGGAAAATAAATGCGAAAAAAGTAAATGAGCCCACAGAGATTGAAGAGGGAAAAGATATCAAAACCCTAAAAAAATTCTAAGTGTTTAAGAAAATATTTTTGTTGTTTTTGGTTAGAAAAATATTTGAAGAATAAAACCTAATTAATTTATTAGTTAATAAAACAAAGTGTGATTAAATTAATTAATTTCTATTTATAAAAATTAAGTTAATTTATTAAAACTTAAATCTAATTTTTTTATGATTTTATGATTTTTTTTCTGATTAAAAAATGATTAAAAAGAAATAATTAATTAAAAAAAAAAGAAGAAATTAAATGGGCCTGATGTGCAAAAGGAATTTTGGGGGTGTGAGAAGCAGAAATACATAGGCCCAAATCAGAGAGCCCAGGTTGCTGTGCTGGATCTAGTGAAGGTGGCCCGCTGAGGTGTATTGTGGATGTGCATTTGGTGCGTTGGATCTGACTTTGATGAGATCTGGTGGTCAAAGACTGGAGATGCATGGTGCGCGTGTTGGGCTTGTTTGTACCAAATCTATAAAGAAAACATGGAAAAATAAAATTATCCCACGCTTGGATCGAACCCAAGATTAGGCATAGGTAAGCCTAAAGAACACACGCAAAAAAACAAACCTGCGAAAGAACAAAAATAACAGTCCAAGGTTTAACCTACCCCCCCCCCCTAAATCAGGATCTGCCAATCCAATGGTGTTATCTGTTTGCCCTAAAAATTCTTGTACACAAAGATGCAAAGAACACAGCCCTTCATGCCCTAATTATGGTGTTTATAGATTCAGGCACCCAAGCTCACATGTAATATGTTAGATTTGTTCTAATGATGCATATAAACTGATCAAATGTATTAGTAATGATTGAAAATGTCAAAAATCAAGATTTTGAGACTTACCACACTTACCAACCGGCGCAGATGAAATGGAGTCTTCTGGCTTGTTTCAGGCTCGTGTGAGGGCTAGAAATGATTCCTTTGATCCTCAGGAAGTGGTTTATGCCCTTGGTTTAGATCGATAACGGTTGGAAATGTGGTTACGAATTTTTCAATTTCTTTAAAATTTTGTGAATTTTTGAGATCTCTTTTAGGCAATGATTTTGTGTCCTATTGCATTTGCGTGTCTTGCATTTATATAGAAGAAGAGAATGGCTCATGAAATATGGAATGAGATCATGTAATCAAGCCATGGTTTAAACAAGAATCAAACATCTTTAAAACTTTCCAAGTTTGAGATTCTTTTGCCTTCTTGAAGCTTGCACGATTTTGGAATGTTTTAACAGGTTAGCATGAGTTGTATTGGGCTTTAAGAAAGTCCATCAAGTGCTTGGCCCAAAGGTTTTCTATTTTATTTATTTATTTTGAATTTATTTGAATAAACAAAATAAATATAAATAAAATAATAATAAAACACATGGAAATATATGAGTGAGCTTAAGAGTCTCTCATAAGGTCATGGACATGTTTGAAACCCAAAAAGTTAGGCCACAAGTACAAAATTTCAAGTTTGCACATTTTGCATTTCATATATTTCTTCAAAATTTCCCAACTTGTGTAACTCATAACTTTCTCAATTTTCATCTTTTGAAGGTGATCTTTGACTTTTTGAAAAGCTCAAGATGTCTTATTCAATTTCTCTTTTGATCACTTTTGCATTTTGATACTTTATCTTGAGGTAAGTTGCCTTTACAAGAAGTGTCTTTTTGTTGACTTTTGAAAATGACCTGTAATGTATTAGCTCATATATTTCAAATGAAGCATTTTTTGGACTTGATAATTAATACAAAGTTGTAGAGAATTGAATTTCCTTCAAAATGGGCTTTGGTTGGGGAAAATTTGATGAAGTATGTGAAAGTTATGCTTGGTCAAAGTTCAATTGACTTCTCATAAGGAAACCCTAATTTGGCAATTCTTGACTTTTAATGATTTGAGGACTTTCCTTGAGTAATCATGATAAATCCTTGATCGAATTATGAATATCACTTCAAAATGTTGATGTTGACAAAAAATCTTGAAGTTTGACTGTATGTTGATCATAGTTGACTTTTCCCCCAATACAGTTGATTTTCAATCATCTGAACCATTGACTGAGCGAACTTGTGATGTAAGACTTAAAACTTGACATGAAACTTTTTGAAGACCTATGGAGAACCATGGAAGCCACTTGAGACCTTTGCAACCTAAACTTCCTTGGGGGACTCAAAACTCTAGTTATAGACTCCTTGCTTAGGAGGAGCATTTTGACCGGTCAACCCTTGAGTAACTTGAGTATTTGAGACCTTTGAAAGAATGTCTTGAAGAAAAATGGGAGGGAAAATTTAGGGGTACAACAGCTGCCCCTGTTCAATCTTCTTAAACCTGAAGAGTTATATTGGAATACTCTCCATTCACAACTTAAAGGTAGAAGATGATTGAACACTTAAGTCCCCTGAAATTTGCGCTCTCTGGTGCACGAAGTAACACTCCCGGTTGATTGTATCGGGAATAGGATTATAGATGCCATTTGGAGAGGTGAAGGTGAGTCGTCGGAGATGGACTTATAGATTCCATCCAAAGTAACCATTGACTCCAACTAGAAGAAGTATCAGAATAAATCTATGCTTGATTTAAACTGAGCCAAAAGATGTCTTTAATTGTCTTCAACTGGAAAAGTATTAGAATAGATCTAAGCTCGATCTAATTCTAGCCAGAAGATGTTTATGCTCGAATTTAACTGGAAGAAGTATTAGAATAAATCTACGGTCGATTTAATCTGAGCCAGAAAATGTTTATGCTCGTCTTCAACTAGAAGAAGTATCAAAATAGATCTACACTCAATCTAATCTGAGCCAGAAGATATCCACACTCATCTTTATCTGGAAGAAGTATCAGAATAAATCTATGCTTGATTTAATCTGAGCCAGAAAATGTTTATGCTTGAATTTAATTAGAAGAAGTATCAGAATAAATCTATGCTTGATTTAATCTGAGCCAGAAAATGTTTATGCTTGACTTTAACTGGAAGAAGTATCAGAATAAATATATGCTTGATTTAATTGAGCCAGAAAATGTCTACGATCGCCTTCCACTGGAAGAAGTATCAGAGTAGATCTATGCTCGATCTTATATGAGCAAGAAGATATCCACGCTCGTCTTTATATGGAGGAAGTATCAGAATAAATCTATGCTTGATTTAATCTAAGCTAGAAAATATTTATGCTTGACTTTAACTGGAAGAAGTATCAGAATAAATCTATGCTCGATTTAATCTGAGCCAGAAAATGTCTACGATCGTCTTCGACTGGAAGAAGTATCAGAATAAATCTATACTTGATTTAATATGAGCCAGAAGATATTTACGACTGTCTTCAACTGAAAGAAGTATCAGAATAAATCCATGTTTGATCTAATATGAGGCAGAAGATGTTGCCTTTGAGAATGACTTTCCGAGGAAATTTCTTAAGTATCCATTTGTTAGATGTAGCCTTTGAGAAGACTGTCTGATCATACAAGTAGTTGGTGATGTTTGTCTGTTGATTGATCTTTCCTAAAAAGGTAAAGAGTTAGTTGTATGCAATTTCATGATGTATGAAATGCATTGCGTAATGATGTCCTCAAAATAAATGAGACTGTGCTATATGTGTTTCATATGCACGTGATATGATGCTTGTAAATGATGTATGGATGTGAAATGTTGTTGAAGTGTATTTGTAAATTAGAGCAGCATCTTTTTCTGGGAAAATAAATCCCTGAATATTGATGGGGATGAGGAGTATGTGTATCTTAGATCTTGTCTGGAATGTTTCCACTGCGGACTCCTACTCTCTTGTTTGAGGAAACTCTGCTGGGGAACATTAATTTTTTCATGGGGAGAAGAGTCCAAGAACATTGGTTGTTTATCGCTCTATTGGGGATTATAATTCTTGTATACCCTGATTGGGGATAAAAGAGATGGATAACCTTTCGAGATGCTGTTTGACCGGGTTTCTGATACCGATTCATCTGGAGAGAATAAGGTTGAATGATATTTGATCCTGTTTTCAATTCAGTAGCAACTCTCTGGGGATAGCCACCCGGATGGGAATCTTGCCAGTGATTTTTGGTAGAAATAGACTCAAGCTGAGGAGATTGAACTCCGCTGTGGAAACAAACTTTGTTGGGGAAATAAACCCTATTGACAGAGAAATACTCTACTGAGAAAACACCCTTGCTGAGGAAATGAGCTTTACTGGAGAGAAAAATATGCAGGGGGTTTTACAATTTTGGAAGAATAAACTCAACTGGGGAAGAGAATTTCCATAGATTGTAATGATTGGGACCCCGTAGGTGGGCGATATTGGTGGGATAAAGATCATATTCTTTTATCTGCTGGGGGGATTTTCTAGTGAGTATGGTAAGACTACTCTGTGGGGGATAATCCCGTGGAAGTGGCTCTGTGGGGATTTGTAGATAGCTTGAACGTTATCTCAACTCCTAGAGTCTTGAGTAAATGCTTATAACTATTTTTATGCATATATTTGTTAACATTTAATTATAATCATATGTATATGCTCATTCAATTTTAGTCATTGGATGTTTTTTGCAAACAAAATAGAAAAAGTAAAAACAAAAAGTTTGAATTGTGAATATTTGTATTTTATATTGATAGTTTGCCCAAAAAATAGGCGATTTTGTACAAAGAGACAGAAATCCCAATAAGAGGAAATCATCGTGAAATGAAAAGAGTACAAAGTTTAAACAAGATAATAGCTATGTGGAAAAAATCTCGTCGGGTTCCAACTCTGCTAATGCCCCTATGTCTTCAAGCATCTCATCCTTTATTGTCTGAAGTTGATTGAACTGATTTGTACTGTTTGAACTTGACTTTGGTAATAAAGCTTGCTGTAAGTGATCCAATGGGGACATATTCATACGCTTTTGTCCCTAACTTTTTCTTGGACTGCCCTTTCAGGTTTTCAGTCCACTGGGATACTCTTTTTTCCCAAGTCGCCTTTTCAGGTTTTCGACTTGCCGGGTGTACAATCTTTTATGTATATCCCTAATTTTTGCACTAACCTTTTTGGTTCGTCGGGATGCCCTTATTTTTTCCTAGGCCAGTCAACCTAGAGGGTTGTTTTTATGCGTAGTATCTTTTTACTATGTCCGTATTTACAGGGTGCGGGAAATCTTCACCGTCCATGGTGATCAATATCATAGGACCGCCAGAGAATATTTTCTTAATCACAAATGGCCTATCATAGGTTGGAGTCCATTTGCCCCTGGGATCACCTTGCAGTAGAATGATTCACTTTATTACCAAGTCACCAGCCTGATATACCCGATGCTTGATCTTCTTGTTGAATGCCTTGATCATGCGCTTTTGATACATCTGACTATGACAGACACGCGCGAGCCTTTTCTCGTCGATTAGATTTAACTGATCCATCCTGGTATGAATCCACTTGTCTTCGTCCAAGTATGCATATTTCATGATTTTCAGAGAGGGAATCTAAACCTGTACAAGTAGGACGAATTCCATACCATAGACCAGAGAGAATGGGGTTGCTCTAGTTGATGTTCCAGCCGAAGTGCGGTAGCCGTGGAGAGCAAACTATAATATCTTGTGCCAGTCTTTGTAGGTCACAACCATCTTCTGTATAATCTTCTTAATATTTTTTTGGCGGCTTCCACTGTGCCATTCATATTTGGACGATACAAAGAAGAGTTGTGGTGCTTGATCTTGAACTGCATGCAGAGTTCAGTGATCATAGTGTTGTTGAGATTGGGACCATTATCTGTGATGATTATCTCGGGGATTCCATACTGATAGATAAGGTTGTGCTTGATGAATCGGGTGACCACATTCTTGGTAACAGAGGCGAACGAAGCTACTTCTACCCATTTTGTAAAGTAATAAATGGAGACGAGGATGAAGTGATGTCCGTTAGAGGCAGTAGGCTTGATTTCTCCGATCATATCCACGCCCCACATTTTGAATGGCCAAGGAGAAGTCATGACGTTTAAAGATACTAGAGGAACATGAACTTTAATAGCATAAATTTGGAACTTATGACAAGTTCTCGAGTGGCGGTGATAGTTAGTTTCCATAGTCGACCAATAGTAACCAGCTCTTAAAATCTTTTTATCCATAGTATGCCCACTAGAGTGAGTACCAAAGACGCCTTCCTGCATATCTTGCATAATTTCTTCGGCTTCTTTCTTGTCCACACAACGAAGCAGGGTTGAGTCATGATTACGTTTGTATATAATTCCATTGCTCAAGAAGAACTTAGCCGAGAACCTCCATAGGAACTTCTTTTCATTGATGGATTCCCCTTCATGGTATTCTTGAGCCTCGAGGTACCTTTTCACATCATGAAACCAATGTTGATCCTCTACTGCATCAGTGTCAATTTCATAGCAGTGTGCCGATTCTTCGAATTTTTCAATGGTAATTCTGGGAGCCTCATTGTCCCATCTGACCTTGAACATGGTTGACATGGTAGCCAATGCGTCCACCAGTTGATTCTCTTCTCTTGGTATATGCTTAAAAGTAATCTCTTCGAAATACAGAATCAAGGTTAGCACATGTTCTCGGTAAGGGATAAGGTTCAAATGCTTCGTATCCCATTATCTCTTGACCTGACTAATCACTAGAGTTGAGTCTCCATATATGCTTAAGAACTTGATTCTCAGGTCAATAGAAACTTTAAGACCCATGATGCACGCTTTATACTCAGCCATATTATTGGTGCAGTCAAAGTAAAGTTTGGCAATGAAGGGCGTGTGACAACCCTGAAGAGAGATAATTACGGCACCAATTTCGTTACCAAGTGCGTTGGACGCTCCATCGAAAACCATATTCCATCGGGATCTTGGCTCAGGTCCTTCATACGGTCCAGGTTCTTCATAATCTATTACTAACATAATGTTTTCGTCTAGGAATTTGAAATTCATAGACCGATAGTCGTCTACAGCTTGATGCGCCAAATGATCTTCTAGTACACTTCCTTTGATTTCTTTTTGAGTGGTGTACTGAATTTCATATTCTGTTAAGACCATTTGCTATCGGGCTATTCTTCCGAAGAGAGATGGCTTCTCGAATATGTACTTGATGGGGTCCATTTTAGAAATCAACAAGGTAGTATGGGTCAACATATACTGTCTTAGTCAGCGAGCATCCCATGCCAAAGCACAAAAAATTTTCTCGAGCAATGAATATCTTGTTTCACATTCGGTAATTTTTTTGCTAAGGTAGTATATTGCATGCTCTTTTTGACCAGACTCGTCATACTGCCCCAATACACACCCCATTGAGTTCTCTAGCACTGTTAGGTACATGATTAGAGGTCTTCCTTCAATTGGTGGCAATAGAATCAGAGGTTCTTATAGGTACTCCTTAATTTTATCAAAGACTATTTGACAGTCGTTGTTCCACTTTACTACTTGATCTTTCTTCAGCAGGTTAAAGATTGGCTCACAAGTAGCAGTCAAATGAGAAATGAAACGGGCAATGTAATTCAGCCGTCCTAAGAAACCTCTTACTTCCTTCTCAGTACGAGGAGCTGGAATCTCTTGGATGAATTTAACTTTTGTAGGATCAACTTCAATACCTTTACCGCTAACAAAGAAACCCAGGAGTTTACCAAATCTCACCCCAAAGGTGCACTTGTTCGGATTTAACTTCAGTTTATACTTCCTCAGTCTTTCAAAATTTATGCAGATGATCAAGGTGCTCTTCTTCAGTATGTGACCTTGTGATCATGTCGTCAATATAGACCTCTATTTCATGGTGGACCGTGTCATGAAATAAGGCTACCATGGCACGCTGATAAGTTTCCCTGACGTTCTTCAACCCAAAAGGCATAACCTTGTAACAGAAAGTGCCCCACTGTGTGACGAAGGTAGTTTCCTCCATGTCTTTATGCACCATCTTGATCTGATTATAACCTGAGAAACCATCCATGAAAGAGAATACCTTGTGCTGAGCAGTGTTGTCGACCAAAACATCAATATGTGGTAGTGGGAAGTCATCTTTGGGGCTTTCCTTGTTCAGATCCTTGTAATCTACGCACATACGTACCTTGTTGTCTTTCTTTGGCACCGAAACCACATTCGCAACCCATTGAGGATATGATGTTAGTCCTAGTAAATCTGCATTGAATTGTTTCATGACCTCGACTTTGATCTTTTATGCGTTTTCAGGACGCATGCAACGAACCTTTTGCTTAATCGGAGCACAACCTTCTTTCATCGACATACGGTGAACTAAAATATTAGTATCGAGCCCTGGCATATCTTTGTATGACCAAGCAAAGATTTCAACATATTTATGCAGCATCTGGATTAGCCTATTCTTGACACTACTCTCTAAGTTGGCACCGATCTTGACCTCTTTTTTGTTTGTCTCGGTACCCAAGTTTACCACTTCGACCAGCTTTTCATGTGGTTGGATAGCCTTTTCTTCTTGTATTAAGAGTCTAGCAAGTTCTATGGGTATTTCACAATCTTCCTCACCTTCGTCCTCGACTTGGTAGATCGTATTTTCAAAGTCATATGTGGCAATAGCAGAATTATTGTCAACAAGATCTAGAGTGGATAAGGATCTGCAATGTAGTGTATGGGTGTGTGTAAGAACACATAGCTATTTGAAAATGAAATAAGATAAAAGAAAGACATGGATCACAAAATTTGCATGCAAAACTTCCAATGTTTTTATTGAATGAACAATGTTTATGAATTATTAACCCTTTAACAAATGAACCATTATGCTCCGGGTAAGACACAAGGTTTTAAAGTCATTGTTTATTACATAACCAAAAACTTTTAAAAACAAAAAAGGTAGGAATGTAGCTACTACTCCCGACTAAAGGAGATAGGGAAAATGTCTTCTACTTTCCAATTATCAATTCCATCACCAATGGTAGGGAATATCCAGCTGTCAAAATCATAATCACTGACAGCATCCTCTATAACATTGACCTCTTTGTTACTGACACGGAATGGAGGTATCCCAGCTCCAGTGCGACGAACAACCCTTTGACCTTCTATAGTAAAGCCCAAACCAAACTTTTCAGATTTGTAAGGGATATCAGGAAGCTGACCCTAAATAGTTATAACACTTTCTCCAATAGTAGCTTTGGTATATTTTAAGTAAGCCACCTTGTGTGGAGTTTTGGTGATCTTCTGAATGGCAGAAACATCTTCAACAGCAGTAGGGGAAATAACTTCAAAGGTATGACATGTAGTCTCGATAAATTCTCCGTCCATATCCACGTATCAGAGTGAATTGAGGTGGCTGACCATATATTCCTCTTCTCCACAAATAGTAACAACCTTTCCTTTTATTGGATACTTAAGTTTCTGGTGCAAGGTGGAGGTGGCAACACCTACTCCATGGATCCAGGGGCGTCCCAATAGAAAAGAGTAAGCTGGTCGGATGTCCATCACATAGAAGGTGGACTCAAAATATATGAACCCACTATGATTGGGAGATCTACTTCTCCATGCACCATTCTTTTCGATCCGTCAAAGGCTTGAACTATGATATTAGTGGGCTTCAGTATAACCGCTTCACAATCTAGTCGGTCGAGAGCGCCTTTGGGCAGAACATTCAGAGAATAGCCAGTATCAATTAACACATTATTGTACCCAAAAATTTGCCCTCTCATTTCATAAGGGATCACCCTGGATCCCAGGTTTACTTCTATCAAGTTTCCAGGCCTTGAATTATCAATTTTCCCAAGCAAGTCATTCACAAGGGAAAAATGGTCATTTGCACACTGAAAAGTCAAACTTTTACTTTTGGATCAAAATCAAATCTCAAAAATAATATTTCATCAAGACATGATGGAATATGAAGTCTATTTCATCAGGAAATTTAAAAGTCAAATTTTACTTTGGAAAAGTCAAATTCTAAATATTTAGAAATTTTTCTAAGTGTTTAAGAAATATGAAAATTTCAGAACTTCTGACCAGATTATCACTAAAGCACTCAGCAAATTCTGGATATTCTCAAGACAGAGTTTGGTCAGAACTTCTGGGCAAGTTTTCACAAAGTTTCAGTTAGAGTTTGCCAGGGTAATTCAAAGAAGGTTAAGAAGCGTGCTGCAAGATTTCTAGAAAGTCTCAAAGTTCCTTCAGAACATGCTGGAGCCAGAAGATAAGAGGATCAGAAGATGAGATGCTACGCTGAAGCTGAACTTCTAATTCAGAGTTAAGCAAGGACGCAAAGTTTCACATAGAAGGATTTCTGATCATCATTTAATGCTCACAACCACTTGTGAGTTACTATCCAAAGGATTTCCGCCATGTGTACCCCTAATGTCTTGGGAAGACCAACTGTTGTGCAAAAGTATGCTAGGCCCATGCGCTGCTTCTACTTTCCCTTAATTTATGCTGCCAAATCCAGCTTAGGAGCTATTAACCATCCAACTTGGTGCATTGAACCACACTTGTTTAAGCTTACTTCAAGAGTAAGTCAGCATCTAACATATGATGTTGGTGCCACTTGACCCCTCCAAACTGCAAAACATTTGCCTATAAATAGAACACTATTAGCCATTGAGAAGAGGTCGGAAAAATTTGAGAGAAAGGTGTGGAATTTGAGAAAGAAAAGCCTTGAACCCTTGCAAAAATTACAAGAATCCAAAAAGATTGCAAACACAAAAATACAAAACCTTAGCATTTGATTCTTGCATTAAAGCTTCATTTTTCTCAAGTTGTTTCCTGAACAAAACCACCCATACAGTTCCTAATATATATTCAAAAGCCATCCAAATTCTGTAATCAAACAGTAACATATTCTCCACCAATATCCACTTCAAAGGATAAGAACTTTATCCCTTGGTTGTTCCAGAATTTTCTAAATCATTTACAACCCAAGTTGAAAGTTTCCAACCTGCTGAAAACGCGAGGAAGCCATTCAGAACACCACAAGGGGTCAGAACCAGATTCCAGCTCCCAGGATATTTTCCAACTGCAAGGTAAGTTTCTGCTGACTCTCATCATATTATTTAGGCACTTTCAGATTTTTCATATTTAACACAATTTAGATATTCTGATGGTGTACATATTCTGAGATTTCATGCATCTGTCTGCCTAAGTAGAAGGAATCCCAGTTCAGAGTTTCATAAATAAATTAGGACTCAGAATTAAGATTAGCAAATTCATGTTGCTTCTGATTTGTGTTTCTGATATTTCATGAAACTTGTCATAACTGTCATGTGTGCAACTTCTATTCTGTTAAGAAATGACTAAGCTGTAGATGTTATGACTAGCATGGAGAGAGGCAAAGTTCTGACAGTTGCATCAGAACGTCTGAAAACTTCTGAATTCTCAGAAGATCCAGAACTTCTGAACTTCCATATTTCTACTAACATGTTTCTGTTTGTGCAGCACGTTAGAGTCAAAACTTCTGACCTCTTCTGTTTCAGGATTTACGCTGATTTTGTCTTCTTTCCTTTATTATTTCTTTTCATCATTTTTATCTTTCGTTAATCAAAAAACACCAAAAATATTTCATATTCATATATCATATTTTATTTCTTTTGACATAAAAAGACAAAAATATTTTCTTAAACAAAACTTATTTCTTTTCTTAAATAAATAAGCATTTTACATTTCCTGTACATTCTTATCTATTTGAATATGGTTGTCATAGTAACCTAGAATTTTAATTCGCAATCCCCATTCATAAATATGTACCCTCATCCCCCCTAAATATTGTAATAGTGTAGGACTTTACATTTCTGCAATTCATCACTTTTAAATGTGAATGCTAGTAATTAGGGTATGTATGGCAAGACATGAAATTGACAAATAGATCACCCTAATCAAGATCAAAATGCATGTAAATCAAACACACTAGCACCCCTAGGGTGATTCCACTTGTTGCCTTACGAAAATGGTCATGTTATGCATGTGGTATGTCTTAGCATAAACAAATCGAAATACAAGATCATAGTCCCTCGATGACGCTATCAAAGTTGCCTTTCACAATGATCTTAGTCCCTAAAAGAAAAGTGCTAAGTCATCTCACAACATTGCTATCATGGTCATACGATGACCCAATGCCCGTCCCTTCATATCCAACGATGGGGCTTCTTACCAAAACAATGGTAAGGTAGCAACATCTAACTGAGGAGGAAAAGAACTTCTAAGACCTTTTGAGTAGGTAGATTACTTTTAGTCGCTTGCTCAATTTCAAAACAAGCATCCTTGATATTTTCAAAAACAATCACATACACTTTCCAAACGTGAAATATTTTCAAAAGCTCAACACTTTGTATACGTTCTAACGAACGAGAACTATTACAAAGTTTTCCTAAACGATGGCACCTTTTCAAAATACTTTCAAAAAACCACACAAAGCACATTTTTAAAACAAAAGCAAGTGATCTAGCAAGCAAATAAGAGCCCATGGAAAACCATGGATGAAAAGGGTGCTAATACCTTCCCTTTTCATAATCTACCCCCGAACTCAAGAAAAAATCTCGAAAGATCTTTCCTGTGCTTTTTTACCTTTCCTTTTGGATAAAAGAAAAGTTGGTGGCGACTCTTGCTCAACCGTAACATTTGCAAACACAAACGCAAAACAAAAAGTCAGTTCTCCACCGTATCTCAGAACTGGCGACTCTGCTGGGGAAATTCTTAAAAGTGGGGTTACCTTAGGGTTAGATCACATTTACTTGCTTACACTTGTTTGATTTGTTTGCTTTAAATTTTGGTTCCTTGTTTGGGTTTGTTTTAAATCCTACACCCGGATTTGGGGACACCTTTTAGGTAAGTAGCAATAAACTGTGAGGGAACTGTGTAGGGTATACCGACACGGTTGAAGTAGTAGCTACGTTGATGTAGCACTTTGGTTGGTACAGGTAACCCTTGAGTCAATCAAGGAGAGTACGGGGCCGCCACGTGGTGTCATGAAGCATCAACTGACCTTAGAACCTTACTTGACCAACTTGGCCATTAGGACGTAGTGAGATGACTGGATTTGGTGCAGTCCGAAGTTGGTCGATACTCGATACTACACTCATTGATATTTGACTCCCGAGCTTTGTTTGGTGGCAAGTTAGTTGTCAATCGAAACGAAGTTTGTGGGAAAGATTAGTGATATTGAGATCCGTTAGAACCTAGTTACTATTAACTAGGACAGGTTGAGCCAACCAAACTTCAAGAGGGTACTTACCTACAAACTCCATGCAAGCCTAAACCTAAGGACTTGTTTTCTTTGTATATATATACTTGTATATAACATCATAAGCATCATAAGCATCATAAGCATCATAAGCATCATAAACATCATACTCATACTCACTAACCATTTCAAGGATTTTTGGATTTATCTTTGTTCTGTTTTGTAGGACATGGATTCTCTTCGCAGGAAAACCATTCAAGCCAGTCTCGTGAAGATACCTCCACAACTCAAGGATTTAGTATCAAGGGTCCCTGAAGATTATCCATTCACAAAAAGACATGGTCGAATCCTTAGTTTGGTTACCTCAAGTATTGAAGAAGATATGGTAAAGGTGCTTGTCCAATTCTTTGACCCTTTGCATCATTGCTTCACTTTTCCCGATTACCAACTTGTGCCCACTTTGGAAGAATTTTCTCAACTCATGGGTATCCCTATTCTTGATCAGTTACCTTTCAACGGTATTGAAAGAGACCCTAAACCTGAGGAAATTTATCGATCTCTACATTTGCAACCATCTGACATAGTAGTAAATTGGGTAACAAGGAGTGGTGTCAAAGGGTTCCTAGCAAAGTTTTTGTTGGAAAAGGCTCAAGAGTGTTGGAATACTTTGGATCTACAAGCCTTTGAGGAAATTTTGGCTCTTCTCGTCTATGGGTGTGTACTATTTCCCAATCCTGACCAAATTATAGATATAAATGCGATCAAAGTTTTCATGTCTCGTAATCCGGTGCCTACATTGCTTTGAGACATCTTGCATTCTCTTCACTCTTGCACTTTGAAGAAAAGAGGGACTTTGATGTGTTGCACTCCCCTTTTGGCTAGGTGGTTCATTTCGCACCTACCTCGATCCATGGTGAAGAATGAACAAGGTATGAGGTGGTCTAAAAGATTGAAGTCACTTTCACATGCTGATATCCGTTGGTATTATCACTCTTTGGAAGACATTACCATCATTGATCGTTGTGGGGAATTCCATAGTGTCCCTCTGCTTGGAATTAGGGGAGTCATTACTTACAACCCTTGTTTAGCTTTGCGACAATTTGGATACGCTAGGAGAGATGGCCCTCATGAGGTACTCATCCAAGGAATTGCGTTTGACTACAAAAGCGATACCTAAGGTTATCGTTGAAGATTTATACGAGTTTGGGGTATGGTTAACAAAATTGATAGCAAGACGTTGAGGCGTAAGAATTCCATTCCTTTTGAACCTTATCTTAAATGGGTGAGGGATCGCGCTCAAAGTCTTAAGATGCCTTATGAAGCCGTCTTACCTATTATCATGGAGCCAGTAGTTGAGGGAGATGTTCCACATACTATCCTCTATCCTGATATGCCTACTTCTCTTGAAGATTTGTAAAATGCTTGGATTCAGTTAAGAGGAGAGAGAGACACCTTTGAAGCTAAGTTCTATGAGGGCGAGAAGAAAATATTAGAGCTTACAAGGGAGATTCATGAAGAAAGGAGTTTAAACACCTACATTGCTCCAAAGAGGATGCGCAAAACTTTTTTGTCTTAAAAGTTTACTTTATGCTTATCTCTGTTGTTGTAAGCCCAAGAGGTGTGTTTGTATTCAAATCAGAACTCTTTAATGCAAGTTAACGTTTGTTCACTCTTTGTCTATACAAATTTAAATTCTTTAAATCCTTGAAATCATTTGCATATACATATTCATGCATCATATCATAAGCAAGCTTTTCACAACAGGTTTCCTCATCTTTCTACTCTTTATTTCAGTAAGAATGGATCTCGAAGAAACAGTGAAGGACTTGCAAGCTCAGAACATTCAGTTCCAAGTCACCTTGATGACCTTGGACAAAGGGTAGCAAGAGCTAATGACAGCACTGACAACCAAAAAGAAGAAAAAGAAGGCCCCATCAACATGGGGAAGAGATTCAAAGAACCGATTCGCCAAGTGCAAGTAGTCAAAGACTCATCTGAGGAGGATAAGAACCAAGCAGAAGAGGCAAGAAGCACCCGTGCTGAGGGTGTGAATGATCAAGCTTATGAAGATGAAGATCACTTTGATGAACAATACCCACCTAAAGGTGAGGAAAAGTACAAAGAATTGGAGGATAAACTAAAGGCAGTTGAAATACAAGTTGTGCCTGGCTTGGATTTTAGTGATTTGGGCCTAGTTCCCCGGGTCGTCATTCCTTATAAGTTCAAGGCACCAGTCTTCGCCAAGTATGATGGGGTCTCCTGTCCCAAACTACATCTAAGAGCTTATGTGCGCAAAATACAACCACACACTGCTGACAGAAAACTGTGGATTCACTTTTTCTAAGAGAGTCTAGTTGGAACTCAGTTAGAGTGGTTTTATCAATTAGAAGGTTCCCGCGTCCATACGTGGGAGGATTTGGTCACTACCTTCTATCACCAGTATCAATACAACACCGACTTGGCACCAATGAGAGTTCAGCTTCAGAATATGACCATGGGAAGTAACAAAGGATTTAAAGTATATGCCCAAAAGTGGAGGGACCTTGCCAGTAGGGTCCAGCCACCTTTGACCGAAAGAGAGCTAATTGATATGTTTATGGGTACGTTAACTGGTTCATTCTTCAACCTGTTAATTAGAAGTTCTTCGTCCGAATTCGCCAAGTTGATTTTAACTGGTGAAAGGATTGAAAGCAGTATTAGAAGCGGAAAAATTCCTATGGCATCTGGTTCCACATCCAACTCCGTCAGAAGGCCCTTCACTGGAAAAAACAAAACAAATGATGTGTATGGGGAAAGATCCCATACCAAGAAGGACCATCATTCATCTGTAAATGCTGTGTTAATTTCCAACCCTCAACCTACTCAAAGGCAACCATCCAACAATCAGAGACCTGAAGTTCCCCGACGATAGTTTACAAGAATAAGCATGTCATTATCACAAGCCTTACAACATCTACTAAAGGCCAATTTGGTGACTCTGCGCAATCCACCATCCAACCATGATGTTTCCTCACCTAATTACAAACCAAATGCGAAATGCACATACCATTCCAACAGCCCCGACCATGAGACCGATCAGTGTCGGGCCTTGAAGGACAAAATTCAAGATTTGATAGATAATAAGACAATCGAGTTTGATCCACCCGCTACTCCAAACGTGATAACTGCGCCAATGTCGAAACATGGAAAAGGGGTTAATGCCATTGATGATGTTACTTTTATCACCTCTGTCAAAGATTTAACAACTCCCTTGACCATTGTGAAAGCTAATTTGCTAAAATCCGGTGTGTTTCTCGGATGTTCCAAAAATTGTGCTTGTTGTGATCAACGAGAAAATGGATGCGAGCTGCTGAAGAAAGGTGTACAACACCTGATAAATAGCCGCGAGATTCTATTAGAAAAGATTCCCACCATCAAAAATTCAATCGACAAAGCTGAAGATTTGGCCATCATGACAATTTCAAACAAACCTCTTAGGATCTCATCCAAAGGTCCTATCAGGATTTCAAACGAACCGATCATTGCTCCTCTCATAATCACTGCTGTCGGACCTGTTCCATACATCTCTTATAAAGCAGTACCATGGAATTACGGTGCCGAGGTTTATTACCATGGGGTAAAACAAGATTCTTGGATTGATGATAATGAAGCTGATGTTACTAATATTACTGGTTCTAGTAAAGTCACAAGAACAGGAAGGGTCTTTTCCCCTGTTATCTCACCACCAACCACTACCACAGTTCCAGTCCGCATAACCAATGGCAATTTTGTTGCCAGTACTAAAGGGAAAGGGAAAGAAGGTGAGCCTGCTAGGGAAGAGGCACCTGCTAAAAAGTTTGTTATGGAAGAACCATTCACTCAAGAGATGGAGGAGATTCTAAATATCATCAAGAAAAGTGACTTCAAAATAGTAGAGCAGTTGGGGAAAACCCCTTTTAAAATATCAATGTTGTCCTTATTTCTATGTTCCGACGCCCATGCACAAGATTTGATTAACTTTTTGAAAAAGGCTCATGTGCCTCAAGAAACCACAACCGACCAATTTGAAAACTGCGTAGCAAGTCTGACAGTTGACAATGGTCTGGGGTTCTCCGACGCAGATTTAACTCCCATGGGAAAGAATCACAATAAAGCCTTGCATGTTTCTGTTGAATGTAAGGGGACCACTCTGGCACATGTTTTGGTTGACACAGGCTCATCTATAAATGTGTTACCTAAAGGCGCTTTAGATCGGCTAAACTGTGAAGGTTTTGTTTTGAAGCCAAGTGACATTGTCGTGAGGGCATTTGATGGGTTGAAAAGGATGGTTCATGGAGAGGTGGATCTCCCAATTAAGGTTGGCTCACAGATTTTCAACTCCACATTCTATATAATGGACATACGGCCTGTGTATTCTTGCTTGCTTGGGCGCCCATGGATCCATGGGGCAGGTGCGATCACTTCTGCTCTCCACCAGAAGTTAAAATATCCAATTTAAGGGAAGGTTGTCACTGTTTGCGGCGAGGAAGAATTTATGGTAAGCCATCTCAATTATTTCAAGTACGTATAAATGGATGGCAAATTCATAGAAACTCCTTTCCAGACGTTTGAAGTTGTGGCCGCCACCAAAATCTCCTCCGACACTCCAAGATCTGATAAAGTTATCCCCAAAATGGTTTCTCTTAAGGATGCTCGTGCTGTGGTAGAAGAAGGAAACAATGTGATTTGGGGTCAACTCCTTGATATCCCGTTCAAGGCAGACAAGTTTGGGTTAGGTTTCACCTCCCAGGCTCAGAAAGAAGTTAGAAGGGCTCATGCTGGAAAGCCGCCTCTCCACCTCAAAAATCATGAAGTGAACGTTGTAGAAGACTCTGACGATGAGTGTGCTTTTGAAGACTGGATCTACCCAACAACCGAAGGGAAGCCCAACAATTGGCATGCAAAGGATTTCATTCTTGTTTCTTTCATTGAGGAGTAATTACTGTTTGCTTTTTCTGTCCATTCAAGAACTCTATGTCTGTAATATTATTTCCAAACAACGACTTTTAAGCCATGTGCCATGCCCAGGGCACTTTGGTCCATTTGTTAAGGGTTTTGCTCATGTTTCATCTATCATATGATCATTTAATATAAACCATTGGACCTCTTTTCATTCAAGTTTTATTTTCATTTTCTTTCATTTCCTTTATTGCATTTTTCAATAGCCATGTATCTTACATGCGTGCGCGCGCACACACACACACACACACACACACACACATTTGCAGATCATCATCCACTCTAGATCTTATTGCCAATAACTCTACTATTGCCGACTATGACTTTGAATATTCTATCTGCCAAGCCGAAGACGAAGGAGAGGAAGATTGTGATATACCAGGAGAAATAGCCAGACTTCTAATACAAGAGGAAAAAGCTATTCAACCACATGAAGAGTCAGTAGAGGTTATCAACTTAGGTACTGAGTCAAATAGGAAGGAAATCGGGATTGGCGCTAATTTGGAAAGCAGTGTTAAGAACAGATTGGTTCAGATGTTGCACAATTATGTGGAAGTATTCGCTTGGTCTTATGAAGATATGCCTGGGTTGGATACCGACATCGTGGTTCATTGTCTGCCAACTAAAGAAGATTTCCCTCCTGTTAAACAAAAGGTTCGTTGCATGAGGCCTGATATGTCTGAAAAGATCAAAGCAGAAGTAATGAAACAGTTTGATGCAGGGTTCCTAGCTGTGACATCCTATCCTCAATGGGTGGCCAATATAGTGCCAGTGCCAAAGAAAGACGGGAAAGTTCGCATGTGCGTAGACTATAGGGATCTGAATAGGGCAAGCCCCAAGGATGACTTCCCTCTACCACACATTGACGTCTTAGTCGATAATACTGCCCAGCATAAGGTCTTCTCATTCATGGATGGATTCTCAGGCTATAACCAAATAAGTATGGCTCCCGAAGATATGGAAAAGACTATTTTAGTTACGCAATAGGGCACCTTCTGCTACAAGGTCATGCTCTTCAAATTAAAGAATGCAGGGGCAACATATCAAAGGGCTATGTTTGATTTATTTCATGACACGATTCATCATGAGATAGAGGTATATGTGGATGATATGATTTCCAGATCACAAACCAAAGAAGAACATCTCGATCACCTGCACAAACTATTCGAAAGACTGAATAAGTACAAGCTGAGGTTAAACCCTAACAAGTGCACATTTGGAGTACGCTCTGAAAGCTTCTAGGTTTTGTTGTTAGAAGTAAAGGCATTGAAGTTGATCCTGCCAAGGTAAAGGCCATCCAAGAAATGCCAATCCCCCATTCTGAAAAAGAAGTCAGAGGATTCTTGGGTCGTCTCAATTACATTGCCCGTTTCATATCACACTTAACTTCTACTTGTGAGCCACTCTTCAAACTCTTGAAGAAAGATCAGGTAGTCAGGTGGAACGATGAATGCCAGATTGCCTTTGACAAAATCAAAGAATACCTACAAGAACCTCTTATTCTCATGCCTCCAGTTGAAGGAAGACCCTTGATCATGTACTTGACAGTACTAGAGAATTATATGGGATGCATTTTGGGCCAACATGACGAGTCTGGCCGAAAAGAGCATGCTATTTATTACCAGAGCAAAAAGTTTACCGACTGTGAAACCAGATATTCACTGCTCGAGAAAACTTGCTGCACTCTGGCATGGGATGCTCGCCGACTGAGACAGTATATGGTGACTCATACCACTCTATTGATTTCTAAAATGGACCCAATCAAGTACATCTTCGAGAAACCTGCTGTTGCACCCCAAAATTTGCCCTCCCATATTCTCCAAGAAATTGCCAAGTCAAGCTGCAAAATTCCCCAAGGGTTGCACAGTGCAAAGGTCTCCTATACAGTCAAAACTAGGGTTTGTGTTCTGGTCAAGAAAATGAAGTTTCCAAAGGCCCAATCAAGTCTCACATGCTTACAAATATGGTCAAGCATCTTCATGTCAAGTTTCAAGGCATTCAGCACAAAATTGCACAGTCAAAAACCCTAATTGCACTACAGTCAACTGTAGGGGCAAAATGGTCATTTGACAGTCAAAAGTTCAAATTTTTGGTCAATATATCATTTTGAAGCCACAAACATCATTTGATCAATGCTTGATCATGATTCTCAAAGTTTGGCTCAGAAATCATCAAGATGCAAAAGTTTCCTTATTTGGACAGCTGAAAAAGTCAACTGAAATTGACCAGGGCATAACTTTCACATGGATTATCAGAAAAATTCCATCCAAAGCTCATTTTGAAAAGAAATACATTTCCTACAACTCATCTTCATATTCCAAGTCCAAGAAATGCTCTCACAAAAAGTTATCAATTTCAACATTATAGGTCATTTTCAAAAGTCAACAAAAAGGGACTTTAAGTCAAAGGCCATAACTTGAGATTGGTATATCAAAATGACATGGGACCAAAGACATTGGTTAGAGGACTCAAAGACCTTTTCAAAATGTCCAAGAACATGAGAAAAGCTTAAAAATTGAGCAAGTTATGCCTTGTGGAAGTTGGGAAATTTTTGGATATCTTGAAAAGTCAACACTACTTCAAATGACCTAAAAATGCTAATGGGCCCATTTTTCTTCCACAATTCATCATTCCAAGCATGTGCACGACCACTTGGCCCAAAGGGAAGTATTTTCTCATTTTTTATTTATTTATTTGAATTATTATTTATATTAATTCATTTAAATCATTTAAATATATGAAAAATATCAAACTTGACCTAACAAATCTTTTTATACATGTTTTGGACTCAATATTTCGTGCTTGTACAATTATGGAAAGATTTGGCTTGATTGGATGCTAATTGATACAAAAACATGTGAAAAAGATATGAAAAAGATCTTAAGAAATCAAATATTCAAAACAATGAATTACAAGAGATTTGATTGAATTTTTTGACCTAATTTGTTCACTACATATGCCTGATGAGAAACCTAATGCAAAGGGACATTGAAGCTGCGCCTCAGACCATAACCAAAACTTGAAATTCTTGCCAAAAGTTCAAAACTGAAAACCACTTTTTAAGTTGATTCAAGGCATAATTCATATTCCATTGGCTTCCTGAAGCTTCACTGATCATATTCCAATCCAGAACATTCATCAAAAGGCAAGGAATCGGTATACAGAACTCAACATATTCCATGAAAATTTCATAATCGTATTCTATAATCTATGCATTTTCATGACATTTCAATTATTGATTCTTGTTCCTGGTGTGATTCTAAAGCTAACCCATATGTTTGATTGAATTTTTGCAAGCCGTACGCGATTATGCCATAACTGTTTTCTAGGGTTTACAGAGCTTGAAATTGGGGTTTCTCAAATAAGGCAAAATTGGGACACCTCAATGCCATAACTGGATTTAGCACGTCTAGACGATCTTGAACCACCCATCGCGCCAAATTTCTGAATGACACAGGCCTATTCGCTATTTTCTAATAGCATGCCTAAGAAAACGTCCCAAAAACCGTGGCTTAATGTTTATGTTTCAGGGAAAAGGAAGAAGATGGACTCGTGGCAGTGTGTGATACGTGGGTTTGAATTTCGCGCGTTTTAACCCATTAACGTGTTGTCTTCTTTTATTATATTTATTGTTTACTTGTTTAACAAATGCGTGATGATGGTTCAGTGGTAGACGTACACGTTTGCAATGTCCATGACCTGGGTTCGAACCCCAGGTCTGTATAATTTCTCATATTATTTTTCCATAATAATTCTAGTGCAGCGCTTACGTTAAGGATCCTCATACACGCTCTGAGATCAACAGCCACACGTCCATCAGAATCAAATCAAAGGCTCAAGATTGATGAACATGCTAAGCCCTAGTCAACGCACTGCACGCTACTCAAAAAAGGTCAATGGACCTGAAGCTTGTTGGGCCAGAATTTCACAATCACACCTCACAATTGGGGCCTGAACCCCCCCTGGTTTGCAATTTTTCTCATATTTTATTTTCTCAATTATTATATTATTTTCTTTATTTGTTTTGAATTAATTAATTATTTTTACAATATATAAAAAATGCCTAAAAAATCAGAAAAAAGATAAAAACATGATAAATAATTTTTATTTTAATATTTTCATGTAAATAAATTAATTTAGATTAGAGTTTTAATTTTAATTCTTTTAATAACAAAAATACAAAAATATAGAATTAGGTTTAATTGATAATTTTTATTTCCTTTTTAATTTTTATTTTTACCATAATATTATTTGTTTATTTATTTCTATAATTAAATTGTACATAAAATAACTTAGGGTTAAATTAGGTTGAAAAACTCCAATAGTTTTCTTAATAACTTAACAAATAATTAGAACTAGGTTTAGCATGTTATTTCAATTTTAATTAACTTCTTTTTTCATTAAATCCTAAAATACACAAAAATACCAAAAACATTTTCTTTTTAATTTTAATTCCTTCTTAATTTAATTTTGCAAAAGGGTCCAACGCCCATGTTCTTAATTGTTTTATTTCGCATATTTATTTTATGTCGTTAACTAATTATGTACCTCTCCCGAAGCTTTGTAACCTTTACTTCTCGCACTTTTTAATTCTTTTAATTCTTTACTTTTCCGTCAAATCGGGTCCGGTTTAATTTTGGCGATGTGGACCCGCGCCATTTGTAATAGCTTTAGATTTATTTTCCCTCGCGACTTTTAACTGTTAACAAAAAGCATGAAAGAATGTATGGACCATAATAAAATCAAGCGTAGATCACTTTAACATGACAAGACAAATACAAATGAAAACGACACACGAATCGCACACACCACCCCTAGGGTACGCCTCACTGTTGCCTTGCCTTCGAAAGGTGATCGTCGAGTAGAGGATGTCTTAGTAAGTCCTCATGATCCGGGAACCTGGCATGAGGGTAGCTTCTAGGGTGTCTTCCTATTGCTCTGGTGATCACCATGTCCCTACAAACTCGAATTGACCCGAACACCTCCAACGGTGGTGCTACCTACCTCTCAATGGTGGGATGGCACTACTTTAAAGGACATTTACACAGACGAATTCCTTAGGGTAGGTAGAAAACTCTAAGATACTTGCTCTAAATTCAAAAACAAACAAAAATCTTTTCACACCGACACTTTTCAAAAGCTTTCAAAGCATTTTTTCAAACACTCTTGAGGACCGATACAAGAGTCGAACTGGAATTTTCAAAGAAACTTTTTTAAAACCCACAGTTGGAAAGCAAACAAACCAATTTTGAAAACACAAATGAGCAAGTATCTAAGAGCCCATGGATAACCATGGATAGAAAGGGTGCTAACACCTTCCCTTTTTATAACCTACCTCCCGAACCGAGAGCAATCTCTATAAGGAATTTTTCTGTGCTTTTGTCCTTTCCATTTGGAGAAAATAAAAGACGGTGGCGACTCTTGCTTCCGCGACATTTCGCGAACCAGCTTTAAACAGTCAGTTCCAGATCCACCGATCACAGAACTGGAGACTCTGCTGGGGAATTAAACTTAAAGTGAGGTGTACCTTAGGGCTAGGTCATACTATGTTTTCAATTGTATTGCTTTGTTTGCTTTAAATTGTGGGACTTGCTTGGGAGTTCTATAGATCCTAACCCGGATCTGGGGGATACCTTTCTTAGAAAGTAGCAACAAGGCTGTGAGGGAACTGTGCGGGGTATACCGACATGGTTGAAACAGTCTGCTACGTTGATGTGGCACTTTGGTGTGTACCGGTAACCCTTGAGTTCAGTCAAGGAGAGTATGGGGCCTCCGCGTGGTGTCGTGAGGCATCAACAGACCTTAGGAACCTTAATTGAACTATCTTGGCCTCTTTAGGGTAGTGAGATAACTGACTTTGGTGCAGTCCGAGGTTGGTTGATACTCGATACTACACTCAATTGAGGGTTGCTTTCCTGGAATATTTCGGTCGCCAGTGCAGTGGCTAAATCGAAACGATGAACAATGAAAGCAATCCCGTGATATTGGGAACCTTAGAACCCGGTTACTTTGATTAGGACAGGTTGAACCCACCAACTTCAAGAGGGTACTACCCAGACCCCATGCTGGCCTTAAACTCTAAGGGCTTCTCTTGTATGACTTGCGTGCCTTCGTACTTGACTACTTGCATGCTGGTTATCTATCTGACACGAACTACTTGCAGGTTTTGTTTATAGTCCTTAACTAGGACTCATAACAAGGTTTACCGAGTTTCTTGCAGGTTTTTGTTTATAGTCCTTAACTAGGACTCATAACAAGGTTTACCGAGTTTCTTGCAGGTTGTTTATAGTCCTTAATTGGGACTCATAACAAAGTATACTGAGTTTCTTGCAGGGTTGTTTATAGTCCTTAATTGGGGCTCATAACAGGATCACTTACGTTATCCCATGCATAGCATGACATCATACCATTGCATACCATTGCATACATCTTAACCCATTTCAAGGATCTCAAGGGCTTGTGATGTAGGTCATGATAAATCAAACATCTAGCCAGGGGCAAAGAGGATTTATTTTCCTCTAGCCAAGGTTGTCAGGGGCTATGACCCACTGGATATGGTGAGCCTTTGACCCTTGACGAAGGACTCTCAACAATATGAAGTTCTTTCAGTCAAGCTACCGGATCCAAATGCTAACAAATTTTTTGTCTACCCCGCGAGGTCCTTGAAAACATTACATGCATGTCATACATCTCATTGCATTGCAGGTATCCCTTTGACAGGTCGCTTACCCTTCTTCGCTGTTTATTTCAGCCGATCGTCATGAATCCTGAATCATCAGCTGAGCACACTATCAAGGCCCTCCAGGCTCAGAACGCCCAGTTCCAAGGGCTGATCATGAATTTGACCCAGGGGCAGCAAGATCTGAAGGCTTTGCTCTTGAAGAAAGAAAAGAAGAAGAAGAGGACCGTTTTGTTCAGCCCTAGACGCAGATCTAGGAATACCCCGCAGGATCAAACTGAGAGGACAACTCCATCTGTGGGAAAAAGCAGTCATCAAGAGGAAAGGATTCCCAGTCCAGTGGTCTCTGACAATGAAACAGATTTCAACGACGAACAGTACCCTCCGGCTAAAGACAAGTACAAACAGTTGGCGGATAGGCTGAATGCTATGGAGATCCAACAGGTACCTGGGCTGGATTTTGGAGATCTGGGCTTGTCAACTGGTGTGATCATTCCTCGGAAGTTCAAAGCACCGTCCTTTACCAAGTATGACGGGGCGTCTTGTCCCAAGTTACATCTCAGGTCCTATGTTCGGAAGATTCAACCATATACGGTGGACAAGAATTTGTGGATCCACTTCTTCCAGGAGAGTCTTTCAGGGTCTCATCTCGAATGGTTCTATCAGCTAGATGGGACCAAGGTTCGTAACTGGGAGGAGTTGGATACTGCTTTCTACAAGCAGTATCAATATAATGCCGACCTTGCTCTTACGCGTACCCAACTCCAGGGTATGTCGTTAGGATCAAGTGAAGGTTTTAAAGAATATGCGCAGAAATGGAGGGATCTTGCTGGAAGGGTACAACCACCTCTGACTGATCGGGAACTTGTTGATATGTTCTTGGGGACCCTGTCTGGTCCGTTCTACAACCACCTAATTGGGAATTCGTCTGCTGGATTCACAGATCTTATCTTGACTGGAGAGCGAATAGAAGCTGGCATCCGGTCCGGGAAAATTCAAGAGGCTGCACCTTCTGATAAAAAGCCTCATCATGGAAAGAAAGAATCCAATGATGTGCACGGTAAAAAGAGCCGTCATGAGGTAGGGGCAATCCAGATCTCCAATCCTGGACCTGCTCAACAAGGACATGGGCAGCAGCGCAAGGAGAAACGACAGTACACCAAAATCAACATGTCGCTGGATCAAGCACTGCAACAAATGTTGAAGGCAGGGCTGATCACCTTAAGGGCTCCTCTTCGGAATCCGAACACTTCTGCTCCCAACTATCATCCCAATGATAGGTGCGCATATCATTCTGATAGCCCGGGGCATACTACGGACAACTGCTGGCCTCTCAAGAACAAGATTCAAGACATGATCGACGCCGGGGAGATTCAGTTTGAAGTGCCTGAGACTCCGAACATAATCACTGCTCCGTTGCCCAATCATTGAAGCCTTTTGTTTATTTGAATTTTTGAGTTGTATTTTTCTTTGCTTATACAAACAATTAATGTCATAGCAAACTCTTTTATTCTATCAATGCATCGCATACGTCTGTTTTGGGAATTAATACAATTGTTTTCATTATGTTCAAATTTCTTTTCATATTTTTTCTGATGTCAACTCTGGATCTTAAATTCTATGCCTCTTGAGGGAGGATGACGAAAACGATACCATAATCTACAGTATGCTTTTGAACAGACCCCGCTGATGAGGTACAGGCATTGTTTCAATCCCTAAACACTGGAGTTATAAGGATGATAATCCCTCGTCAACCCCTCTGAGCCAAAGAAGTAGGAGTTTTTCTTTTCGAAATTTAAAACCCTTTATCATAACCTGGGGCAGGGTAGTTCTCTCGGTTGATCCAAGTGCATAACAAATGGCACCAAAGGAGTCCTTACAAAACAAAAGACAAGTGATGGTTCTGAATAAATCACAAGGACAGGCAGTCATTATCTCAAAAAATGAAAAACCCATTAAGTCAAAACCCATGAAGGAGACTTACAAAACTGGGGCATCCCGCTGACTGTAATTCCAAAAAAGGAAACAGTTCAGGCAAAAAAGAAAGGGATAACAAAAATCAAGAAAGAGGTCTCACAAACCCTCAACCAAAGCAAAAAATGACTGCTTATTCAAAAGAAATCATCAACATCTGAACCATTATTGGAACATCAAAGCAAAGACTCAAACAAGGTCTAACGCACGATCAACTGAGTTTAGGTTTGAAGAATATCACGAAGAGCGGATGGGTACAAATAATTTGAGCCTTTATCCTTTGTTTCTTAAACCGTGAACCAGGCCACGTTATAACCCTTAAAAGTCCTAGCCGAAGCATGGGTTAGTTCGGAAGCATACTGTTACGAAAGGTATCCTGACTCCTTAAGGCCTACGGTAAATACGAAGTTGACATCATGTTTTACAAACATTCACTTGTTTTATGGAAAAAATGCATTTTCAAAATCTTCAAGACAGACATAGGCTTTGCATTTTTAACATGACTTTGTTTGCATATGACTTTTTGTTTGAACAGCAGGGAAATTCGCATAATGAAAGTCTAATGAACAAGAGTATCTCCAATCAAGGGGCAGACATGACTATGGTCCATTATTTGGGGCAGTTAAGTCAAGATCCAGCGAATCTCTCAAAAGGCCAAAAAGCCTGGGGCAAATCTCTGCCTAAGTCACTTGGGGCACTCCAACAACGAATCTTGCACGATCAGACACCTTCTGGTAATATGGCAACACAAGCAGCCAGGGGCACCTACCTGCATTCTAAGAGCGTGGACATAGTCGGAAAATACTATGCAAAATCAAAGACCCGCTAGGTTGATACACCTAGGCAAAAATAAAGGCTTCCCGGCGAACCAAAAGGGTTCGGGCAAAATGAAGGGATGAAAATGAAAAAAATCTGTACACCCGGCAAGTCGAAAACCTGAAAAGGCGGCTTGAGAAAAAATGGGTATCCTGGTGGACTGAAAACCCGAAAGGGCGGTCCAGGCAAAAGTTAGGGATTAAAGCGTACGACTATGTCCTGCCATCTGCCTACCAGAAGAAAGTTTGTCCATCAACCACTATCAGCATCCCACAAGTGCCTCCCCCATAGAAACAGGGGCAATAAAGAGTGGTCTAAGCAATCTGATTATTCTATCCTCCAAGGTATCAGGGTAGGTTCCGTTGAAGAACATAACCAATACAGTTCAATACTTCCCCAGGAGAGTCCAATCCAGCTTCCCCAGGAAAGTTGGAATTTATCTCCCCAAGCAATAAGCTTATCCCCAGTAGATTCTGGAAGCTTATCCCCTCGCAGAGCACGAACGCGTCGTCCGGCTTGATTTAAAGAGTTATTTCCGTAACAGGATATAACTGGGTTATCCTCAGCCAAAAGCCACGGAAAGATCGTCGTCGACACAGTCTTCTTACCCCAGCGAAGTCCATCAACGCTTCCAACAACAAGGATATCCTCAGCAAATTATTATCAACACTCAGCAAGGCATCCCTCTTCCCACAGAGTATTGCTTCCCAGCATGGTCGCTAGAGTATCTTTTCTCCCCGCAGAATCTTCCATTTGCCAAGTTTATTCCGCAACGGAGTTATCTTCTCCTACCGGTATTCTTGCAACTATCATCCCCAGCGGAGGCAAAAATCTATTCTTCAACATCAGCCCAGGAGTGACTTCCCGGCACTCGTCAAGGATTTATTTTCCTAAGACGGAAATACATTCACGAACATCACATCTTCATACATTATAGCATGCATATGCATCATACTACACGAATCTCATTAATTTTGAAGACATACAGTTCATGCATCATGATTTTGCATACAATTATGTTTTGCCTTTTCAGGAAAAAGATCAATACAAAAATGATTACTATCAACTATCGCAATTCTTTCTAGATATAGTTTCAGATATGACCCAGAGATGGTGACGTTCTGATGCTGCTTCCAGATTTCCTTCTAGATATAGTTTCAGATATGACCCAGAGATGGTGACGTTCTGATGCTGCTTCCAGATTTCCTTCTAGATATAGTTTCAGATATGACCCAGAGATGGTGACGTTCTGATGCTGCTTCCAGATTTCCTTCTAGATATAGTTTCAGATATGACCCAGATATGGCGACGTTCTGATACTGCTTCCAGATTTCCTTCTAGATATAGTTTCAGATATGACCCAGATATGGCGACGTTCTGATACTGCTTCCAGATTTCCTTCCAGATATAGTTTCAGATGTAAACCAGATATGGTGACGTTCTGATGCTGCTTCCAGATTCCCTTCCGGATATAGTCCAGATGTGAACCAGATATGACGGCGTTCTGACACTTATTCCAGTTGAAGATATTTCAAGACCTAGACCAGTTCAGTTAAATCGACCCTAAGATTTTCCTGATGCTTATCCAGTCAAAGGCCTTCTCTGGTTCAGTCAGATCGACCCTAAGATCTCCCTGATGCTTATCCAGTTGAAGATATTTCAAGACCTTGTCCGGTTCAGTTAAATCGACCCTAAGATTTTCCTGATGCTTATCCAGTCAAAGGCCTTCTCTGGTTCAGTCAGATCGACCCTAAAATCTCCCTGATGCTTATCCCAGTAGAAGACACCCAAGATTTTTCTCAACGAGCGTGTTGAAGTTAAAGTCGCCCAAGATGCTCTTACCATTCATGCTAAGGCAATAACCATCCCTGGTTCATTCATCGCCGTTTGAAGCTCCAGACTCAGCTCCTGTAACCAGTCAGGATACATCTATACCAAGCATCTGAAAACCAGCTCCTGCAACGTGTCAGGTACTCATTTTCTGTTTTGCAGGTATGCAGGTTCTCGCCAAGGAATCTCCTACGCGATCAACATCCAGGTGGCATCTATAAGCCCATTATCCTATCCAGCAATCTCCAAACGGCATCTATAAGCCCATTCCCCCATCACCGCGCTAACATGTGAGCGCAAATTTCTGGGCACTCTAGTGTTCAATCATCTTTTACCCTCAGATTGCGAAAGGCACGTCAGCCAATCTGCATCCTCAGGTCTAAGAAGATTGAACAGGGGCAACTGTTGCACCCCAAAATTTGCCCTCCCATATTCTCCAAGAAATTGCCAAGTCAAGCTGCAAAATTCCCCAAGGGTTGCACAGTGCAAAGGTCTCCTATACAGTCAAAACTAGGGTTTGTGTTCTGGTCAAGAAAATGAAGTTTCCAAAGGCCAATCAAGTCTCACATGCTTACAAATATGGTCAAGCATCTTCATGTCAAGTTTCAAGGCATTCAGCACAAAATTGCACAGTCAAAAACCCTAATTGCACTACAGTCAACTGTAGGGGCAAAATGGTCATTTGACAGTCAAAAGTTCAAATTTTTGGTCAATATATCATTTTGAAGCCACAAACATCATTTGATCAATGCTTGATCATGATTCTCAAAGTTTGGCTCAGAAATCATCAAGATGCAAAAGTTTCCTTATTTGGACAGTTGAAAAAGTCAACTGAAATTGACCAGGGCATAACTTTCACATGGATTATCAGAAAAATTCCATCCAAAGCTCATTTTGAAGAGAAAGACATTTCCTACAACTCATCTTCATATTCCAAGTCCAAGAAATGCTCTCACAAAAAGTTATCAATTTCAACATTATAGGTCATTTTCAAAAGTCAACAAAAAGGGACTTTAAGTCAAAGGCCATAACTTGAGATTGGTAAATCCAAATGACATGGGACCAAAGACATTGCTTAGAGGACTCAAAGACCTTTCCAAAATGTCCAAGAACATGAGAAAAGCTTAAAAATTGAGCAAGTTATGCCTTGTGGAAGTTGGGAAATTTTTGGATATCTTGAAAAGTCAACACTACTTCAAATGACCTAAAAATGCTAATGGGACCATTTTTCTTCCACAATTCATCATTCCAAGCATGTGCACGACCACTTGGCCCAAAGGGAAGTATTTTCTCATTTTTATTTATTTATTTGAATTATTATTTATATTAATTCATTTAAATCATTTAAATATATGAAAAATATCAAACTTGACCTAACAAATCTTTTTATACATGTTTTGGACTCAATATTTCGTGCTTGTACAATTATGGAAAGATTTGGCTTGATTGGATGCTAATTGATACAAAAACATGTGAAAAAGATATGAAAAAGATCTTAAGAAATCAAATATTCAAAACAATGAATTACAAGAGATTTGATTGAATTTTTTGACCTAATTTGTTCACTACATATGCCTGATGAGAAACCTAATGCAAAGGGACATTGAAGTTGCGCCTCAGACCATAACCAAAACTTGAAATTCTTGCAAAAAGTTCAAAACTGAAAACCACTTTTTAAGTTGATTCAAGGCATAATTCATATTCCATTGGCTTCCTGAAGCTTCACTGATCATATTCCAATCCAGAACATTCATCAAAAGGCAAGGAATCGGTATACAGAACTCAACATATTCCATGAAAATTTCATAATCGTATTCTATAATCTATGCATTTTCATGACATTTCAATTATTGATTCTTGTTCCTGGTGTGATTCTAAAGCTAACCCATATGTTTGATTGAATTTTTGCAAGCCGTACGCGATTATGCCATAACTGTTTTCTAGGGTTTACAGAGCTTGAAATTGGGGTTTCTCAAATAAGGCAAAATTGGGACACCTCAATGCCATAACTGGATTTAGCACGTCTAGACGATCTTGAACCACCCATCGCGCCAAATTTCTGAATGACACAGGCCTATTCGCTATTTTCTAATAGCATGCCTAAGAAAACGTCCCAAAAACCGTGGCTTAATGTTTATGTTTCAGGGAAAAGGAAGAAGATGGACTCGTGGCAGTGTGTGATACGTGGGTTTGAATTTCGCGCGTTTTAACCCATTAACGTGTTGTCTTCTTTTATTATATTTATTGTTTACTTGTTTAACAAATGCATGATGATGGTTCAGTGGTAGACGTACACGTTTGCAATGTCCATGACCTGGGTTCGAACCCCAGGTCTGTATAATTTCTCATATTATGTTTCCATAATAATTCCAGTGCAGCGCTTACGTTAAGGATCCTCATACACGCTCTGAGATCAACAGCCACGCGTCCATCAGAATCAAATCAAAGGCTCAAGATTGATGAACATGCTAAGCCCTAGTCAACGCACTGCACGCTACTCAAAAAAGGTCAATGGACCTGAAGCTTGTTGGGCCAGAATTTCACAATCACACCTCACAATTGGGGCCTGAACCCCCCCTGGTTTGCAATTTTTCTCATATTTTATTTTCTCAATTATTATATTATTTTCTTTATTTGTTTTGAATTAATTAATTATTTTTACAATATATAAAAAATGCCTAAAAAATCAGAAAAAAGATAAAAACATGATAAATAATTTT
Source organism: Vicia faba (assembly GCA_948472305.1). Taxonomy (NCBI): domain Eukaryota; kingdom Viridiplantae; phylum Streptophyta; class Magnoliopsida; order Fabales; family Fabaceae; genus Vicia; species Vicia faba. The sequence continues at coordinate 280,646,231 of OX451736.1, forward strand.
TATTTTAATATTTTCATGTAAATAAATTAATTTAGATTAGAGTTTTAATTTTAATTCTTTTAATAACAAAAATACAAAAATATAGAATTAGGTTTAATTGATAATTTTTATTTCCTTTTTAATTTTTCTTTTTACCATAATATTATTTGTTTATTTATTTCTATAATTAAATTGTACATAAAATAACTTAGGGTTAAATTAGGTTGAAAAACTCCAATAGTTTTCTTAATAACTTAACAAATAATTAGAACTAGGTTTAGCATGTTATTTCAATTTTAATTAACTTCTTTTTTCATTAAATCCTAAAATACACAAAAATACCAAAAACATTTTCTTTTTAATTTTAATTCCTTCTTAATTTAATTTTGCAAAAGGGTCCAACGCCCATGTTCTTAATTGTTTTATTTCGCATATTTATTTTATGTCGTTAACTAATTATGTACCTCTCCCGAAGCTTTGTAACCTTTACTTCTCGCACTTTTTAATTCTTTTAATTCTTTACTTTTCCGTCAAATCGGGTCCGGTTTAATTTTGGCGATGTGGACCCGCGCCATTTGTAATAGCTTTAGATTTATTTTCCCTCGCGACTTTTAACTGTTAACAAAAAGCATGAAAGAATGTATGGACCATAATAAAATCAAGCGTAGATCACTTTAACATGACAAGACAAATACAAATGAAAACGACACACGAATCACACACACCACCCCTAGGGTACGCCTCACTGTTGCCTTGCCTTCGAAAGGTGATCGTCGAGTAGAGGATGTCTTAGTAAGTCCTCATGATCCGGGAACCTGGCATGAGGGTAGCTTCTAGGGTGTCTTCCTATTGCTCTGGTGATCACCATGTCCCTACAAACTCGAATTGACCCGAACACCTCCAACGGTGGTGCTACCTACCTCTCAATGGTGGGATGGCACTACTTTAAAGGACATTTACACAGACGAATTCCTTAGGGTAGGTAGACAACTCTAAGATACTTGCTCTAAATTCAAAAACAAACAAAAATATTTTCACACCGACACTTTTCAAAAGCTTTCAAAGCATTTTTTCAAACACTCTTGAGGACCGATACAAGAGTCGAACTGGAATTTTCAAAGAAACTTTTTTAAAACCCACAGTTGGAAAGCAAACAAACCAATTTTGAAAACACAAATGAGCAAGTATCTAAGAGCCCATGGATAACCATGGATAGAAAGGGTGCTAACACCTTCCCTTTTTATAACCTACCTCCCGAACCGAGAGCAATCTCTATAAGGAATTTTTCTGTGCTTTTGTCCTTTCCATTTGGAGAAAATAAAAAACGGTGGCGACTCTTGCTTCCGCGACATTTCGCGAACCAGCTTTAAACAGTCAGTTCCAGATCCACCGATCACACCTGCCCTCTCTAGACAGATAGCCAGATAGCAAATGATCTTGACCGAGTACGACATCCAATACACAACTTAAAAAGCCATCAAAGGAAGTGTACTAGCAGATCATTTGGCCTATCAGGCTATGGATGATTATCAGTCAATGCACTTCGACTTCCCTGATGAGAACATCATGCTGGTAATCGATTGTGCGAAACCTGGACCGTATGACGGACCTGAACAAGGATCCCGATGGACTATGGTATTCGATGGGGCTTCCAACGCCTTAGGTAATAGAATTGGTGCTGTGATCATCTCTCCTGAAGGTTTCCACACTCCTTTCACTGCCAGACTATGCTTCGAGTGCACAAACAATATGGCTGAGTATGAAGCATGCATCTTAGGTCTGAAAGCCGCTATCGACTTAAGGATCAAGCATTTGAATGTGTTTGGGGACTCCGCCCTAGTGATCAGCCAAGTAAAAGGAGATTGGGACACTAAACACCCTAATCTTATCCCTTACAAGGAACTGGTACTATCCCTGATTCCTCACTTCGAAGAAATCATTTTTGAGCACTTCCCTAGGGAAGAAAACCAATTGGCTGACGCTTTGGCAACCATGTCTTCAATGTTCAAGGTCAGATGGGATAACGAAGCCCATATGATAACAATTGAAAGATTCGATGAACCTGCGCATTGCTATGAGCTTGACACTGATACAGAAAATCCATGGTACCATGAGGTGATGAGACACCTCGAAGCATAAGAGTATCCATAAGGGACATCTATCAATGACAGAAAGTTCTTACGAAGATTTGCAGCCAAACTCTTCCAAAGTAACAGGATATTGTACAAGCGCAACCATGATTCAACTCTACTCCAATGTGTAGACAAGAAGGAGGCAGAGGAAATTATGGAAGACATGCACGATGTTCTTTTCAGTACTCACTCAAATGGACATGTGATGGCTAAGAAAATCTTAAGGGCTGGTTACTATTGGTCAACAATGGAGACTGATTGTCATCAACGTTCAAGAACTTGTCACAAATGCCAAATCTACGCTGACAAGGTTCATGTGCCTCCTATCCCTCTGAATGTCATGACCACTGCGTGGCCATTTGCAATGTGGGGTATTAACATGATTGGAGAGATCAAGCCTACAGATTCCAACAGACATCGCTTCATTCTGGTCGCTATCGACTATTTTACCAAATGGATCGAAGCCGCCTCGTTTGCCTCAGTCACCAAGAATGTGGTAGCCAGATTCATCAGACACAACCCCATCTGTCGTAATGGTGTCCCCGAAAGGATCATCACTAACAATGGGACTAACCTCAACAATGCTATGATCAGGGAGATTTGCACTCAGTTTAAGATCAAGCATCACAATTCTTCTCCATATAGACCAAAAATGAATGGCGCAGTCGAAGCGGCCAACAAAAATATCAAGAAAATTATGCAGAAAATGGTAGTAACCTATAAAGATTGGCATGAGATGTTGTCGTTTGCTCTACATGGCTACTGTACTTCATCTAGAACATCAACTGGGGCAACCCCCTTTTCTCTAGTATATGGCATGGAAGTTGTTTTGCCAGTGGAAGTTCAAATTCCCTCATTGAGGATTATGACTAAGGAAGGCCTAGGCGAAGACGAGTGGATTCAAACGAGATTGGATCAGTTGAACTTGATTGAAGAAAAACGATTAGCTGCTATTTTCCATGGTCAGACGTATCAAAGACGAATGATCAACGCTTTTAACAAGAAGGTCAAACCTCGAGTATATCAAGTTGGTGATTTGGTGATAAAACGCATCATTCTGCCACAAGGCGACCCCAGAGGCAAATGGACTCCCACCTATGAAGGGCCATTTGTTGTCAAGAGAGTTTTCTCTGGAGGTGCCATGATGATGACTACCATGGACGGTGAAGATTTCCCACATCCTATAAATACAGACATAGTTAAAAAATACTACGCATAAGAGACCCGTTAGGTTGACACACCTAAGCAAAATAAGGGCATCTCGGCAAACCAAAAGGTTTGGGCAAAAACTAGGGATATATGCAAAAGATTATACACCCGGCAAGTTGAAAACCCGAAAGGGCGACTTGGGAAAAAAAGGGTATCTTGGTGGGCCGAAAACCTGAAAGGGCGGTCCAGGAAAAAATAAAGGATTAAAAGCGTACGCCTATGTCCCGTGGAATCAACACAGTCAATTCTATCACCAAGGTCTGAATTCAAATGGTCCAAGATTAATCCAATCAACTTCGATTAACGGCAAGGGACGTTCAAAGACATTAGGGAAATAGTAGAGTTGGAAGGCAGTGAGATCATTTCACATGGCTATTTTTTTTTCATTCTCAAATTTTGTTTTCCTTTTTGACGATGTCCTCTTACTAGGATCTCCGTCTCTATGTACAAAAATGCCTATTCATGGGCAAAATATCAATACAAATACCCTTTGAAGTGCAAAAAAATTTTGTCTTTGTTTTGAATGCAAATTTGTCCAATGACTAAAATTGAATGAACATATGCATATGAACATAATTAAAACTATTTGGCACATGTGTCCTGCTAAGCAGCAGCATCGACAACAGAGCATCAACAACAAGAGCATCAGTACACAGCAGCAGTAAACATCTCTTCAATATATATGAAATATCCCCAGAGTTATCTCATCATCATTATCCCCACAAGGATGGCAGCAACAAACCTTTCCCCAACGGAGTGGCCCATAAAGTCTCTTTGCATAGGATAATCCCCGACCAGAGTCTCAACCTCTTGGCCGCTTTATCTCCAGATAAGTCAATTTTTACAAGTTGAAGCCTCGCGGGTCTCTTCCTAAAGGAAAGTTACCTCCTCAACAAGGTTTATTTCCCCAACAGAGTTATTTCCCCAGCCGAGTTCAAATTACAACAGCCAAGACACCACGAAGTTCCCCAACTGAGCCTATTATCCCCAGCTGAGCATATCTTCCCCAGCCAAGGCTATTATCTCCAAACAAAGTCTATCATCCCCGGTTAGGTGTATCCTCCCCAAGCTGAGTCTGCCTTACCCGACTGAGTCTATACTCTCCAGGTTTGAATTTCCCTTTCAGGTTATTGCAAATCACAGGGCCACAACCCCTAATCCCTAGTAAAGTCATCAGCAAAGCCTTATCAATTTCAAAAGATGCTATGAAGCATGGATCCGACCAGATATTAGCACAATTTTCAAGTTATTACTGAAACTTGGACCCGACCAGATAACAAATGATCTCAAAATTCTATGAAACCTGGACCCGACCAGATAATAGCCTAACTCTTCAGATATATAGAAGAACCTGAACTTAATTCGACCAAGGTTTAACCTCTTTTCCCCAGTAGAGTTGCCTCTATATCCCCAACAAATTGCTGAGAAACCTGGACCCAACCAGATATCAGTTTTCATTCCATCCTCTCAAATGATTTATTATGAAACCTAGACCCGACCAGATAGCAATCACCCTCAGAGATTCGTTGTGAACCCTGGAAACCGACCAGATAACAACTAAATCCCTAAGTAATTTATTGTGAAACCTGGACCCGACCAGATAACAATCGACCGCATCGACCTCAAAAATCTACAAAGCCTGGACCCAACCAGATAATAGTTTTCAAGAAGTTTATTGTGAAACCTGAACCCGACCAGATAACAATCGACCGCATCCGACCTCAGAAATCTGCGAAGCCTGGACCCGACCAGATAATAGTTTTCAAGCAGTTTATTGTGAAACCTGGAACCGACCAGATAATAATCGACCACATCAGACCTCAGAAATCTGCGAAGCCTAGACCCGACCAGATAACAGTTTTCAAGCAGTTTATTGTGAAACCTAGACCCGACCAGATAACAATTAACTATGATTCCCAGAAAGACACTATGAAGCCTGGACTCGACCAGATAATGGTACAACTTTCAAAAAATCATGAAGCCTGGATCCGACCAAATAATAGTTACTATTTCAAGTTACTGCGAAGCCTGGATCCGACCAGATAACAATTAACTTCTGTATCCCCATCAAGTTATTATCAAGCCTAGATCCGACCATATAACTATTCAATTTCAAGGAATTTTCTATAAAGCCTGGCATCCGGCCAGATAACAGTTAATTTGTCTCATCCTCTAGTAAGTGGTTGTGAAGCCTGGACCCGACCAGATAGCAGTCGACTACTTCATCCTCAGTAACTATGAAGCCTGAATCCGACCAGATAACAGCTGACATTGGAGCGATCTTCCCCAGCAAAAGCATCCTTTCAACAAAATTTGAAGATATGCATATTCTTCATCTCCAATAGGCAATCAGGTATTCAATCTCTCAGAATATCCTTAGCAGTGGTTAGGGATTTATTTTCCCGGACAAAAACATACACTTTGTGTTCATACGTCATAACATGTACATACCATATGCATTTGGCATGATACCATATCTGGTGAACATCATGCAAACATCTGCATTTGACTAACCCTTTTCTCACATGTAGAACATCAAGTTTTAGTATAAATCGACAAGAAGATTTGTATTGATACTTCTTCCAGCATTTACCAACGCTCCTCCAAATGGCATCTATAAGCCCATTCACCATCCATCTTCGAGTGCAAATTTCTGGGCACTTTAGTGTTCAAATCATCTTTCACCTTCAAGTCACGAATGGCGGATCCGCCAATCTAACTCTCCAGGTTCAAGAAGTTTGAACAGGGGCAGCTGTTGTACCCCAAAATTTTCCCTCTCATTTCACAAGGGATCAACCTAGATCCCAGGTTTTCTTCTATCAAGTTTCTAGGCCTTGAATTATCAATTTCACCAAGCAAGTCATTCACAAGGGCAAAATGGTCATTAGGACACTGCAAAGTCAAACTTTGACTTTTAGATCAAAATCAAATCTCAAAAATCATATTTCAGCAAGACGTGTTGGAATATGAAGTCTGTTTCATCAGGAAATTTAAAATTCAAATTTTACTTTGGAAAAGTCAAATTCTAAATATTTAGAAATTTTTCTAAGTGTTTAAGAAATATGACAATTTCAGAACTTCTGACCAGATTATCACTAAAGCACTAAGCAAATTCTAGATATTCTCAAGACTGAGTTTGGTCAGAACTTCCTGGCAAGTTTTCACAAAGTTTCAGTCAGAGTTTGTCTGGGTAATTCAAAGAAGGTTAAGAAGCGTGTTGCAAGCTTTCTAGAAAGTCTGAAAGTTCCTTCAGAACATGCTGGAGCCAGAAGATAAGAGGATCGGAAGATGAGATGCTACACTGAAGCAAAACTTCTAATCCAGAGTTAAGCAAGGACGCAAAGTTTCACATGGCAAGATTTCTGATCATCATTTAATGCTCACAACCACTTGTGAGTTTCTATCCAAAGGATTTCCCCCATGTGTACCCCTACTGTCTTGGGAAGACCAACTGTTATGCAAAAGTATGCTAGGCCCATGCGCTGCTTCTACTTTCCCTTAATTCACACTGCCAAATCCATCTTAGGCACTGTTAACCATCCAACTTGGTGCATTGAACCACACTTGTTTAAGCTTAATTCAAGAGTAAGTCAGCATCTAGCGTATGATGTTGGTGCCACTTGACCCCTCCAAACTGCAAAACCTTTGCCTATAAATAGAACACCATTAGCCATTGAGAAAAGGTCAGAAAAATTTGAGATAAAGGTGTGGAATTTGACAAAGAAAACCCTTGAACCCCTGCAAAAATTCCAAGAATCCAAAAAGATTGCAAACACAAAAATACAAAACCTTAGAATTTGATTCTTGCATTAAAGCTTCATTTTTCTCAAGTTATTTCCTGAACAAAACTGCCCATACAGTTCCTAATATATATTCAAAAGCCATCCAAATTTTGTAATCAAACAGTAACATATTCTTCACCAATATCCACTGTAAAGGATCAAAACTTTATCCCTTGGTTGTTCCAGAATTTTCTAAATCATTTACAACCCAAGTTGAAAGTTTCCAACCTGCTGAAAACGTGAGGAAGCCATTCAGAACACCACAAGGGGTCAAAACCAGATTCCAGCTCCCAGGATATTTTCCAGCTGCAAGGTAAGTTTCTTCTGACTCTCATCATATTATTTAGGCACTTTCAGATTTTGCATATTTAACACAATGTAGATATTCTGATTCTGATGGTGTACATATTCTGAGATTTCATGCATCTGCCTGCCTAAGTAGAAGGAATCCTAGTTCAGAGTTTCATAAAGAAATTAGGACTCAGAATTAGGATTAGCAAATTCATGTTGCTTCTGATTTGTGTTTATGATATTTCATGAAACTTGTCATAATTGTCACGTGTGCAACTTCTGTTCTGTTAAGAAATGACTAAGTTACAGATGTTCTGACTAGCATGGAAAGAGGCAAAGTTCTGACAGTTGCATCAGAACTTCTGAAAACTTTTGAATTCTTAGATGATCCAGAACTTTTGAACTTCCATATTTCTAATAACATGTTTCTGTTTGTGCAGCACATCAGAATCAGAACTTCTGACATCTTCTGTTTCAGGATTTACGCTGATTTTGTCTTCTTTCCTTTATTATTTCTTTTCATCATTTTTATCTTTCATTAATCAAAAAATACCAAAAATATTTCATATTCATATATCATATTTTATTTCTTTTGACATAAAAAGACAAATATTTTCTTAAATAAATAAGCATTTTACATTTCATGTACATTCTTATCTATTTAAATATGGTTGTAATAGTAACCTAGAATTTTAATTCGTAATCCCCATTCATAAATATGTACCCCCATCCCCCCTAAATATTGTAATAGCGTAGGACTTTACATTTCTGCAATTCATCGCTTTTAAATGTGAATGCTAGTAATTAGGGTATGTATGGCAAGACATGAAATTGACAAATATATCACCCTAATTAAGACTAAAATGCATGTAAATCAAATACACTTGCACACTAGCACCCCTAGGGTGATTCCACTTGTTTCCTTATGAAAATGGTCATTTTATGCATGTGGGATGTCTTAGCATAAACAAATAGAAATACAAGATCATAGTCCCTCGATGACGCTGTCAAAGTTGATTTTCAAAATGATATTAGTCCCTAAAAGAAAAGTGCTAATTCATTTCACAACATTGCTATCATGGTCATACGATGACCCAATGCTCGTCCCTTCATATCCAACAATGGGGCTTCTTACCAAAACAATGGTAAGGTAGCAACATCTAAAGGAGGAGGAAAAGAACATCTAAGACCTTTTGAGTAGGTAGATTACTTTTAGTCACTTGCTCAATTTCAAAACAAACATCCTTGCTATTTTCAAAAAAAATCACATACACTTTCAAAACACTTTCCAAACATGAAATATTTTCAAAAGCTCAACACTTTGTATACGTTCTTACAAACGAGAACTATTACAAAGTTTTCCTAAACGATGGCACCTTTTAAAAATACTTTCAAAAAACCATACAAAGGACTTTTTTCAAACAAAAGCAAGTGATCTAGCAAGCAACTAAGAGCCCATGGAAAACCATGGATGAAAAGGGTGCTAATACCTTCCATTTTCATAACCTACCCCCCGAACTCAAGAAAACATCTCAAAAGGTCTTTCTTGTGCTTTTCACCTTTCCTTTTGGATAAAAGAAAAGTTGGTGGCGACTCTTGCTCAACCGCAACATTTGCAAACACAAATGCAAAACAAAGAGTCTGTTCTCCCACCGTATCACACACACGAGCCAACGTAGTTCCCCTGCATTCAATGGAGACATACAGGGCCCTATTATGATTTCTCCCCTCCGCAGTCAGATCAACATCGGTAAAGCCTAAACCATTATCAGTTCTTAAACTTGCTACATAACTTCCAAATTGATCAGCTGAAATTTCTTGCAGTACATGAGCAATCTTCAAGAATATAACCAAAGCATGTGCATGGGCATCAGAACATAGCAGTAATGATAACATGGAGATTTTAGACGGGGTATGCCCCAGTAGTTCAATAATTTTCTAATCGCTTCTGTTGTACGGTGAGAGAACTAACTTGGGATGTTTTATGTTTGATTGCAATTGTTGTGGTTAGGAAGAGTCTCCACCGACTTTTCTTTTATCCAATAAAGGAAAGGGTGAAAAGAACAAGAAAGACCTTTGAGATTATTTTGAGTTCGGGGGGTAGATTATGAAAAGGGAAGGTGTTAGAACCCTTTTCATCCATAGTTATCTATGGGCTCTTAGTTGCTTGCTAGATCACTTGCTTTGTTTGGAAATATGCTTTGTGGTGGTTTTTTGAAAGTATTTTTGAAAAGTGCCTTCGTTTAGGAAAACTTTGTAATGGTTCTCGTCTTATAAGAACGTATACAAAGTGTTGGACTTTTTGAAAATATTTCATGTTTTGAAAGTGTTTGGTGTATGTTTTCAAGGATGTTTATTTTGAAAGTGAGAAAGCAACTAGGAACGTTTCTACCTACTCAAAAGTCTTTGTTCTTTTCCTCCTCTTTTAGATATTGCTATCTTACTATTGATTTGGTAAGAAGCCTTATCTTTGTATGTAAGGGACGGGCGTGGGTCATCGTATAGTCATGATAGCAATGTTGTGAGATATCTTAGCATTTCTCTTTGAGGGACTAAGATCATTTGAAAGGCAACATTTGAAGCATCCTCGAGGGACTATGATCTTGTATTTTGATTGTTTTGCTAAGACGTCTCACATGCATAACATGACCATTTTTAGGCAACAAATGGAGTTAACCCTAGGGGTGCATGTTTGAATAGTGTGTTTTATTTGCATGCATTTAGTCTTTGATTAGGGGTTGTCTACTTGTAGATTTTATCTTCCCATACAAATCCTACTTTACTAGCATTTATATGAAAGCGATAAATTGCGAAAAGTAAATATTCTATGCTATTACAATCATTAAGGGGATGGGGTGTACAAATTTACAAATGGGGATTGCAAGAAATTAAAGTCCTAATCATCTATTACAACCATATTGAAATAATGTACAAGAAATATAAACTAGGCTTGTTTTGTTTTTGTTAAGAGAAGAAATAAATTTGCTAAAGAAAATATTTTAATCTTTTTGTTTTAACAGAAATAAAGCCAAGTGTATGAATATAAGGTATTTTTGGTGTTTTTGATTAATGAAAATAGAAGTGATATTAAAAATAATAAAATGGAAAAGAATCAGAATCAGCGCATTGCTGAAAGGACAGAAGTAAGGGGCAGAAACTCTGACTTTGATGCGCTGCAAATCAGAAAGAAAATGTTAGCAGAACTGGGGAAGGTCAGAAGTTCTGGATCCGGATGAACTAAAGTTATGGGATTGCTGGGATCAAAGGAAAACTTATAAGTTATGATTGTTGAGGGAGTCTAGGAGCTCTAGGGCAGCTGGGAATCTAGAAGTTCTAATGTCACTGGCAGGTCAGAAGTTCTGGTCGTTTGAGAGAGCCTAGAAGTTCTAATGCAACAGGAGACCTATAAGTTCTGATAATGGGTATGTGAGGTGTTAATGTTGTTGGATGGGAATGTCTAGAAGTTCTGGTCCAGGATCATTGTTTTGACAAGCAAATAAAGGGGATTTACCTATAAGCTCTGATCTAACTAATGGGGTAAAAATGTCAGGAAATAAACATAAAAAAGGTGTTTCTAGGGATAGAACTCACGACCCTTAACACTAATGTCTTATGCATGCGCTTTCTACCACTGGGGTGGCTATACATCCGGTATTAGAAGCAAAAACATAAACATATATCACAAAGTAAGTTCTGATGATGAACTTCAAATTCTTCTTCGTGCCAACTAGAGTATCTACAACTTAGCCATTTCTCAACAAAATAGAAAATGCAAACATAGCAGTTATGGTAGGTTTCATCATGGTTTCAGAAATATAAAGTATCAGAACTATAAATCAGAAGCAAGCATGAATTCTGTTAATCCTAATTCTGAACCCTAATTTTCTCAAGAAGTTCTGATATGAAATTCTCTCTACTAGGCCATGTAAATGCAATCTATAAATACGTACAGAATCAGAGTCATGATGTCTACATTGTATATTTTTGAAGATGCAAGCCTAACAATGCCTAAGTAATATGATGAGAGTCAGTAGAAACTTACCTTGCAGCTGGAAAATGTTTTGTGAACTAGAGCCTGGTTCTGATTGTTGTGATGTTCTGGTCAGCTTCCTTCAATTCTCAGAAAGCTAGAACAACCCTTAACTTGAACTATGAATGGCTGGAACGTTGTAGATCAGCCAAGTAACAATGTTCTGACTTTTGAGATGGAGATTGATGAAGAACGTGTTACAGTATAAAAACAGGAGTTGGGACGGCTTCTAAATGTTTATCAGAAGCTGTATGGATGATTTGTTCAAGAAACACTTGAGGAAAATTGGAATTTGAATGCAAAAATCAGAAAATAGCAGGTTTTGCATTTGTGTTTGCAGTTTCAGATTCTTGGAATTTTCAACAAGCTTTCAAGGCTTTTCTTCAATATATTCCCCCCTTTAACAGTTGCAAATGAATTTCAATTTATAGGTAAGGATTTAGGAACTTCGAGAAGTCAAGAGTACAACCATCATATGCTAGGGCACTAACTTGTTCTTGAAGCAAGTTTAAACAAGTATGGTTCAAGGCACAAAGTAGGGTGGTTAGCAACTTTTAGCCGTTCCTAAGTTGGATTTGTAAGCATGAATTATGGAAAAGTACCCTCAGAAGCAAAGGTAAAGCACGGGCCCAGCATAAACTTTGTACAAAAGTTTGCTTTTCAAGGACATCAATGGTACTTCTATGCCACACGTGGGGAAATCCTTTTTATAAAGACTCAAATGTGGGTGTGAATATTAAATGATGATGAGATTTATCAAAACAGAAAACCTGCAATATGAGATTATGTATCATAGCTTAATTTGGATCAGAAGTTCAGCATCAGCGCAACTTAGAACAAATATCCAACTTCCGATCTTTGAATCTCCCTGCTCCAGCATGTTCTGAAGGAGTTCTCAGACTTTTCAGAAAGCTTCTAATATGCTTTGCATACTCTCTTTGAAACTCTTGCAAACTCTTCTTGAAACTACATGAAAACTAGCCTGGAAGTTGTAACCAAATTCTTATTTTAAAATGCTCAGAATTTACTAAGTGTTTTAGTTTTAGGGACGTGACTTCAAAGATGTATAACTTGAAATCCCAGCATTTCCATGAGAAGTTCTATTCTTCAATGTTTGAGATCTCATTGAGGTCTATAATTGTTGTTTCAGAAGTTCTTCCAGAATCATCTTGCATCATGGTGAAAATCTGGTCAGAAGTTCTTCCAGATCTCATTGACTTTTGACTTTCTTACTGAAACAAAACTTTATATTCTATCATGTCTTGATGAAATATGATTCTTGAAACTTGATTTTGATCAAAAAGTCAAAGTTTGAATTTTCAGTTTGCATTTTGACCATTTTGCCCTTGTGCCAATTCTAAACCTAAATTGATGTATCAATGCTGCAAACTTGATGCCATGGAAGATCTTGTGAGGAAATCCTTGAGAAATGAGAGGGAAAATTTTGGGGTACAACAGCTGCCCCTATTAAATCTTCTTAAACCTGAAAAGTTAGACAGGCGAGCCTGCCATTCGTGACTTGAAGGTGGAAGATGATTGAACACTAAAGTACCCAGAAATTTGCACTTGATGATATGGTGGTTGATTGTGTAGGGAATGGGCTTAAAGATTCCATTTGGAGGGATGATGGAAAGTTGTTGGAGATGGGCTTATAGATGCCATCCAGGGTGACTGTGGAAGATATCAGGATAAATCTTTTGGCTGATTTACACTGAAATAGAAGATGTCTTTTTGCCTATTTTTAATCTGGAAGAGATAAATCTAACCAGAAGAGGACTTTGTTCGCCTGTTATTTATGATGGGCTGGTGTAGGGCTGCTTTTAGGAGACATATGAGAGAGAAGTTTGGGTAGGGCTGCTTCAGGATGAGTCCGTGTAAAACTACATTTGGAAATGTAGCAAAGGAACCTGGGTAGGGTTGTTTCATGATGAGTCCATGTGAAACTTCATCTGGAAATGTATGAGAAGGAACATGGGTAGGGTAACTTCATGATGAGTCCGTGTAAAACTGCATCCAGAAATGTATGAGAAGGAACCTGGGTAGGGTGACTTCATGATGAGCCCGTGTGAAACTTCATCTGGAAATGTATGAGAAGGAACCAGGGTAGGGTAACTTCATGATGAGTCCGTGTAAAACTGCATCTGGAAATGTATGAGAAGGGAATTGGGTAGGGTAACTTCATGATGAGTCTGTGTAAAACTGCATCTAAAAATGAGAAGGAATCTGGGTATGGTTGCTTCATGATGAGTCCGTGTAAAACTGCATCTGGAAATGAGAAGGAAACTAGGAAGGGTATCTTCATGATGAGTCTGTGGAAAACTGCATCTGAAAATGAGAAGGATCCTGGGTAGGGTAACTTCATGATGAGTCTGTGTAAAATTGCATCGGGATGGTTATGTAGATAACTTTCCTGGCTTGTTAGACTGCATCAGGATGATGTATGAAAAGGAACCCGTGTAAGATTGCTTTGGGATGGTTATGTAGAGAGCTTTCCTGGCTTGTTACAGGTATTAATCCACATTCGGTCGTCCACAGATAGTTCTCCTGGCTTGTTACAGGTGTTAATCTAGCACTTGAAAATTGTTGAGGATAGCCACCTGTTAATTGATCGTTCCTGAGAAGGTAAAGGGTTAGCTGTATGCAATGTCATGATGTATGAAATGCATTATGTAGTGATGTTATCAAAATGAAGCTATGATGTATGCATATATCATGTATGTTATATGATGTATGAATGTGAAGCATTATTGAAATGTAACTCTGCCTGGGAAAATAAATCCTTGACAAATGTTGGGGAGCCTTGGGAAATGAAATCTCGGACCGATGTTATGATTGAACAATATGCTCCTCTTTGGACCTTGTTTTAGGATGTTTCCACTGGGGATTCCTGTTTTGTTGATTGAAGAGAAACTCTGTTGGGGAATACTAGCTTTGCTTGAGAAGGATCTGTGGAGAGTGTTGATCTCTGTTTGGGGAAAAGAGTTCAGGAGTCTTTGTTGCTCTACTGGGGAGTTATCTTGGGGAAGATTAAATTAATTGTTATCTGGTCGTATTCCAGGCTTTGCAATGACTTACTATGGAAGAATAAATTAAATATTATCTGGTCAGATTGTAGGCTTCGAAGAAAATTTCTTGAAGTTGAACTATTATCTGGTCGGATTCCAGACTTTACAACAACTTACTGAAGTTAACTGTTATCTGGTCGGTTTCCAGGTTTCACAGTAACTTACTGGGGATTGTAGAGCAGTATATTGGGGAAGAGGAGTTGTAGTCCTTTGATTTGTAGAAATAGGAGAGGCAAAATCAAGCTGGGGAATTTGTAGTTTGTTGGGGAAGAGTCTTCTTTTGACAGAAATCCACGAGGATTCTTGAGATCAACTCAGTTGGGGAGGAGTTTTCAGAGATTGAAACCCTGGTTGGGGGTCATCCTATGAACAAGATTTTGGGGGAGATTTGTCACAGCTCCTAGTAGCAGGTGTTTGTGGTACTTCCAGGAAATGTTTGATTGTACGTAACCCTTTGTTGGGATTTGTGTTCAATGCCCCAAGTGATTCAGATGGAAACCCGCCCCTGGTATATTCAGCGTTTCTTGAGATATTTCTTGGAATCTTTACTGGACTGCCCCAGGTGTGTTGGATAGTGACACGTTATGCCCCCTTGCTTATAAAATATCTGTTATTGGAAGTATCTTCCCACTTGAAATGATTTTACTCATTGAGAGGGTTTTTGTTCACTGGATATTCGTCGTGAGAATTTCTCTGCCGTCAAACAAATAGCCATATGCAAATAGTGATATTCAAATAATGCAAAGTTTATGCTTGTCTTGAATTTTTGAAAATGCATATTAGCAAATAAAAGAATTTTTTTTTGTAAGAAAACTCAACTCAGGATTTTTTAGTAAGCCTTACAGGAGTCAAGATACCTTTTGTAACAGTATGCTTTCGAACTACCCTATGCTTCAATTAGGACTTTTGAAGGGTTGTACCGTGGCTTGGTTCACGGTTTAAGAAACAAAGGATAAAGGCTCAAATTTTATTTGTACCCACCCGTTATTCGTGATGTTCTTCAATCCTAAACTCAGTTAATTGTGCGTTTGAACTCCCATTGAGGTTTTGGTGATGGTTCAGACAAGTTTATCGAAAGGAAATCATTTTTGCAATGTTTTGAGGATATGTAGTGGCCTCCTTTTTTTGATTTGTTATCCCGGATTTTTCCCTGACTATTCTTGTTTTTGAGATTACAGTTGGAGGGATGCCCCAGCTTTTTTCTTAAGTCTCCTTCGTAGGTTTTGACTTAGTGGGCTTTTTCTTTTGAGAGATAATGACTGCCTATTTGATAGGGAACCATCACGATCTCTTAGTTCAGAAGGAATGTTTTTGATGTCATTCGTTGTATACGAAATGAGAGTTTTCGACTAAACGCGCATTTGAATTAACTGAGAGACTACCCTGCCCCAGGTTTTGATTGAAGGTTTCAAATTGTGTGAAAAAGAAAACTTCTACTTCTTTGGATCGAAGGGGTTGAGTAGGGATTATCTTCCTTATAACTCCAGTGTTTGGGATTTGAAAGAATGCATGTACATCGTCAGCAAGATCTGTCCAAAAGCATATTGTATGAGATTATGGCATTGTTTCGTCATCCTCCCATTAAAGGCTTACAAATTTTAAAACAAGAGTTGAAAATCATAAAGGGAGTAAAAATCATAGTTTAAATATAGTGAAAACAAATGGATGAATTCAAGACAAACATATGCAATGCATTAATGAAACAGAGTTTAACATTAATTGATAATTGTTTGAATAACAAAAGAAATTACAATTGAAAATTCAAAATGAACAGGAACGCTCAATGATTTGGCATGGGAGCAACGATCATGTTTGGAGTCTTTGAAGAATCAAACTCGATCTCCTTGGCATCAATCATATTCAGAGTGTTGTACTTCAGCACCCAACAGTCGTTAGTATCATGCTTGAGACTGTCGTAATGATAAGCACATGTTGCATTAGGATTGTAGTTGGGAGAAGAAGTCTTAAGGTTTGGATGAGGTCCTATCAACGTAATCAGGTTCATCCTAAACAAGTGTTGTAGTGCTTGAGACAGTGGCATCTTGATGTTGGTAAACTGTCTTTTGGGCTCATCTGGCCTTTGTTGATTTCCCTTTTGTTGTTTCCGCTGCGACGCAGGACCGGAGATCAGGACTGCCCCCACATGTTGGTCATGTTTACCCTGGTTACGACCTTTTTGACCTTACACATCATCAGACTCTTTCTTCCTAATGAGAGGTTGTTTCCCTGTACTCAAAGATGCACCCCATTGGATTTTACCGCTTTTGATGACAGCTTCGACCCTTTCGCCCGTTAGTATTATTTTTGTGAACCCGACTGAGGAGCTTCCAATTTGGTGATTGAAGAAAGGTCCCGTCAAAGTTCCCATAAAGATGTTAATCAGTTCCCTGTCAGTTAAGGGTGGCTGCACCCTTCCAGCCAAGTCTCTCCACTTTTGGGCGTATTCTTTGAAGCCCTCGTTGGAACGCATGACCATGTTCTGCAACTGCACACAAGTTGGTGCAAGATCAACATTGTATTAGTACTGTTTGTAAAAAGTAGAAGCTAGATCTTCCCAAGTGTGAATGTGGGAACTCTCCAATTGATAGAACCACTCAAGTTGCATCCCAGCTAAACTCTCTTAGAAGAAGTGGATCCAAAGCTTTTGATCAGTTGTGTATGGTTGAATCTTGTGGACATAAGACTTTAGGTGCATCTTAGGGCAAGAGACTCCATTGTACAGGGAAAAGGTAGGAATTTTGAACTTTGGTGGTATGACCACTCCAGGGACCAAACCCATGTCTCCTAAGTCTAAGCCAGGCACAACTGGGATCTCCACAGCTTTTAGTCTGTCTTCAAGTTGTTTGTATTTTTCATATGTTGGTGGATACGGCTCCTCAGAAGAGTCTTCGTCATCAATAGCTATGTTAGCTCTAATGCTTCCAGCTTCCTCTTCTTGACTGTCTTTAGAAGAAACATCTTCTTTTTGAGCTAGTTGGGCATGCCCTTTGAATCTTCTCCTTACGTTGAGGATGACAGACTTTTTCTGCTTCTTGCTCTTTTTGGTGAAGAGTGTTTTCAGATCTTCCTGCCCCTGGACCAAGTTCATGAGTGCTTGTTGGAAATGAGTGTTTTGAGCTTGGAGATCTTTAATTGTTTGCTCTAGATCCATCTCTACTGAAATAAACAGTAAGAAGATGAGAAAGCTTATACGGGAAAACCTGTTATGATAACATGTATGATATGTGGATGCAATTTTTTCAAGTATCTCGCGGGGTAAACACAAGAAAATGTTAGAATTTGAACATTGATCAATAGTTTTTAATGGGGAACTTCGTATCGGTGGATGTCTTTCCACGATAATTAAGCTCACCATGTCAAGTGGGTTATAGCACTTGACTCAAGTAACCGTGCTTTGGTATTGACGGTGTTTGATTAGAGAATGAATCCTCTTACCCCTTGATAGGCGTCAAGTTCAACATGACCCTGTATTATAGGCCATTGAGATCTTTGAAATAGTTATTGAAAATGCTATGGTATGATGTTATGATGTTATGTACAAATATGAAAAGCAAGCAAGTTGTTATGTACAAATAGTCATATACACAAAGAAGACAAGTCCTTAGGTTTAGGCTTGTATGGATTTTTTAGATAAGTACCTTGTTGAAGTTTAGTTGTCCCAACCTGTCCTAGTAATAGTAACCGGGTTCTAGGGGATCTCAATATCACTGATCTTTCTTCATCGGACATTGTTTCAGCACAAGCCTCTTCAATGGCGACCAAAATATCCCGAAAGTCTTATCTCAATGAGCATAGTATCGAGTATCAACCAACTTCGTACTGCACCAAAGCCGGCTACCTCACTACTTCCTAAAGGCCAAGTTGGTCAAGTAAAGGTTCTAAAGTCAGTTAGTGCTTCATGACACCACACAGCGGCCCCGTATTCTCCATGAGTACTCAAGGGCTACTGGTACCAACAAATATGTCACACTAACGTAGCTATTGCTTAGACCATGTCGGTATACCCTGCACAGTTTCCACAACTTATTGTTACTTACCTAAAAAGGTGTCCCAGATCCGGGTAGAGGATCAAAACAAGCCCAAAAAAGGAACCAAAATGTAAAGCAAACAAGTCAAACAATGAAAGCAACTAAATATGATCTAACCCTAAGGTAACCCCACTTTTAAGAAATTCCCCAGCAGAGTCTCCAGTTCTGTTTTACGATGGGAGAACTGACTTGGGATGTTTTGTGTTTGATCGCAATTATTGCGGTTAGCAAGAGTCGCCACCGACTTTTCTTTTATCCAATAAAGGAAAGGGTGAAAAGAACAGGAAAGACCTTTGAGATTATTTTGAGTTTGGGGGGTAGATTATGAAAAAGAAAGGTGTTAGCACCCTTTTCATCCATAGTTACCTATGGGCTCTTAGTTGCTTGCTAGATCACTTGCTTTGTTTGAAAATATGCTTTGTGGTGGTTTTTTGAAAGTATTTTTGAAAAGTGCCTTCGTTTAGGCAAACTTTGTAATGGTTCTCATCTTATAAGAACGTATACAAAGTGTTGGACTTTTTGAAAATATTTTATGTTTTGAAAGTGTTTGGTGTATGTTTTCAAGGATGTTTATTTTGAAAGTGAGAAAGCAACTAGGAACATTTCTACCTACTCAAAAGTCTTTGTTCTTTTCCTCTTCTTTTAGATATTGCTATCTTACTATTGATTTGGTAAGAAGCCTTATCTTTGGATGTAAGGGACGGGCGTGGGTCATCGTATAGTCATGATAGCAATGTTGTGAGATATCTTAGCATTTCTCTTTAAGGGACTAAGATCATTTGAAATGCAACATTTGAATCATCGTCGAGGGACTATGATCTTGTATTTTGATTGTTTTGCTAAGACGTCTCACATGCATAACATGACCATTTTTAGGAAACAAATGGATTTAACCCTAGGGGTACATGTTTGAATAGTGTGTTTTATTTGCATGCATTTAGTCTTTGATTAGGGGTTGTCTACTTGTAGATTTTATCTTCCCATATAAATCCTACTTTACTAGCATTTATATGAAAGTGATAAATTGCGGAAAGTAAATATTCTACGCTACTACAATCATTAAGGGGATGGGGTGTACAAATTTACAAATGGGGATTGCAAGAAATTAAAGTACTAATCATCTATTACAACCATATTGAAATAATGTACAAGAAATATAAACTAGGCTTGTTTTGTTTTTGTTAAGAGAAGAAATAAATTTGCTGAAGAAAATATTTTAATCTTTTTGTTTTAACAGAAATAAAGCCAAGTGTATGAATATAAGGTGTTTTTGGTGTTTTTGATTAGTGAAAATAGAAGTGATATTAAAAATAATAAAATGGAAAAGAATCAGAATCAGCGCATTGCTGAAAGGACAGAAGTAAGGGGCAGAAACTCTGACTTTGATGCACTGTAAATCAGAAAGAAAATGTTAGAAGAACTGGGGAAGGTCAGAAGTTATGGATCCGGATGAACTAAAGTTATGGGATTGCTGGGATCAAAGGAAAACTTATAAGTTATGATTGCTGAGGGAGTCTAGAAGCTCTAGGGCAGCTGGGAATCTAGAAGTTCTAATGTCACTGGCAGGTCAGAAGTTCTGGTCGTTTGAGAGAGCCTAGAAGTTCTAATGCAACAGGAGACCTATAAGTTCTGATAATGGGTATGTGAGGTGTTAATGTTGTTGGATGGGAATGTCTAGAAGTTCTTGTCCAGGATCAGTGTTTTGACAAGCAAATAAAGCGGATTTACCTAGAAGCTCTGATCTAACTAATGGGGTAAAAATGTCAGGAAATAAACATAAAAAAGGTGTTTCTGGGGCTAGAACTCACGACCCTTAACACTAATGTCTTATACATGCGCTTTCTACCACTGGGGTGGCTATACATCCGGTATTAGAAGCAAAAACATAAACATATATCACAAAGTAAGTTCTGATGATGAACTTCAAATTCTTCTTCGTGCCAACTAGAGTATCTACAACTTAGCCATTTCTCAACAAAATAGAAAATGCAAACATAGCAGTTATGGCAGGTTTCATCTTGGTTTCAGAAATATAAAGTATCAGAACAGTAAATCAGAAGCAAGCATGAATTCTGTTAATCCTAATTTTGAACCCTAATTTTCTCAAGAATTTATGATATGAAATTCTCTCTACTAGGCCATGTAAATGCAATCTATAAATACGTAAAGAATCAGAGTCATGATGTCTACATTGTATATTTTTGAAGATGCAAGCCTAACAATGCCTAAGTAATATGATGAGAGTCAGTAGAAACTTACCTTGCAACTGGAAAATGTTTTGTGAACTAGAGCCTGGTTCTGATTGTTGAGATGTTCTGGTCAGCTTCCTTCAATTCTCAGAAAGCTAGAACAACCCTTAACTTGAACTATGAGTGGCTGGAACGTTCTGGATCAGCCAAGTAACAATGTTCTGACTTTTGAGATGGAGATTGATGAAGAACGTGTTACAGTCTAAAAACAGGAGTTGGGACGGCTTCTAAATGTTTATCAGAAGCTGTATGGATGATTTGTTCAAGAAACACTTGAGGAAAATTGGAATTTGAATGCAAAAATCAGAAAATAGCAGGTTTTGCATTTGTGTTTGCAGTTTCAGATTCTTGGAATTTTCAACAAGGTTTCAAGGCTTTTCTTCAATATCTTCCCCCCTTTAACAGTTGCAAATGAATTTTAATTTATAGGTAAGGATTTAGGAACTTCAAGAAGTCAAGAGTACAACCATCATATGCTAGGGCACTGACTTGTTCTTGAAGCAAGTTTAAACAAGTATGGTTCAAGGCACAAAGTAGGGTGGTTAGCAACTTTTAGCCGCTCCTAAGCTGGATTTGTAAGCATGAATTATGGAAAAGTACCCTCATAAGCAAAGGTAAAGCATGGGCCCAGCATAAACTTTGTACAAAAGTTTGCTTTTCAAGGACATCAATGGTACTTCTATGCCACGCGTGGGGAAATCCTTTTGATAAAGACTCAAATGTGGGTGTGAACATTAAATGATGATGAGATTTATCAAAATATAAAACCTGCAATATGATATTATGTATCATAGCTTAATTTGGATCAGAAGTTAGCATCAGCGCAACTTAGAACAAATATCCAACTTCTGATCTTTGAATCTCCCTGCTCCAGCATGTTCTGAAGGAGTTCTCAGACTTTTCATAAAGCTTCTAATATGCTTTGCATACCCTCTTTGAACCTCTTGCAAACTCTTCTTGAAACTACATGAAAACTGGCCTAGAAGTTGTAACCAAATTCTCATTTGAAAATGCTCAGAATTTACTAAGTGTTTTAGTTTTAGGGACGTGTCTTCAAAGATGTATAACTTGAAATCCCAGAATTTCCAGAAGAACTTCTATTCTTCAACGTTTGAGATCTCATTGAGGTCTATAATTGTTGTGTCAGAAGTTCTTCCAGAATCATCTTGCATCATGGTGAAAATCTGGTCAGAAGTTCTTCCAGATCTCATTGACTTTTGACTTTCTTAATGAAACAAAACTTTATATTCTATCATGTCTTGATGAAATATGATTCTTGAAACTTGATTTTGATCAAAAAGTCAAAGTTTGACTTTTCAGTTTGCATTTTGACCATTTTGCCCTTGTGCCAATTCCAAACCTAAATTGATGTATCAATGTTGCAAACTTGATGCCATGGAAGATCTTGTGAGAAAATCCTTGAGAAATGAGAGGGAAAATTTTGGGGTACAACAGCTTCCCCTATTAAATCTTCTTAAACCTGAAAAGTTAGACTGGCGAGCCTGCCATTCGTGACTTGAAGGTGGAAGATGATTGAACACTAAAGTGCCCTGAAATTTGCACTTGATGATATGGTGGTTGATTGTGTAGGGAATGGGCTTAAAGATTCCATTTGGAGGGATGATGGAAAGTTGTTGGAGATGGGCTTATAGATGCCATCCAGGGTGACTGTGGAAGGTATCAGGATAAATCTTTTGGCTGATTTACACTGAAATAGAAGATGTCTTTTTGCCTATTTTTAATCTGGAAGAGATAAATCTAACCAGAAGAGGACTTTGTTCGCCTGTTATTTATGATGGGCCAGTGTAGGGCTGCTTTTAGGAGACATATGAGAGAGAAGCCTGGGTAGGGCTGCTTCAGGACGAGTCCGTGTAAAACTGCATTTGGAAATGTAGCAAAGGAACCTGGGTAGGTTGTTTCATGATGAGTCCATGTGAAACTTCATCTGGAAATGTATGAGAAGGAACCTGGGTACGGTAACTTCATGATGAGTCCGTGTAAAACTGCATCCAGAAATGTATGAGAAGGAACCTGGGTAGGGTGACTTCATGATGAGCCCGTGTGAAATTTCATCTGGAAATGTATGAGAAGGAACCAGGGTAGGGTAACTTCATGATGAGTCTGTGTTAAACTGCATCTGGAAATGTACGAGAAGGGACCTGGGTAGGGTAACTTCATGATGAGTCTGTGTAAAACTGCATCTGGAAATGAGAAGGAATCTGGGTAGGGTTGCTTCATGATGAGTCCGTGTAAAACTGCATCTGGAAATGAGAAGGAACCTAGGAAGGGTATCTTCATGATGAGTCCGTGGAAAACTGCATTTGGAAATGAGAAGCAACCTGGGTAGGGTAACTTCATGATGAGTTTGTGTAAAATTGCATCCGTGTAAGATTGTTTGTGTAAAGCTGTATTTGGAAATCAGAAGGAACCCGTGTAAGATTGCTTCATGATGAGCCCGTGTGAAGCTGCGTCTAGTAGTCAGAAGGAACCCATGTAAGATTGGTTAGGGATGAGTCTGTGTTAGACTACATCAGGATGATGTATGAAAAGGAACCCGTGTAAGATTACTTCGGGATGGTTATGTAGATAGCTTTCCTGGCTTGTTACAGGTATTAATCCACAGTCGGTCGTCCAAAGATAGTTCTCCTAGCTTGTTACAGGTGTTAATCTAGCACTTGAAAATTGTTGAGGATAGCCATCTGTTGATTGATCGTTCCTGACAAGGTAAAAGGTTAGATGTATGCAATTTCATGATGTATGAAATGCATTATGTAGTGATGTTATCAAAATGAAGCTATAATGTATGCATATATCATATATGTTATATGATGTATGAATGTGAAGCATTATTGAAATTTAACTCTTTCTGGGAAAATAAATCCTTGACAAATGTTGGGGAGCCTTGGGAAATGAAATCTCAGACCGATGTTATGGTTGAAGAGTATGCTCCTCTTTGGACCTTGTTTTAGGATGTTTCCACTGGGGATTCCTTTTTTGCTGATTGAAGAGAAACTCTGTTGGGGAATATTGGCTTTGCTTGAGAAGGATCTGTGGATAGTGTTGATCTCTGTTTGGGGAAAAGAGTTCAGGAGTCTTTGTTGCTCTACTGGGGAGTTATCTTGGGGAAGATTAAATTAACTGTTATCTGGTCGTATTCCAGGCTTCGCAGTGACCTACTAGGGAAGAATAAATTAAATGTTATCTGGTCGGATTCTAGGCTTCGTAGAAAATTTCTTGAAGTTGAACTATTATCTTGTCAGATTCCAGGCTTTACAACAACTTACTGAAGTTAACTATTATCTGGTCGATTTACAGGTTTCATAGTAACTTACTGGGGATTGTAGAGCAGTATATTGGGGAAGAGGAGTTGTAGTCCCTTGATTTGTAGAAATCGGAGAGGCAAAATCAAGCTGGGGAATCTGTTGTTTGTTGGGGAAGAGTCTTCTTTTAACAGAAATCCTCGAGGATTCTTGAGATTAACTCAGTTGGGGAGGAGTTTTCAGAGATTGAAACCCTGGTTGGGGGTCATCCTATGAATAAGATTTTAGGGGACATTTGTCACAGCCCCTAGTAGCAGGTGTTTGTGGTACTGCCAGGAAATGTTTGATTGTACGTAACCCTTTGTTGGGATTCGTGTTCAATGCCCCAAGTGATTCAGATGGAAACCCGCCCCTGGTATATTTAGTGTTTCTTGAGATATTTCTTGGAATCTTGACTGGACTTCCCCAGGTGTGTTGGATAGTGACACGTCATGCCCCCTTGCTTATAGGAGATCTGTTATTGGAAGTATCTTCCCACTTGAAATGATTTTACTCATTGAGAGGGTTTTTGTTCACTGGATATTCGTCGTGAGAATTTCTCTGCCGTCAAACAAATATCCATATGCAAATAGTGATATTCAAATAATGCAAAGTTTATGCTTGTCTTGAATTTTTGAAAATGCGTATTAGCAAATAAAAGAATTTTTTTTTGTAAGAAAACTCAACTCAGGATTTTTTAGTAAGCCTTACAGGAGTCAAGATACCTTTTGTAACAGTATGCTTTCGAACTACCCTATGCTTCAATTAGGACTTTTGAAGGGTTGTATCGTGGCTTGGTTCACGGTTTAAGAAACAAAGGATAAAGGCTCAAATTTTATTTGTACCCACCCGTTATTCGTGATGTTCTTCAGTCCTAAACTCATTTAATTGTGCGTTTGAACTCCGATTGAGGTTTTGGTGATGGTTCAGACAAGTTTATCGAAAGGAAATCATTTTTGCAATGTTTTGAGGATGTGTAGTGGCCTCCTTTTTTTGATTTGTTATCCCGGATTTTTGCCTGACTATTCTTGTTTTTGAGATTACAGTTGGAGGGATGCCCCAGATTTTTTCTTAAGTCTCCTTCGTAGGTTTTGACTTAGTGGGCTTTTTCTTTTGAGAGATAATGACTGCCTATTTGATAGGGAACCATCACCATCTCTTGGTTCAGAAGGAATGTTTTTGATGTCATTCATTGTATACGAAATGAAAGTTTTCGACTAAATGCGCATTTGAATTAACTGAGAGACTACACTGCCCCAGGTTTTGATTGAAGGTTTCAAATTGTGTGAAAAAGAAAACTTCTACTTATTTGGATCGAAGGGGTTGAGTAGGGATTATCTTCCTTATAACTCCAGTGTTTGGGATTTGAAAGAACGCATGTACATCGTCAGCAAGATCTGTCCAAAACCATACTGTATGAGATTATGGCATTGTTTCGTCATCCTCCCTTTAAAGGCTTACAAATTTTAAAAAAAGAGTTGAAAATCATAAAGGGAGTAAAAAGCATAGTTTAAATATAGTGAAAACAAATGGATGAATTCAAGACAAACATATGCAATGCATTAATGAAACAAAGTTTAACATTAATAGATAATTGTTTGAATAACAAAAGAAATTACAATTGAAAATTCAAAATGAACAGGAACGCTCAATGATTTGGCATGGGAGCAATGATCACGTTTGGAGTCTATGAAGAATCAAACTCGATCTCCTTGGCATCAATCATATTCAGAGTGTTGTACTTCAGCACCCAACAGTCATTAGTATCATGCCTGGGACTGCAGTAATGATAAGCACATGTTGCATTAGGATTGTAGTTGGGTGAAGAAGTCTTAGGGTTTGGATGAGGTCCTATCAACGTAATCAGGTTCATCCTAAACAAGTGTTGTAGTGCTTGAGACAGTGGCATCTTGATGTTGGTAAACTGTCTTTTGGGCTCGTCTGGCCTTCGTTGATTTCCCTTTTGTTGTTTTCGCTGCGACGCAGGACCGGAGATCAGGACTGCCCCCACATGTTGGTCATGGTTACCCTGGTTACGACCTTTTTGACCTTACACAACATCAGACTCTTTCTTCCCAATGAGAGGTTGTTTCCCTGTACTCGAAGATGCACCCCATTGGATTTTACCGCTTTTGATGACAGCTTCGACCCTTTCGCCCGTTAGTATTATTTTCGTGAACTCGACTGAGGAGCTTCCGATTAGGTGATTGAAGAAAGGTCCCGTCAAAGTTCCCATAAAGATGTTAATCAGTTCCCTGTCAGTTAAGGGTGGCTGCACCCCTCCAGCCAAGTCTCTCCACTTTTGGGCGTATTCTTTGAAGCCCTCGTTGGAACGCATGACCATGTTCTGCAACTGCACACAAGTTGGTGTAAGATCAGCATTGTATTGGTACTGTTTGTAAAAAGTAGCAGCTAGATCTTCCCAAGTGTGAATGTGGGAACTCTCCAATTGATAGAACTACTCAAGTTGCGTCCCATCTAAACTCTCTTAGAAGAAGTGGATCCAAAGCTTTTGATCAGTTGTGTATGGCTGAATCTTGCGGACATAAGACTTTAGGTGCATCTTAGGGAAAGAGACTCCATCATACAGGGAAAAGGTAGGAATTTTGAAATTTGGTGGTATGACCACTCCAGGGACCAAACCCATGTCTTCTAAGTCTAAGCCAGGCACAATTGGGATCTCCACAGCTTTTAGTCTGTCTTCAAGTTGTTTGTATTTTTCATCTACTGGTGGATACCACTCCTCAGAAGAGTCTTTGTCATCAGTAGCTATGTTAGCTCTAATGCTTCCAGCTTCCTCTTCTTGACTGTCTTTAGAAGAAGCATCTTTTTTTTGAGCTAGTTGGGCATGCCCTTTGAATCTTCTCCTTACGTTGAGGATGACAGACTTTTTCTGCTTCTTGCTCATTTTGGTGAAGAGTGTTTCAGATCTTCCTTCCCCTAGACCAAGTTCATGAGTGCTTGTTGTAAATAAGTGTTTTGAGCTTGGAGATCTTTAATTGTTTGCTCTAGATCCATCTCTACTGAAATAAACAGTAAGAAGATGAGAAAGCCTATACGGGAAAACATGTTATGATAACATGTATGATATGTGGATGCAATGTTTTCAAGGATCTCGCGGGGTAAACACAAGAAAATGTTAGAATTTGAACATTGATCAATATTTTTGATTGGGGAACTTCGTATCGGTGGATGTCTTTCCACGATAATCAAGCTCACCATGTCAAGTGGGTCATAGCCCTTGAATCAAGTTACCGTGCTTTGGTATTTACGACATTTGATTAGAGAATGAATCCTCTTACCCCTTGATAGGCGTCTGGTTCAACATGACCCTGCATTATAGGCCATTGAGATCTTTGAAATGGTTATTGAAAATGCTATGGTATGATGTTATGATGTTATGTACAAATATGAAAAGCAAGCAAGTTGTTATGTACAAATAGTCATATACACGAAGAATACAAGTCCTTAGGTTTAGGCTTGTATGGAGTTTTTAGATAAGTACCCTATTGAAGTTTAGTTGTCCTAACCTGTCCTAGTAATAGTAACCGGGTTCTAGGGGATCTCAATATCACTGATCTTTCTTCATCGGACATTGTTTCAGCGCAAGCCTCTTTAATAGCGACCAAAATATCCCGAAAGTCTTATCTCAGTGAGAATAGTATCGAGTATCAACCAACTTAGGACTGCACCAAAGTCGGCTACCTCACTACTTCCTAAAGGCCAAGTTGGTCAAGTAAAGGTTCTAAAGTCAGTTAGTGCTTCATGACACCACACAGTGGCCCCGTATTCTCCTTGAGTACTCAAGGGCTACTGGTACCAACAAATATGTCACACTAACGTAGCTATTGCTTAGACCATGTCGGTATACCCTGCATAGTTTCCACAACTTATTGCTACTTACCTAAAAAGGTGTCCCAGATCCGGGTAGAGGATCAAAACAAGCCCAAAAAAGGAACCAAAATATAAAGCAAACAAGTCAAACAATGAAATCAAGTAAAGATGATCTAACCCTAAGGTAACCCCACTTTTAATAAATTCCCCAGCAGAGTCTCCAGTTCTGTTGTACGGTGGGAGAACTGACTTGGGATGTTTTGCGTTTGATCGCAATTATTGCGGTTAGCAAGAGTCGCCACTGACTTTTCTTTTATCCAATAAAGGAAAGGGTGAAAAGAACAGGAAAGACCTTTGAGATTATTTTGAGTTCGGGGGGTAGATTATGAAAAGGAAAGGTGTTAGCACCCTTTTCATCCATAGTTACCTATGGGCTCTTAGTTGCTTGCTAGATCACTTGCTTTGTTTGAAAATGTGCTTTGTGGTGGTTTTTTGAAAGTATTTTTTAAAAGCACCTTCGTTTAGGCAAAATTTGTAATGGTTCTCATCTTATAAGAACGTGTATAAAGTGTTGGACTTTTTGAAAATATTTCATGTTTTGAAAGTGTTTGGTGTATATTTGCAAGGATGTTTGTTTTCAAAGTGAGCAAGCAACTAGGAACGTTTCTACCTACTCAAAAGTCTTTATTCTTTTCCTCCTCTTTTAGATATTTATATCTTACCATTGATTTGGTAAGAAGCCTTATCTTTGGATGTAAGGGATGGGCGTGGGTCATCGTATTGTCATGATAGAAATGTTGTGAGATATCTTAGCATTTCTCTTTAAGGGACTAAGATCATTTGAAAGGCAACATTTGAAGCATCGTCGAGGGACTATGATCTTGTATTTTGATTTTTTTGCTAAGATGTCTCACATGCATAACATGACCATTTTTAGGCAACAAATGGAGTTAACCCTAGGGGTGCATGTTTGAATAGTGTGTTTGATTTGCATGCATTTAGTCTTTGATTAGGGGTTGTCTACTTGTTGATTTTATTTTCCCATACAAATCCTACTTTACTAGCATTTATATGAAAGCGATAAATTGCGGAAAGTAAATATTCTACGCTATTACAATCATTAGGGGGATGGGGTGTACAAATTTACAATTGGGGATTGCAAGAAATTAAAGTCCTAATTATCTATTACAACCATATTTAAATAATGTACAAGAAATATAAACTAGGCTTGTTTTTTTTTGTTAAGAGAAGAAATAAATTTGCTGAAGAAAATATTTTAATCTTTTTGTTTTAAAAGAAATAAATCCAAGTGCATGAATATAAGGTATTTTTGGTGTTTTTGATTAGTGATAATAGAAGTGATATTAAAAATAATAAAAGGGAAAAGAATCAAAATCAGCGCATTGCTGAAAGGACAGAAGTAAGGGGAAGAAACTCTGACTCTGATGCATTGCAAATCAGAAAGAAAACGTTAGCAGAACTGGGGAAGGTCAAAAGTTCTGGATCCGGGTGCACTAAAGTTCTGGGATTGCTGGGAACAAAGGAAAACCTAGAAGTTTTGATTGTTGAGGGAGTCTAGAAGCTCTAGGGCAGCGGGGAATCTAGAAGTTCTAATGTCACTGGAAGGTCAGAAGTTCTGGTCATTTGAGAGAGTCTAGAAGTTCTAATGCAACTGGAGACCTAGAAGTTCTAATAATGGGTATGTGAGGTGTCAATGCTGTTGGATGGGAATGTCTAGAAGTTCTGGTCCAGGATCACTGTTTTGACAAGCGAATAAAGGGGATTGACCTGGAAGCTCTGATCCAACTAATGGGGTAAAAATGTCAGGAAATAAACATAAAAAAGGTATTTCTGGGGCTATTGCTCAGGACCCTTAACGCTAATGTCTTATGCATGTGCTCTTTACCACTTGTGTGGCTATACATCCGGTATTAGAAGCAAAAACATAAACATATATCACATAGTAAGTTCTGATGATGAACTTCGTATTCTTCTTCGTTCCAACCAGAGTATCTCCAACTTATCCATTTCTCAACAAAATAGAAAATGCAAACTAGCAGTTATGGCAGGTTTCATCATGGTTTCAGAAATATAAAGTATCATAATTGTAAATCAGAAGCAAGCATGAATTCTGCTAATCCTAATTCTGAACCCTAATTTTATCACGAAGTTCTGATATGAAATGCTCTTTACAAGGCCATGTAAATGCAATCTATAAATACATACAGAATCAGAGCCATGATGTCTACATTGTATATTTTTGAAGATGCAATCCTAACAATGCCTAAGTAATATGATGAGAGTCAACAGAAACTTACCTTGTAGCTGAAAAATGTTTTGTGAACTAGAGCCTGGTTCTGATTTCTATGATATTCAGGTCATCTTCCTTCAATTCTGAGAAAGCTAAAACAACCGTTAACTTGAACTATGAATGGCTGGAACGCTCTGGATCAGCCAAGAAACAATGTTCTGATTTTTGAGATGGAGATTGATTAAGAACGTGTTACAGTCTAAAAATAGAAGTTGGGAAGGCTTCTAAATTTGTATCAGAAGCTGTATGAATGATTTGGTCAAGAAACACTTGAGGAAAATTGGAATTTGAATGCAAAAATCAGAAACTAGCAGGTTTTGTATTTGTGTTTGCAGTTTCAGATTCTTGGAATTTTCAGCAAGGTTTCAAGGATTTTCTTCAATATCTTCCCCCCTTTAACAGTTGAAAATGAAGTTCAATTTATAGGCAAGGATTTAGGAACTTGTAGAAGTCAAGAGTACAACCATCATATGATAGGGCGCTGACTTGTTCTTGAAGAAAGTTTAAACAAGTATGGTTCATGGCACAAAGTATGGTGGTTAGCAGCTTTTAGCCTTTCCTAAGCTAGATTTGTAAGCATGAATTATGGAAAAGTACCCTCAGAAGCAAAGGTAAAGCATGGTCCTAGCATAAACTTTGTACAAAAGTTTGCTTTTCAAGGACAACAATGGTACTTCTATGCCACATGTGGGGAAATCCTTTGGATAAAGACTCAAAAGTGGGTGTGAGCATTAAATGATGATGAGATTTATCAAAACTGAAAACCTGCAATATGAGATTATGTATCATATCTTAATCTAGATCAGAAGTTTAACATCAGCGCAACTTAGAACAAATATCCAACTTCTGATCTTTGAATCTCCCTGCTCCAGAATGTTCTGAAGGAGTTCTCAGACTTTTCAGAAATCTTGTAATATGCTTTGCAGACCCTCTTTGAACCTCTTGCAAACTCTGCCTGAAACTACATGATAACTGGCCCAAAAGTTGTAACCAAATTCTGATTTGAAAATGCTCAGAATTTACTAAGTGTTTTAGTTTTATGGACCTGTCTTCAAAGATGTATAACTTGAAGCCTTAGCATTTCCAGGAGAAGTTCTGTTCTAAAATTTTTGAGATCTCATTGAGGTCTACAATTATTGTGTTAAAAGTTCTTCCATAATCATCTTGCATCATGGTGAAAATCTGGTCAGAAGTTCTGAACTTGTCATATTTCTTAAACACTTAGAAAAATTTCTAAGTATTT
The DNA here is from genome assembly GCA_948472305.1 of Vicia faba. NCBI lineage: Eukaryota > Viridiplantae > Streptophyta > Magnoliopsida > Fabales > Fabaceae > Vicia > Vicia faba. Next base: position 280,677,683 of record OX451736.1, read on the forward strand.
AGAATTTTGACTTTTCCAAAGAAAATTTGACTTTTGACTTTCTAAATGAAACAAAACTTCATATTCTATCATGTATTGATGAAATATGATTCTTGAAACTTGATTTTGATCAAAAAGTAAAAGTTTGACTTTTCAGTGTGCATTTTGACCATTTTTTCCCTTGTGCCAATTCCAAACCCAAATTGATGTATGAATGCTGCAAACTTGATGTCAAGGAAGATCTTGTGAGAAAATCCTTGATAAATGAGAGGGAAAATTTTGGGGTACAACAACTTCTATGGATGATCTTCAGAACCTCTTCCAAGTCTTTTCCAGAGGTATCCTTGATTGTAGCTTCTTTTGGCGCCTCCGTATGGGCAGGCTCTATCATCGGCTCTTTACCCGAACCTTGGCAGTTGTCTTGGTAACTATGACTTGAACAAGTGGAGAGATTTCCTAGGATAAAATCCTTTTGCTTCTTGTAATTTTGCTGGTTCCCAAAATATTGATAATGTTGGGATTAGCCTCTTCATCATCTTCATCAGATAGATCTTTTTTAATGCCATGGTAATAGACGTCAGACCCATAATTCCATGGAATATCTTTTTCCTAGGAATATGGGATGGGCCCAAGTGTTATAATAATCAAAGGAGTAGCTTTTAGATTGACGGTAATCCTTACAGGACCCTTGGAGGTGATCTTGAAAGGAGTACCACATATGATAGACAAATCTTGGCACAAATCTTTAGAAGACATAACTTTTTCAATAAAAATAACATGTTCATTCATCAGGTGATGAACGCCTTCCTTCAGTAACCCGCAGCCATTGGGTTGGACTGCACAATACTGACATCCTTCAACATAACCCAAAAATAGATCGGCTTGTAACAAATTCTTCTTGATTGTAGAGAGAGGAGTAACCACATCACTTACGGAAGCAACATACAAAACATCTCCAATATCACTTATACCCTTATCATGTTTAGGCATAGGTGCAGTAATCACGTTCGAAGTCTCTAGAGGATCAAACTCAATTTCCTTATTGCCGATCATATCCTGAATCTTGCTCTTAAGGGCCTAACAATTGTTGGTTTCGTTCCTGGGACTATTTGAATGATAAGCACACCTCGCGTTTGGATTATACTTTGGAGAGGAGGTGTTGGGATTCTGAGGAGGATCCCGTAGTGAAATGATACCATCCTTTAACAAATTTTGCAATTCCTGAGATAAAGGCATGTCGATCTTGGTAAACTGCCTCAATTGAGCGTTTTCCCTTTGATGGTTTCCCTGTTGTTGTTGTTGTTGAACAAGCGCCAGATTAGAAATCAACAGTGCTCCCACAGGCTGATGGCGGTCATTTTTACTACGGCTCTTCTGGCCATAGACAACATTAATTTCTTTTTTACCTCAAATGGATTCTTCACAACATTAGAAGATGTAGCCATCAGGATCTTCCCACTCTTGATACCGCTTTCAATTCTTTCCCCGGGCAAAATCATCTTCGTAAACCCAGACGACGAGCTTCCAATCAACAGATTAAAGAACGGGCCTGTCAGAGTGCCCATGAACATATCTACCATTTCTCGATCAATCAAAGGAGTTTGCACCCTTCCAGCTAAATCCCTTCATTTTTGTGCATATTCCTTGAACCCTTCATTCGAGCCCATGGACATATTCTGTAGTTGCACTTGAGTTGGTGACATGTCAGCGTTATATTGATACTGCTTATAGAAAGCAGCAGCCAAATGTTCCCATGTATGGATGTTGGTCCCCTCCGGCTGATAGAACCATTCTAGTTGAGTGCTAGACAAACTTTCTTAGAAGAAATGGACCCATAATTTTCGGTCAGCAGTGTGAGGTTGGATCTTTTGGACGTACGACCTCAAATGGAATTTAGGACAAGAGACCCCATTATATTTAGAAAATATGGGGACCTTGAACTTATGAGGGATAACCACCCATAGAACCAGACCTAATTCTCCGAAATCCAACCCAGGCACCTTCTGGATTTCCATTGCCTTGAGCCTTTCTTTTAACTACTTGTGTTTGTCATCTGCAGGAGGGTACTGTTCATCGGAGTAGTCTTCATCTTCAGGAACATTCTCATAACCCTCATTATTCCTTCCTTCATGCTTGATGCTTCTACCATCTTCTTCCTGGTTGTCATCTTCCTCAGAGGAGATGTCATCCACTTGAATTGGTTGAGCAGGACCCTTGAACCTCCTCCCCATATTGAGGATAACAATAGACTTCTTGGTCTTCTTCTTATTGGAGACGAGCGCCATCAGATCTTTCTACCCCTATGCAAGATTTAGAAGAGTCTCTTGGAATTGTGCATGTTGAGCCTAGAGATCCTTAACAGTTTGTTCGAGGGCCATTTTTCTGCTGAAATAAACAGTGAGAAAATGAGAAACATGTTATGTAATTATGCATGATATGTAAATGCAAATGTTTTCAAGGACCTTAAGAGATTTAAATTTTCTAACCAAGAGGAATCAAAAACAAATATTTTATTAGTGAGTTCAAATTACAATTTCCTTTTGCGCTTACAATGAAAACAAAAAAGGTCTCAAAGAGACAACAATATAAACTCCTAAGACTCAAGTTTCCCACTGACGCTTCCTCTTCGGGTTGATGTATGCATTAAGACTCTTCTCCTTGTGAAGTTGCTTTGTGAGCTCTAACACCTTCTTTTCACTTGCATAGAATTGAGTCTCGAAGGTGTCCCGTTCTTCCTTCAGTTGAGCCCAAGACTTCTACAATTCTTCAAGGTGAGTAGGCATGTCTGGATGGAGGATGGTGCGAGAAATGTCTCCTTCGACAATAGGCTCCATGATCATTCGTAGGATAGCTGGATATGACATCATAAGGTCTTGAGCGTGAGCTCGTACCCATTTGAGATAAAGCTTCAGATGGATGGAATTCTTCTGCCCTAAAGTCTTACTATCAATCTTGCTTACCATGTCCCAAGCATGTATAAACTTCTGACGATAACCTTGAGGATCATTTTTGTAATCGAACATAATACCCTGGATAAGTGCGTCATGAGGACCATCTCTTCGAGCGTAAACAAATTGACGTAGAGCCAGAGAAGGGTTGTAAGTAACACCTCCCCTAATTCCAAGGAGTGGAACATCAGGGATCCCCACAACGATCAATGATAGTGATATCCTCATGAGATCAGAAATACTAGCAGATGTTTGTATGAGAAAGTGACATTATTCTTTGCGACCATCTCAAACCTTATTCATTCTTCATTACCGAGCAAGGAAGGTGCGAAATAAACCACCTGGATAGTAGAGGTATACAACACATGAGAGTTCCTTGCCTCTTCATAGTACGTGTGTGAAGAGAATGCAAAATGTCTCCGAGCAAGGTAGGCATGGGATTACAAGCAAGGAAAATCTTGACAGAATTCACATCTATGAGTTGGTTTGGATTAGGGAATAGTACCAACCCATAGATTAGAAGAGCCAAGATCTCCTCGAAAGCCTGAAAACTCATAGCATCCAGAAACAATTGAGCTTTCTCTATCAGAAATTTAGCCGGAAAACCTTTGACTCCACTTCTCGTTTCCCAGTTGGATACAATATCGGAACTCTTCAGATGTAAGGCTTCTGCAATAACTTATGGCTTCAGAGCTTCCTCTAAACCGGTGAAGGGTATCTGATTAAGAACAGGCACTCCCAGTAATTGAGATGACTCTTCCATTATAGGCACCAACTGATAATCAGAAAAGGTGAAGCAGTGATGTGCGGGGTCAAAGAACTGGAATAGGACACTCATCATGTCTTCGTCAAAACCTGATCTAACTCGATTGAGTAGTCGACAATGCCTTTTTATGAATGGAGAACTTTCGGGAACCCTTGAGACCAACTCTTTAAGTTGAGGAGGCACCTTCACAAAGCTGATTCGGATAGTGTTTCTGCAAGCGAAGGCCATAGCCTGCAAAATAGAACAAAGATAAATTCCTTGGTCCTTGAAATGGTTAGTGAAAATGCATATGGTATGATGTCATGATGCTATGATGTTATGCTCGAACAATTTAATTATACATAAGAAAAACACACAAGGCCTTAGGTTTAAGCTTGCATGGAGTTTGTAGGTAAGTACCCTCTTGAAGTTTTAGTTGGCTCAACCTGTCCTAAAAGAAGTAATCGGGTTCTAGGAGTCTCAATATCACCGATCTTTCTCCCGGACATTGTTTCAGCACAAGCATATGATTTGCGACTGAAATATCTCGAGAGTCCAACCTCAATGAGTGTAGAATCGAGTATCAACCAACTTCAGTTTGCACCAAATCCGCGTATCTCGCTATCTTCTAATGGCTAAGTTGTGTCAACTAAGGTTCTACGGTCAGTTAGTGCTTCATAACACCACGCGACAGCCCAACATTCTCCTTGACTTAACCCAAGAGACACATACACCAACCAATGTGTCTCACTAATGTAGCCATCGCTTCAACTGTGTCGGTGTACACCGTATAATTTTCACGATCTATTGCTGCTTACCTAAAATGGCCCAGATGCAGGTATATGATCTATACAAGAATAACCCAAACAACCCTTAAACATAAATCAGGAAAATCAAACAATGAAAGCATTTAAATGTTAACTATCTATAAGGTAACCCCACTTTTGGTATTCTCCCTAGTAGAGTCTCCAGCTCTGTAATATGGTGGAAGAACTGACTTTTAGGTTTTGCATTTTATCACAAATGTTGTGAATAGCAAGAGTTGCCATCGACTTTTCTTTTATCCAATAAAGGAAAGGGTGAAAAGAACAGGAAAGACCTTTTAAGAATTTTTGTGAGTAAGGGGGGTAGGTTATGAAAAGGGAAGGTGTTAGCACCCTTTTCATCCATAGTTGTCTACGGGCTCTTAATCGCTAGCTCACTTTTGAAAATTCTTTGTGTTTGTGTGTTTGAAAGAATATTATGAAAAGATGCCTAAGTGCGGCAACCTTTGTAATGATTCTCGTATTGTTGAGAATGCATACAAAGTGTTTGTCTTTGAAAATATTTTAAGAAAGAGTGTATGTGTGAGAAATTTTTTTGTTTGTGAGCAAGCGACTACGAGCTATCTACCTACTCAAAAAGTCTTTCGCGTTATTTTCCTCTTCCTTTAGATAGCGTTATCCTATCATTAGTTAGTAGTAAGCACTATCATTGGATGTTTGAGGGGCAGGAGCAGGTCATCGTATAGTCATAGAAGGCAACTCGTAGAACGCTTTAGCAATTTTATAATAAGGGACTAAGATAGTTTACCGAGGAAGCATCGAAGGGTCATCGAGGGACTATGATCTTTTTAACTGAAGGGTCTTTTCTAAAGCGTCCCACGTTCAAGGGATATGACTGTTTAAATCCGAGGCAACAAGCGAGGGTCACCCTAGAGGTGCGTGTGTGTGAATTGTTTTGATATCAGTTATTTGTCTTGAGATTATGTTTTCTAACATCTGTTCTTATGTCTTGCCATGTACGCCTAATTATTATACAGTTGAATATATACCAGTGCGAAAAGTAAAAATGCGGGAAATAATCTATGCTATTACAATGCTTCGGGGATGGGAAATTACAAACCTTAAAATGGGGGGAAATGTAAAGAAGTCTTAATTATCTATTACAAACTATTCACAGTTACAATATTGTAAAATAAATGCGAATAAAAGTAAATGAGCACGCGAAGATTGAAGAGGGAAAAGATATCAAAACCCTAAAAAAATTGAAGTGTTTAAGAAAATATTTTTGTTGTTTTTGGTTAGAAAAATATTTGAAGAATAAAAACCTAATTAATTTATTAGTTAATAAAATAAAGTGTGATTAAATTAATTAATTTATATTTATAAAAATTAAGTTAATTTATTAAAACCTAAATCTAATTTTTTTTTATGATTTTATGATTTTTTATGATTAAAAAATGATTAAAAAGAAATAATTAATTAAAACAAAAAAGAAGAAATTAAATGAGCCTGATGTGCAAAAGTAATTTTGGGGGTGTGAGAAGCATAAATTCTTAGGCCCAAATCAGAGAGCCTAGGTTGTTGCACTGGATCCAGTGAAGGTGGCCCCTTGAGGTGTATTGTGGGGTGTGTGTTTGGTGCGTTAGATCTGACTTTGATAAGATCTGATGGTCAAAGACTGGAGATGCATGGTGCACGCTGTTGTACCCCAAAATTTTCCCTCCCATTTTTACTCAAAACATGCTCCTAGAGGTCCTCAATTGCTCAAGGTTGACCAAGAATTGATCAGACAAATTCTCCTCCTAAGCAATGAACCTCTAACTAGGGTTTCACTTTTCATCAAGATGTGTGAGCTCCAAAGGTCTCAAATGTTCTCCATGGTCCTAATAGGCCTTCAATATTGACCATGCCAAGTTTCATGCCTTGCACTACGAGTTTGCTCAATCAATTGATCAAATGCTTGGAAATCAACTTTACTAGGTCAAAAGTCAATTGTGGCCTATATACAGTCAAACTTCAAGGTTTTTGGTCAACCTCAACATTTTGAAGTGATATCCATCAGTTTATCAAGGGTTGATCATGATTCCTTAAGAAATGCTCATAATTCATCAAAAGTCAAGAATTACTAATTAGGGTTTCTATAGGAAAAGTCAACTGAACTTTGACCATGCATAACTTTCACATACTTCATCCATTATTCCCCAACCAAAGCTCAGATTAAAGAGAATCGCACTACCTACAACTTCTCTTTTGTACTAAAGATCAATAAATGCACCATTTGAAAGATATACGCTCATATATTACAGGTCATTTTTAGAAAGTCACCAAAAGGCACTTTTTTCAAGACCATTTACATCAAGATAAAGTCTTCAAATTCACAATTGATTAAAAGAGGGATTGAAGTAGACATCTTGGGCTTTCCAAAAAGTCAAATATTATCATCATGAGATCAAAATTGAGCAACTTATGGCTTTCCCAAGTTGGGAAAATTTGGGAATTTTCAAGAATTAGGCATTGAGCAAACTTGAAGTTTTAGGTAAATGGATTAATTTATTGGACTTCAAGCATCTTCATAAGCTTATAGAGGACCTCTAAAATCATTATTGCCATGCCTTTCATTTTCTAACTATTTTATTCATATTTATTTTAATTTATTTCAAATAAGTATAAAATAAAATGTTTAAAATAATTAGAAGTAGGCCTGGGCATGTGGGCTGATGTTTTGGACAACCATAAGGCCCATAGATTCGTGCAAGCATGTACACATTCATTAAAATTCAAAAAGAGACAAGAATTCCATGTCTTTTTCTAAAATTCAAATTCCCATTCATGGCCTTGAAGAACATGTTTATGGCCGTTTCATTCCTTGCTTTCTTGTCCCCTCCATCTCCATTATATATACAGTACACTTGCAGGTCAAAAGGACATGAAAAATAGCCTGAAAAAGCTCTGTAAATTTTTGCAAAATTATCAAAGTTGTCAAATTCGCATCTTCATTTCCAGCCATCCTCATTTCCTGAAGATCCCCTGAAGCTTTTGCAATCATTACCATGCCCTGAAACATCACAAAACGTCCCAACAACCTCACACGGTTTGCAACAATTTCCAAATTCGCTTTTCTTGATTCATGTAAAATAAATTTGTTTTGACCATGCATTATTAATCATTTGAGTGTTTGCAAGCTCCCTATATAGCTGGATTGAAGTTTTGATGCAGGAATGACATTTTGCCATGGTTATGGTTTGGACCTCTGAATTGGGGTTTTTCGAATCAGCCAAAATTACACCCAACTAAGGGTACCATCATGCTCAGGAGGTCGAGGCCAATTAATACATGGCCTCACATTAAATTTATGTTGCGTATTGTAGATTTTGTTGAGTGTAGGTGCTATAGTGACAGACAAAAACTGTCACTATAGGTCTCAATACCTAAGATGACGGAGCAAGGAAGAAGATGAAGTGTGGAAGCTTCCCATTGGGCCATTCAAGCAGCACGCGTGTTTTTTTTATTTCTCCAATATTGACATTTCATTGTATATTATTTTATTGTTGTATTTGATGTAACGAATGACATAGTAGCTCAGTTGGCAAGGCATGTATGTGTGAAGGGAGAGGACCTGGGTTCGAATCACAGGTCCAGCATTTTGTTTTCTAATAATTGTTCGATACAGATCCGATATGCATGGGCTTTGCAGGTTCATCATACGCCTCCAGATCATAACCACTAGATATCGATGGATCTAAACCCGAGGGCTTTAACGCGCAGATCACCATGGGCCATCAAGAATCATCCTCACTGGATCCAAAAGCAGGTTTGGGCTCTCTATTGGTTCCAATGAAATTCAATTTCAGCACACCCCATTTACTTTTGATTTCAGCCCAGTTTTATGTTTTTTCTATTCTTCTTTTTAGCTTTTTTTTTTATTTTTGTTTTATATTTTACTTTTAAAATCTTTTTTTTATCAAATAATAAAATAATAAATAAAAAAGATAATAATAATTAGACTTAGGATTTTTTCTAAAATTAATTTTGTAATTTTGTAATTTAATTTAACTAATTATTTTGATTTTTATTTAAAATCAACTAGACCTAGGTTTATTTAACCCAAATATTTTCTTAATAAAAAAAACAAAAAAAATATTAGAATTAGGTTTAATCCCATTTAATATTTATTTTCTTAATTAAATTTAGAGTTAATTTAATTTAATTATTTTCTTAAAATAAACAAAAACCAAAAAGAGATTTTTCTTCTTTTACTTAGCAATTTTTTTAGGGTTTTAGATGTTATTTTAAATTCGCGCGCATTATCTTGTTCTCGCATTTTTTTATAATAATGTACCTGCTGATAGTATGTAATAGATTAAACTAGGGCTTTACTGCTTTTCTTTATTTTCTTTCCTCCATTTTGAGATGTAAATATCCCCTCCCCAAAGCCATGTAATAGTGTAGGGTTTATTTTCGTACTTTACATCCTTCTGTACATATTAACTGCTAGTAACTAGGATTGCATGGCAAGACTGAAAACCAAAAAAATGTTAACAAACCTAAATGCGCAAGATAAATACTTAAACTAAACACAATTGCACATGCACACCTCTAGGGTATCCCACTTCGGTTGCCTTTGGAGATCTTCACAATTCTCGAAACGTGAGAAGTTTTAGTGGTTTTTCTCTAGTTTGAAAGATCACAAGTCCCTCAATGATCCTCTCGATGTTGCCACGATTATAAGTGATCTTAGAACTTTAGGATAGTTACTAAAATTCCTTGCCAAGTTGCCTTCATGACCGTATCGCCCCTTCGATGTCCCTCATACATCCAACGATAGAGCTACCTACTCACTAATAGTAGGATATCATTGTCTAAAGGATAGGAGAAAAGAACGAACTTCTCGAGTACAAGTATATAGCTATTAGATGCTTGCTCAAAATAAAACAAACTTTTTACACTTACACATTTCAAAAACAACCTTCAAAAACATTTGCTTTGTCAACACTCTTGAGGACTGATACAAGAGTTATCGCAAAGAGAATCGCCACAATAAGGCATTTTCAAATACTTTTTTCAAAACACAAATCACAAGAAATTTTTAAAACATGAGCTAGCATCTAAGAGCCCGTAGAAAACTATGGATGGAAAGGGTGCTAACACCTTCCCTTTCCATAATCTACCCCCCTTACTCAAAAAATTCTCGAAAAGGTTTTTTTTTTGTTCTTTTCACCCTTTCCTTAATTTGGATAAAAGAAAAGTCGGTGGCGACTCTTGCTTGCCGTAACATTTGCAAACACAAACGCAAAACAAGTATTAATATTCGGTTCTGCCACCGTATAACAGAACTGGCGACTCTGCTGGGGAATTCCATAAAGTGGGGTTACCTTGGAGTTAATTCATTATTTAACTGCTTTTGTATGCTTTGTTTGCTTTATTTTTGAGGGCTTTTTTTGGGTTACTATAGATCCTACACCTGGATCTGGGGCACCTTTTAGGTAAGTAGCAATAGATCGTGGAAATTGTGCGAGGTATACCGACACGGTTAAGCGATAGCTACGTTGATACGACACTTTGGTTGGTACCATTAGCCCTTGAGTAGTCAAGGAGAATACGGGGCCGCTGCATGGTGTCATGAAGCATAAATTGAACTTAGAACCTTTAATTGAACAACTTGGCCATTAGGAAGTAGTGAGATAGCCGTCTTTGGTGTAGCCCGAAGTCGGTTGATACTCGATACTACACTCATTGAGATTTGACTCCCGAGTTTTGTTTGGTGGCAAGTCAGTTGTCGATCGGAATGAGACTTGTGGGAAAAAATCAGTGATATTGAGATCCCTTAGAACCCGATTACTTTCTAGGACAGGCTGAACCAACTAAACTTCAAGAGTGTACTTACCTTAAAACCCATGCAAGCTTTAAACCTAAGGTCTTTGTGTGATTTGCTTGTGCTTTCTATATTTGTGTTTTCTTAGCATAACATCATAACATAACATATCATACTAACCATTTCAAGGGTTTTTTTAGGACTTATCTTTGAGTTTTTTTGTAGGACATGGAACCCACTCGCAGGAATACTATCCAAGTCAATCTCATAAGGGTACCTCCTCAACTCGAGGAATTAGAATCAAGGGTTCTTGAGAGCTCTCCATTCATTGAAAGACATGGTCGACTTCTCAATCGGGTCACGTCAAGCCTTAATGAAGAAAGGTTGAAGGTGCTCTTTCAATTCTTCAACCCTTTACATCACTGCTTCACCTTTCCTGATTACTAATTGGTGCCTACTATGGAGGAGTTTTCTCAGTTATTGGGGGTGTCCATTCTTGATCAGTTACCCTTCAGTGGTATGGAGAGAGACCCAAAACCTGAAGAGATTTCTCATGCTTTGTCTTTACAACGGTCCGATGTAGTGGCAAATTGGGAAACAAGAAGAGGAGTCAAAGGGTTTCTAGCTAAGTTTCTATTTGAGAAGGCTCACCATTTTTGGGATACCCTAGATTTACAAGCTTTTGAAGAAGTGTTGGCCCTTCTCATCTATGGGATGGTACTATTTCCTAATCTGGACCAACTCATAGATGTGAATACAGTCAAGGTTTTTCTGTCTCATAATCTGGTGCCTACTTTACTTGGAGATATCCTACACTCTATGCATACCCACACTGTAAAGAGAAGATGGACCCTGTTGTATTGCACTTCTCTGTTGGCTAGGTGGTTTAATTCGCACCTGCCTCGATCTGTGCTGAAGAATGAGCAGAGCATGAGATGGTCTAATAGGTTGATGTCCGTCACACATTCTGACATTCATTGGTATCCTCGATCCTTGGAGAATGTTACCATCATTTACCGTTGTGGGGAATTCCCTAATGTCTCTCTCCTAGGCATTAGGGGAGGAATAACTTATAATCCTTATTTGGCGTTACGACAGTTTGGTTATGCTAAGAGGGATGGTCCTCATCATACACTTGTCCAAGGAATCGTATTCGACTATGAGAATGATATTCAGGGTTATCGTGAGAGGTTCATAAGAGCTTGTGGAATGATGAACAAAGTTTATAGAAAAACACTGGGGCATAAGAACTATATTCCTTTGGAGCCTTATCTTAAGTGGGTACGAGCCCGTGCTCAAAGTCTCAAGATGCCTTATGACGCCATTCTCCCCATCATCATAGAGCCAGTTACTGAGGGAGACACTCTTTACATTGTTCTTCATCCTGACATGCCGAATAATTTCGAGGAGTTACAAAAATCCTGGATTCAACTCAAGGAGGAACGAGATACCTTTGAAACCAAATTCTACGCCAGCGAGAAGAAATTTTTAGAGCTCACCAGGCTACTTCACGAAGAGAAGAGTATAAATGCCTACATTGCACCAAGGAGGATGCGCTCGTGGGAAGCTTGAGTCCCTTTTTGCTTTAAGAGTTCATTTTTGCTTTGTTACTTCCTTTGTAAGCCCAAGAGGCATCATTGTAACCGCTTAAACTTCTTAATGCAATTAACATTTGTTTTCCCTTTGGCTAAGCAAATTTAAGTCTTAGAAATCCTTGAAAATATTGCAAACATATATCATACATATCATTGCATAAATAGGTTTCAGGATAGGCTTCTTATCTTCTTCGTTGTTTATTTCAGTAATGGCTCTTGAACAAACAGTTAAGGAACTTCAGGCACAAAATGCTCAATTCCAAGAAATAATCCTGAATCTGGCTAAGGGACAAGAAGATTTGAAAGCTCTGATTCTCAAGGATAAGAAGAAGAAAAAGAGGCCAATGGGTGTTCTGAATATAGGAAGAAGGTTCAAAGGACCAATGAGGCAAGTTCCAGAGCTTGCAACTCCGTCAAAAGAGAGAGACAATCAGGAAGGAGAGCCAAGAGAAGAAGATCGCAGTACAAGGGAGTCTGAAGAAGATGAGGCTGATTACACTGAGGAATAATACCCTCGGGTTGATGATAAGTACAAATAGCTGGAGGACCGTCTCAGTGCTATGGAAGTTCAGAGAGTACCTGGCCTGGATTTCGAAGAGTTAGGGTTGGTTTCTATTGTGGTTATCCTATAAAATTTCAAAGTGCCCGCATTTTCTAAATATGATGGGGTCTCATGTCCTAAGCTGCATCCCAGATCTTATGTCAGGAAGATTCAGCCGCACGCTGCTGACAAGAACTTATGGGTGCATTTCTTTCAAGACAGTCCATCAGGGACTCAATTAGAGTGGTTATATCATCTGGAGGGAACCAACATCCGTAACTAAGAAGACCTGGCTGCTGTTTTCTACAAGAAGTACCAATATAATGATGAAATTGCTCCAACCGTACACAACTTCAGAGCATGTTTATGGGTTCTAGTGAGGGATTTAAAGATTATGCCCAGAAATAGAGAGACCTTGTAGGAAGATTCCAGCCTCCTCTGTCTGATAGGGAGCTTGTAGACATGTTCTTGGGGACTTTATCTGGCCCATTTTTTAACCATCTGATTGGAAGCTCATCTGCTGGATTTACTGAATTGATATTGACCAGTGAACGGGTACAGGCTGTTATTAAAAGTGGTAAAATCCAGAGAGAAGTATCCTCCAGTACAACAAAGAAACCATTCATGATAAAGAAGGAAGTTAGTGCTGCTTACAGCCAAAGAAATCATGACAAAACTGAACATCGTCCGACGGTAGGGGCTGTTATGATTTCCAATCCTACCTTAAACCAACAACAAAATAATCAGCGCAGGCCGGATGCGCCCAAAAGACATTTTACTCGGATCAACATGACCCTATCCTAGGTTTTACCACACCTGTTGAAGTCCAATCTGGTGACACTAAAGGAGGCCCTGAAGAATCCTAATACTGCCTCTCCCTGCTACAACTCGAATGCTCGATGTTCCTACCACTCTAAAACACCGGGGCACGATACAAACAATTGTTGGGCTTTGAAGAACAAGGTTCAAGACCTTATTGATGCAAAGGAGGTTGAATTTGATCCCCTTGAGACTCCCAACGTCATAACTGCACCTATGCACAAGCATGGCCCAGGAGTCAGTGCTATTGATGTTATCTCTGCCACAGAAGATGCTGATAGTAGCTATGACCTGGACAAGTGGATCTTCCCAACCATCAGCGGTGGACTCAACAATTGGGAGGTCAAAGACTTTGTTCCCATCTCTTTTATTCAAGAGTAATTTTTCTTTTGTTTTTAAGGATATGTAATATTTTAACAATTGAAACATTAAAGTCTTGTGTCTTACCCGAGGCACAATGGTCTATTTGTGAGGGTCATTGCTTAATTTTCATATGCCATCAATAAAACATTGGACGTTTCGCATGCAAATTTTATGCTCTTTGTTTTTCTTTTCTGCTCTTTACTTTATCAAAATATACAAATATGCTCTTACACACACCCACATATCAAATTGCAGATCCACATCCACTCTTCATCCCATTGATAACGAATCTTCTATTGCTCATTATGACTTTGAAAATATGATCAACCAAGACGAGGACGAAGGTGAGGAAGATTGTGAGGTACCGGGAGATCTTGCTAGACTGTTACAACAGGAAGAAAGGGAAATACAGCCTCATGAGGATCCAGTTGAGACAGTTAATCTGGGTACTGAAGAGGACAAGAAAGAAGTCAAGATAGGTGCCGATCTGGAGCATAGTGTTAAGAAATGGTTAATTCAGATGCTACATGACTATGTTTAGGTTTTTTCCTGGTTATACGAAGACATGTCGGGACTTGACACAAATATTGTGGTTCATCGCCTACCTACGAAAAAGGATTGCCCTCCAGTGAAACAGAAGATTCATCGTATGCGACCGAATATGTCAGAAAAGATCAAGGCTGAAGTCATGATACAATTCAAAATCGGTTTCTTAGTTGTCACCTCTTATCCACAATGGGTTGCTAATGTGGTTCTAGTGCCCAAGAAGGATGGTAAGGTACGTATGTGTGTGGATTACAGAGACCTGAATTGGGCAAGCCCCAAGGATGACTTTTCTCTTCCCCGTATTGATGTTCTGGTTGACAATACCGTACAACATAAGGTATTCTCCTTCATGGATTGTTTCTACGGGTATAAATAGATCAAAATGGCACCTGAGGACATGGAGAAGACGACCTTTGTCACACAGTGGGGCACTTTCTGTTACAAAGTTATGCCATTTGGGTTTAAAAACACTGGGGCAACCTATCAATGTGCCATGGTATCCTTGTTTCGTGATATGATCCATCACGATATAGAGGTCTATGTTGATGATATGATAGCCAGGTCTCAGACTGAAGAGGAGCACCTTGATCACCTACAAAAGCTATTTGACAGGTTGAAGAAATACAAACTGAGGCTAAACCTGAATAAGTGCACTTTTGGAGTAAGATCCGGTAAGCTCTTAGGTTTCGTTGTCAGCGGCAAAGGCATTGAAGTAGACCCCGCAAAGGTTAAATCTATACAAGAAATGTAAACTCCTCGCACTAAGAAGGAAGTGAGGGGATTCTTGGGATGCCTAGACTACATAGCCAGATTCATTTCACATATGACTGCTACTTGTGAGCCAATCTTCAACTTACTGAAGAAAGATCAAGCAGTGAAGTGGAATGACGATTGCCAATATGCCTTTGACAAAATCAAGGAATATCTCCAAGAGCCTCCAATTTTGATGGCACCAGTTGAAGGAACACCTCTGATCATGTACTTAACAATATTAGAGAACTCAATGGGGTGTGTGTTGGGGCAGCATGATGAGTCTGGTCGAAAAGAGCATGTAATATACTACCTTAGAAAAAAGTTTATCGACTGTGAAACAAGATACTCATTGGTCGAGAAAACTTGATGTGCTTTGGCATGGGCTTCTCGCTGACTAAGATAATATATGTTGACTCACACTACCTTGTTGATATCTAAAATGGATCATATCAAATACATCTTTGAGAAGCCCGCTCTCTCCGGAAGAATAGCAAGATGGCAGATGATCCTGACCGAATACGACATTCAATATACAACCCAGAAAGCAATTAAAGGAAGTGTATTAGCTGATCATTTGGCTCATCAAGCTGTGGATGACTACCAATCCATGAATTTTGAGTTCCCAAACGAGAACATCATGTTAGTAACTAATTGTGAAGAACCTGGACCGAATGAAGGACCTGAAAAAGGATCTCGATGGACTATGGTTTTTTATGGAGCTTCTAACGCTCTGGGCAATGGCATCGACGTTGTGATCATATCTCCTAAAGGTTGTCATACTCATTTCACTTCTAGGCTATGTTTCAACTGTACCAACAATATGGTGGAGTATGAAGCATGTATCATGGGTGTGATCGGTGGGAATGAGAACTGACTATTTTGGAATGCTGGTTCGCGTTTGCGTTTTTTTCCGCAAAATGTAGCGGTAAGCAAGAGTCGCCACTGTCTTTTATTTTATCCAACAAGGAAAGGAAAAAAGCACAGAAAAATTCCTTTTTGAGATATTTCTCGGGTTCGGGAGGTAGATTATAGAAAGGTAAGGTGTTAGCACCCTTTCTATCTGTGGTTATCCACGGGCTCTTAGGTACTTGCTCATTGTGTTTTCAAAAGTTTGCTTTTCTTTGTGTTTGTGGGTTTGAAAAGGGTTTTTGTTTTGAAGAGAGTGTAAGTGCGAAAAGTTTTGTTTTTGTTTTCAAAAGAGCAAGTACTTAAAAGCATCTTGTGATACGGTGGAAGAACTGACTTGAGTTTTGCGTTTGTATTCGCACTTGTTCGGTTGAGCAAGAGTCGCCACCGACTTTTTATTTTATCCTAAAGGAAAGGTTAAAAAAGCACAGCAAAAACCTTCTGAGATATTTCGTGGGTTCGGGGGGTAGATTATGAAAGGGAAGGTATTAACACCCTTTTCATCCATGGTTATCCATGGGCTCTTAGTTACTTGGTTTTTTAGATCACTTGCCTTGATTTTCGATTGCTTGAAATTGTGGTGTATGTGTGTGTTTTGAAAATGTTTTTGAAATAGACGCCTTTGTTTCGGCAACCATTACAATGACTCGTGTTTGAGTATATGCAACGGTGTGTATCTTTTCAAAAAGATGTTTCAATATGTTTTTGGAATTTTTTGAAAATGTGTATGAAATGTGGTTTTTGAAAAGAAGGCAAGTGTTTTTTTGCAAGTTGATCGCAAGTAACTAAGAGTTTTGTCTACCCCTATTTGTACTCAAAGGTTTTCTCTATGTTTTCAACCCCTTTTAACAATTTTGTTCCACCATTGAATTTGGTGGACAATCTTGAGTTTAGAAAGTTTAACGGGACGGGCGCGGGTCATCGTATGGACCATGAATGCAATGGTGCCAAGTGTCTTTGGCAATTTGCTTGAAGGGACTTGATCATTTTGATAGGCAACTTTCGAAAGCGTCATCGAGGGGCTCATGATCATTTGAATTTGCTTTGCCAAAGAAACTCAACGTGTAAGCATGGCCCATTTTGGAAGGCAACATGTGGGATTACCCTAGGGGGTGCAAGTGTGATTGTGTATTGATTTCATGTATTTGTCTTGTATTAGGTTATCTAGCGTTTGGTTTTATGTACATGCAAACCCTAGGTCTAACCATGGTATAATTGAAAGCGGTAAATTGCAAGAATTTAAAGTCTACGCTATTACAAATAGTATCCGGGAGTGGGGGTACAAATTTACAAATGGGGATGAGACTTTAGGAATGTAGTGTCCAATAATTTACAACCAAATCGAATTGCGATCAAAATGTAAATGATGTAACGTATAGCAGTGTATAGGAATAACAGTTGTATGTGTATCAAATGTAAAATATATTGTGTAGGTGTAAGTGTACGTATATGAGAATTATTTACAAATGCGAGATGTGATTTTAAATGTATTATTAAGTATTGTATGCTTAACGAAAAGAATTAGATGTTTTCTTGTATTTTTCTTTAATATGTACAAAAAGTATTTTACTTAAAAGAAAGAAAAATGTTTTAAATTTTAATTATATTATGTATATTAAAAAGAGTATTTTAATTGATTATGTACAAATGTTTATTAAACACCAATCCTAAAAATAGATTATTTAAGTTAGAAAACTTATTTTTATATACTCTTGATTGTAAAAAAGAAGTATCATTTTATAAACGAAAATAAAGTTTAAATTGTATTTATAAAAAAAGGAAGTAAAAAATGATAAATAAAAAGGAAAAGAAAAAGCTTATGTAAAAAGGAATGGGCTGAAAGGGAGTTTATAGCCCAAATCAAAATAAACGAAATAAGAAAGATAAGGGGGGGTGCGTTTAAAATGAATGGGCTTAGGCGTTAGGAAAGGCAAGGGCCCAAAGGTTTTGTACGTTTGTTTTTTGGGGTTGTAATGTTTGTTTTCATTTGGATGAAGGGCTTAGGGTTTACAGCGCCGTTTGTGGTTTTGTCTTCATCTTCTCCGGCCAAGCGTCTAGCTAATGTCTCTCCTTGCCTAGCCACCAGCGCTTCCTCTGATTCCTTCCCTCTCCAGGGTTGGATCAAGCTAATTCGTGGAATAGGTAACGATTTCGCCTTTGCATTTTTTTAGGTCTTTAGCACAAATGTCCGATTTTAAACCTCATGGTTTGATTCCTGATTATTATTATGTTTTTTTGCATGAAATGTGAGCAGAATGAGCAGAAAAATTCTACCTTTGACCTTGGGGACAAGGAAAGGAGAAGATTGGGAGGCGCTATGGCGGCTGAGAGCGGAGAAACTTGATGAGGCTGTGCTTCCTGGTACCTTTGTATTTTCACCTCTTTAGGTTTAATGATGTTGTCTGAAAGCCTTTATTTGATGATGATATGCTTGAAATGCCTTTGAGTGTATTTGATTCTTTTCCTCTTCTTTCTCTGCCTCGTTGCCTGCTTTGTATTATTCAGTACTTCTTTATCTCCTTCTTCCGTTGCCTGGACGCCTGCCCTGTGATGAGGCTTCCTCTGAGGGCCTCTTCGTGTTGCCTTTGAATGCTTCATATGCTGAGATTGATTTGGTCAGTGTTTGATATCTTGAATGTTATGTTTATGTTGGTAACCCAATGATGAGAAACTCTGAGGGTTTTGAGTTGTTTGCTTTTGTTTTACTTGATGTGAGATAATTTTCTGAGGCTTCTCTTTCACTTTCTTCAGTTGGCTCTAAGTTGCCTTTTGTATGCTATGCTTTATTTGAACCTTTGCCCAATGATGACGCTTTCTGAGGGTCCTTGTGATGATTGTCTGAGGGCTTTGAGTTGTTGGCTTGAACTTGGTTGCCTAGCTTGCTTGGTATAAGTTTAGGCTTTTTTTTGAAATGGTTTGATAGTGCAGGTTGAGTTGGTTATGGACTTGGATGGTTTTCTGGTTATGGTTTCAGGTTTGTGGCCTGGGATGCAGTTTTATATAATTGACAGGTTTTCACAGGTTTTAGGCATATGAGGCCTTGACAGGGTTTACTGGTTTTGAAAGGGGTTTTATGGCTTTGACTGATGTTTAGTGTGAGGTTTGAATAGGTTATACTGGTCTAGCTTGTTGGACTGGTTGATGGCCTTAAGTTTCAGCTTGGCATGGTTTGGACATCGCAGGTTTTGGGATGGAGGTTTACTTCAGGCTATGTGTTTGGGCTTGACAGTTTGTATGGTTTTGTAAACTGTTTGACAGGGTAGCTTGGTAATGAGCTTTTGACAGGTTTTTAGCTTGTTGGTTTTTGACTTTGGTTGGACAACAGGTTTGTGCAGGTTATGGCCTTGGCTTTGGCTTGACAAGTTTTGTTTAGGCTTGATGATAGGTACAGGTTTTGGGCCTGGAGACTGGTTTGCTCGTCTGAGCTTCAAGCTTGGAAGGCTTGTGGTTATTAGCAGGTTTTGGCCTTACTGGTTTGGTCCTTCAGCTTGGACAGTTTTTGTTTCTTATCTCTGTTTGATATCCCCTCCTGGTTTATGTTGTCTCCTCTTACTGTTTTATTGACATATTGCTTTTTTTATCTTTTCTTGCCTAAAGCCAAACCTGTAAGCCTAACCACTTTTCTATCTTCTCTCTCTCTCCAGTACAATTCAAAACATTAAAATAATGTTTATGTGTACTTTTCTGAAAGGGCAGCTGTTTGGGAAATGATGAAACTGACTATGCTTGCTTGCATACTAATTTTTCTCTGCATATCTTGTACTTCTTCCAGCTTTTATGCTTCTTGTTATCTTTCCATATCTTCTTTTGACAGCTTTGAGTAGCCTTGTACTTGTTTGATATCTTTGACAGTTTGTGGACAGTTTGGAATTTGTGATTCAGTTTGGACTTTGTGGTTAGGCCTAGTTCAGTTTGCCTTTCTGATTATGCAGTATGTTGACAAACTTTGAATTTTTGCATTTTTCAATTTTGTGCATTCCAAGTTTAGCAAGCAAATATTCATCCCTCTTTGTGAACCGGGAGAAATCCCATGATTTGCAGAGAGGGCTAACTGATTCCAGTCAGTTGTCCTTAATGATGAACCCAAATTAATTGTCTGCTTTTTTTAAATATTTATCTGCTTCTGACTTCTTTTTCTTTTCTTTGCAGATGAAAATTAAATGGAGAGGATTTAGCAACAGATGAAGAATGAAAAATTGAAGATTAAGAAAAAATTAGGATAGTCTTATTTTAAATTTAATTATTGTAACTATTATTATTATAAATACCGTGTAAATGAATACTTGTATTTACATAATAATTTGTAACAAATATTTAAAGATGAAATAAAAATTCTTTTTATCCAATTAATTCTTTTTATCCTTTTCAATTATTTATTTTATTATTTATAATTCTAAAATTAAAATAATTGAAAATAAATTCCAACTATTTAATCTTAGAATAATAAATAATTGAATAAACATTGCTTCAGCATTGATCAATTAAACTTGGCGCTTCCAACATCCAAAGCAAAACAACAGTCAATCACAGCAATTGCCCAGACGTTTTTCCTTTTTACTGATTTTTACCAAACACTGCAAATTCAATCCAAATGTATCCTTTCACTGATTTAATCACACAATGCGAACTCAATCCAAATGTTTCAATCCACATCTCAGCATAACTTGAAAAGCACTGTAGAATTTAAATCTTTCTAAGAACGCGCGCACAAAAACCCTAATTCCTGATCAAATGCCAAAGAAGCGTTCACCTGATCAAAACTGAGCCAAAATCAGCCAAACCCCTAAGCAAACTGTATGAACTGTTCTAGAGCCATGAAAATCAATAAAACCCTAATTTTGTCTGACTGACGAGAAAAGTCTGTTTGACCGATTCTTGAGCCAGTTTGAAAAATCAGGAAACGCCTGAAGCTGTGATTTCTTTGAGGAAAAATGTGAGGGCAAATTTTGGGGTACAACAGTTGCCCCTGTTCAATCTTCTTGAACCTGAAGAGTTAGATTGGCAAGTTTGCCTTTCGCGACTCGAAGGTAAAAGAAGATTGGACACTAGAGTGCCCTAAAATTTGCACTCGGTGATGTGATGGTAGAGGGAATGGGCTTAAAGATGCCATTTGGTGATGGGCTTAACGATGCCATCTAGTGACTGCTGGTAGGAGGATGGGCTTATAGATGCCATCTGGAAATGGGCTTAGAGATACCATTTAGAAAGGTATGGAGGAGGATGGGCTTATATATGCCATCTGGAGGTGACCGTTGAACTGTATGTCACTGGTGAGTGGACGAGTATCAGAAAGGTATCCATGTTTTGGAACATCTCTGAACTGTGGGTCTGAACCAGCAATAGATTGACATCCATGTTTGGAGAATCCGTAAACTGTTCTCAGGAGTTGGAATTGAGTAAGCAATAGAGCGGCATCCGTTGTTGGGAAGCGTCCGTAAACTATTTTCAAAAGTCTGAAGAAGGAACCGGTGTAGGGTTTCCCGATGATGAGTCCGTGTGAAACTGCATTTGGATGAATCTGGAATAAGTATCAGAATGTTGCCGTGCCTGGGTCACATCTGAACTATCTCTTAGTGAATCTGGAATAAGTATCAGAATGTCGCCATGTCTGGGTCACATCTGAACTATTTCTAGAAAAGAATCTCGGAAGATGATGGTCTTAGTTTGTTGATTGATCTTTCCTGAAAAGGTAAAGAGTTAGTTGTATGCAATGTCATGATGTGTGATGCAATGTATGCGACATTAATGTTTATGACATGAATGTGATGAATGCGCATGTAAGCTAGTGAGCTGTCTTGCTGAGGATAGATGAATCCTGGATGGCTGAAGATAAAAGAATCTTGACTGCTGCCGGGGAGAACAATCCCTTGGCTGCTGCTGTGGAGGGCAAGAATCTTTGATCGTTAAAAATGAGAAGTCTTGGGACCATTGTTGGTGAAATCAAAAGCTTGGGTTGTATGCCAAACTACTGGGGAATTCCTGTCTTGAGGAGATCTTCACCGGGGAATATTCGAATATTCTGTGGGGAACTGAGAATGAGAGTCTTCAATCTGTTTGGGGATTGATAGTTGGAAGTTTTAGCTTCGCTGGGGATAGTGAAACTTGACTCTGAGTGGAGTTAGCTTCTGGAAGGTTCTCTGGCTGGGGATTGCGAGAGTCCTCTGATTGCTGCAGGTGTTGGTCTGGAATAAGTTACTGAACGTCGCCATCTCTGGGTCACATCTCGAACTATCTCTAGAAACAAATCTGAATAAGTTATAGAATGTCGCCAAATCTGGGTCACATCTTGAACTAAATCTGGAAGAAAATCTGAATAAGTTATAGAATGTTGCTATCTCTGGGTCACATCTGGAACTATATCTGGAAGCAAATCTGAATGAGTTATAGAATGTCGCCATCTCTGGGTCATATCTTGAACTATATCTGGAAGAAAATCTGAATAAGTTATAGAATGTCGCCATCTCTGGGTCACATCTGGAACTATATCTGGAATGAAATCTGAATGAGTTATAGAATGTCGCCATCTCTGGGTCATATCTTGAACTATATCTGAAAGGAAATCTGAATGAGTTATAGAATGTCGCCATCTCTGGGTCACATCTTAAACTATATCTGGAATGAATTCTGGAATAAGTTAAGAATGTCGCCAAATCTGGGTCACATCTTGAACTATATCTGAAAGGAAATCTGAATGAGTTATAGAATGTCTCCATCTCTGGGTCACATCTTGAACTATATCTGGAATGAATTCTGAATGAGTTATAGAATGTCGCCATCTCTGGGTCACATCTTGAACTATATCTGAAAGGAAATCTGGATGAGTTATAGAATGTCGCCATCTCTGGGTCACATCTTGAACTATATCTGGAATGAATTCTGGAATAAGTTATAGAATGTCGCCATCTCTGGGTCACATCTTGAACTATATCTGAAAGGAAATCTGAATGAGTTATAGAATGTCGCCATCTCTGGGTCACATCTTGAACTATATCTGGAATGAATTCTGGAATAAGTTAAGAATGTCGCCAAATCTGGGTCACATCTTGAACTATATCTGAAAGGAAATCTGAATGAGTTATAGAATGTCGCCATCTCTGGGTCACATCTTGAACTATATCTGGAATGAATTCTGGAATAAGTTAAGAATGTCGCCAAATCTGGGTCACATCTTGAACTATATCAATCTTCTGAGGTGATGAGGGAATTGTCGAACACTTTTGACATTCGAATGCCCCAAGTGGTGATGTAGATGATTTCCTGGCTTGTTACAGCTGTTAATCCATAATCGGTCGTTCACAGATATTTTCCTGGCTTGTTACAGGTATCGATCTGGAACTTAAGAAAAGTTGGTCAAGGAGATATTGTCCTGGCTTGTTACAGGTGTTGATCTCTGACCTGAGAAAGAAAGATGGTTCCCTGGCTGGATACAGGTATCGAATCTACAATCAATCACTCACAGATATGCCCTGGCTAGATACAGGAATCGAATCTGGAATTGTGATAGTTGATTTGTTGGCGGTTGTAATTTCCAGCAGGTGGTGAAGGAATGATTGAACACTTTTGACATTCGAATGCCCTAAGTGATGATAAAGGAGTCTTGAATCAGACTACTCTGCGGATTGAGAGATTTCTTGAAATCTTGACTGGACTTCCCCAGGTTAACTGAACCTTGAAAGATCTGTTGAAACCTTGACTGGACTGCCCCAGGTTAACTGGATGGTGCTATGTCATGCCCCTTGTTGATAGGAGATTCGCAATGGAAGTGTCATCCTTTTGTTTTGATTCTGTTCACTGAGAGAGTTTTCGTTCCTCCGAACATTCGCTGTATGAATTTCTTCACTGTCAAACAAATAGTCAAATGCGAACAGTGATATTCAAGCAATGCAAAGTTTATGTTTGTCTCGAAGTTTTGAAAAATGCGTTTTTTAGCAGAAAACTTTTCATAAGACAAGTCAACACAAGATTTAGAGCAAAGCCTTACAGGAGTCAGGATACCTTTTGTAACAGTATGCTTTCGAACTAACCCATGCTTCAATTAGGACTTTTAAAGGGTTGTAACGTGGCCTGGTTCACGGTTTAAGAAACAAAGGATAAAGGCTCAAAGTATATTTGTACCCACCCACTCTTTGTGATGTTCTTCACACCTAAGCTCAGTTAATTGTGCGTCGCACTCTGTTTTGAGTTTGGAACGACTTTTGGGCGATGGTTCACCAGTTGAATTTGGGGAGACAGTCATCATCTCCTTTTTTCTTTTTCAACATTTTTCATGTTGTTGAGGATTTGTAATGACCTCACTATTTTGATTTTGATTTGTTATCCCTAACTTTTGCCTGACTGTTCCCATTTTCGAGATTACAGTCAACGGGATGCCCCAGCTTTCTTGAGCTTCCTTTACAGGTTTTTGGCTTAGTTGGTTTTTTCTCTTTTGAGAGATTGACTGTGTATGTGATAGGGAACCACCCTTGTCTTTTGATTCCAAAGGAATGCTTTCTTTTTTTTGACGTCGTTCGTTGTGTTACGAATTGAGAGTTTGTGACTTCAATGCGCGTTTTTCTTTTGAATTAACTGAGATACTACCCTGCCCCAGGTTTATATCAAAGGTTTTGATTGTTTAGAAACAGAAAACTCCTACTTCTTTGGCTCGAAGGGGTTGACTAGGGATTATCTTCCTTATAACTCCAGTGTTTGGGATTTGAAAGAAATGCCTGTACATCATCAGCAAGGTCTGTTCAAAAGCATACTTGTATAAGATCATGGTATTGTTTCGTCATCCTCCCTCTAAAGGCTTGTAGCCTTTTATCAAGAGTCGAATATCAAAAAGAAAGCATAAGATTAATGAAAGCGAATGAATGAATTCAAGACAAACATATGCAATGCATTAATGAAACAGAGTTTGACATTAAAAGATAATTGTTTGAATAATACAAGAAGTTACAACTTGAAAATTTGAACGAAACAAAAACAAACTCAATGATTTGGCATAGGAGGAGTGATCATGCTGGGGTCTCTGGGGAACCAAACTCAATCTCCTTGGCATCGATCATGTCTTGGATCTTGTTCTTCATAGGCCAACAGTTGTTGGTATCATGCCCTGGGATATCAGAGTGGTATTCACATCTTTCATTGGGGTGATAGGTAGGAGCAGAAGTGTTTGGGTTCCGGAGAGGAGCCCTCAGTGTAATCAGATCCCTCTTCAACAAGTGTTGCAGTGCTTGAGACAGTGACATGTTGATCTTGGTGAATTTCCTCTTAGGTGCGACCTCCTTATGTTGATGCCCCTGTCTTTTTTGAGAAGGCGTAGGACTGGAGATCAAGACTGCTCCTACGTGTTGGTCATGACGACCATTTTGACCGTTCGCAGCATTAGACTCTTTCTTTCCGTTGTAGGGAGTTATCTGAGTATCGGAGGTTGTAGCTCCCTGGATCTTTCCACTTTTGATGCCAGCTTCGACCCTTTCACCGGTCAGTATTAGCTCGGTGAACCCAACTGAGGAGCTTCCAATTAAGTGCTTGAAGAAAGGCCCTGTCAAAGTTCCCATGAAGATGTCAATCAGCTCTCTGTCAGTTAAAGGGGGTTGCACCCTACCAGCCAGATCTCTCCACTTTTGGGTGTATCCCTTGAAGCTCTCGTCAGAACCCATGGTCATGCTCTACAATTGCACTCGAGTTGGTGCGAGATCAGCATTGTACTGATACTGTTCATAAAAAGCCCTGGCTAGATCTTCCCAGGTGTGGACGCGAGCACTCTCCAATTGATAAAACCACTCGAGTTGAGCCTCTACCAAACTTTCTTGGAAGAAATGGATCCAGAGCCTCTTATCAGCTGTGTATGGTTGAATCTTGCGGACATAAGACTTTAGATGCATCTTAGGGAAAGAGACTCCGTCGTACAGAGCAAAGGTAGGAACTTTGAACTTTGAAGGGATGACCAATCCAGGAACTAGGCCCATGTCTCCTAGATCCAAGCCAGGTATTTGTTGGATCTCCATGGCACTGAGGCGATCCTCCAACTCTTTGTACTTGTCATCAACGAGAGGATATTGTCCCTCAGAGTAGTCAGCTTCTTCTTCAACAATCTCCACATTGTGGTCTTCTTCAAGACTACCTTCTGTGTTGGATGGAGTTGCAAGGTCTTGGGTCTTAGGTCTTCTCCTCAAGTTCAGGATGCGGACTGCCTTCTTGGACTTCTTCTTCTTGTCTTCGAGAAGACGAGCTGTCAGATCCTCTTGCCCTTTACCCATAGCCAGCATCATTTGTTGGAATTGAGCATTTTGAGCTTGAAGATTCTTCACTGTTTGTTCTATATCCATCTTACTGAAATAAACAGTAGGAAGAATAAGGAGACCTGTATGGGAGAAACCTGTTATGCAATGATATGTGTGATATATATGCAATGTTTTCAAGGATCTCTTGGGGTAAACAGAAGAGAATGTTAGAGGTTGAACTTCGATCTTTGATTGGAGAACATTGCACCGGTGGATGTCTTTCCACGAGAATCAAGCTCACCATATCAAGTGGGTCATAGCCCCTGATTCAAGTCGTTGTACTTGATCTTTGGTTGGAGAACTGTGCACCTGTGGATGTCTTTCCACAAGAATCAAGCTCACCATGTCAAGTGGGTCATAGCCACTGATTCAAGTTGTTGTACTTGATCTTTGACTGGCATTTGTTTAGAAGAGAAACCTCTTGCCTCTTGGTAGACGTCTGGTTCAACGTAACCCTGCATCAAAAGAACCCTCGAGATCCTTGAAAAGGTTATTGAAAATGCTATGGTATGATGTCATGATGTTATGTACATGTATGCAAAAGCAAATGAGTGTATATACAGGTAATCATATTCACACAAAGCAAACAAGTCCCTAGGTTTAGGCTTGCATGGGGGTTTAGGTAAGTACCCTCTTGAAGTTAGTTGGCTCATCCTGTCCTAAAATAGAAACCGGGTTCTAAGGAGCTCAATATCATTGGATTGTTTTCTGTGTTCATCGTTTCGATTTAGCCACTTAACCGGCGACCAAAATATTCCAAGAAAACAACCCTCAAATGAGTGTAGTATCGAGTATCTACCAACTTCGGACTGCACCAAAGTCGGTCATCTCACTACCCCTAAAAAGGCTAAGATGGTCAATTAAGGTTCTAAGAGTTCGTTAGTGCTTCACGATATCACTCAGCGGCCCCGTACTCTCCTTGATTGAACTCAAGGGTTACCGGTACTCACAAATATGTCACACTAACATAGCTTACTGCTTCAACCATGTCGGTATACCCCGCACAGTTCCCTCGCAGTTTTTTGCTATTTACCTAAAAAGGTGCCCCAAATCCGGGTGTAGGATTTACAACAAACCCAAACAAGAACCCAAAAGATAAAGCAATCAAGTCAATCAAAGCCAGAAAGTAAAGGTGATCTAAACCCTAAGGTAACCCCACTTTTAAAGTAATTCCCCAACAGAGTCGCCAGTTCTGTGATACGGTGGAAGAACTGACTTGAGTTTTGCGTTTGTATTCGCACTTGTTCGGTTGAGCAAGAGTCGCCACCGACTTTTTATTTTATCCTAAAGGAAAGGTTAAAAAAGCACAGCAAAAACCTTTTGAGATATTTCGTGGGTTCGGGGGGTAGATTATGAAAAGGGAAGGTATTATCACCCTTTTCATCCATGGTTATCCATGGGCTCTTAGTTACTTGGTTTTTTAGATCACTTGCCTTGATTTTCGATTGCTTGAAATTGTGGTGTATGTGTGTGTTTTGAAAATGTTTTTGAAATAGACGCCTTTGTTTCGGCAACTATTACAATGACTCGTCTTTGAGTATATGCAACGGTGTGTATCTTTTCGAAAATATGTTTCAAAATGTTTTTGGAAGTTTTTGAAAAGTGTGTATGAAATGTGGTTTTTGAAAAGAAGGCAAGTGTTTTTTTGCAAGTTGATCGCAAGTAACTAAGAGTTTTGTCTACCCCTATTTGTACTCAAAGGTTTTCTCTATGTTTTCAACCCCTTTTAACAATTTTGTTCCACCATTGAATTTGGTGGACAATCTTGACTTTAGGAAGTTTAACGGGACGGGCGCGGGTCATCGTATGGACCATGAATACAATGGTGCCAAGTGTCTTTGGCAATTTGCTTGAAGGGACTTGATCATTTTGATAGGCAACTTTCGAAAGCGTCATCGAGGGACTTATGATCATTTGAATTTGCTTTGCCAAAGAAACTCGACGTGCAAGCATGGCCCATTTTGGAAGGCAACATATGGAATTACCCTAGGGGGTGCAAGTGTGATTGTGTATTGATTTCATGTATTTGTCTTGTATTAGGTTATCTAGCGTTTGGTTTTATGTACATGCAAACCCTAGGTCTAACCATGGTATAATTGAAAGCGGTAAATTGCAAAAATTTAAAGTCTACGCTATTACAAATAGTATCCGGGAGTGGGGGTACAAATTTACAAATGGGGATGAGACTTTAGGAATGTAGTGTCCAATAATTTACAACCAAATCGAATTACGATCAAAATGTAAATGATGTAACGTATAGCAGTGTATAGGAATAGCAGTTGTATGTGTATCAAATGTAAAATGTATTGTGTAGGTGTAAGTGTATGTATATGAGAATTATTTACAAATGCGAGATGTGATTTTAAATGTATTATTAAGTATTGTATGCTTAACGAAAAGAATTAGATGTTTTCTTGTATTTTTCTTTAATATGTACAAAAAGTATTTTACTTAAAAGAAAGAAAAATGTTTTAAATTTTAATTATATTATGTATATTAAAAAGAGTATTTTAATTGATTATGTACAAATGTTTATTAAACACCAATCCTAAAAATATATTATTTAAGTTAGAAAACTTATTTTTATATACTCTTGATTGTAAAAAAGAAGTATCATTTTATAAACGAAAATAAAGTTTAAATTGTATATATAAAAAAAGGAAGTAAAAAATGATAAATAAAAAGGAAAAGAAAAAGCTTATGTAAAAAGGAATGGGCTGAAAGGGGGTTTATAGCCCAAATCAAAATAAACGAAATAAGAAAGATAAGGGGGGGGGGGGGGGGGGGTGCGTTTAAAATGAATGGGCTTAGGCGTTAGGAAAGGCAAGGGCCCAAAGGTTTTGTACGTTTGTTTTTTAGGGTTGTAATGTTTATTTTCATTTGGATGAAGGGCTTAGGGTTTACAGCGCCGTTTGTGGTTTTGTCTTCATCTTCTCCGGCCAAGCGTCTAGCTAATGTCTCTCCTTGCCTAGCCACCAGCGCTTCCTCTGATTCCTTCCCTCTCCATGGTTGGATCAAGCTAATTCGTGGAATAGGTAACGATTTCGCCTTTGCATTTTTTAGGTCTTTAGCACAAATGTCCGATTTTAAACCTCATGGTTTGATTCCTGATTATTATTATGTTTTTTTGCATGAAATGTGAGCAGAATGAGCAGAAAAATTCTACCTTTAACCTTGGGGACGAGGAAAGGAGATGATTGGGAGGCGCTATGGCGGCTGAGAGCGGAGAAACTTGATGAGGCTGTGCTTCCTGGTACCTTTGTATTTTCACCTCTTTAGGTTTAATGATGCTGTCTGAAAGCCTTTATTTGATGATGATATGCTTGAAATGCCTTTGAGTGTATTTGATTCTTTTCCTCTTCTTTCTCTGCCTCGTTGCCTGCTTTGTATGATTCAGTACTTCTTTATCTCCTTCTTCTGTTGCCTGGACGCCTGCCCTATGATGAGGCTTCCTCTGAGGGCCTCTTCGTGTTGCCTTTGAATGCTTCGTATGCTGAGATTGATTTGTTCAGTGTTTGATATCTTGAATGTTATGTTTATGTTGGTAACCCAATGATGAGGAACTCTGAGGGTTTTGAGTTGTTTGCTTTTGTTTTGCTTGATGTGAGATAATTTTCTGAGGCTTCTCTTTCACTTTCTTCAGTTGGCTCTGAGTTGCCTTCTGTATGCTATGCTTTATTTGAACCTTTGCCCAATGATGACGCTTTCTGAGGGGCCTTGTGATGATTGTCTGAGGGCTTTGAGTTGTTGGCTTGAACTTGGTTGCCTAGCTTGCTTGGTATAAGTTTA
This sequence comes from Vicia faba, assembly GCA_948472305.1. Lineage (NCBI taxonomy): Eukaryota > Viridiplantae > Streptophyta > Magnoliopsida > Fabales > Fabaceae > Vicia > Vicia faba. The sequence continues at coordinate 280,707,508 of OX451736.1, forward strand.
GGCTTTTTTTTGAAATGGTTTGACAGTGCAGGTTGAGTTGGTTATGGACTTGGATGGTTTTCTGGTTATGGTTTCAGGTTTGTGGCCTGGGATGCAGTTTTATATAATTGACAGGTTTTCACAGGTTTTATGCATATGAGGCCTTGGCAGGGTTTACTAGTTTTGAAAGGGGTTTTATGACTTTGACTGATGTTTAGTGTGAGGTTTGAACAGGTTATACTGGTCCAGCTTGTTGGACTGGTTGATGGCCTTAAGTTTCACCTTGGCATGGTTTGGACATCGCAGGTTTTGGGATGGAGGTTTACTTCAGGCTATGTGTTTGGGCTTGACAGTTTGTATGGTTTTGTAAACTGTTTGACAGGGTAGCTTGGTAATGAGCTTTTGACAGGTTTTTAGCTTGTTGGTTTTTGACTTTGGTTGGACAACAGGTTTGTGCAGGTTATGGCCTTGGCTTTGGGTTGACAAGTTTTGTTTAGGCTTGATGATAGGTACAGGTTTTGGGCCTGGAGACTGGTTTGCTCGTCTGAGCTTCAGGCTTGGAAGGCTTGTGGTTATTAGCAGGTTTTGGCCTTACTGGTTTGGTCCTTCAGCTTGGACAGTTTTTGTTTCTTATCTCTGTTTGATATCCCCTCCTGGTTTATGTTGTCTCCTCTTACTGTTTTATTGACAAATTGCTTTTTTTAATCTTTTCTTGCCTAAAGCCAAACCTGTAAGCCTAACCACTTTTCTCTCTTCTCTCTCTCTCCAGTACAATTCAAAACATTAAAATAATGTTTATGTGTACTTTTCTGAAAGGGCAGCTGTTTGGGAAATGATGAAACTGACTATGCTTGCTTGCATACTAATCTTTCTCTGCATATCTTGTACTTCTTCCAGCTTTTATGCTTCTTGTTATCTTTCCATATCTTCTTTTGACAGCTTTGAGTAGCCTTGTACTTGTTTGATATCTTTGACAGTTTGTGGACAGTTTGGAATTTGTGATTCAGTTTGGACTTTGTGGTTAGGCCTAGTTCAGTTTGCCTTTCTGATTATGCAGTATGTTGACAAACTTTGAATTTTTGCATTTTTCAATTTTGTGCATTCCAAGTTTAGCAAGCAAATATTCATCCCTCTTTGTGAACCGGGAGAAATCCCATGATTTGCAGAGAGGGCTAACTGATTCCAGTCAGTTGCCCTTAATGATGAACCCAAATTAATTGTCTGCTTTTTTTAAATATTTATATGCTTCTGACTTCTTTTTCTTTTCTTTGCAGATGAAAATTAAATGGAGAGGATTTAGCAACAGATGAAGAATGAAGAATTGAAGATTAAGAAAAAATTAGGATAGTCTTATTTTAAATTTAATTATTGTAACTATTATTATTATAAATACCGTGTAAATGAATACTTGTATTTACATAATAATTTGTAACAAATATTTAAAGATGAAATAAAAATTCTTTTTATCCAATTAATTCTTTTTATCCTTTTCAATTATTTATTTTATTATTTATAATTCTAAAATTAAAATAATTGAAAATAAATTCCAACTATTTAATCTTAGAATAATAAATAATTGAATAAACATTGCTTCAGCATTGATCAATTAAACTTGGCGCTTCCAACATCCAAAGCAAAACAACAGTCAATCACAGCAATTGCCCAGACGTTTTTCCTTTTTACTGATTTTTACCAAACACTGCAAATTCAATCCAAATGTATCCTTTCACTGATTTAATCACACAATGCGAACTCAATCCAAATGTTTCAATCCACATCTCAGCATAACTTGAAAAGCACTGTAGAATTTAAATCTTTCTGAGAACGCGCGCACAAAAACCCTAATTCCTGATCAAATGCCAAAGAAGCGTTCGCCTGATCAAAACTGAGCCAAAATCAGCCAAACCCCTAAGCAAACTGTATGAACTGTTCTAGAGCCATGAAAATCAATAAAACCCTAATTTTGTCTGACTGACGAGAAAAGTCTGTTTGACCGATTCTTGAGCCAGTTTGAAAAATCAGGAAACGCCTGAAGCTGTGATTTCTTTGAGGAAAAATGCGAGGGTAAATTTTGGGGTACAACACATCTACCTACTCAAAAAGGAATTAAACTATGCAAATGTCCTTTAGAAAGTGTTATCCCACTATTGAGGAGTAGGTAGCATCGTCGTTGGAGTTTTTCGGGTCAATTCGATTAAGGGACGTGTGGTCACTAAAGCAATGTTAGGACGCCTTAGCGGTAACCCTAATGTCTTAGATCATTTTATCCGAGGCAACCGTTTCGAGGCAACTTATGATCTTTGGACAAGAGGGCGACCTCTAAAACACCCTATACTCAATGACCACGTTCGAGGCAACCAAGTGAGGCGTACCCTAAGAGTGGCATGTGCGAGTGTATTGTTTCTCAGTTATATTATCTTTGTACATATTATGGTGAGCTACGGTTGATTTTAAATTAAAGGAGGCTTAGAGTTCAACATGAAGGACATATCCAAGTTGCATTCGAAGGAGGATCTTGCTCCACTGAAGTTTTCATCCAGGCACAAAGAAGGTGAGTGCCCAAACAAAGATTTTCCTTACAGGGGGTACATGTGACCAGTAGGTCATGGCGTTCGATTGCAAGCATGTAGGAAGCAAAAGACACAAACAAAACCTGCAACAAGAAGTCACATGCCCAGGCGAAAGAGGCCAAAAGGCCAATCGAAGGATGCAAGCCAAGCTTGTGTCGAAAGAGGTCAAAAGGCCAATCGAAGGATGCAAACCAAACTTGTTTCGAAAGAGGCCAAAAGGCCAATCGAAGGATGTTGATCGAAAGAGGCCAAAAGACCAATCGAAAGAGCTGAAACGAAGAACACTTGTATTTCTCCAATTTTTGTCAAAATAATATTTTTATCTGTTTTCTCCCTTTTTGACAGTTTCCTTTTAATTCCGGTGCTGGAAAATCCAAATGTACTTTGTGCAAGCTTGAACCTTGAGAACCCTTGTGAGAAAGGCCTTGATAATTGAGAGGGCAAATTTTGGGGTACAACAGTTGCCCTTGTTCAATTTTCTTAAACCCGAGGATATAGATTGGATTTCGAGCCTTTCGTGATCCGAAGGTGGAAGATAATTGAACACTAGAGTGCCCAAAAATTTGCACTTGTATGGTGAAGTATCAGCATTGTGATGTCGGGAATGGGCTTACAGATGCCATTTGGGAGATTGTTGGTAGGAGGATGGGCTTATAGATGCCATCTGCAGGAGTGTTGATCGCATAAGAGATTCCTTAGCGAGAACTTGCATACCTGTTGTTTGTAGAAGATTCCGCTGGGGAAGTCTGACTTTGTTGAGATTTAGGAACTGTCTCGTGCCCACCGGGAGTATACCGCTGAGGTAATAGAACTCGTCCACACTATGACGTAGGGAAACATCAAGATCTAGGAACTGACTCGTGCTCAATGGAGTATACCGTTGAGGTTATAGTACTCGTCCACACTATGACGTAGGGAAACATCTTCATCAAGATCTAGGAACTATCTCGTGCTCAATGGAGTATACCGTTGAGGTTATAGAACTTGTCCATATTATGACGGAGGAAAACATCAAGATCTAGGAACTGACTCGTGCTCAATGGAGTATACCATTGAGGTTATAGTACTCTTCCACACTATGACGTAGGGAAGCATCTTCATCAAGATCTAGGAACTGTCTCGTGCTCACCGGGAGTATACCATTGAGGTTATAGAACTTGTCCATACTATGACGGAGGAAAACATCAAGATCTAGGAACTGACTCATGCTCACCGGGAGTATACCGTTGAGGTTATAGTACTCGTCCATACTATGATGCAGGGAAGCATCTTCATCAAGATCTAGGAACTGTCTCATGCTCAATGGAGTATACCGTTGAGGTTATAGAAATCATCCACACTATGACGGAGGAAAACATCAAGATCTAGGAACTGACTCGTGCTCACCGGGAGTATACCGTTGAGGTTATAGTACTTGTCCACACTATGATGTAGGGAAGCATCTTCATCAAGATCTAGGAATTGTCTCGTGCTCACCGGGAGTATACCGTTGAGGTTATAGAACTTGTCCATACTATGACGGAGGAAAACATCAAGATCTAGGAACTGACTCGTGCTCACCGGGAGTATACTGTTGAGGTTATAGTACTCGTCCACACTATGACGTAGGGAAGCATCTTCATCAAGATCTAGGAACTGTCTCATGCTCAATGGACTATACCGTTGAGGTTATAGAAATCATCCACACTATGACGGAGGAAAGGTAATGGATAGTTGTCGGAGATGGGCTTAAAGATGCCATCTAAAAGTGATTGTTGAAACGTTTGAGCTGGTCGAATAGATAGTTGTCCTGTCTGGTTTCAGGTATTAATCTCTGACCTGCGAAAGAAAGATATTTTTCGTGGCTTGTTACAGGTGTTAATATTCAATCTCTTTATGTAGATAGTTTTCCTGGCTTGTTACAGGTATTAACCTACAATCAGTCGTCCACAGATAGTTTTCCTGGCTTGCTACAGGTATTAATCTGTGTGATCGGTGGATCTGGAACTGACTATTTAACGCTGGTTCGCGAAATGTCGTGGAAGCAAGAGTCGCCACCGTCTTTTATTTTCTCCAATATGGAAAGGACAAAAGCACGGAAAAATTCCTTTTGAGATTAGTTCTCGGTTCGGGAGGTAAATTTATAGAAAGGGAAGGTGTTAGCACCCTTTCTATCCATGGTTATCCATGGGCTCTTAGATACTTGCTCATTTGTGTTTTCGAAATGTTTGTTTGCTTTTCAACTGTGGGTTTAAAAAAGTTTCGTTTAAAATTTCAGTTCGACTCTTGTATCAGTCCTCAAGAGTGTTTGAAAAATTGTTTTGAAAGCTTTTTGAAAGTGTCGGTGTGAAAAGAGTTTTGATTTGTTTTGAATTAGAGCAAGTATCTACGAGTCATCTACCTACCCTAAGGAATTAGTCTGTGTAAATGTCCTTGAGGTAGTGCCATCCCACCATTGAGGGGTAGGTAGCACCACCGTTGGAGGTGTTCGGGTCAATTCGAGGTTAGGGACAGTGTGGTCACCAGAGCAATAGGAAGACACCTTAGAAGCTACCCTCATGCCATGTTCATGGACATGAGGACTTACTAAAACGTCCTCTACTCGACGACCACGTTTCGAGGGGCAAGGCAACAGTGAGGCGTACCCTAAGAGTGGTGTGTGAATTGTGTGTCATTTTCAGTTATATTTGTCTTGTCATGCATTGAGTGTTCTACGCTTTGATTTTATTTTTGGCCATTCATTCTTTCATGCAAATTATTAGCAGTTAAAAGGTGCGGGAAGATAAAAGTCCTACGCTATTACAAAGGCGCGTGTCTACATCGCCAAATTAAACCAAGACTCGATTTGAAATAATAAAATATGGGAAATAAATGTCCTAATTATCTATTACAAAGCTTTGGGGCAATTACATGAAACTTAAAAAAGGAAATAAAAAGCAAACGCGCGAAATGGAATTATGATCGAAGGTGCGAGGGCGTTGGACCCTTTGAGGAAATTAAATTGAAATTATTAAATTAATTAAATTAAATAAAGGAAAGGACTTATTTTTTATGTTTTTTTGTTATTTATGAAATTAGAGAAAATTAAATGGAATTAAAACCCTAATTCTAAGCATTTTTAATTATTGAAGAAATAAATTCAAGTTTGACCTAATTTATATTAATCATTTACATGGCATATTTATTTACAAAATAATTAATACTTAATAATGGTAAAAAGAAAAGAAAAAGAATAAAAGTATTAAAACCCTAATTTCTACATTTTTTAGTTTATTAAAAAAAACATGGAAATTAAACCTAAAATTAAAACTAAATTAGTTAACACAATTTATTTACAAAATAATATTAATTAATATTAACAAAGCATATTTTTTTTCATTGTTTTATGATTTTCTGGTTTTTTATGTTATAAAGAATTATTTTTTGGTAAATTAATTAAAATAATAAAACAAACAAAAGAATAAAGAAAGAATTAAAACAAGACATAAAAATATACATATGCAAACCGGAGGGGGTGAGTTGGCCCAATTGGAGGTGTGATTAGAGGAGTTTTGGCCCATCAGGATGTTGGCCATGTTGACTTTTCCAGCGCTTATGTGGGATAGCTGACTAACGTACATGGTAGTCGCTTGTTGATAGCCATTAGATTGGACTTCCTGGGCGCGTGGCAAGTTGAGAAGCGAGGTTGCATGATAGTCCTTGGATGGTACGCTGCACAGAAGCATGTTAATTGAAAAAGCATGAAATATATAGGGGGACCTGGGAATCGAACCCAAGTCCCAATGCTTGCAAACGTTCCTCTCCACCAACTGTGTCAGCGCGTTCATTCATAAGCATAATGGAATGCAATTATTATATTTGAAAAGTGCCAATATTCTAGGACAAAGGAAAACTCGCACCAATTATTTGAACGCACCATTCATGTCCCTCCACGCATCATCTTCTTCCATTGTCCTGAAACAAAAAGCATTTAAATAGCGGGGGTTTTAAACCCCCACAAACTGAAAACATGAAAATAGCGAATAGCTGTATAATCAACATAAAAAGGCACGATGGTATGGTTCTGTTCGTCATGAGCTTCTGATTTCAATGGTGCTATTTAGGTTGGCCAATTTTTCCTCAAGCGTAAAACCCCAATTCATGGTTCCTGAAACCCTAAAAAAATAGCCATGGCAATTTTCTATACAAGCAATATTAGTTCAATTCAATGGTACCATAAGTTTCAGTGAGTCCATATTAGTGTAAAACAATCATTAGAATGTATGAAAAATGCGTGCAAATCAAAATACGAATATGCAAATGTTCATGAACAGGACGACTTCGTGCTACCGTCTCTCTGCGTGTGGGGATGTGATTTTGATTGAGAAAGCTTCCTAGTTATCCCATCAAGCCTTTGGAATCGTTCTTTTGCCTTGAAACTCACCCTAGCTATGAAATCAGTTTTGAAATTTTTGGTGAAAAATGCAAAGTTTGTTTTTGATTCTGAGCGCAGCTTCTGAGTTCTCTTGATTAGGTTTAGGTTTGTGTATGTATATGGAATGAATTAGGGTAGAAATCCAAGTCCATAAACCTTTGCAATCAATGTTTCAATATTTGATTTTTAATGGTATCTTTTTCAATCTTTTTCATGTGAAGAACATGTCAATCATTGCCAATCACCTTGATTCTTTCCTTATTGAATAGTGCACGAAATCTTGAGTGAATTCTATGCACAAAAAGATTTGAAAAGCATGGATTAGTATTTTTCTTATAATTAATTTTAATTAAATGAATTAAATAGATTAAATATTCAATTAATTAATTAAAAATAGGAAAATAACTCCCCTTTGGGTCAATGGGTCGTGCATAGCTTTTGGGTGATGATTCTTGGAAGAAATTGAGGCCCATTAGCAATTTTGAGGCATTTGAAGCAAAGTTGACTTTTCAAAATTCCCAAAACTTTCCCAACTTCCACAAGGCATATCTTGCTCCATTTTTAAGCTTTGATCATGTTCTTGGACATTTTGGAAAGGTCTTGAAGTCCTATAACCAATGCCTTTGGTCCCATGTCATTTTGATTTACCAATCTCAAGTTATGGTCTTTGACTTAAAGTGCCTTTTTGTTGACTTTTGAAAATGACCTATAATGTTGAGATTGATAACTTTTTGTGAGAGTATTTCTTGGACTTGAAGTGTGAAGAGGAGTTGTAGGAAATGTCATTCTCTTCAAAATGAGCTTTGGATGGAATTTTTCTGATAAACCATGTGGAAGTTATGCCTTGGTCAAGTTACAGTTGACTTTTTTCAACTGTCCAAATATGGAAACTTTTGCATCTTGAGACTTTTTGAGCCATGCCTTGAGAATCATGATCAAGAATTGATCAAATGATGTTTGTGGCTTCAAAATAAGATGTTGACCAAAAATTTGGACTTTTGACTGTCAAATGACCATTTTGCCCCTACAGTTGACTGTTGAGCAATTAGGGTTTTTGACTGTGCAATTTTGTGCTGTGAGTCTTGAAACTTGGTCTAAGGATGCTTGACAATGTTTATAGGCATGTGGGACTTGATTGGACCCTTGGAAACTTCAATTTCTTTGCCAGAACCAAAACCCTAATTTTTGACTGTTAGGAGACCATTGAACTGTGCAACTCTTGGGAGATTTTGAAGCATGCTCTTGGCAACTCTTGGAGAATATGGGAGGGAAAATTTTGGGGTACAACAGTTTCCCCTGTTCAATCCTCTTAAACCTGAGGATGTAGATTGGCTGACGTGCCTTTCGTAATCCGAAGGTGGAAGATGATTGAACACTAGAGTGCCCAGAAATTTGCGCTCACATGTTGGCAGTATGATGGGGAATGGGCTTACAGATGCCATTTGGAGATTGATGGATAGGATGATGGGCTTATGGATGCCATGCTGAGAGGTGATGGATGAGTGGATGGGCTTATAGATGCCATCTGGGTGTCGATCGCGTAAGAGATTCCTTAGCGAGAACTTGCGTACCTGAAAAAGAAGATGATTACCTGGCCTGTTACAGGACCTGGTCTTCAAACTCTTTGTATAGATGCACCCTGGTTGGTTACAGGAGTCGGGTCTGGAGCTTCAAACGGTGATGAATGAATCAGGGATGGTTACTACCTCAACGGGACAATGAGAGAACCTTGGGTGATTACTACCTCAACAGTAACGCTGAGAGAACCTTGGACGATTACTACCTCAACAGGAACGCTGAGAGAATCTGGGGCGATTACTACCTCAACAGTAACGATGAGAGAATCTTGGATGTCTTCTACTGAGTCTTCTTTAGGAAAATCTTTTAGGAATCGATTTAACTGGACTAGAGAAGGCCTTTGACTGGATAAGAATCAGAAAAATCTTAGGGTCGATTTAACTGAACCGGACAAGGTCTTGAAATCTTCAATTGGATAAGAATCAGGGAGATCTTAGGGTCGATATGACTGAACCAGAGAAGGCCTTTGACTGGATAAGAATCAGAAAAATCTTAGGGTCGATTTAACTGAATCGGACAAGGTCTTGAAATCTTCAACTGGATAAGAATCAGGGAGATCTTAGGGTCGATCTGACTGAACCAGAGAAGGCCTTTGACTGGATAAGAATCAGAAAAATCTTAGGGTCGATTTAACTGAACCGGACAAGGTCTTGAAATCTTCAACTGGATAAGAATCAGGGAGATCTTAGGGTCGATCTGACTGAACCGGAGAAGGCCTTTGACTGGATAAGAATCAGGAAAATCTTAGGGTCGATTTAACTGAACCAAGCTAGAGTCTTGGAATATAGCTGAGAACTTAACTGGATCTTTCCTGAAAGGTAAAGGTCAGTCATATGCAATGCATGATATGGATCAAGCAATGATGTTCTCAACATAAATGGGATTGTAAGATATGATGTGTTTATGCATGTATCATGATGTATGTGATGTTTTTGAACGTATGTTTTCATCTTAGGAAAATAAATCCTTGACGGGTGCCGGGAAGTTAAATCCTGGGCTGATGTAGAGCTTCTGTTTCCACTGGGGAGTGATGGTTGCAAGAATACCGGTAGGAGAAGATAACTCCGTTGGGGAATAAACTTGGCGAATGGATTACTCTGCGGGGAGAAAATTATTCTAGCGATCTTGCTGGGGAATAATACTCTGTGGGAAGAGAGGTACTTGCTGGGATGTTGATGATAACTTCGCTAGGGATACCATTGTTATGTTGGAAGTGTTAATGGACTCCGTTGGGGATAAGAAGACTTCGCCGAGGATGATCTTTCCGTGGCTTTTGGCTGAGGATAACCCAGTTATATCCTGATAGGGAAATAAACCTTTGAATACAGCCGGGGGACGCGTTCATGCTCTGTAGGGGGTAAGCTTCCAAGCTACTGGGGATAAGCTTTCTGCTGGGAGGATGGATTCAAACTTTCCTGGGGAAATCTTGATTGGACTCTCCTGGGGGAATCTTGAGATGTGTTGGGGAGGTGACTCCACTGAATGCCTGGTATACCTCCGGGGAACAATCTTAGATCAAGATCGCCGGGGATGCTTGTTAAGAATATTTGTATATTGTACTGGGGAATGTTGAGATCTGCTGGAGGATACCCAACTTCCTTAAGGCTGATAATATAGCTTTGCTTGGGGAGAATGCATTGATTTGCTGACTCACTCTCTGGGGAGTTAAGGTGTATTGGTTACGTTCTTCAGCCGAACCCACCTTGATACCTTGGAGGACAGAACAATTAGATCGCTTAGACAACTCTTTATTGCCCCTGTTTCTAATGTTACCTGTAATTGATCCTTTGTTTCGTATGCAATTAGTGTCAATGCATATATCACAAATTGAACCTTGGACGTTCTTCGCAAAACAAAACAGAAAAAGGAAAAAACAATTGGCAATTGATCTGAAAAGTGTATTTATATTGATTTTTTTGAATTTGCCTGTAAATAGGCGTTTATATACAAGAGGCTGACGTCCTAGTAAGAGAACGCCGCCGAACAAAAGAGTTTATACAAATTTGTACAAAGGAAAATAAAACAGCTGTGTGAAAGAATAATCCCACTGGGTTCCAACTCTACTATCGCCTTTATATCTTCGAGCGTCTCATCACTTGATGACCTAGCTGAAGATGAAGCTGATTGATCGATGCCGTCTGAACTTGAGGTTGATAACAGATTCTGGATGCAAGGTGATCCAATGAGACATAGTGTTACACTTTATCCCTAACTTTTGCCTGGACCGCCCTTTCGGGTTTTCAGTCCACCGGGATACCCATTTTTGCCCAAGCCGCCTTTTCAGGTTTTTGACTTGCCGGGTGTACAAATTCTTTTCATTTCATCCCTTCATTTTGCCCGAACCCTTTTGGTTCGCCGGGAAGCCCTAATTTTTGCCTAGGTATGTCAACCTAGCGGGTCTTTTTTATGCGTAGTATCTTTTTACTATGTCTGCATTGGCGGGGTGAGGAAGGTTGTCACCATCCATGTTGGTTAGAATCATGGCTCCTCCTGAGAACACATGTTTAACCACAAATGGCCCTTCGTACGTATGGGTTCATTTGCCCCTTGGATCACTCTGAGGAAGGATGATGCGTTTGATTACCAGATCCCCAACTTGATATTCTTGTGGTCTGACATTTTTGTTAAATGCCCTGATCATCCGTTTTTGGTACGTATGATCATGACAAATAGCAGCAAGTCTCTTTTCGTCAATTAAGTTTAGCTGATAAAGTCGTGTCTGGATCCAATCATCTTCATTCAGGTCTGCATCCTTCATTATCCGGAGAGAGGGTATCTGCACTTCGATCGGTAAGACTGCCTCCATACCGTAGACCAAAGAGAAAGGAGTTGCCCCGGTTGACGTCCTTGCTGAGGTACGGTACCCATGAAGAGCGAACGGTAACATCTCGTGCCAATCTTTATAAGTCACTGTCATCTTCTACACAATTTTCTTAATACTTTTATTTGCTGCTTCTACAGCCCCATTCATCTTCGGCCGGTAGGGAGAAGAGTTGTGGTGCTGTATTTTAAATTTCTCGCAGAGCTCAGTGATCATCTTGTTATTAAGGTTGGTACCATTGTCAGTAATAATTCTTTCAGGGACGCCGTATCGACAGATCAGGTTGTGCCGAATGAACCGTGCCACAACGTTCTTGGTTACTGTAGCGTAGGAAGCTGCCTCAACCCACTTCGTGAAGTAATCAATCGCTACCAGGATGAAGAGATGCCCATTGGATGCTGTAGGTTTAATCTCACCGATCATATCTATGCCCCACATTGCAAACGGCCGAGGTGCTGTCAAGACATTCAGAGGAACTGGAGGAACATGCACCTTGTCTGCATAAATCTGGCATTTGTGACATGTCTGAGAATGTTGGTAACAGTCGGCTTCCATTGTGGACCAGAAATACCCTGCCCGAAGGATTTTCTTTGCCATAGTGTGTCCACTGGAATGTGTTCCGAAGGTACCTTCATGTAGCTCCTCCATGATCCTTTCTGCTTCAGTCTTATCCACACAACGCAGTAAGGTCGAATCATGGTTTCGCTTGTACAGGATGTCGTTGCTAAGGAAGAACTTTGCTGCGAACCTTCTCAGAAATTTCTTATCGTTGACAGATGCACCTTCCGGATACTCTTGAGCTTCCAAGTATCTCTTCACCTCATGGTACCAAGGCTTCTCGGTCACCAATTCAGTCTCAAGATTACAACAGTATGCCGGTTCGTCCAGTTTCCAGATGATGATCCGGGGAGCCTCATTGTCCCATTTAACTTTGAACATAGAAGACATCGTAGCTAACGCGTCCGCCAGCTGATTCTCCTCTCTCGGGAAATGTTCAAAGGTTATCTCTGTGAAGTGGGGGATCAATGTCAACACACATTCTCTGTAAGGAATAAGATTCGGATGTTTCGTATCCCACTCTCCTTTGATCTGATTGATCACGAGAGCGGAATCTCCGAAGACACTCAGATACTTGATCCTTAGGTCGATCGCAGCTTGGAGACCCATGATGCATGCCTCATACTCCGCCATGTTGTTGGTGAAGTTGAAGCATAGTCGGGCAGTGAGTGGAGTATGAGTGCCTTGAGGGGATATGATCACAGCGCCGATGCCGTTACCCAAAGCATTGGAGGCTCCGTCAAAGTGCATAGACCATCGGGATCCTTCCTCAGGTCCTTCGTCCGGTCCAGGTACTTCACAATCAGTCACTATCATGATACTCTCGTCTGGAAACTCGAAGTTCATTGACTGATAGTCGTCTACTGCCTGATGTGCCAAGTGGTCTGCCAATACACTTCCCTTGATGGCTTTCTGGGTTGTGTACTGGATGTCGTATTCTGTCAAGATCATTTGCCATCTTGCTATTCTCCCAGACAGAGCAGGCTTTTCAAATATATACTTTATTGGATCCAACTTTGAAATCAACATGGTAGTGTGAGTCAACATATACTGTCTCAGCTGGCGAGCAGCCCATACCAAAGCGCAGCAAGTTTTCTCAAGCAGTGAGTATCGGGTCTCACAGTCGGTAAACGTTTTGCTAAGGTAATAAATGGCATGCTCTTTTCGGCCAGACTCGTCATGCTGCCCCAGCACACACCCCATTGAGTTGTCAAGTACTGTTAGGTATAGTATCAGAGGTCTCCCTTCAACCGGTGGCATAAGGATGGGTGGTTCTTGGAGATACTCTTTGATCCTGTCAAAGGCGGCCTGACATTCATCATTCCAACGTACTACCTGATCTTTCTTCAGCAGCTTGAAGATTGGTTCACAGGTGGCAGTTAGGTGTGAGATGAATCGAGCAATGTAATTCAGGCGTCCTAAAAAGCCTCTGACTTCTTTCTCTGTCTTAGGAACTGGCATCTCTTGAATGGCTTTAACCTTGGCAGGGTCCACTTGAATACCCTTATCACTTACAACGAAGCCTAGCAACTTTCCAGATCTTACCCCGAAGGTGCACTTGTTCGGGTTCAACCTCAGCTTGTACAACTTCAGACGGTCAAACAATTTTTGCAGATGATCAAGGTGTTCTTCCTCAGTTTGGGACCTTGCGATCATGTCGTCAACATACACTTCTATCTCATGATGGATCATGTCATGAAATAAAGCAACCATGGCACGTTGGTAGGTTGCCCCAGCATTTTTCAGTCCAAAAGGCATGACCTTGTAGCAGAAGGTGCCCCACTGAGTAACAAAGGTAGTTTTTTCCATGTCTTCAGGTGCCATCTTGATCTGATTATAGCCTGAAAAACCATCCATGAAAGAGAACACCTTATGCTGAGCAGTATTGTCAACCAGGACATCAATGTGAGGTAGAGGGAAGTCATCTTTGGGGCTGACCCTGTTCAGATCCCTGTAGTCAACGCACATTCTGACCTTACCGTCTTTCTTTGGTACCGGCACCACATTAGCAACCCACTGAGGATAAGAAGTCACTGCAAGGAACCCGGCATCAAACTGTTTCATAACCTCGGCTTTGATCTTCTTAGACATCTCTGGACGCATACGGTGGACCTTTTGCTTGACCGAAGGGCAGTCTTCCTTGGTAGGCAAATGATGGACCACAATGTCAGTATCTAAACCAGGCATGTCTTTGTAGGACCAGGCAAAGATTTCCATGTAATCATGTAACATCTGAGTCAACCGTTGCTTCACGCTGAGGTTGGCACCAATCTTAACCTCCTTTATGTCTGTCTCAGTACCCAGATTTATCGTTTCCACTGGCTCTTCATGTGGTTGAATCTCCCTCTCCTCCTGGAGTAACAGTCTTGTAAGCTTGCCAGGAACTTCGCAATCATCTTCACCTTCGTCTTCGGCTAAGTTGATCGGATTTTCAAAGTCATAACTGGCAGTAGCAGAGTCGTTACCAGTGAGATCCAGAGTGGATTGAAACCTGTATGAGTGAGTGTGTGTAAATACAGCTGTTTTACAATATATAAAGAAAGGAAAGAAAGAAAAGGAGCATAATATTTGAAATGCGAGAAAACGTCCAAGGTCTTTATTCATGATATATGAAATGACAATTAATATGCCCTCACAAATGAAGCCACGGTGCCCCGGGTAAGACACCGGGCCATAGAGTTTCAATTCATTGTTTATTACAAATAACAAAAACAAAGGAATTCATTACTGCGTAGCAAAAGTAACAGGTAGGTTGTCCTTTGCAGTCCAATTGCTAGGTCCACTGTCGGTCGTCGGATAAATCCAGCTGTTGAACTCAGATTCTTCCACTTCATCATCCTCCCTGATAGCATTCACTCCATGATTAGGCATGGGAGCTGTCACCACATTGGGCTTCTCAGGTGCCTCAAACTGTACCTCCTGTGCATCAATAAGGTCCTGCACTTTGTTCCTTAAGGCCCAGCAATCATCAGTAGAATGCCCCGGGCTATCGGAGTGATAAGCACAGCGAGCATTTGGATTATACTTCGGAGAGGCAGTATTCACAACCTTTGGGGCCTCTCTGATAGTCACCAAGTTGGTGGATAGCAACTGCAGAAAGATTTGTGATAGGGTCATACTCAGCCGGGTAAATTCTCTTCTGGGTCTTTCGGCCCTTTGTGGATTGGTTTGCTGAGGAGCGGCAGCAGGTTTAGCAATAACCACCGCGTTGATAGACTGGCGGCGCTCTGGTTTATCATGTCTTCTAGGCCCATATACAGCACTGGCCTCCTTCTTAAAGGGTTTCTTCTCAGAACTTGAGGATGCACCCTTCTGAATCTTACCGGACTTCATTCCAGCCTTTATCCTTTCCCCAGTCAGAATAAGATCAGTAAACCCTGCAGACGAATTACCGATAAGATGATTGAAAAACGGCCCGGAAAGGGTCCCCAAGAACATATCCACCAGCTCACGGTCTGTTAACGGAGGCTGCACCCTGCCAGCCAGATCCCTCCACTTCTGTGCATACTCTTTGAAACCTTCGCTTGATCCTAGCGACATACCCTGGAGTTGGGTACGTGTAGGAGCAAGGTCAGCATTATATTGATACTGCTTATAAAAAGCAGTAGCCAACTCCTCCCAGTTACGAACTTTGGTCCCATCCAGCTGATAGAACCATTCGAGATGAGTCCCTGAAAGACTCTCCTGGAAGAAGTGGATCCACAAGTTCTTGTCCACTGTGTACGATTGAATCTTCCGCACATAAGATCTGAGGTGTAGCTTGGGACAAGACGCCCCGTCATACTTGGTGAACGATGGTGCTTTAAACTTGTGAGGAATGATCACACCAGTAGATAAGCCCAAGTCTCCGAAATCCAGCCCAGGCACTTGTTGGATCTCCATGGCGTTCAGTCTGTCTTCCAACTGCTTGTACCGGTCTTCAGCAGGAGGATACTGTTCCTCATTAAAGTCAGTCTCGTTGTCAGAGACTACCGAACTAGGACCTTTTCCCCCTTGGGGACTGCTCTTGCCTACAGAAGAACCAGCTTCCTCATTCTGCAGAGTGTTACCAAACCTTCGGCCCGTGTTGAAAAGGACAGTTCTCTTCTTCTTCTTCTCCTTCTTCAGGAGTAAAGCCTTCAGCTCTTCTTGGCCTTGAGCCAAACCCATGATCAGCTCCTGAAATTGCGCGTTCTGCGCCTGAAGGGCCTTGATAGACATCTCGGTTGATGATGAGTCAGGGTTCATGATGCTGAAATAAACAGCAAAGAACAGTAAGCAACCTGAAAATAAGAATACCTGCTATGCACATGATGAATGGAATGCGTATGATTTATGTTTTCAAAGACAATGGGGAATCAACTTTGTAAACAAAAAGGAACACACTTCATTAGATTCAACTTTGAAACTTAAATTGTTCAACAGATTGCCCTTAGGCGTTACATAAAAGGGAAATACTGAAAAGGGAAATAAAACTGTAAAAGAACATCCAGAGCTCCTTATTGATCCCATGGTCTCCTCTTCTCAGTACGGATGTAGTCATTCAGAGCTCGCTCATTCTCCAACTGCTTTTTCAGCTTCTGAATCTTCAATTCCTGCTCGTTGAACTTTTCCCGGTAAGAATCCCGCTCTTCTCGCAGTTGCGACCAAGACCTCTTTAATGTCTCATAATCAGTAGGTATCTGAGGAGGGAGGACAGTTGGAGGAGCCCCATCTTTGTCAGGATACTCAAGAATGACGGGTCTGACAGCTTCGTATGGCATACCTAACTTCTGAGCACGGATGCGAACCCATTTGCAGTAGGCTTCCATAGGTAGAGAAGTCTTTGGCCCCAACTCTTGTGGGTCAGCTTTGTGAACTCTGTCCCAAGCCTTGATGAACCTACGACGCAGCTCGTCACTATCCACCTGAAGCTCAAAACTGATGTGAGGCACCAACATCTCATGAGGCCCTGCTCTTCTAGCTCTTCCAAACTGACGGAGTGCTAGACATGGATTATAAGAGATTCCACCTTGAGTACCAATCAAAGGAACATTAGGGTATTCTCCGCAACGATCAATAACAGCTATCTCATCCAAACCTCTGAAAGTCCAAATGATGTCCTTATCGGTGAGAGACATTAACCTATGAGCCCAACCTCTTCCTTCTTGGTTCTTCAGTACGAACTTAGGGAGGTGCGAAATAAACCACCTCACCAACAAAGGGATACAACACCACAGAGTTCCTCGTCTTCGGGAAGTACGAGCATAAAGTTGTTGCAGGATGTCACCCAAGAGAGTGGGCACAGGATTCTGAGACATGAAGATCCTTATGGCAGTGACATTGATGAAGTTGTCAGGATTAGGAAACAAGACTAGCCCATAGATTAAGAGAGCCAGGATGTCTTCATATGCCCAAAGTCCAAGTCATTCCAGAAACTGTTAGCTTTACCAACCAGAAACTTGGCCAAGAAACCCTTAACCCCGCTTCTAGTCACCCAGTTATCCATTACTTCTTGATGGGTCAAAGGAAGAGCTGCAGCAACCTCCTCAAGCCTGAGGGTCTTTTCCCAACCAGTGTAAGGAGTCTGATCCAAGATAGGGATGCCAAGCAAATCAGAGAACTCTTCCAGGGTAGGGACCAGCTGGAAGTCTTGAAAGGTGAAGCACTGGTACAGAGGGTCATAGAATTGGGTCAGGACACTCATCAACTGTTGATCCCGCTTTGCAGTGACTAAACTGAGAAGAGAACCATGCCTCTGGATGAAGGAAGTGGTATCTGGAATCCTGCTAACCAACTCTTCAAGCAACTCAGGTGGGTGAACAAAGTTGAACCGGATAGTATTACTTTGCATAGGCATCATGATGTCCTACAAAACAGAGCAAATGTGAAACCCTCTTGTCTTTGAAATGGTCAGTCCTTATGCAGGATGCATGCAATGCTCATGATGTTATGATGTTATCATAAAGTACACCACAGATATTTACAAAGGAAAACATGATAAGGCACACAAGTCACACAAGACAAGCCCTTAAAGTTTAGGCCAGCATGAGGTCTAGGTATTACCCTCTTTCAGTTTGTTAGTTCATACCTGTCCTATCAAAAGTAATCGGGTTCTTAGAGGATCCCAATATCATTGACTACCCTCAATCGGTCATAACTCCAGCATCGCAATCTTTTCTTGCGGCCAGAACCATCACGAGAGTTTAGCCTCAATGGGTGTAGCATACTACTACTGTTCTAATGGCCAAGTTGTGTCATTTAAGGTTCTAAGGTCTGTTGGTGCTTAATGACTCCTCAGAAGATCCATATTCTCCTCGTTGCAACACAAGGGATATCGGTACAGACCAAGGCTCCACACCAACGTAGCCACTGCTTCACCCATGTCGGTCTACGCCGGACAGGTCCCTCACAGCTTATGCTACCTAAACAGGGTATCCCCAGATCCGGGTTAGGATCTATGTAACTCCCAAGACAGTCCCACAATGATAAAGCAAACAAGTCAAAGCAATTGAAAACACAAGTGATCTTAGTCCTAAGGTACACCTCACTTTATAAAGTATTCCCTAGCAGAGTCGCCAGTTCTGTGATCGGTGGATCTGGAACTGACTGTTTAACGCTGATTCGCGAAATGTCGCGGAAGCAAGAGTCGCCACCGTCTTTTATTTTCTCCAATATGGAAAGGACAAAAGCACAGAAAAATTCCTTTTGAGATTAGTTCTCGGTTCGGGAGGTAGATTTATAGAAAGGGAAGGTGTTAGCACCCTTTCTATCCATGGTTATCCATGGGCTCTTAGATACTTGCTCATTTGTGTTTTCAAAATGTTTGTTTGCTTTTCAACTGTGGGTTTAAAAAAGTTTCGTTTAAAATTTCAGTTCGACTCTTGTATCAGTCCTCAAGAGTGTTTGAAAAATTGTTTTGAAAGCTTTTTGAAAGCGTCGGTGTGAAAAGAGTTTTGATTTGTTTTGAATTAGAGCAAGTATCTACGAGTCATCTACCTACCCTAAGGAATTAGTCTGTGTAAATGTCCTTGAGGTAGTGCCATCCCACCATTGAGGGGTAGGTAGCACCACCGTTGGAGGTGTTCGGGTCAATTCGAGGTTAGGGATAGTGTGGTCACCAGAGCAATAGGAAGACACCTTAGAAGCTACCCTCATGCCATGTTCATGGACATGAGGACTTACTAAAACGTCCTCTACTCGACGACCATGTTTCGAGGGGCAAGGCAACAGTGAGGCGTACCCTAAGAGTGGTGTGTGAATTGTGTGTCATTCTTAGTTATATTTGTCTTGTCATGCATTGAGTGTTCTACGCTTTGATTTTATTTTTGGCCATTCATTCTTTCATGCAAATTATTAGCAGTTAAAAGGTGCGGGAAGATAAAAGTCCTACGCTATTACAAAGGCACGGGTCTACATCGCCAAATTAAACCAAGACCCGATTTGAAATAATAAAATACGGGAAATAAATGTCCTAATTATCTATTACAAAGCTTTGGGGCAATTACATGAAACTTAAAAAAGGAAATAAAAAGCAAACGCGCGAAATGGAATTATGATCGAAGGTGCGAGGGCGTTGGACCCTTTGAGGAAATTAAATTGAAATTATTAAATTAATTAAATTAAATAAAGGAAAGGACTTATTTTTTATGTTTTTTTGTTATTTATGAAATTAGAGAAAATTAAATGGAATTAAAACCCTAATTTTAAGCATTTTTAATTATTGAAGAAATAAATTCAAGTTTGACCTAATTTATATTAATCATTTACATGGCATATTTATTTACAAAATAATTAATACTTAATAATGGTAAAAAGAAAAGAAAAAGAATAAAAGTATTAAAACCCTAATTTCTACATTTTTTAGTTTATTAAAAAAACACATGGAAATTAAACCTAAAATTAAAACTAAATTCGTTAACACAATTTATTTACAAAATAATATTAATTAATATTAACAAAGCATATTTTTTTTCATTGTTTTATGATTTTCTGGTTTTTTATGTTATAAAGAATTATTTTTTGGTAAATTAATTAAAATAATAAAACAAACAAAAGAATAAAGAAAGAATTAAAACAAGAAATAAAAATATACATATGCAAACCGGAGGGGGTGAGTTGGCCCAATTGGAGGTGTGATTAGAGGAGTTTTGGCCCATCAGGATGTTGGCCATGTTGACTTTTCTAGCGCTTATGTGGGATAGCTGACTAACGTACATGGTAGTCGCTTGTTGATAGCCATTAGATTGGACTTCCTGGGCGCGTGGCAAGTTGAGAAGCGAGGTTGCATGATAGTCCTTGGATGGTACGCTGCATAGAAGCATGTTAATTGAAAAAGCATGAAATATATAGGGGGGCCTGGGAATCGAACCCAGGTCCCAATGCTTCCAAACGTTCCTCTCCACCAACTGTGCCAGCGCGTTCATTCATAAGCATAATGGAATGCAATTATTATATTTGAAAAGTGCCAATATTCTGGGACAAACGAAAACTCGCGCCAATTATTTGAACGCACCATTCATGTCCCTCCACGCATCATCTTCTTCCATTGTTCTGAAACAAAAAGCATTTAAATAGTGGGGGTTTTAAACCCCCACAAACTGAAAACATGAAAATAGCGAATAACTGTATAATCAAAATAAAAAGGCGCGATGGTATGGTTCTGTTCGTCATGAGCTTCTGATTTCAATGGTGCTATTTAGGTTGGCCAATTTTTCCTCAAGCGTAAAACCCCAATTCATGGTTCCTGAAACCCTAAAAAAATAGCCATGGCAATTTTCTATACAAGCAATATTAGTTCAATTCAATGGTACCATAAGTTTCAGTGAGTCCATATTAGTGTAAAACAATCATTAGAATGTATGAAAAATGCGTGAAAATCAAAATACGAATATGCAAATGTTCATGAACAGGACGACTTCGTGCTACCGTCTCTCTGCGTGTGGGGATGTGATTTTGATTGAGAAAGCTTCCTAGTTATCCCAGCAAGCCTTTGGAATCGTTCTTTTGCCTTGAAACTCACCCTAACTATGAAATCAGTTTTGAAATTTTTGGTGAAAAATGCAAAGTTTGTTTTTGATTCTGAGCGCAGCTTCTGAGTTCTCTTGATTAGGTTTAGGTTTGTGTATGTATATGGAATGAATTAGGATATAAATCCAAGTCCATAAACCTTTGCAATCAATGTTTCAATATTTGATTTTTAATGGTATCTTTTTCAATCTTTTTCATGTGAAGAACATGCCAATCATTGCCAATCACCTTGATTCTTTCCTTATTGAATAGTGCACGAAATCTTGAGTGAATTCTATGCACAAAAAGATTTGAAAAGCATGGATTAGTATTTTTCTTATAATTAATTTTAATTAAATGAATTAAATAGATTAAATATTCAATTAATTAATTAAAAATAGGAAAATAACTCCCCTTTGGGTCAATGGGTCGTGCATAGCTTTTGGGTGATGATTCTTGGAAGAAATTGAGGCCCATTAGCAATTTTGAGGCATTTGAAGCAAAGTTGACTTTTCAAAATTCCCAAAACTTTCCCAACTTCCACAAGGCATATCTTGCTCCATTTTTAAGATTTGATCATGTTCTTGGACATTTTGGAAAGTTCTTGAAGTCCTATAACCAATGCCTTTGGTCCCATGTCATTTTGATTTACCAATCTCAAGTTATGGTCTTTGACTTAAAGTGCCTTTTTGTTGACTTTTGAAAATGACCTATAATGTTGAGATTGATAACTTTTTGTGAGAGCATTTCTTGGACTTGAAGTGTGAAGAGGAGTTGTAGGAAATGTCATTCTCTTCAAAATGAGCTTTGGATGGAATTTTTCTGATAAACCATGTGGAAGTTATGCCTTGGTCAAGTTACAGTTGACTTTTTTCAACTGTCCAAATATGGAAACTTTTGCATCTTGAGACTTTTTGAGCCATGCCTTGAGAATCATGATAAAGAATTGATCAAATGATGTTTGTGGCTTCAAAATAAGATGTTGACCAAAAATTTGGACTTTTGACTGTCAAATGACCATTTTGCCCCTACAGTTGGCTGTTGAGCAATTAGGGTTTTTGACTGTGCAATTTTGTGTTGTGAGTCTTGAAACTTGGTCTAAGGATGCTTGACAATGTTTATAGGCATGTGGGACTTGATTGGACCCTTGGAAACTTCAATTTCTTTGCCAGAACCAAAACCCTAATTTTTGACTGTTAGGAGACCATTGAACTGTGCAACTCTTGGGAGATTTTGAAGCATGCTCTTGGCAACTCTTGGAGAATATGGGAGGGCAAATTTTGGGGTACAACAATCTGTAACTTGAACAGGTTGATGGTAGCCATCTGTTGATTGACCTTTTCCTGAAAAGGTAAAACGTTAGCTGTATGCAATGTCATGATGTATCAAATGCATAATGTCATGATGTTCTCAAAATAAATGAGATTGCGTTGTATGCACTTATCATGTATGTAAATAGGATGTATGAAATGTGAAATGTTAATGAATGTATTTTTGTTTGGGAAAATAAATCCTTGACAAAAGCTGGGGAGTCATTAAATCCTGGACTGCTGTTGAAGAGTATGTGTGTCTTCAAACTTTTCTTAGAATATTTCCAATGGATTCCTGTTTTGTTGTTTGAGGAGAACTCCACTGGGGGAGTTGAAAACTCTATGGGGAGAATGTTTATTCTGCTTGGAAAAGGAGTTTAGGAGTCTTAGTTGTTCGTTGCTCTACTGGGGAGTCGAAGTTGAACTGATATCTAGTCGGGCCTAGGTTTCGCAGTAACTTGCTGGGGATTGTAGAGTAGTCTACTGGGGAAGAGGAGTTGTGGTCCTTTAATTTGTAGTAGTCGGAGAGGCAAACTCTAGCTGGGGAATCCTGGTGTTGTTGGGGAAATAAACCCTGTCGTCAGTCCTCTAGAGAGGTGACATCTTCGTTGGGGGAAGTCCTCGAGGATTCTTGAGGTTGATTCAGCTGGGAAAAGGGGGTCAGAGATTATACTCTTGCTGGGGAATCATCCTATGAGAAGGACTTCGGGGAGACTTGTCATTGCCCCTAGTAGCGAATGTTTGTGGCATTGCCAAATAGTTTGAATGTACGCAACCCTTTGTTGGGATTGACGCTCAATGTCCCAAGTGACGGAGATGGAGGCCTGCCCCTGGTTACTCTGCAATTCTTGAGAGATTTCTTGGAATCTTGACTGGACTGCCCCAGGTGTGCTGAATAGTGACATGTCAAGTCCCCCTGTTGATAGGAGATTTGTCAATGGAAGTGTCATCCTTTTTGAAGTGATTTTGTTCAATGGGAGAGCTTTTGTTCATCGGATATTCATTGTGTGAATTTCTCCACTGTCAAACAAATAGCCAAATGCAAACAGTGATATTCAAGTAATGCAAAGTTTATGCTTGTCTCGAAGTTTCGAAAAATGCGTTTTTTAGCAGAAAACTTTTTATAAGACAAATTCAACACAAGATTTAGGGCAAAGCCTTACAGGAGTCAGGATACCTTTTGTAACAGTATGCTTTCGAACTAACCCATGCTTCAGTTAGGACTTTTGAAGGGTTGTAACATGGCTTGGTTCACGGTTTAAGAAACAAAGGATAAAGGCTCAAAGTATATTTGTACCCACCCGCTCTTCGTGATGTTCTTCAATCCTAAACTCAGTTAATTGTGCATTTGAACTCCAAATGAGTTTGGAACGACGTTTTTGGTGATGGTTCACACAAGTTGAATTTGTTGGAAGGCAGTCATTTTTGCAACATTTTTCATGTTGTTGAGGATTTGTAGCGACCTTGTTCTTTTGATTTGTTATCCCTAACTTTTGCCTGACTGTTCCTGTTTTCGAGATTACAGTCAGCGGGATGCCCCAGCTCTCTTAAGCCTCCTTTATAGGTTTTAGCTCAGTGGGCTTTTCTCTTTTGAGAGATTGACTGCCTATGAGATAAGGAACCACCACTGTCTTTTGATTCCAAAGGAATGCTTTTGATGTTGTTCGTTGTATTATGAACTGAGAGTTTGCGACTTAAAGCGCATTTGAATTAACTGAGAGACTACCCTTCCCCAGGTTTAAATTAAAGGTTTCAATTTGGGTTTAAAACAGAAAACTTCTACTTCTTTGGCTCGAAGGGGTTGACTAGGGATTATCTTCCTTATAACTCCAGTGTTTAGGATTTGAAAGAAACGTCTGTACATCGTCAGCAAGGTCTGTCCAAAAGCATATTGTATGAGATTATGGCATTGTTTCGTCATCCTCCCTCTAAAGGCTTGTAACTTTTAGCAAGAGTTGAATATCATAAAGACAGTGTAAGAATAGTGAAAACGTGTGGATGAATTCAAGACAAACATATGCAATGCATTAATGAAACAAAGTTTGACATTAATAGATAATTGTTTTAATAACAAAAGAAATTACAATTGAAAATTCAAAATGAACAGAATCCTCTTTGTCTGAACTTGTCACTTTAGGTGGTGAACCTTTGAAGGACGACAGAAGAATTCAGTCTGGCCACCTTGTTTGAATTCCAGCATTCCTTCGTCGATCAGGTTTTGAATCTTGTACTTCAACACCCAACAATCGTTTGTATCATGTCCAGGACTATCTGAATGATAGGCACACCTGGCATCTGGATTGTAGATAGGAGAAAAAGTTTTGGGATTTGGATGAGGTCTTATTGGTGTAATCAGATTCATCCTCAGCATGTGTTGCAAAGCTTGGGACAGTGGTATGTTGATGTTGGTAAATTGTCCTTTGGGCTCGCTTTGCCTTTGCTGATTTTCCGGATGATGTTGACGAAGTCGTTGTTGGGCTCGTGACGTGGAAGCAAAGTGAGAAGGTCTTCTCTCCCTTAAACCGACTTCTTGTATCATGGGAGGCTGAATGATGACTTGATCCCCAACTCTAGGTTTTTGCCCCATTTGGTTACATCCATCTTGACGAAGCTTGTTGATGAGAACCCTCAGCTCCTCTTGTCCTTGTGCCAGATTTTGGATAAGAACCATCTGGCTTACCAATTGTCCCTTCATTATGGTTATCTCAGTTTGTAGCCTTTCCAAATGGTCATCTTTGTTTCCATCAGGATTTCCCATGATCATGCCCCTGGTGAGGAGCGCCTTGACCTCTTCTTGTCCCTTGGATAGGTTCAATAACATCTCTTGAAGTTGAGCGTTTTGAACCTGGATGCCCTTGATAGTCTGCTCTAGAGCCATCTCTACTGAAATAAATAGTAGGAGAATAAGGAAACCTGAAAAGGAAAACCTGTTACGATGCAATGTATGATATGTGGATGCATGTTTTCAAGGATCTCTCGGGGTAAACACAAGAAAATGTTAGAGCTTGAACATCCTTGATTGGAGAAATTTGTATTGGTGGATGTCTTTCCACGAGAATCAAGCTCACCATGTCAAGTGGGTCATAGCCCCTGATTCAAGTTGTTGCACTTGATCTTTGAAGGTGTTTGTTTAGAGGAAAATGAATCATCTTGCCCTTTGGTAGACGTCTGGTTCAACGTGACCCTGCATCAAAGACCCTCGAGATCCTTGAAATTGTTTTTGAAAATGTTATGGTATGATGTTATGATGTCATGGTAAAGGCACACCACAAGTATCCACAAAAGGCAAACATGGTAAAGGCACACAAGTCACATAAGAGAGCCCTTAGATTTCAGGCTGGCATGGAGCTTAGGTACTACCCTCTTTCAGTTCAGTTGGTTAAGACTTGTCCTAAAAATAGTAACTGGGTTCTAGAGGATCTCAATATCACTGACTACCCTCAATCGGTCATAATTCCAGTTTAGCAACCTTTTCTTGCATCCGGAATCATCGCGAGAGTTTAGTCTTAATGAGTGTAGCATACTGCTACTGTTCTATGGCCAAGTTGGTCAATTTAAGGTTCTAAGGTCAGTTGGTGCTTAATGACTCCTTAGAAGATCCATATTCTCCTTGTTTCAACATAAGGGATATCGATACAGACCAAGGTGTCACACCAACGTAGTTACTGCTTCATCCATGTCGGTCTATGCCGGACAGATCCCTCACAGTTTATTGCTACTTACCTAAAGGGTATCCCCAGATCCGGGTTAGGATCTATAGAACTCCGATACAAGCCCACAAAATTTAAAGCATACAAAACATACAATTGAAAACACAAGTGATCTAATCCTAAGGTACACCCCCACTTATTATATTCCCCAGCACAGTCGCCAGTTCTGTGATCGGTGGGAATGAGAACTGACTAATTTGGAATGCTGGTTCACGTTTGCGTTTGTTTTTGCAAAATGTCGCGGTAAGCAAGAGTCGCCACCGTCTTTTATTTTATCCAACAAGGAAAGGACAACAGCACAGAAAAATTCCTTTTTGAGATATTTCTCGGGTTCGGGAGGTAGATTATAGAAAGGGAAGGTGTTAGAACCCTTTCTATCCGTGGTTATCCATGGGCTCTTAGGTACTTGCTCATTGTGTTTTCAAAAGTTTGCTTTTCTTTGTGTTTGTGGGTTTGAAAAGGGTTTTTGTTTTGAAGAGAGTGTAAGTGCGAAAAGTTTTGTTTTTGTTTTCAAAAGAGCAAGTACTTAAAAGCATCTACCTACTCAAAAAGGAATTAAACTGTGCAAATGTCCTTTAGACAGTGCTATCCCACTATTCAGGAGTAGGTAGCACCGTCGTTGGAGTTTTTCGGGTCAATTCGATTAAGGGACGTGTGGTCACTAAAGCAATGTTAGGACGCCTTAGCGGTAACCCTAATGTCTTAGATCATTTTATCCGAGGCAACCGTTTCGAGGCAACTTATGATCTTTGGACAAGAGGGCGACCTCTAAAACACCCTATACTCAATGACCACGTTCGAGGAAACCAAGTGAGGCGTACCCTAAGAGTGGCATGTGCGAGTGTATTGTTTTTCAGTTATATTATCTTTGTACATATTATGGCGAGCTACGGTTGATTTTAAATTAAAGGTTAATCTTGTCATGCATCGCCTATTTACTAGTAAGCATATAAAAGTAATAAAGTGCAGAAAGATAAAATCCTACACTATTACAACCATATTGAATTGCATGAAAATATAAGGGCAAAAATAAAAGAAAAGAAAAAGAAATGAGGGTCTTTCGATCTGGGCAGAGACACGCTTCGATTCTGCATTTTTTGGCTCTCTTCGATTTGTCCTGAAAAAGGGTGAAGGCATGACTTTCGACTGAAGCCTCACGGTCAGCATGTTGTGCCTTTCGATTGGGACTATCAGGACAACATGTTGTTCCTTTCGATTGGGACCAGCAGGACAGCATGTTGTGCCTTTCGACTGGGACCAGCATGACAACATGTTGTGCCTTTCGACTGGGCCTGGAACCAGTATAAGATGAAATATGCCTTTTTGCCTCCTTCGATTGGGCCTGGAGTCAGTGAGGTGCAATATGCCTTTCTGCCTCCTTCGATTGGGCCTGGAGTCAGTGAGGAAGCCTGAGGCTTCGTTTCATATTCCTGTTTCCTGTTTATTTTGTTTGAGATATTAAATAGAAACATGGCCTAAGGCCATGCTATCATTACCTCACGCCCAGGTCAATTCTTAAAGCAATTATAATAAACCAAAGAGAAAAACCAAAAGGAGAGGCTGTAAAAACAAACGAAAAGGTAACAAACACTATGTACATGTTTGAAACGAAAAGGAAGCTTATTTACATGTTATGCTAGAAATGAAGGGGTCGAGGTTAAGAATGACTTACCTTGCTTGAGGCTGGAACGTGTGCTGGGCCTTTAAGTGGTTTCCTTGAATGCTTCTGAATTCGAAAGGAGGAACCAAGGGTTATGTCTTTGATACTGGATTCGAAAGAGAAGAACAAGTGTGAGGTTCTTCCTGCTGGATTCGAAGGGTAATAAGGTATAAGGATGTTTCAGATTCTAAGTGTTTGGATTCTGGGTATGTATTTGATGAGAGTTTAAGTGTTTGAGAAAATTTGGTGTTTTTGAGAATTTCTGAAGATTCGTTTGACTGGCCAAATGATCCCCCTCTTAGCTTTGCATAAATTCTTCTATTTATAGAGAAAAGGAAATGGATATGTTTGAAAACATCCAGCCTTGCAAAAATAATAAAATACTGTAACGTGACAGTACAAATGGGGGGCCTGTTGGCAGCAGCAGTGGGGTGCGGGAGATGTGACTGAGGCCTCTGGCGTTGCTTGTGCTCAGACCAAATTCAGTTTGAAAGCTGCTTTTGTGATAAGGTACTTTATGTTTGAAGAAAAAGTATATAGCCTTTAACCCAGAATAGCAGTATCCAAAAGGTAAAGTTTAAAACCTTTGTACAAGCTTCTGACTATGTAAATATTTGGACGCAACACAGCCTGTCAAACGAGATTTGGTCTTGTGCAAGAGTGAGATCGAAGCACACCTATTTGAAGGAAGCCTTTGCCTCAGTCGAAGCTTGTGGTCGAAACAAGCTAACTCGAAGGAAGCATATTGCCCAATCGAAGCTCATGCTCGAAGGAAGCATATTGCCCAATCGAAGCCTGGGTCAAAGCAAACATATTTCTCAATCGAAAGTCCGTGTTCGAAGGAGGCTTAGAGTTTAACATAAAGGACACATCCAAGTTGCATTCGAAGGAGGCTCTTGCTCCACTGAAGTTTTCATCCAGGTACACAGAAGGTGAGTGCCCAAACGAAGACTTGCCTTGCAGGGGGTACATGTGACCAGTAGGTCATGGCTTTCGATTGCAAGCATGTAGGCAGCAAAAGACACAAATGAAACCTGCAACAAGAAGTCACATGCCTGAAACAACCGGCAGAAAACGCAGAGCCGCCACCGAACTTTATTTATCCCGAAGGAAGGGGAAATATCAATAAAACCACAGGGGAATGGATAAGATGGTCTTTCAACCAAGAGAAAGGTTAAGGGAGTCGGTTATGCGAGGGGAAGGTATTAGCACCCCTCACATCCGTTGTACTTAACGGGATCCATTTTGTTTGTTTGTCTTAAAGGGTGTATTTATCTATAACTATGCTTGCTTAAAGGGAAATGGATGGTTTTTATTATTGCGTTCGTGAGGGTTTCACGACCCTTTGCCTACGTATCCAATGAAGGAATCAGAAAATCGTAGTTCCTCCTAGAAAAAGGTTGGTTTGTTTGTGTTTTTTAGTGGGCGACGTTAACGCATGCATTCTAGCAATAGGCACGACCGGTATCGCGGTAGAACGGAGATAACATGCCCTTTGGGGGAGTTTTGATTTGTTGAGTGTTTTTGTGGGTTTTAAAATAAATTCAAGTAGTGGTTAAATAGTGTTTTGGATTTTTTTTATTTGTTTATGTTTTGATTTTTATCTTGCCTAATTACTAGCATTGGTATAAAGTAAATAAAATGCAGAAAATATAAGATCCTACGCTATTACAACTGTATCAAACAGCATATAAAAAAATGAAGAAAAAAAGCCAAAAGCAAGAAAAAAAAGTGTCTTTCGATTGGGGGGAAAGCACACTTCGACTGGAATTTTGTTGGCCTCCTTCGATTGGGGCTGGCAGCAGTGAAGTCATGTCTTTCGATTGGGACTTTGGCAGAGGCGAAGTCCTGTCCTTCGATTGGGCTTTGGCAACAGCAAGGTCCTGTCCTTCGACTGGGCAAAGGTAGCAGCAAGGCCCTGTCTTTTGATTAGGCCTTGGCAGGGGCGAAGTGGTATCCTTCGACTGGATCTGGAAACAACAAGTTATGTCCTTCGACTGGGGCTGGCACCAGTGAGTTGCATCCTTCGACTGGGGGCTGGCACTAGTGAGGTTCTGTCCTTCGATTGTCCTGGAAGTCAGTGAGGGAATGTCTTTCGAGTGGACCTGGACTTGGTATGGAAACCAAAGGCTTCGTTTCATACTCCTGTTTCCTGTTTCTTTCGTTTGAACTTTTGGAACAGTAACATGGCATAAGGCCATGCTAATATTGCCTTACAAACAGTTAACACTTAATGCATATTTAAATAAACAAACAACAAAACAAAAGGGGGTTAGCTCTGAAAACATATTAAGTAGGTGAAAACGAAAAGAGCCAAAGTGCTATGTACATGTCATGCTAGAAATGAAGGGGGTTCGAGGTTAAGGATGGCTCACCTTGCTTGGGGCTGGAGCGTGTGCTGGGCAGTAAGGTGGTTTCCTGGAGCGTTTCTGGATTCGAAGGGAGGGACCAGGGGTTGGCCTTAGATGCTGGATTCGAAAGGAGATGACAAGCGTGAAGTCTCTCCTGCTGGATTCGAACGGTAATAATGCACAGGGGGGTTTGCCTTTGGTTCGAAGGGGATGAATGTGATTCTGGGTTTGGATTATGGATAAGTGTTTGATTCTGGATGAGTTTTAATTTCTCAAGTGTTTGAGATTTCTGGATGAGTGTTTGATTCTGGATAAGTGTTCGAATCTCTCAAGTGTTTGAGATTTCTGGAAGTGTTTGAATTTCCGGATGTGTTTGAATTTCTCAAGTGTTTGAATGAACTTGAGAATTTTTTGGT
The DNA here is from genome assembly GCA_948472305.1 of Vicia faba. NCBI lineage: Eukaryota > Viridiplantae > Streptophyta > Magnoliopsida > Fabales > Fabaceae > Vicia > Vicia faba. The sequence goes on from OX451736.1 coordinate 280,737,821, forward strand.
TTGAGAAATTTTCTTGCAGAGATTCGTTTGGCCTTCAAGTCCCCTTTTTCGTGTTGTGAAGCCTGGTATTTATAGGCGGATTTGCTGAAGTTTTGAGGGGAAAACGAAATAATGTTTGAACAGTTTGGGAATGTTGTTTCGATCCTTTCTTCTACGCAGCTCTTGTGAACTCCTTTTTGGGCAAGTATAGGACTGTTGTAGCAGGCTCAATAGTGTTTTGGAGCGTAGTGGTAGGTGGGTGCAGGACTGTGCAGCAGTTTTGTGTTTGGCAGTACAGTGGTCCAACTTGTGAATCGAAGGAGACTGTACTGCCCATCGAAGCTTCTGAATCGAAGGGGGACCATTGCCCATCGAAGCTATTGATCGAATCGAAGTTGGTGGATCGAAGGGAGGCTATTGCCCAATTGAAACATGCTTATAGGCAGCAAACTTGTCCAATCGAAACAGGCTTGCAGGCAGCACTTTGTCCAATCGAAAGTAAGCATACAGGAGGCAAAAATGTCCAGATTCGAAAAAGGCCAAGAGTCAGTCGAAGGGTACTGAATCGAAGGAGACCTGTTTTCCTCCAAACTTGTCAAAATCATCTTTTATCTGTTTTGCTCTTTCAATAGTTTCCTCTTTGACTTGATGCTTGAAAATCCAATATGATCCAATTGTACTCGTGCAGACTTAAACCCTGAGAATCCTGACCAACACACATAGGGAAATAAACCCTATCCCAGGCTCTGATAGAATTGAGCAAGAACCAACCTTGTAACGTGATGACAAAATTCATTCCACAACCTGCTAATCAAGAACTAGATGTGCTTCCTTTTTACCTGATAAGAAAAACCTCAAAACAAAATTAGACCAAAAGAGGGTGTAGCCCTAATACTTCAAACCAAAGTGCCTGATTCCCTGAGATGCGGGATATGCAAATAATTGAATGATGAAATGATGCAAATGGAATGCAGAGTTCAAAGCCAGACAAGAATAAAAGAGATAGGGAAAATTTGGGGTACGACAGCTGCCCCTATTTAATCATCTTAAACCTGAATGTGAGATTGGCGTCAGCCTTTCAGAAGTTCAAGGTGGAAGATGATTAAATACCAGGACCCGAAATTTGCCCTGGAGATATGGTGTGAGTGTTATTCACTGGTGTGAATGTCTGCTTGGGGAAAGACAAACTGGTCTTCTGGTGGACTGGTCATGATGGTTGAAAAAGGGGAGCTCGTATTGGGGTAACGGTGCCAATACAAGGTTTTTTTTTTTGAGTAGTAAAGCGACTGAAAAGATATGGTTGACGATGTCGTGATGACTGAAAGTAGAATTACTTGACAAAATGATAACTTAATGCAATGAGTAGAACTTGATGATGACAGAGAACCTATCAAGCGGTATTTCACGACCCACAAAGAAAGGTAAAGACAACGGGTAAAGATAGACATACGATCTATGACCCAAGAGAAAAGGTAAAGTGAGGGTAAGACCTAGGGGCGACCTACGACCCTAGCAAAAATAACGTGAGGGTAAGATCTACGAGCGACCTACGACCCTATGAAAGATAACATGAGGGTAAGACCTACGAGCGACTTACGACCCTATGAAAGATAAAATGAGGGTAAGACCTACGAGCGACCTACGACCCTATGAAAGATAAAATGAGGGTAAGACCTACAAGCGACCTACGACCCTATGAAAAGATAGCGTTAGGGTAATACCTACGAGCGACCTACGACCCTATGAAAGGTAAAATGAGGGTAAGACCTACGAGAGACCTACGACCCTATGAAAGATAAAATGAGGGTAAGGCCTACGAGCGACCTACAACCCTATGAAAGATAAAATGAGGGTAAGACCTACGAGCCTAGCAAAAATAACGTGAGGGTAATACCTACGAGCGACCTACGACCCTATGAAAAGATAACGTGAGGGTAAGACCTACGAGCGACCTACGACCCTATGAAAAGATAACGTGAGCGTAAGACCTACGAGCGACCTACGACCCTATGAAAAGATAACGTGAGGGTAAGACCTACGAGCGACCTACGACCCTATGAAAGATAAAATGAGGGTAAGACCTACGAGCGACCTACAACCCTATGAAAGATAAAATGAGGGTAAGACCTACGAGCGACCTACGACCCTATGAAATATAAAATGAGGGTAAGACCTACGAGCGACCTACGACCCTATGAAAGATAAAATGAGGGTAAGACCTACGAGCGACCTACGACCCTATGAAAAGATAACGTGAGGGTAAGACCTACGAGCGACCTACGACCCTAGCAAAAATAACGTGAGGGTAAGACCTACGAGCGACCTACGACCCTATGAAAAGATAACGTGAGGGTAAGACCTACGAGCGACCTACGACCCTAGCAAAAATAACGTGAGGGTAAGACCTACGAGCGACCTACGACCCTATGAAAAGATAACGTGAGGGTAAGACCTACGAGCGACCTACAACCCTATGAAAAGATAACGTGAGGGTAAGACCTACGAGCGACCTACGACCCTATTAAAAGATAACGTGAGGGTAAGACCTACGAGCGACCTACGACCCTATGAAAGATAAAATGAGGGTAAGACCTACGAGCGAACTACGACCCTATGAAAGATAAAATGAGGGTATTGAGAGTTGGGGAGAAGTACGACGTACTGGCACCATGGTTTATTTTAGTTGGTAATGTAATAACAAATGTTAACTGGGAAGTATGAGGATGAAATTCTTTGTGGGGATGTTTTGTTGATTTGGGATTGATCTAGCTCATGCTTCATATGCATTTGAAGTGTGACATGATGATCCATGGATATGCTATGCGTTTGAGGATGCAATGCAGTATGTCGCGATGATTATTGTATGCAAAATGTCAAAAAATCATTGGGATCTGTTGTCCGTCATCTTGAGATACTAATATGGACTGGTGCTTGAAACTGTGAGAAAGGAGTTATCCTTGTCGAGTTCACTGGGGATTGAATCTTGCTGAGGAGGAGTAGCTTGATCTGACTTCCTTCATGGATTGGGTTCTTGCGAATAACTGAATAGAGACATGGATCTCAACCAAATGCCCCAAGTTTTCTCTATTGCCAGGGAGGAAAGGGTCCCGTCTGACTTTCCTTACTTCACGAACCACTTGGGGATTAGGAAATGGACACTAGAGTCTTCAGATGCCCCGAGTTCACTTCATTGCTGGGGAGTTGCGTATTTAAACATCTGCAGGGAATGATGACGATTCCGAGGACGTTAACTAAACCCAAGTGAACGTCATGATGCTTTGCATTTGTACGGATGACAGGAATTTGCTTGAGTAGCTCCATAAGGGGGAAGGAGGAATGCCCCAATATCTGTCTCTGATCATGGACTCCTGTAGAGATTTGTCGGATCTCGACGTAACTGCCCCAGGTTGCACAAATTCTGAACAGGTTACTCAGCATGATTTCCCCAGTTTGAAGTTTAAAGAGATTTATCGAAATGGTTGCTTCTGATTGACTGGAAAAATATGGAGGAGATTCATCGACGTGATAGCCTCTGATTGGCAGCTTGAGGGAATGCCCAAGAATAAGATCAATCTTTGTTTTTGACAAGTTTCTGCGGCAATCGTCCTTCGAGATGACCATGTTTTCAATTGATGCTCATCATGCAAGCTTACTTGATGTTCAAAAACTTATTTATATGCAACGAATGTTTGTCTAAGAATGATGATTCTAATGCAAATTCTATGCTTGTCTTGAAGTTCAAAAACTTTTATTGAAATGATGTCGAAGCATCAGTTTTTTTTGTTTTTAAGAATAGGTGACGTGTTACCAAATCAAATTTTAGTACATCTCCAAGGAGTCAGGTTTCCGTATTCTCGCTACAGTATTGCTTTCGAATTAACCCATGCTTCAGTTAGGACTTTTAAGGGTTGTAACGTGGCCTGGTTCACGATTTTAGAAACAAAGAATAAAGGCTCAAAGCATATTTGTACCCACCCGCTCTTCGTGATGTTCTTCAATCCTAAACTCAGTTAATTGTGCGTCAAACTTTATTCGAATTTAGAACGACGTTTTGGTGATGGTTCACACAAGTTGGATTTTGGAAGGCAGTCATCATTTTTTTTTGCAACATTTTTCATGTTGTCAAGGATTTGTAATGACCTCGTTCTTTTGATTTATTATCCCTAATTTTTGCCCGACTGTTTCTGTTTTTGAGATTACAGTCAGCGGGATGCCCCAGCTTTCTTAAGCCTCCTTTATAGGTTTTGGCTCAGTGGGCTTTTTTTTATTTTAAGAGATTGACTGCCTATGAGATAAGGAACCACCACTGTCTCTTGATTCCAGAGGAATTCTTTTGATGTCGTTCGTTGTATTATGAACTGAGAGTTTTGCGACTTCAATGTGCATCTTTTGAATTAACTGAGAGACTACCCTGCCACAGGTTTAAATTAAATGTTTCAATTTGTGTTTGAAACAGAAAACTCCTACTTTAAAGCTCGAAAGGGTTGACGAGGGTCTATCTTCCTTATAACTCCAGTGTTTAGGATTTGAAAGAAACACTTGTACATCGTCAGCAAGGTCTGTCCAAAAGCATACTGTATGAGATTATGGCATTGTTTCGTCATCCTCCCTCAAGAGTTGTTGTTTTTTTTTAAATTAAAAAGAGTTAAGCATCAAAAGCAAGTACGATAACAAAATGTAAATGAGTGAATACAAATGGATTAGTTCAAGACAAACACAGTCAATGCATGGTGATTCAATATAAAAATACAAACAATTTTGCATACAATGGGCACTGAACAAAACAAGAAAGGTTACAAATGATAATGCAAAATGAAATTAGAAATTTCCATGCTCAGGAGACTCCTTCAGCCCTGGCTCAATTGAGGAGACGCTCTTGCAGTCTTGACACCTAAACCCGTTCATTAACTTCTCCAATAGCATGGACTGCTCCCCCTTGATGAGGTAGGATGGGATTATTTTGGATATTCAGACCAACAGGGTTGAATTTGATGGCTTTCGCATTGATGAGATCTTGAACTTTGCACTTGAAAGCCCTGCAATTTTCAATGGTATGGCCTGGGGCACCAGAATGGAATTCACAATGAGCATTATTATCATATCCCCTAGGGAGAGGAATTGGCGGTGGACCGAGTTCGCGCAATTGAACCAATTGGCTAGCAAGTAACTGTGGGAGAAGCTGAGCATAGGACATGGGAATGAGATCAAACCTTCTTTCAGGGGCTCTCTGTCTTGGAGGAGCTCTTTGGCCTTGTGGTTGTTGATTCTGTTGTTGATAAATTGTAGGAGGTGCGAACTGTTGTTGCGGAACATAATGCGGTTGCGGAGAGAAAGGCTGTTGTTGGGCCATCCAAGGTGTTGGAGTTGTAGCAGCGTATACTTGCGGAACAAACTGGTTGGGAACAGAAGCGGGTGTAGGAAAATAAGGGAACCGGACTTGGGGAAATGTGGGAGCTCTTCCTTGGTTGACGGTGATGGCACTGGTCTCGCCCTCTTTCTTCTTGCTAAAACCGGAAAATGGTTTCCTATTAATGCCTGCATTGTTGTTAGCATTATTAGGAACACCTTGAATCGTTTCGGCCTTAATACATGTCTCAACACGTTCTCCAATGATGACCATATCAGAAAATGAAGTAGAAGTGCTACTGAGCATATGCTGGAGATAAGGGCCTCGTAGAGTACCCATAAACAGATCAATCAACTCACGGTCCAAAAGAGGAGGTTGGACCCTTGCAGCTAGTTCACGCCACCTCTGAGCGTATTCTTTGAAAGATTCTTCAGACTTTTGTACCATCCCCTGGAGCTGGATACGGCTCGGAGCCATAGCGGTATTGTAATGGTAATGTTTCAGAAAAGCATCGGAAAGCTCTCCCCAAGTACCTACATGGGATCTCTACAATTTCATATACCAATCCAAGGATGCCCCGGTCAAACTATCCTGAAAGAAATGCATGAGCAAAGGTTCATTTCCAGCATAGGCCGCCATTTTGCGACAATAGGAACGAAGATGTGTCTCTGGGCAAGAAGTGCCTTTGTACTTGTCGAACTCTGGGACTTTGAACTTAGGAGGAATGACTACCCCAGGCACGAGGCACATCGCAGTAGTGTTGAATCTGGACGCCTTGATTCCTTCCATGGCTCTAAGTCACTCTTCAAGGGCATGATACATCTTCGCAGTTTCGGCAACCCCGGCAGCAAGATTCACTTGGGGTTCATCGAGATCAATAACATCATGATGATCGTCGACATCATTCCTAGGAGCACCGGTAGGAGTCTCAACATTAGCATTGTCATTTCTCCCATTAGCAGAAGTCGAAGGAGCGGAAGTAGTAAGCTTGGAAACACTCTGATGTAGTTCTTCTTGACCCTTAATCACAGCATGCAGAGTTTCCATGAGTTGATCCATACGGGTACCCATAGTGTCTATATCCCGACGGAGCGCATTCTGATTCTCTTCAAAAAGATCCATTAGCCTTTGTTGGTTGCCCCTGGTGCGGTAAGGATGTGGATGAGTCGTCTTTGCTGCTTACAGGATTCTGTGAAAGGGGACCCCAATGAGTTTTTACTGTGAAAAATGAATGCATGGTAGTATGGATGAATGCTTTATCTTCATTTCTAAGGAAACCCAAAGACTCGTCTATCTTTTAAAATTTCCTTTTCTTTTTTCTTTCCTTTTTTCTTTTTTGAAAAGCTATGTCAACGAGACTTGTCTTTGGATTTCCCTAGATATGAGATGTATATCATGATATGATGTCATGGTATGCTATGGCATGAAGTCTCAGCTCCACATATTCTGGATAACCATTGCATAGTCTGTTGCACAGGTTGAAAGTAACAGGATCAAAAGTCTGATGTCACAGGCATGGAGTCAGAGTAACCACCCATGAGGTATGTACTAGGGGTTTATCACCTGCCGAACAAGGTTCTAAGGAGTTCCCGAAGTCTACATTCTTCCTTTGGATATTACTGACGTCCCAATTACTTGGTAATCGATAATATTCGCAGGAAAAACTCGTCCGAGCGCAATATCGCGTGACAACTACTTCCGGATTACTCTGTTATAGTCTCCGCATTGCACCTAAAAAGCCAAGATGGGTTAATGGTTCTACGGTCCTCAGCTTCTCGAGCTCCCAGGTCGAAAGCAATGACATCTTCCCGATTACTCGGTAAACATCATTACCTTTAAGGGGACCTCCACTGAGTGGGGGATTCTCATGCCTCCTTCTTCGGGATTACTCCCTAAAAGTTAACATGACTATACCGCCCGTCCTAATCCTATGTTTAACCCAAGTCCGGGTAGAGGACTTATCAAACCCAACAACACAATATATCCAGAATATGTGAGTAGCAACAAATATGCAATATATACAAAAGAATAAATAAAGAAATAAAACAGTAAAGCAAGATAAAGCAAATAAATAAACACCCAAAAAGACAAGTAAACAAAACTAGGAGAGACTCGCTAAAAATTCCCCAGCAGAGTCGCCAGCTGAAACAACCGGCAGAAAACGCAGAGCCGCCACCGAACTTTATTTATCCCGAAGGAAGGGGAAATATCGATAAAACCACAGGGGAATGGATAAGATGGTCTTGCGACCAAGAGAAAGGGTAAGGGAGTCGGTTATGCGAGGGGAAGGTATTAGCACTCCTCACATCCGTTGTACTCAACGGGATCCATTTTGTTTGTTTGTCTTAAAGGGTGTATTTATCTATAACTATGCTTCCTTAAAGGGAAATGGATGGTTTTTATTATTGCGTTCGTGAGGGTTTCGCGACCCTTTGCCTACGTATCCAATGAAGGAATCAGAACATCGCAGTTCCTCCTAGAAAAAGGTTGGTTTGTTTGTGTTTTTTAGTGGGTGACGTTAACGCACGCATTCTAGCAATAGGCACGGCCGGTATCGCGGTAGAACGAAGATAACATGCCCTTTGGGGGAGTCTTGATTTGTTGAGTGTTTTTGTGGGTTTTAAAATAAATCCAAGTAGTGATTAAAGAGTGTTTTGGATTTTTTTTTTGATTTGTTTATGTTTTGATTTTTATCTTGCCTAATTACTAGCATTGGTATAAAGTAAATAAAATGCAGAAAAGATAAGATCCTACGCTATTACAACCATATCAAACAGTATATAAAAAAAATTAAAAAAAATCCAAAAGCAAGAAAAAAAAGTGTCTTTCGATTGGGGGGAAAGCACACTTTGACTGGCATTTTGTTGGCCTCCTTCGATTGGGGCTGGCAGCAGTGAAGTCATGTCTTTCGATTGGGACTTTGGCAGAGGCGAAGTCCTGTCCTTCGATTGGGCTTTGGCAACAGCAAGGTCCTGTCCTTCGACTGGGCAAAGGCAACAGCAAGGTCCTGTCTTTCGATTAGGCCTTGGCAGGGGCGAAGTGGTATCCTTCGACTGGATCTGGAAACAGCAAGTTCTGTCCTTCGACTGGGGCTGGCACCAGTGAGTTGCATCCTTCGACTGGGGGCTGGCACCAGTGAGGTTCTGTCCTTCGATTGTCCTGGAAGTCAGTGAGGGAATGTCTTTCGAGTGGACCTGGACTTGGTATGGAAACCAAAGGCTTCGTTTCATACTCCTGTTTCCTGTTTCTTTCGTTTGAACTTTTGGAATAGTAACATGGCATAATGCCATGCTAATATTGCCTTACAAATAGTTAACACTTAATGCATATTTAAATAAACAAACAACAAAACAAAAGGGGGTTAGCTCTGAAAACATATTAAGTAGGTGGAAACGAAAAGAGCCAAAGTGCTATGTACATGTCATGCTAGAAATGAAGGGGGTTCGAGGTTAAGGATGGCTCACCTTGCTTGGGGCTGGAGCGTGTGCTGGGCAGTAAGATGGTTGCCTGGAGTGCTTCTGGATTCGAAGGGAGGGACCAGGGGTTGGCCTTAGATGCTGGATTCGAAAGGAGATGACAAGCGTGAAGTCTCTCCTGCTGGATTCGAACGGTAATAATGCACAGGGGGGTTTGCCTTTGGTTCGAAGGGGATGAATGTGATTTTGGGTTTGGATTATGGATAAGTGTTTGATTCTGGATGAGTTTTAATTTCTCAAGTGTTTGAGATTTCTGGATGAGTGTTTGATTCTGGATAAGTGTTCGAATCTCTCAAGTGTTTGAGATTTCTTGAAGTGTTTGAATTTCTGGATGTGTTTAAATTTCTCAAGTGTTTGAATGAACTTGAGAATTTTTTGGTTTTAGAAATTTTCTTGCAGAGATTCGTCTGGCCTTCAAGTCCCCTTTTTCATGTTGTGAAGCCTGGTATTTATAGGCGGATCTGCTGAAGTTTTGGGGGGAAAACGAAATAATGTTTGAACAGTTTGGGAATGTTGTTTCGATCCTTTCTGCTACGCAGCTCTTGTGCACTCCTTTTTGGGCAAGTACAGGATTGTTGTAGCAGGCTCAACAGTGTTTTGGAGCGTAGTGGTAGGTGGGTACAGGACTGTGCAGCAGTTTTGTGTTTGGCAGTACAGTGGTCCAACTTGTGAATCGAAGGAGACTGTACTGCCCATCGAAGCTTGTGAATCGAAGGGGGACCATTGCCCATCGAAGCTATTGATCGAAAGAGACTGTATTGCCCATCGAAGCTGGTGGATTGAAGGGAGGTTATTGCCCAATCAAAACATGCTTGCAGGCAGCAAACTTGTCCAATCGAAACAGGCTTGCAGGCAGCACTTTGTCCAATCGAAAGTAAGCATACAGGAGGCAAAAATGTCCAGATTCGAAAGAGGCCAAGAGTCAGTCGAAGGGTACTGAATCAAAGGAGACCTGTTTTCCTCCAAACTTGTCAAAATCATCTTTTATCTGTTTTACTCTTTCAATAGTTTCCTCTTTGACTTGATGCTTGAAAATCCAATATGATCCAATTGTACTCGTGCAGACTTAAACCCTGAGAATCCTGACCAGCACACATAGGGAAATAAACCCTAGCCCAGACTCTGATAGAATTGAGCAAGAACCAACCTTGTAACGTGATGACAAAATTCATTCCACAACCGGCTAATCAAGAACCAGATGTGCTTCCTTTTTACCTGATAAGAAAAACCTCAAAACAAGATTAGACCAAAAGAGGGCGTAGCCCTAATACTTCCAACCAAAGTGCCTGATTCCCTGAGATGCTGGATATGCAAATAACTGAATGATGAAATGATGCAAATGGAATGCAGGGTTCAAAGCCAGACAAGAATAAAATAGATAGGGCAAATTTGGGGTACGATAATGCCCAGGCGAAAGAGGCCAAAAGGCCAATCGAAGGATGCAAGCCAAGCTTGTGTCGAAAGAGGTCAAAAGGCCAATCGAAGGATGCAAACCAAACTTGTGTCGAAAGAGGCCAAAAGGCCAATCGAAGGATGCTGATCGAAAGAGGCCAAAAGACCAATCGAAAGAGCTGAAACGAAGAACACTTGTATTTCTCCAATTTTTGTCAAAATCATATTTTTATCTGTTTTCTCCCTTTTTGACAGTTTCCTTTTAATTCTGGTGCTGGAAAATCCAATTGTACTTTGTGCAAGCTTGAACCTTGAGAACCCTTGTGAGAAAGGCCTTAATAATTGAGAGGGCAAATTTTGGGGTACAACAATGGGTCTCAAAGCTGCAATCGATTTAAGGATCAAGTTCTTAAGTGTGTTTGGAGACTCGGCGTTGGTAATCATCCAGATCAAAGGAGAATGGGACATGAAGTATCCTAATATCATCCTGTACAAAGAGCATGTGTTTACACTAATCCCATACTTTGAAGAAGTTAACTTTGAGCATTTTCCACAAGAGGAAAATCAACTAGCGGACGCGCTAGCTACGATGTCATCCATGTTCAAGGTCAGGTGGGATAATGAGGCTCTTCAGATCACCATTGAGAGGATGGACGAGCCAGCATACTGTCACGAGATTGGTACTGAAGAAGTAGTGGACAAGCCCTGGTTCCATGAAGTCAAAAGATATCTCAAAGCCCAAGAATACCCTGAGGGAGCTTCAGTCAATGATAAGAAGTTCATCAGAAGGTTCTCTTCTAAGTTCTTCCTCAGTAACAGGATCTTCTACAAGCGCAATCATGATTCTACCTTGCTTCGGTGTGTAAACAAGAGTGAGGCAGAAAAGATTATGGCTGACTTGCACGAGGGTACCTTTGACACCCACTCTAGTGGGCACTCTATGGCTAAAAAGATCCTACGGGTAGGATACTACTGGTCCACCATGGAGGCAGACTGCTATCAGCATTCATGGACTTGTCAAAAATGTCATGATCTACGCTGACAAGGTACATGTACCTCCAGTTCCTCTAAACTCCTTGATTGCTCCTTGTCCATTCGCAATGTGGGGCATCGATATGATTGGAGAGATTAGATCGACAACTTCTAATGGGCACCGCTTCATCCTGGTTGTCATTGATTACTTCATGAAGTGGGTCGAAGAAACTTTATTTGCTTCTGTTACCAAGAACGTTATGGCTCGATTTATCAGACATAACATTATATGTCGGTACGGTATTCCAGAAAGAATCATTACAGATAATAGTACCAATCTCAACAACACTATGATCACCGAACTCTGCACGTAATTCAAGATTCAGCATCATAACTCTTCTCCTTATCGGTCGAATATGAATAGCGCTTTTGAAGATACTAACAAAAATATCAAGAGAATCATACAGAAGATGACGGTGACATATAAAGATTGGCATGAGATGTCACCATAATGCGCACATGAACAGGGGAAACTCGTTTCTCTTTGGTATACGGTATAGAAGTTGTAATTCCCATTGAGGTCCAGATCCCTTCCTTGAGGATCATGAAAGATGTACAGTTGAGCAAAGACGAATGGGTTCAGACTCAACTTGACCAGTTAAACCTGATTGACAAGAAGAGGCTTGCGGCTGTCTACCATGGTCAGATATACCAAAAATGTATGATCAAAGCTTTTAACAAGAAGGTCAGACGTCAGTTATATCAGGCTGGTGACCTGGTAATCAAGCGCATCATACTACCACAAGGTGATCCCAGGGGAAAATGGACCCCCACATACGAAGGGCCATTTGTGATCAAGAATATATTTCCTGGTGGAGCCATGATCCTAACCACTATGGACGGTGACGACCTTTTGCACCCTGTAAACGCGGACATAGTTAAAAGATACTACGCATAAACAAAGACCCGCTAGGTTGACTGGCCTAGGAAAAAATTAGGGCATTCCGGTGAACCAAAAAGGTTCGGGAAAAAATTAGGGATATACATAAAAAAATATGAACACCCGGCAAGTCGAAAACCTGAAAAGGCGGGTTAGGCAAAAAGGGGTATCCCGGTGGACTGAAAACGCGAAAGGGCGGTCCAGGAAAAAGTTAGGGATTTAAAGCGTATAACTATGTCTCGTTGGATCACGTTACAACCAATCTTCAGTATCAACTATCAAGCTCAAGCAGTACTAATCAATCCAATCAGCTTCAGACAAGCAGCAGAAGGGATGCGACGCTCAAAGACATAAAGGCAATAATAGAATGGGAACCCAATGGGATTATTTCACATAGTTTTCTTTCTTTGTATACTATTTTTGTATAATTTCCATTCTTACGACATCATTCTCTTACTAGGATGCCTGTCTCCTTATACATAAATGCTTATTTCAAGTTAATACAAAACTATTCCTTTGAAAGTGTAAAACTTCTATTTTTATTTTTTTGTTTTGTGTGCGAAAACGTCTAGTGATTATTTTTGAACATATGTATTTGAATGTGATTACTGCTTACAAATATGCACCTAAAAATAGAAAGACAGATGCTAATGACTGTAAGAAGCGGCAAAATATCTAAGGGCCATCCACAAAATCCCCATAGATGTTTTCCCCGGAAGATACCTTCTCCAGCAGGTACAAAAGCAAGGGCATTCTACTACAAGGTCACTACTATATTCCCAGCATGCAGCCTAATGGTGTCAGGTATTATCATATCCTTGACGGAGCAAGAATATCCAAATTACTACTCTAACAAAAGATCCCTTAGTGAAGTATCCAATCTTCTCGGGATTCCCCAGCAGGATTTCACAAAATCCCCAAGCCGTGCATGGAGTTTCCCTTCCCCAACAGAGTTTATTTCTCTAACAACAGAAGTTCATCTCCCAACATTTCAACTTCAACAAATCTGAAGACCTACATTCTTCACCCCCAGCAATAGTCAGGGATTTATTTTCCCTAATTCAACAACACAATAATGGAACAACTGACACGTTCATACATTGCATTCATACATCATTTCTACAAACATCATAGCATATGCAACACAAATGCATATATGACAATCTCATTTATCTTGAGAGCGTCATGCAATTCATACATCATGACATTGAATGAAATTGACTTTACCTTTCCAGGTTGAGATCGCAGAAAGACAAACCCTTTCAACTTATACAACAGGTCAAAGATTAATGTCTGAAACCAGACGGGAAAAATATCTACACAGCCAATTGGTATGAACTCCCGAAGCAAGACGTGTTTACCAACAAATACAGCAGGCCATGGATTAATGCCCGAAACCAGACGGGGAAACTATCTATATGACCGATGTTGCCAAGCTCTGGATTAATACCTGAAATAAGACAGGACAACTATCCGTGAACAATTGATTATGGATTAATACTTGTAACAAGCCAGGAAAACTATCTACATGAGGAGATTGAAGATTAATACCTGTAACAAGCCAGGAAAACTATCTTTCTTTCTCAGGTCAGAGATTAATACTTGTAACAAGCTAGGACAACTATCTCAGCAACCGACAATTTTCAAGGTCCAGATTAATACCTGTAACAAGCCAGGACAACTATCTGTGGATGATCGACTATGGATTAATATCTGTAATAAGCCAGGAAACCTATCTACATAAGGAGATTGAAGATTAATACCCGAAACCAGACGGGAAAACTATCTTTCTTTCTCGGATAAGAGATTAATAGCTGAAACCATCCAGGACAACAATCTCAATGACCGACAATTTTCAAATTCAAGATTAATACCTGAAACCAGACAGGACAATTATCTGTGAACAACTGATTGTAGATTAATACCTCTAACAAGCCAGGAAAACTATCTACATGAGGAGATTGAAGATTAATACCTGTAACAAGACAGGAAAACTATATTTCTTTCTCATGTCAGAGATTAATACATGTAACAAGCCAGGACAACTATATCAGTGACCGACAATTTTCAAGTTCTAGATTAATACCTGTAACAAGCCAGGACAACGATCTGTGGATGACCGATTGTGGATTAATACCTATAACAAGCCATAAAAACTATCTACATAAGGAGATTGAAGATTAATACCCTAAACTAGACGGGAAAACTATATTTCTTTCTCGGGTCAGAGATTAATACCTGAAACCAACCAGGACAACTATCTCAACGACTGACAATTTTCAAATTCCAGATTAATACATGAAACCAGACAGGACAACTATCTGTGAACAACTGATTATAGATTAATACTTGTAACAAGCCAGGAAAACTATCTACATAAGGAGATTGAAGATTAATACCTGTAACAAGCTAGGAAAACTATATTTCTTTCTCAGGTCAGAGATTAATACCTGTAACAAGCCAGGATAACTATCTCAGCGACCGAAAATTTTCAAGTTCCAGATTAATACCTGTAACAAGCCAGGACAACTATTTATGGACGACCGACTGTGGATTAATACCTGTAACAAGCCAGGAAAACTATATACATAACGAGATTGAATATTAATACCTGAAACCAGACGGGAAAACTATCTTTCTTTCTCGGGTCAGAGATTAATACCTGAAACCACCCAGGACAACTATCTCAATAACCGAAAATTTTCAAATTCTAGATTAATACCTGAAACCAGATAGGACAACTATCTGTGAACAGTTGATTATAGATTAACACCTAAAACCAGATAGGAAAGCTATCTACATGACCAGACAAAGCAATGTTACACGGGTTTCTTCTCATGATTTCCATATGTAGTCTAACACGGACTCATCCTGAAGAAGCCCCACACAGGCTCCTTCTCATATATCTCCGGATGCAGACTAACACGGGCTCACCTTGAAGTAGTCCTACACAGGCTCTTTCTAATACGTTTCCAGATAACAGTTAATTCCATTATCCCTAGCAAGTTATTGTGAAACCTGGACTTCAACCAGAAAACAGCAAACTTTCATCTCACCAGAGATAACTCTTCAGCAGAGCCTTGGACAACTAAAGCTCCTAGACTTTATTCCCCATGGAGTTTTCCTCAAGCAGGATAACAACAGAAACCCATATTCCCCAGCGGACTCCTCCTCAGACAGCAGGAACAGGAACCCCCAAAGGGACCATGTGTGAAATCATAACCTATTTTGGATGTGTTGTACCCCAAAATTTTCCCTCCCATATTTCTCAAGACATTTCAAGAATAATCTCCAAGTTGCTCAAGATTGCTCAAGAGTTGGACAGTCAAATCATCTCCTAAGGCAGTCAACCTCAAATTAGGGTTTTGTGTTGCATCAAGGTCCTTGCATCCAAATGACCTCAAGTTCTCCCCAATGTCCTAATATGTTCTCAAGGTCATCCTTGTCAAATTTCAAGCCTTGCAGAGGAAGTTTGGTCAGTCAATTGCTCAAAGGGTCCAAAATTCGACTCTACTAGGGCAAAAGTCAACTGTGACCTACAAATAGTCAAACCTCAAGATTTTTTGTCAACATTCTCATTTTGAATGATAATTCATCATTTTATCAAGTTTTGATCATGATTCATCAAGGATTGCTCAAGATTCATCAAGATTCAAAAGTTGCTAAATTAGGGTTTTGTAGGAAAAGTCAACTCAAGTTTGACTAAGCATAACTTTCTCATAATTTATGAGAAATGACCCATCCAAATCTCATTTTGAAAAGGATGTAATTTCCTACAATCCATATTCACACCCCAAGATCAAGAAATGCACTCACAAAAAGTTACAAATTTGGACATTATAGGTCATTTTTGAAAGTCAACAAAAACACCTTTTTTTCCAAAGCTTATAACTTGAGCATGGAATGTAAAATTGAGACGATACCAAAAGCGTTGGTTAGAGGACATCTCAAGGTTTCTAAAAAGTCCAAGAACACCTCCAAAAGTTTAAAATTGAAGAAGTTATGCATTGTTGAAGTTGGGCATTTTTCCAAAATTGCCAAAAGTCAACTATCCCAAAAACTTCAAATTTTGCCAAATGAGCCCACTTTTTTCCACTTGATTTGGTCTTGTCACACTACACACGTGTCCTATCTTCAGTTTTATGTCCATTCATTGATTTTTCTATTTTATTTGATTTTTATTGAATTAATTCATTTTAAATCAATTTAAATCCAAATAAAATCTAAATATTGATAACTTGGTATCTTTTTTATTGATATAGGTCTTAAATATCATCATGTACACAATCAAACTCGTATCAAGCCATATCATGCACAAAATATTGAATTTGGACATTTTTGGAAGCTTTTTAATAGAAGATCATATCATATCTCCAATCATCAATGCCTAAGGATTCAAAGCCCAAAACCTGACCTAATTCATCCCATGTTACTTATACAATGCAAAGGCACGAAAATTGTAACCTAGAGGCTGCATAAACACAAAAGCAAAACTTGAAAAAACTTGAAAAAAGCTTGGAACTGAAATCTTGGTTAGAGGCGAATTCAAAGGAAAAATTCAACGTGGATCAATTATTGGACATCCATTGAAGCAAGACCAACCCCTAACAAGCTTGCATACTCATTCTGAAGCGCTGTAAGTCCTTCAAAACACGACCCTGTATTTGAAATCGCAATCTTTTATTCTGGCACTTTCTTGACAAAACATTGACATATTCATGATCCTTGAATGATTTCAAAACTTTCTGCAATATTTGATTTTGTTTTTATAGCCTGTAATGCCATACCCGAATCTAGGGTTTTTGTTTCTTGTTTTTAGGCGTTTTAGTTACAAGAAAAATTGATGCAAACAATGGACATAGATGAAATCAGGAGGAAGAAACGGTCATGAATATGGTCTTGGTTTGCATTTTTATGGCTTAGGGCTCGTTTTAGGATGAACCCATGGATTTAGCTGCGGATAAAAATATGCAGGCAAATATCCAGGGACCAACGAAGAAGATGAGTGTATGGCCTCTCCCCATTCGTCCGTTCATAATTCGCACGTTTTTTTTATTTTAATTCTGGCATTTGTTTTATTTTTCCATATAATAATTGCTACTTAATATACTAACAAAAGCAACACAGTGGTCCAGTGGTGGAGGCGTTAGTGCATAGTCCAACAGGACCTGGGTTCGAATCCCAGGTCCCCTAATGCATTTGTAATATTTTTCTCCAGGTACTCCAGCGCATCTCAGCAATTGTAGTCTACCATGAACCTCAAATCTCAAGGCGCCAGATGGCCCCCAGGCCAAATCTGATGGCCCATATGGAAGGCCTATCATACGCTCCAGTCAACGTGTCACATGGAAGTGCAAAAAGTCATCCAGGCTTGCAACTATTGGGCCATCAGAATTGCTAAACGAACCCCCAATCTGGGCCCAAACCCCTGGGTTATTTCTATTCCTTTTATTTTTATATTTCTTTTATTTAATTGTTTTGTATTATTAATTTTATTAATTAATCACTAACCAATTAAAAAAAAATTTCTCATAAAATCAAAAACCCAAAAATATATTTTATTTATTAAAATTAAATTCATCATTTTATTTTTGTAAATAAATACTAACTTAATTAATTTAGTTTTAAATAGGTTTAACTATTAATATTTTTTGCAATATTTAAAATCAATTTAGACAATTAGGCTTTATTAACTTTAAATCAATTTATTTTATTTCTTTAAATATCCAAAAATCCAAAAAAATATCTTTTTCTTAAATAATTAATTAATTTATTTAATTTACTTAGGTTTAATTCCTTTTAATTCAAAAAATAAACCAAAAAAATTCTTTCTTTTTAAAAGAGTCAAAACCCTAAAAAATGCGCCCGATTCAATTTTCTGGCACGCGATCTATTTTATCATATTATTGTAATTGTTTCTCGGAATGTAATAGTTTAATAGGACCTTTACTATTTTTATCGCTTTCTTTTATTTTCCGCAATTTAATTTCAAGGGTTTGTTTTTGGCGATGTAAATACCCGACGCCTTGTAATAGTTTAGATTTAATTTTCGCAAATTTAATTTCTGCAAACTATACACTGTTAGATGTTTGATAATAGGGAATGCATGACAAGATCGAATGTTTGAACTTAAAATCAACATAGCTCACCCATGACATATACAAAGATAAAATTAACCGAAATAACACACTCGCACATGCGCACTCTTAGGGTACACCTTGCTTGGTTGCCTTCGAACATGGTCATTGAGTATAGGAAGTTTTAGAGGTCGCCCTCTTGTCCAAAGATCATAGTTTCTTCGAAACGGTTGCCTCGAAAAAATGATCTAAGATATCAGGGTTACCGCTAAGGCGTCCTAACATTGCTTTAGTGATCGCACGTCCCTCATACGAATTGACCCTTAAACTCCAACGACGATGCTACCTACTCATCAACAGTGGGGTAGCATTATCTAAAGGACATTAGTATAGATTGATTCCTTTTTCGAGTAGGTAGATGGTTCTTAAGTACTTTCTCTTTCTAAAACAAAAAAAAACTTTTCGCACTTACACTTTTCAAACAAAAACTTCTTCAAACCCACAAATACAAAGAAAAGCAACTTTTTGAAAACACTTTGAGCAATTACCTAAGAGCCCGTGGATAACCACGGATAGAAAGGGTTCTAACACCTTCCCTTTATATAATCTACCCCCCGGACCCGAGAAACATCTCAAAAAAAAGGAATTTTTCTATGCTTTTTTCCTTTCCTTGTTGGATAAAATAAAATATGGTGGGGACTCTTGCTTACCGCGACATTTTGCAAAAACAAACGCAAAACGCGAACCAGCATTCCAAAAACAGTCAGTTCTCTCCCACCGTATCACAGAACTGGCGACTCTGCTGGGGAATCATTAATAAGTGGGGTGTACCTTAGGATTAGATCACTGTGTTTTCAATTGTTTTCTTTGTATGATTTATATTTGTGGGCTTGTATCGGAGTTACTATAGATCCTAACCCGGATCTGGGGGATACCCTTTAGGTAAGTAGCAATAAACTATGAGGTAACTGTACGGCGTAGACCGATACGGTTGAAGTAGTAGCTACATTGGTGTGGCACTTTAGATTGTACTGATATCCCTTGTGTTGGAACGAGGAGAATATGGATCATCTAAGGGGTCATTAAGTACCAACTGACCTTAGAACCTTTAAATTGACCAACTTGGCCATAGAACAGTAGCAGTATGCTACACTCATTGAGACTAAACTCTCGTGATGATTCCGGCTGCAAGAAAAGGTTGCTAAATTGGAATTATGACCGATTGAGGGTAGTCAGTGATATTGAGATCCTTTAGAACCCGGTTACTATTTTTAGGACAGGTTTAAACCAACTGAACTGAAAGAGGGTAGTACCTAAGCTCCTTGCCAGCCTGAAATCTAAGGGCTCTCTGTGTGACTTGTATGCCTTTACCATGTGTTGTACCCCAAAATTTGCCCTCCCATATTCTTCAAGAAATTGCCAAGACAAGTTTCAAAATTCTCCAAAGGTTGCACAGTTTAAGGGCCTCCTAAGCAGTCAAAATTAGGGTTTTGGTTCTGATCAAGAAAATGAAATTTCCAAGGGTCCAATCAAGTCCCACATGCCTATAAATATGGTCAAGCATCCTCATACCAAGTTTCAAGACTTTCAGCACAAAATTGCACAGTCAAAACCCTAATTGCACCACAGTCAACTATAGGGGCAAAATGGTCATTTGACAGTCAAAAGTTCAAATTTTTTGTCAACATCTCATTTTGAAGCCACAAACATCATTTGATCAATGCTTGATCATGATTCTCAAAGCTTGGCTCAAAAATCATCAAGATGCAAAAGTTTCCTTATTTGGACAGTTGAAAAAGTCAACTGTAAATTGACCAGGGCATACCTTTCACATGGATTATCAGAAAAATTCCATCCAAATCTCATTTTGAAGAGAAAGACATTTACTACAACTCATCTTCATACTTCAAGTCCAAGAAATGCTCTCACAAAAAGTTATCAATTTCAACATTATAGGTCATTTTCAAAAGTCAACAAAAAGGGACTTTAAGTCAAAGGCCATAACTTGAGATTGGTAAATCAAAATGACATGGGACCAAAGACATTGGTTAGCGGACTCAAAGACCTTTCCAAAATGTCCAAGAACATGAGCAAAGCTTAATAATTGAGCAAGTTATGCCTTGTGGAAGTTGGGAAATTTTAGGATATTTTGAAAAGTCAACATTGCTTCAAATGACCTAAAATTGCTAATGGGCCTCTTTTTCTTCCACAATTCATCATCCAAGACATGCACACGACCATTTGGCCCAAAGGGGAGTTTTTTATTATTTTTATTTATTTTTTTGAATTTTTTTTATTACAATTAATTCATTTAAACTAAATAAAATATGGAAAAATGCTAAACTAATGAAATCAAATCTCTTTGTGCAGAAAATACTCTCATTGGACATTCAAGATTCGTGCATAATCATTTTTGGAAAGTTTTGGCATGATTTGGTATCAAATTGCATGAAAAAGATTGGAAAAACTAATGCTTGAAAATCAAATATTGCATAATCAATTCTTGGATTCTTTTGATCAGATTTTTTGACCTAATTCATTCATACTTATACAAAGAAGCAAGACCTAATGCCATTAACCTAAAAGCTGCGCAGAAACTCCATTACCAAACTTGAAAATTTTTGCCAAAAACTCAAAACTGAAAACCAGGTTTTAGGTGGATTCAGGCCAAAATAATCATTCTATTATCTCCCTGAGACATCAAGAAAGGTTTCTGGATCAAAATCATATCTTCTAGCCTCAAGAATTGGTAATACGAGGCAACCCTGTTCATCATATTTCTTGTATTCGTGCATCAATTTATACGCATCATGCTTGCATTTTTTTGAGTGATTTATACTAATGAGACCTTGCTGAAGCTAACCATGTAGTTTGATTTGATTTTCGTGCATCATACAAGAATCTGCCATTGATATATTCTAGGTTTTCAGAGGTTCAAAAAGAGGGCTTCCTTGTTCTGGAAAAATTGGCCTATAAGACCCATATCATCAGAATCAGCAGCTCATGGCCAGTTGTTTCCATACCTCGCGCTCAATTTATGAGCGATAGAGCTCTAATCGCTATTTTTACACTGTGCATATAGTGGGGGTTTAAAACCCCCGCAATCTTGTCTTGTTTGTTTCAGGAAAACGCAGAACAGGGAAGAAGATGCTTAGGTGTCAAGAAGGGAAAGGACAATTCAAACTTTAGCGCGTTTTTGAATTAATTGTCACTAACACGTTTTATTATATGTATTATTTATTATCCACTAGTTCTACAAAGAAAGCGCTTGGCATGGTTGGTAACTGTGTTGTCATGTAACCACTGGGACCTGGGTTCGATCCCAGGTCCCCACCCCTTTCCAATAATTTTTTTCCAATTGTTATCCTGTACAGGTTCAGTCCAAAGGAGTACCATACACGCTTCCATCCAACGCGCCACTTGGTCAATTTCGTTCATCCAAGGGCTCAGATCCAAAGAACATGGTGGACTTGAGTCAACACCCCACATGCTGGCCAACGAAAGTCAATCAGACCATGGATAAATGGGCCTCAAATTGCTGGGCTGTACTCTCCAAATTAGGGGCATACCCCCCTTAGGTTTGCAAATCTTTTCTATTTTTCTATTTTTTATTATTTTCACTATCTTTTAATTGTTGTTTTATTAATTAACTTAATATTTTCATAATATATAAAAAACACATAAAAAATCAGAAAAGAGCAGAAAAATAATAAATGTTTTTATTTTAAGTATTTTTGTAATTAAATTGCATATAATTAAATTTAGTTTTAAATTAGGTTTTAATCTTAACTTTTTAATAAAAATCTAAAAAATGGTAGATTTAGGGTTTATGATAATTCTTATTCCTTTTTATTTTTTCTTTCATAATAATTAAAATATTAAATATTTATTTGTGTAATTAAATTGCATGTAAATTAATTAGGGTTAATTTTAGGTCAAAATTTAATCTTTTCTTAACAAATAAAAATTGTAGAATTAGGTTTAATTTTAGTTAATTCTTTTTTCCATTAAAATCATAAAATACCAAAAAAATACCAAAGACAATTTCTTTTCCTTTTAATTTTAATTAATTCATCGTTTAATTTAATTTTGCAAAAAGGGTCCAACGCCCTCGTTTTAATTCTTATTTAATTCGCATATTTATTTTTATTCTTTATAATATTTATGTATCTCTCCCAAGGCCTTGTAAATTTATTTCTCGCATTTTACTTTTAATTCTTTATTTTTCTGTCAAATCGAGTTCAAGAAATTTTGGCGATGTGGACCCGCGCCTTTTGTAATAGCTTTAGACTTTTACTTTTCCCGCAATTTTTAACCGTTAATCAAGGCATGAAAGAATGTATGGACAAAAATAAAAACAAACGTTAGATCACCAATAACATGACAAAAGACAAAAATATCTGAAAACGACACACAAATCACACACCACCCCTAGGGTATGCCTCACTGTTGCCTTGCCTTGAAAGGTGATCGTCGAGTAGAGGATGTCTTAGTAAGTCCTCATGATCCGGGAACCTGGCATGAGGGTAGCTTCTAAGGTGTCTTCCTATCGCTCTGGTGATCACCATGTCCCGAACCTCGAATTGACCCGAACACCTCCAACGGTGGTGCTACCTACCTTTCAATGGTGGGATGGCACTACTTTAAAGGACATCTACACAGACGAATTCCTTAGGGTAGGTAGACGACTCTAGATACTTGCTCTAAATCTCAAAACAAAAATTCAAAAATACTTTTCACACCGACACCTTTTCAAAAAGCTTTCGAAAGCAATTTTTCAAACACTCTTGAGGACCGATACAAGAGTCGAACTGGAATTTTCAAAGAAACTTTTTAAAACCCACAGTTGAAAAGCAAACAAACCATTTTTGAAAACACAAATGAGCAAGTATCTAAGAGCCCATGGATAACCATGGATAGAAAGGGTGCTAACACCTTCCCTTTTTATAACCTACCTCCCGAACCGAGAGCAATCTCTTTAAGGAATTTTTCTGTGCTTTTGTCCTTTCCATTTGGAGAAAATAAAAGACGGTGGCGACTCTTGCTTCCGCGACATTTCGCGAACCAGCGTTAAACAGTCAGTTCCAGATCCACCGATCACACCATGTTTGCCATTTGTGGATACTTGTGGTGTGCTTACTATCATAACATCATGACATCATAACATTGCATACATCTTGCACAAGACTAACCTATTTCAAAGACAGGAGGGATTCATCCTTGTTCTGTTTTGTAGGTCATTATGATGCCTATGTGTAGGAATACCATCCAGATTAACTTTGTCCAGGTTCCCATTGTGCTTAAAGAGTTAATTATAAAGATGCCTGATACTACTTCCTTCCTCAGGAGACATGGTTATCTTCTCAGTTTGGTCACCTTCAAATTGGACGAGAAGATGATGAGTGTCCTGGTCCAGTTTTATAATCCATTGTACCATTGTTTTACCTTCCAGGACTACCAGCTGGTTCCCACCCTAGAAGAGTTCTCTGACCTGCTCGGTATCTATATTCTGGAATAGACTCCGTTTACTGGTTGGGAGAAGGTTCTTAGGCCCGAAGAGATTGCTGCGGCCCTTCATTTGACCAAGGATGAGGTAATGGCTAATTGGGAGACCAGAAGTGGAGCAAAGGGTTTTCTGACTAAGTTTTTGGTTGGTAAGGCTAACTATTTCTGGGATAGTCTAGACTTCAAGGCATTCGAGGATATTCTGGCTCTTCTGATATATGGCTTGGTATTGTTTCTGAACTCTGACTCCTTTGTTGATGTTAATGCGTTAAAGATCTTCATCTCTCGCAATCCTGTACCCACTCTCTTGGGTGACATCCTTCATCAGCTTTATGCTCGTACTGCCCGAAAGCGGGGAACCTTGATGTGCTGTGCTCCGTTATTGGAAAGGTGGTTTATTTCGCACCTTCCCAAATCAGTGTTGAAGAATAAAGAAGGCATGGGCTGGTCTTATAGGGTTATGTCTCTTTCTCATAATGACATTATCTGGACTCTCAAGGGTATGGATGAGGAGGCTATCATTGATCGTTGTGGGGAGTATCCTAATGTTCCACTGTTAGGAACCCATGGAGGAATTTCTTACAATCCGTGCTTGGCCTTACGTCAGTTTGGGAGAGCCAGAAGAGAAGGACCTCTTGAGATGCTAATGCCTAGTATCTTCTTTGACTTTCAAGGGGATAACGATGAGCAACGTCGCAGATTCATAAAGGCCTGGGATAGAGTTCATAGATCTGATCCACATGAGTTGGGTCCAAAGACTTCACTTCCAATGGAGCCATATCTCATATGGGTTCGTATCCATGCCCAAAAGCTGGGTATGCCATATGAAGCTGTCGTCCTATCATTGTTGAAGTTGCTAATGAAGAAGGGGTTCTTCCAACCATCCTTCGTCCTCATATGCCCACTGACATTGGGACACTGAAGAGATCTTGGATGCAACTGAGGGAAGAACGGGATTCTTACCGAGAGAAGTTCAACGAGCAAGAGCAGAAGATCCAGAGGTTGACTAGGCAATTGGAGAACGAGCGGATTCTCAACGATTATGTCCGCACTGACAAGAAGAGACCATGGGAGCATTGATTGACCTTTATTGATTTCCTTTCCAGTTTTTATTTACTTTTCAGTATTTCCATTCTTGTAACGCCCTGAGGGCATCAGTTGAACAATTTGAATTATAAGTTTATCTAATAAAGTGTGTTTCCTTTCTGGTTTACAAATTTGAATCTCCCGATTGTCTTTGAAATCATAAATCATACGCATTTCATCCCATGCACTTCATGAACAGGTACCCATTACAGGTCTCTTATCTTCTTCGTTGTTTATTTCAGCACTCATCATGTTTGCTGAACCTTCAACCGAGCAAGCTATCAAGGCTCTCTAGGCCCAAAATGCTCAATTCCAAGAGTTGTTCATGAATCTAGCTAAGGGTCAGCAAGAGCTGAAGACCTTGATTCTGAAAGAGAAGAATAAGAAGAAGACGAAGAAGAAGAAGAAGAAGAAGAAGAAGACAATCATGTTCAACATGGGGCACAGGTTTGGAAACAGGCTACAGAATGAAGTTGATCTGACTACCTCATCTGGAGGGAAAGATAGTCAGGAAGAAAGGAGGGCTCCTAGCCCTGTGGTCTTCGACAACAAGATGGACTTCGATGCAGAACGGTATCCTCCTGCTGAGGATAGATACAAGCAACTGGAAGACCGGTTGAATGCTATGGAAGTTCAGAAAGTGCCTGGCCTGGACTTTGGTGATCTAGGTCTATCATCTGGGGTAGTGATTCCCCACAAATTCAAGGCACCAGCCTTTGCTAAGTATGACGGAGTTTCTTGTCCGAAGCTGTATCTCCGGTCATATGTGAGGAAGATTCAGCCGTACACTGCTGATAAGAACCTATGGATCCATTTCTTTCAAGACAGTCTCTCAGGGACTCAGCTTGAGTGGTTCTACCAGTTGGACGGAGCCAGTATCCGCAGTTGGGAAGATTTGGCTATTGCTTTCTACAGGCAGTACCAGTACAACTCCGACCTCGCTCCCACGCGTACCCAACTCCAGGGTATGTCAATAGGAACGGGTGAAGGATTCAAAGATTATGCTCAAAAGTGGAGGGATCTCGCCGGAAGAGTACAACCACCCTTGGCTGATCGGGAGCTTGTGGACATGTTTCTGGGGACCCTGTCTGGTCCATTTTTTAACCATCTGATTAGAAGCTCTTCATATGGGTTTACAGAGCTTATTTTGACCGGTGAAAGGATTGAAGCTGGTATTAGGGCTGGTAAGATACAGAAGGGTGCCTCATCAAGCACCGAGAAGAATCCGTTTAAGAAAGAGTCCAGTGTTGTCTACAGTTCAAGAAGACAGAATAGACCTGAACACCGCAAAGCTGTTAATGCGGTTGTTATTTCAAAACCTGCTGGTGCTCGTCGATACAACAATCAACAAAAGGACGAGAGGCCTCGAAGGCTATTCACCCTTCTTAACATGACTTTATCTCAGATTATGCCACAGTTGCTGAAGACCAACCTGGTGATTCCAAAGGAAGCCCCGAAGAATCCAAATATAACATCACCAAAGTATAACCCTAATGCCCGCTGTACTTTTCACTCTGATAGCCCGGGGCATAATACGGATGACTGTTGGGTTTTGAAGAACAAGGTACAAGACTTGATTGATGTGAAAGAGATCGAGTTCGGAGAACCAGAGAAGCCTAAACAAGATGCAGGGGTGAATGCTATCAGGGATGAGGATGATGAAGAGTTTGACATTGACAGTTGGATCTATCCTACTACCGATGGTGGACAATGCAACTGGACAGCAAAGGACTTCATCCCTATTACTTTTGTTACCCATTAATGAAACTTTTTATTTTGAATATGTAACAGACAATGTTTTAAACTTTACGGCCCGGTGTCTTACCCGGGGCACCGTGGCTTCATTTGTGAGGGCTTTATGTGTGTCATTTTCATATATCATTAATAAAAGCATTGGACGTTCTTGCATTTCAAATTTTGCGCTCCTTGTTTTCTTTATTATATATTGCAAAATAGCTATTTTACACACACTCACATATACAGGTCCACATCCACTATGGATCTCACTGGTAACGACTCTGCTACTGTCGGTTATGACTTCGAAAATCCGATCAACTTAGCCGAAGACGAAGGTGAAGATGATTGCGAAGTGCCTGATGAACTTGCAAGACTGTTACTCCAAGAGGAGAGAGTTATTCAGCCACATGAAGAACCGGTGGAATCAATGAATCTGGGTACTGTGGAAGACAAGAAGGAAGTTAAGATCGGTGCAAATTTGGAGCTTAGTGTGAAGCAACGGTTGATTCAGATGCTGCATGACTATGTTGAGATCTTCGCTTGGTCTTACGAAGATATGCCTGGTTTGGATACTGATATTATGGTTCATCGCCTACCTACCAAGGAAGACTGTCCTCCAGTAAAACAGAAGGTCCGCCGAATGCGCCCAGAGATGTCTGAGAAAATCAAGGCTAAAGTCATGAAACAGTTCGACGCCGGTTTTCTAGCAGTTACTTCTTACCCTCAGTGGGTAGCCAATGTGGTTCTTGTGCCGAAGAAGGATGGTAAGGTTCGAATGTGTGTTGACTATAGGGATCTGAACAGGGCAAGTTCCAAGGATAATTTCCCTCTACCTCATATTGACGTTCTGGTTGACAACACTGCTTAGCATAAAGTCTTCTCCTTCATGGATGGTTTCTCCGGTTATAATCAGATTAAAATGGCTCTCGAAGACATGGAGAAGACCACCTTTGTTACTCAGTGGGGTACCTTTTGCTACAAGGTCATGCCTTTTGGACTAAAGAATGTTGGGGCAACATATCAGTGTGCCATGGTTGCTCTATTTCATGACATGATCCATCATGAGATTGAAGTATGTGTCGACGATATGATCGCAAGGTCCCAAACTGAGGAGGAACACCTTGACCATCTGCAGAAGCTGTTTGACAGGTTGAAGTTGTACAAGCTGAGGTTAAACCCGAACAAGTGCACCTTCGGGGTGAGATCTGGTAAGCTACTGGGTTTCGTCGTAAGCGACAAAGGTATTCAAGTGGATCCTGCAAAGGTGAAAGCTATACAGGAAATGCCAGCTCCCAGAACAGAGAAAGAAGTCAGAGGCTTCCTGGGACGACTGAACTACATTGCCCGGTTCATCTCACACCTGACTGCTACTTGTGAGCCAATCTTCAAGCTACTGAAGAAAGATCAAGTGGTACGTTGGAACGATGAATGACAGGCCGCTTTTGAAAGGATCAAAGAGCATCTCCAAGAGCCACCTATTCTGATGCCACCAGTTAAAGAGAGACCTTTGATCTTATACTTGTCAGTACTCGATAACTCAATGGGGTGTGTGTTGGGTCAACATGACGAGTCTGGCCGAAAAGAGCATGATATTTATTACCTTAGCAAAAGGTTTACTGACTGTGAGAGCCGATACTCACTGCTCGAGAAAACTTGTTGCGCTTTGGCATGGGCTGCTCGCCGGCTGAGACAATATATGTTAACTCACACTACTCTGTGGATATCAAAGATGGATCCAATCAAGTATATCTTCGAGAAGCCTGCCTTGTCCGGAAGAATAGCAAGATGGCAGATGATCTTGACTGAGTATGACATCCAATATACGACCCAAAAGGAAATCAAGGGAAGTGTGTCGGCATACCATTTGGCACATCAGGCAGTGAATGATTACCAGTCTATGAACTTTGAATTTCTGGATGAGAATATCATGTTGGTAACTGATTGTGAGACACCTGGACCGGATGAAGGACCTGAGGAAGGATCCCGATGGTCTATGTACTTTTATGGAGCTTCGAACGCTTTGGGTAATGGCATTGGTGCTGTGATCATATCTCCTAAAGGCTCTCATACCTCGTTCACCGCCCGACTATGTTTCAACTACACCAACAACATGGCGGAGTATGAGGCATGCATCATGGGTCTTCGAGCAGCAATTGACCTAAGGATTGAGTTCTTGAGTGTCTTCAGAGATTCCTCTCTCGTGATTAGTCAGATCAAAGGCGAGTGGGATACGAAACACCCTAATCTTATTCCTTACAAAGTGTATGTGTTGACATTGCTTTCCCATTTGAAGGAGATAACCTTTGAACACTTCCCTAGAGAGGAGAATCAGTTGGCGGACGCGCTAGCTACAATGTCTTCTATGTTCAAAGTCAATTGGGACAATGAGGCTCCCCGGATCATCATCAAAAGATTGGACAAACCTGCACATTATTGTGATCTTGAGACTGAAGAGGTAATAGAAAAGCATTTGTATCATGAGGTGAAGAGGTATATTGAGGCTCAGGAATACCCCAAGGGCGCGTATGTTAATGACAAGAAGTTTCTGAGGAGGTTTGTAGCGAAGTTCTTCATCAGCAATGGCGTTCTTTACAAACGCAACCATGATCCGACCTTATTGTGTTGTGTGGATAAGAATGAAGCAGAAAGGATCATGGCGGAGTTACATGAAGGTGCTTTCAGAACTCATTCCAGTGGACATACCATGGCAAAGAAAATCCTTCGGGCAGGATATTATTGGTC
Organism: Vicia faba; assembly: GCA_948472305.1. Taxonomy (NCBI): domain Eukaryota; kingdom Viridiplantae; phylum Streptophyta; class Magnoliopsida; order Fabales; family Fabaceae; genus Vicia; species Vicia faba. The sequence goes on from OX451736.1 coordinate 280,767,074, forward strand.
CACAATGGAAGCTGAATGTTATCAGCATTCTCGGACATGTCACAAGTGCCAAGTCTATGCTGATAAGGTGCACATACCTCCAGTTCCTCTGAACGTCTTGACGGCACCTTGGCCTTTTGCAATGTGGGGCATTGATATGATCGGCGAGATCAGACCTACGGCATCCAACGGGCATCGTTTCATCCTAGTAGTGATTGATTACTTTACGAAGTGGGTTGAAGCAGCTTCCTTTGCTACTGTAACCAAGAACGTTGTGGCACGGTTCATTCGGCACAATCTGATCTGTCGATATGGCGTACCAGAGAGGATCATTACGGACAATGGTACCAATCTCAACAACAAGATGATCATTGAGCTCTGCGAGCAATTCAAGATACAGCATCACAACTCTTCTCCCTACCGGCCGAAGATTAATGGGGCTGTAGAAGCGGCTAATAAGAACATTAAGAAGATTGTGCAGAAGATGACAGTGACATACAAAGACTAGCACGAGATGTTACTGTTTGCTCTTCATGGGTATCGTACCTCAGCACGGACGTCAACAGGGGTAACACCCTATTCCTTGGTGTATGGCATGGAGGCAGTCTTGCCCATTGAAGTTCAGATACCCTCTCTTCGGATCATGAAGGATGCAGGTTTGAGTGAAGATGACTGGATTCAGACCCGGCTTGATCAGCTGAACCTAATCGACGAAAAGAGACTTACTGCTATTTGTCATGGTCAGACGTACCAAAAACGGATGATTAAGGCATTTAACAAGAAAGTCAGACGACAAGAGTATCAAGTTGGGGATCTGGTTATCAAGCGCATTATCCTACCTCAAGGGGATCCCAGGGGCAAATGGACCCCTACTTACGAAGGGGCATTTGTGGTTAAGAACATTTTCTCAGGAGGAGCCATGATTCTAACCACCATGGATGGTGACGACCTTCCTCACCCCGTCAATGCAGACATAGTGAAAAGATACTACGCATAAACAAAGACCCGCTAGGTTGACTGGCCTAGGCAAAAATAAGGGCTTCCCGGTGAACCAAAAGGGTTCGGGCAAAAATAAGGGATGAAAATGAAAAAATCTGTACACCCGGCAAGTCGAAAACTTGAAAAGGCGACTTGGGCAAAAATGGGTATCCCGGTGGACTGAAAACCCGAAAGGGCAGTCCAGGAAAAAATTAGGGATCAAAGCATAACACTAGGTCTCATTGGATCAGCTTGCATCTAGACTTCGGTATCGACTATCAAGCTCAGACGACACTAATCAATCTGATTCATCTTCAACCAGTAGCAAAGTGATGAGATGCTCGAGGACATAAAGGCAATAGCAAAGTTGGAACCCAGTGGGATCATTCACATAGTTGTTTTGTTTAGTTTTTCACAAATTGTGTAAATTCTATTATTCGGCGGTGTTCTCTTACTAGGACGTCAGCCTCTTGTACAAAAAACGCCTATTTACAGGCCGAATTTCAAAATCAATACAAATTCATTTTCAGACAAATTTCAAACTGTTTTTCCTTTATCTGTTTTTGTTTTGCAAAGAACGTCCAAAGTTCATTTTTGATATATGCATTTGACATTAATTGCTGATCATAAATATTTACATGTGAAACAAAAGATGAATTACTGGTAATATCAGAAACAGGGGCAATAAGAAGTGTCTGAACTGTGCAGTTGCTCTGTCCACCAGATACCAAGGTAGATTCAGCTGAAGAATATGGCTAAGATACTTTCACTCCCCGCAGAGTAAGACAATAATGGTAACTCTCCCAGCTGAGACTTGCAACTACGAACAAATCAGCGATACTCTCCCCAAGCAAAGTTTATCTACCATCAGCACTAAAAGGGTCTTAATATTCCCCAGCAGAGTATAAGAATATTCCCCAGCAAGTATAAGAGTATCCCCGGTATTCTTAATATTCCCCAACGGAGTATAAGAATATTCCCTGGCGGAATACAATATACCCCCAGTGAAGTCAATATTTTCCCAGCACGGTCTAAAAAGCTTCCCCAACAGAGTTGAAGTATCATCTGCAGTAGACTCTGGAAGTTTATCCCCCAACGGAGTACAAAATAAATCTCCCCAGCCAAGTTCAAAGGATCATTCCCAGCCAAATTCAAAAGGATTATCCCCACAAGAGTCTAACAGGGATATCCCCAGCAAGTTGCAACTGAAAGTTCATCCCAGCGAAGTTCTTTCCTTTCACGAACAAGAGCTCAATCCTCAACAGATTCAGTATCACTAGTAACGGTAATCCATCCCCAGCGGGGTTTATCAGTGGAATCTTCAGTAGAACATCTCATCCCCACAGAGTAATTCCCCTCGGAGTAATCTCCTCATCAGTTTATTCCCCAACGGAGTTATCCTCTCCTGCAAGTTTATCATCTTCGTTCAGCATCCCTAGCGGAAACGAAGAATCCAACTCTATTCTCCAGCAGCTATTCGGGATTTATTTTCCCCAGCTAAAACATCACATTTCCATACATCATGATACATGCATCATACCATACAATCTCATTTATGTTGAGAACATCATTGCCTGATCCATATCATGCATTGCATATGACTGACCTTTACCTTTCAGGAAAGATCCAATTAAGTTCTCAGCTATGTCAAAGACCTTCTCTGGTCCAGTTAAATCGATTCCTAAATATTTTTCTGAGGCCAATCCAGTCAAAAGAGACAAGACCAGTTAAATCGATTCCTAAAGATTTTTCTGAGGCCAACCCAGTCAAAGGAGACAAAACTAGTTAAATTGATTCCTAAAGATTTTTCTGAGGCCAATCCAGTCAAAAGAGACAAGACCAGTTAAATCGATTCCTAAAGATTTTTCTGAGGCCAACCCAGTCAAAGGAGACAAAACCTGTTAAATCGATTCCTAAAGATTTTTCTGAGGCCAACCCAGTCAAAGGAGACAAAACCAGTTAAATCGATTCCTAAAGATTTTTCTGAGGCCAACCCAGTCAAAGGAGACAAGACCAGTTAAATCGATTCCTAAATATTTTTCTGAGGCCAATCCAGTCAAAGAAGACAAAATCCAGTTAAATTGATTCCTAAAGATTTTTCTGATGCGAACGCAGTCAAAGAAGACAAGACCTCCTATGGTCTAGTTAAATCGATTCCTAAAGATTTTTCTGAGGCGAACGCAGTCAAAGAAGACAAGACCTCCTCTGGTCCAGTTAAATCGATTCCTAAAGATTTTTCTGATCCAGTTAAAGTTGATCTGAGACCTCCTCTGGTTCAGTCAGATCGCCGATAAGATCTCCCTAATTCGTATTCCAGTTGAAGCTCAGACCACCTACCAACAATCTCCAAATGGCATCTATAAGCCCATTCTCGACATCACAATGCTGATACTACACCATGCGAGTGCAAATTTCTGGGCACTTTAGTGTTCAATCATCTTCCACCTTCGGATCACGAAAGGCCTGAAAGCCAATCTATATCCTCAGGTTTAAGAGAATTGAATAGGGGCAGCTGGTGTACCCCAAAATTTTCCCTCCCATATTTCTCAAGACATTGCAAGAATAATCTCCAAGTTGCTCAAGATTGCTCAAGAGTTAGACAGTCAAATCATCTCCTAAGGCAGTCAACCTCAAATTAGGGTTTTGTGTTGCATCAAGGTCCTTGCATCTAAATGACCTCAAGTGCTCCCCAATGTCCTAATATGTTCTCAAGGTCATCCTTGTCAAATTTCAAGCCTTGCATAGGAAGTTTGGTCAGTCAATTGCTCAAAGGGTCCAAAAATCGACTATGTTAGGGCAAAAGTCAACTATGACCTACAAATAGTCAAAAGTAAATATTTTTTGTCAACATTCTCATTTTGAAGGATAATTCATCATTTGATAAAGGGTTGATCATGATTCATCAAGGATTGCTCAAGATTCATCAAGATTCAAAAGTTGCTAAATTAGGATTTTATAGGAAAAGTCAACTCAAGTTTGACTAAGAATAACTTTCTCATACTTTATGAGAAATGACCCATCCAAAGCTCGTTTTGAATAGGATGCAATTTCCAACAATCCATCTTCACACCCCAAGATCAATAAATGCACTCACAAAAAGTTACAAATTTGGACATTATAGGTCATTTTTGAAAGTCAACAAAAACACCTTTTTGCCAAAGCTTATAACTTGAGCATGGAAAGTCAAATTGAGATGAGACCAAAATTGTTGGTTATAGGACATCTCAAGGTTTCTAAAAAGTCCAAGAACACCTCCAAAAGTTCAAAATTGAAGAAGTTATGCATTGTTGAAGTTGGTCATTTTTCCAAAATTGCCAAAAGTCAACTATCCCCAAAACTTCAAATTTTGCCAAATGGGCCCACTTTTTTCCACTTGATTTGATCTTGTCACACTACACACGTGTCCTATCTTCAGTTTTATGTCCATTCATTTATTTTTCTATTTTATTTGATTTTTATTAAATTAATTCATTTTAAATCAATTTAAATCCAAATAAAATCTAAATATTGATAACTTGGTATCTTTTTTATTGATATAGGTCTTAAATATCATCATGTACACAATCAAACTCGTATCAAGCCATATCATGCACACAATATTGAATTTGGACATTTTTTGAAGCTTTTTAATGGAAGATCATATCATATCTCCAATCATCAATGCCTAAGGATTCAAAGCCCAAAACCTGACCTAATTCATCCCATGTTACTTATACAATGCAAAGGCACAAAATTGTAACCTAGAGGCTGCATAAACACAAAAGCAAAACTTGAAAAAGCTTGAAAAAAGCTTGGATCTAAAATCTTGGTTAGAGGCGAATTCAAAGGAAAAATTCAACATGGATCAATTGTTGGACATCCACTGAAGCAAGACCAACCCCTAACAAGCTTGCATATTCATTCAGAAGCGTTGTAAGTCCTTCAAAACACGACCCTGTATTTGAAATCGCAATCTTTTATTATGGCACTTTCTTGACAAAATATTGACATATTCATGATCCTCGAATGATTTCGAAACTTTTTGCAATATTTGATTTTGTTTTTATAGCCTGTAATGCCATACCCGAATCTAGGGTTTTTGTTTCTTGTTTTTAGGCGTTTTAGTTACAGGAAAAATTGATGCAAATAATGGACATATATGAAATCAGGAGGAAGAGACGGTCCTGAATATGGTCTTGGTTTGCATTTTTATGGCTTAGGGCTCGTTTTAGGATGAACCCATGGATTTAGCTGTGGATAAAAATCCGCAGGTAAATATCCATGGACCAACGAAGAAGATGATTGTGTGGCCTCTCCCCATTCGTTCGTTCATAATTCGCGCATTTTTTTTTTTTAATTCTGGCATTTGTTTTGTTTTTCCATATAATAATTTCTACTTAATATACTAACAAAAGCAACACAGTGGTCCAGTGGTGGAGGCTTTAGTGCATAGTCCAACAGGACCTGGGTTCGAATCCCAGGTCCCCCAATGCATTTGTAATATTTTTCTCCAGGTACTCCAGCGCATCTCAGCAATTGTAGTCTACCATGGACCTCAAATCTCAAGGCGCCAGATGGCCCCCAGGCCAAATCTGATGGCCCATATGGAAGGCCTATCATACACTCCAGTCAACGTGTCACATGGAAGTGCAAAAAGTCAGCCATGCTTGCAACTATTGGGCCACTAGAATTGCTAAACGAACCCCCAATCTGGGCCCAAAACCCTGGGTTATTTCTATTCCTTTTATTTTTATATTTCTTTTATTTAATTGTTTTGTATTATCATTTTTATTAATTAATCACTAACCAATTAAAAACTTTTTTCTCATAAAATCAAAAACCAAAAATTATATTTTATTTAGTAAAATTAAATTCATCATTTTATTTTTGTAAATAAATACTAACTTAATTAATTTATTTTTAAATAGGTTTAACTTTTAATATTTTTTGCAATATTTAAAATCAATTTAGACAATTAGGCTTTATTAACTTTAAATCAATTTATTTTATTTCTTTAAATATCCAAAAATCCAAAAAAATATCTTTTTCTTAAATAATTTATTTATTTATTTAATTAACTTAGGTTTAATTCCTTTTAATTCAAAAAATAAACCAAAAAAAAGCTTTCTTTTCAAAAAGAGTCAAAACCTTAAAAAATGCGCCTGATTCAATTTTCTCGCACGCGATCTATTTTATCATATTATTGTAATTGTTTCTCTGAATGTAATAGTTTAATAGGACCTTTACTATTTTTATCGCTTTCTTTTATTTTCCGCAATTTAATTTCAAGGGTTTGTTTTTGGCGATGTAAATACCTGACGCCTTGTAATAGTTTAGATTTAATTTCCGCAAATTTAATTTCTGCAAACTATACACTGTTAGATGTTTGATAATAGGGAATGCATGACAAGATCGAATGTTTGAACTTAAAATCAACATAGCTCACCCATGACATATACAAAGATAAAATTAACCGAAATAACACACTCGCACATTCGCACTCTTAGGGTACACCTTGCTTGGTTGCCTTCGAACGTGGTCATTGAGTATAGGAAGTTTTAGAGGTCGCCCTTTTGTCCAAAGATCATAGTTGCCTCGAAACGGTTGCCTCGGAAAAATGATCTAAGACATTAGGGTTACCGCTAAGGCGTCCTAACATTGCTTTAGTGATTGCACGTCCCTCATCCGAATTGACCCTTAAACTCCAACGACGATGCTACCTACTCATCAATAGTGGGATAGCATTGTCTAAAGGACATTAGTATAGATTGATTCCTTTTTCGAGTAGGTAGATGGTTCTTAAGTACTTGCTCTTTCTAAAACAATACAAAACTTTTCGCACTTACACTTTTCAAACAAAAACTTCTTCAAACCCACAAACACAAAGAAAAACAACTTTTTGAAAACACTTTGAGCAAGTACCTAAGAGCCCGTGGATAACCACGGATAGAAAGGGTGCTAACACCTTCCCTTTCTATAATCTACCCCCCGGACCCGAGAAACATCTCCAAAAAAAAGGAATTTTTCTGTGCTTTTTTCCTTTCCTTGTTGGATAAAATAAAAGACGGTGGCGACTCTTGCTTACCGTGACATTTTGCAAAAACAAACGCAAAACGCGAACCAGCATTCCAAAAACAGTCAGTTCTCTCCCACCGTATCACATGATGGCATCTTTAAGCCCATCTCCGACGACTCTATGCCATCTTCTCTAAATGGCATTTGTAAGCCCATTCCCGACATCATCACCTAACAATATTACTTCATGTGAGTGCAAATTTCTAGGAACTCTAGTGTTCAATCATGTTTCACCTTCAGATCACGAAAGGCAGAAAAGCCAATCTAAATCCTTAAGTTTAAGAAGATTGAATAGGGGCAATTGTTGTACCCCAAAATTTTCCCTCCTATTTTTACTCAAAAACATGCTCCTAGAGGTCCTCAGTTGCTCAAGGTTGACCAAGAATTGATCAGAAAAATTCTCCTTCTAAGCAATGTACCTCTAACTAGGGTTTCAGTTTTCATCAAGATGTGTGAGCTCCAAAGGTCTTAAATGTTATCCATGGTACTAATATTCCTTGAATATTTCCCATGCCAAGTTTCATGCCTTGTACTACAAGTTTGCTTAGTCAATTGATCAAATGCTTGAAAATCAATTATATTAGGTTAAAGTCAATTGTGGCCTATATACAGTCAAACTTCAAGATTTTTGGTCAACCTCAACATTTTGAAGTGATATCTATCATTTGATCAAGGGTTGATCATGATTCCTCAAGAAATCCTGCTAATTCATCAAAATTCAAGAATTTCTAATTACGGTTTCTATAGGAAAAGTCAACTGAACTTTGAACAGGCATAACTTTCACATAATTCATCCATTTTTTCCCAAACAAAGCTCATATTGAATAGAATCTCATTTCCTACAACTTCTCTTTTGTCCTCAAGATCAATAAATTCACAATTTGAAAGATACAAGCTCATACATTACCGGTCAGTTTCAAAAAGTTACCAAAAGGAACTTTTTTTCAAGACCATTTACATCAAGATAAAGTCTTCAAATGTAAAATTGATCAAAAGAGGGATTTAAGTAGACATCTTGGGATTTCCAAAAAGTCCAAAATCATCATCATGAGATCAAAATTGAGCAAGTTATGGCTTTCCCAAGTTGGGAAATTTGGGAAATTTCAAGAATTAGGCATTGAGCAAACTTGAAGTTTTAGGTCAATGGCTCAATTTCTTGGACTTCAAGCATCTCCCTAAGCTTATAGAGGACCTCTAAAATCATTCTTGCCATGCCTTGCATTTGCTAACTATTTTATTCATATTTATTTTAATTTATTTCAAATAAAATATAAAATGAAATGTATAAAATAATTAGAAGTAGGCCTTGGCATATGGGCTGATGTTTTGGATAGCCATAAGGCCCATAGATTCGTGCAAGCATGTTCAAATTCATTCAAATTCAAAAAGAGACAAGAATTCCATATCTTTTGCCAAAATTCAAATTCCCATTCATGGCCTTGAAGAACATGTTTATGGTCGTTTCATTCCTTGCTTTCTTGCCCCCTCCATCTCTACTATATATACAGCACACTTGCAAGTCAAAAGGACATGAAAAATATCCAGAAAAAACTCTGCAAATTTTTGCAAAATTATCAAAGTTGTCAAATTCGCATCTTCATTTCCAGCCACCCTCAGTCCAAACCAAGGACTCAAACATGTTCCTGAAGGTCCCCTGAAGCTTTTGCAATCATTACCACGCCCTGAAATATCACGAGACGTCCCATCAAACTCACACGGTTTGCAACTTTTCCAAATTCGTTTTGCTTGATTCATGTAAAATAAATCTGTTTTGACCATGCATTATTAATCATTTGAGTGTTTGTAAGCTCCCTATATAGCTGGATTGAAGTTTTGATGCAGGAATGACATTTTGCCATGGTTAGGGTTTGGACCTCTGAATTGGGGTTTTTCGAATCAACCAAAATTAGACCCAACTAAGGGTACCATCATGCTCAGGAGGTCGAGGCCAATTGATCCATGGACTCACATTGAATTTATATTGCGTATTGTAGATTTTGTTAAGTGCAGGGGCTATAGTGATAGACAAAAACTATCACTATAGGTCTCAATACCTAAGACGACGGAGCAAGGAAGAAGATGAAGTGTGGCAGCTTCCCATTGGACCATTCAAACAGCGCGCACGTTGTTTTTTATTTCTCCAATATTGACATTTCATTGTATATTATTTTATTGTTGTATTTGATGTAACGAATGACATAGTATCTCAGCTAGCAAGGCACGTTTGTGTGAAGGGAGAGGACCTGGGTTCGAATCCCAGGTCCAGCATTTTGTTTTCTAACAATTGTTCAATACATATCCAATAGGCATGGGCTATGCAGGTTCATCATACGCCTCCAGATCATAACTACTAGATCCTAATGGATCTAAATCCAAGGGCTTTAACGCACAGATCACCATGTGCCATCAAGAATCGTCCTTACTGGATCCAAAAGAAGGTCTTGGCTCTCTATTGAGCCCATGAATTCAATTCCAGCACCCCCCCCCAATTTACTTTTGATTTCAGGCTCAGTTTTATGTTTTTTTTCTATTCTTCTTTTTAGCTTTTTTTATTTTTGTTTTATATTTTACTTTTAAAATCTTTTTGTATCAAATCATAAAATAAATAAAAAAAGATAATAATAATTAGACTTAGCATTTTTTCTAAAATTAATTTTTAATTTTGTAATTTAATTTAACTAATTATTTTGATTTTTATTTAAAATCAACTAGACTTAGGTTTATTTAACCCAAATATTTTCTTAATAAAAAACAAACACAAAATATTAGAATTAGGTTTAATCCCATTTAATATTTATTTTCTTAATTAAATTTAGAGTTAATTTAATTTAATTATTTTCTTAAAATAAACAAAAACCAAAAAAAAAAGATTTTTCTTCTATTACTTAGCAATTTTTTAGGGTTTTAGACGTTATTTTAAATTCGCGCGCATTATCTTGTTCTCATATTTTTTTATAATAATGTACCTGCTGGCAGTATGTAATAGATTAAACTAGGGATTTACTGCTTTTCTTTATTTTCTTTCCCCCATTTCAACATGTAAATATCCCCCATTTCATACTTTACATCCTTCTGTACATATTAATTGTTAGTAACTAGGATTGCATGGCAAGACTGAAAACCAAAAAAATGTTAGCAAACCTAAATGTGCAAGATAAATAGTTGAACTAAACACAATTGCACATGCGCACCTCTAGGGTATCCCACTTCGGTTGCCTTTGGAGAACGGTCACAAGTCTCGAAACGTGAGAAGTTTTAGTGGTTGTCCTCTAGTTTGAAATATCACAAGTCCCTAGATAACCCTCTCGATGTTTCCTCGGTTATAAGTGATCTTAGAACTTTAGGAAATTACTAAAATTCCTTGCCAAGTTGCCTTCGTGATCGTATCGTCCCTTCGATGTCCCTCATACATCCAACGATAGAGCTACCTACTCACTAATAGTAGGATAGCACTGTCTAAAGGATAAGAGGAAAAGAACGACCTTCTCGAATACAAGTAGACAGCTATTAGATGCTTGCTCAAAATAAAACAAAATTTTTTACACTTACACATTTCAAAAATAACCTTAAAAAACATTTTCTTTGTCAACACTCTTAAGGACTGATATAAGAGTTAATGCAAATCGAATCGCCGCAATAAGGCATTTTCAAATACTTTTTTCAAAACACAAAGCACAAGCAATTTTCAAAACATGAGCTAGCATCTAAGAGCCCATAGAAAACTACAAATGGAAAGGGTGATAACACCTTCCCTTTCCATAATCTACCCCCCTTACTCAGAAAATTCTCGAAAAGGTCTTTTTCTGTTCTTTTCACCCTTTCCTTAATTTGGATAAAAGAAAAGTCGGTGGCGACTCTTGCTTACCGCAACATTTGCGAACACAAACGCAAAACCAGTATTAACAATCAGTTCTGCCACCATATCACACACGCGTTGGGCTTGTTTGTATTGAATCTGTAAATAAAACATGGAAAAATAAAATTGTCCCACGCCTGGATCGAACCCAAGATCAGGCATAGGTAAGCCTTAAGAACATGCGTGTTGCCATTGGGGTGGCCTGTACATCCTATGTAAGAAGCAAATACAAACGTTATATTTAAAAATGGAAATTAATTTTATCCAATCAAACAAATGTGCACGCAGTGGGCCCTTGTCATTTTTGAATCAGTGAATCATAAAATAGCCTGATGCCACACAAGCTTTCAAGAGAGTCTGACCACCCCTCACGGTGGTCAACTCCTTCTTCTCCGATTGGAAAAAAAACAAACCTGTGAAAGAACAAAAATCACAGTTCAAGGTTTAACCTACCCCCCCCCCCCCCTAAATCAGGGTCTACCAATCCAATAATGTTGTCTGTTTTCCCTAAAAATGCATGTACATAAAGATGCAAAGAACACAACCCTTCATGCCATAACTATGGTGTTTTCAAACTCAGGCACCCAAGCTCACATGTAATACATTAGATTTGTTCTAATGATGCATATAAACTGATCAAATTTATTATCAATGGTTGAAAATGTCAGAAATCAAGAATTTGAGACTCACCACACTTACCAACCGGTGCGAATGAAAGGGAGTCTTCTGGCTTGTTTTAGGCTCATGTGAGGGCTAAAAATGATTCCTTTGATCCTCAGGGAGTGGTTTATGCCCTTGGTTCGGATTGATAATGATTGGAAATGTTGTTACCAATTTTGAAATTTCTTTGGAATTTTGTGAATTTTTTAGATCTCTTTTAGGCAGTGATTTCGTGTCCTATCGCATCTGCTTGTCTTGCATTTATATAAAAGAAGAGAATGGCTCATCAAATATGGCATGAGCTCATGTAATCAAGCTGTTGCACCCCAAAATTTGCCCTCCCATATTCTCCAAGATTTGTCAAGTCAAAGTCACAAAATTCCCCAAGGGTTGTGCAGCTCAACTGTCTCCTATACAGTCAAAACTAGGGTTTGAATTCTGATCAAGAAATTGAAGATTTCAAAGGCCCAATCAAGTCTCATATGCCTACAAAGATGGTCAAATATCCTCATATCAAGTTTCAAGGCATTCAGCTCAAAATTGCACAGTCAAAACCCTAGATTGCACTACAGTCAACTGTAGGGGCAAAATGGTCATTTGACAGTCAAAAGTTCAAGTTTTTGGTCAATATATCATTTTGAAGCCACAAACATCATTTGATCAATGCTTGATCATGATTCTCAAAATTTGGCTCAGAAATCATCAAAGATGCAAAAGTTGCTATATTTGGACAGCTGAAAAAGTCAACTGAAATTGACCAGGGCATAACTTTCACATGGATTATCAGAAAAATTCCATCCAAAGCTCATTTTGAAGAGAAAGACATTTCCTACAACTCATCTTCATATTTCAAGTCCAAGAAATGCTCTCACAAAAAGTTATCAATTTCAACATTATAGGTCATTTTCAAAAGTCAACAAAAAGGGACTTTAAGTCAAAGGCCATAACTTGAGATTGGTAAATCAAAATGACATGGGACCAAAGGAATTGGTTAAAGGACTCAAATACCTTTCCAAAATGTCCAAGAACATGTGAAAATCTTAAAAATTGAGCAAGTTATGCCTTGTGGAAGTTGGGAAATTTTTGGGAATTTTGAAAAGTCAACATTGATGCAAATGATCCAAAAATGCAAATGGGCCCATTTTTCTTCCAAGTTTCTTCATGCCAAGCCTATGCACGACCACTAGGCCCAAAGGGAAGTATTTTCTCATTTTTTAATTATTTATTTGAATTTATATTAATATTAATTCAATTAAATTATATAAATATGTGAAAAATATAAACTTGACCTAAAAAAATCTTTTTATGCATGATTTGGCTTCTATAATTCGTGCACATGCTAATAGGGAAAGATTTGGTGCTAATTGATCAGAATTGAACCAAAAACCATGAGAAAAGATTCAAAAAAGATATGAAGAAATCCAATATTCAAAAGCAATGAAAGCAATGGATTTTATTCAATTTTTTTGACCTAATCACCTCACCATATAACCCTGACCATAAACCTAATGAAAGAGGACGGCAAGCTGCGCTCAGAAACGATATACCAACTTGAAAAAATCACCAAGAAAGCCAATACTGAAAACTAGTTTTAAGGTCGATTCAAGCTTCAATTTTTGTTCTATCAGCATCCTTAAGCATCCCTGAAGGTGTTCCAATCAATATCAACCACAAAAGCTCAAGGAATTGGGGTACAGAACTCAAGACATTCCATGGAAATTCCAAAATCGTATTCTATATTTTACGCGTTTTCATGACATTTCATTGATTGATTCTTGTTCCTCATGATATTCTAAAGCTAACCACCATATTTAATTGCATTATTACCCTGTATATCAGATTTCACCATGCGTGGCTTTTAGGGTTTTCAGCTTTTTGAATTAGGGATTTTGAAACGGAGTAAAATCAAGCCTCGAGACCATTATCATTCAAACCAGCATGTTCCAACGAACAAGAACCAACCGTCGCGATTAATTTATATGGCCTCCTGGCCTAATCGTTATTTTCTCATATGTTGTTTTCTGCAACGGTGTCAAAATCGTTGCCTAATGCTTTTATGTTTCAGAGATGATGGAGAAGACAAAGGCGTGTCACATGGGGATAGGCCAATTCAAATTCTCGCGCGCTAATCCACTCATGCTTCGTTTTTCTATTATATTGTTTATTTGTTAATTATATTACTAAAAGCATAAGCTGGCACGGTTGGTTGGGGACAACGCTTGTAACCCTCGTGACCTGGGTTCAAGTCCCAGGTCTGGCAAAGTTTCAATATTATTTTTCAACGCGTATTCTCATGCAGGCATAATACGAGGACTCACCATACGTCTTCAAATTGGACCATACACGCGTCCAAAATAATCAGATCAATGGCCAAGATTAAAGGCGCAGCATACACCAGGTCAATACGTTGACACACGATCCAGAAAAGTCAACAGATTCATAACTAATTGGGCCAAAATTTCAGGCCTGAACCTCCTAATTTGGGGCTACCCCCCCTGGTTTGCATTTTTTTCTATTTTCTATTTTTCTTCTTATTTTATTTTTGCTATTTCATTTATTTTCTTTGTTTTAACATAATTAATTTATTTTCATAAAAAATATAAAAACATTCAAAAATCAGAAAAGACCAAAAAAAATAATAAATATTTATATTATAATTATTTTCATAAATAAAAGCTTGTAGTTATTTAGTTTTAATTAGGTTACAAATTTAATTCTTTTTTAATAACAAAATACAAAAATATAGAATTAGGTTAATTGATAATTTTTATATCTTTTTAATTTTTCCTTTTTATCACAATATTATTTATTTATTTATTTATTTTTATAATCAAATGTACATAAATAAATTAGGATCTAAATTAGGTTAAATTTCAATATCTTTCATAATAAACCTAGAAAACATTAGAATTAGGGTTTACATCAATTTTTTTTTTAGTTTTAATTAATTCTTTTAAATCTTAAAAAACACAAAAATACTAAAAAACATTTAATTTTTCAGTTTTAATTGTAATGTCTTATAAATTTAATCTTTTTGCAAAAGGGTCCAACGCCCATTGTTTTAATTTAATTGCGCATATTTACTTTATGTCGTCCATTATAATTATGTAAATCTCCCAAAGCCATGTAACTTTACTTTTCGCACTTTTATTTACTTCGCATTATTTACTTTTCCGTCAAATCGGGTTCTGGTTTAATTTGGCGATGTGGACCCGCGCCATTTGTAATAGCCTTAGATTTATTTTTCCGCAAACTTTATAACTGTTAAAAAGCATGCAAGAATGAATGTCTTAATTAAAATCAAGCGTAGATCACAATGACATGACAAAAGACAAATAACTGAAACATGACACACAATTCGCACACACCACCCCTAGGGTACGCCTCACTGTTGCCTTTCGAAAGGTGATCGTCGAGTAGAGGACGTCTTAGTAAGTCCTCATGATCCGGGAACCTGGCATGAGGGTAGCTTCTAAGGTGTCTTCCCATTGCTCCGGTGATCACCACGTCCCTAAAACTCGAATTGACCCGAACACCTCCAACGGTGGTGCTACCTACCTCTCAATGGTGGGTTGGCACTACTTTTAAGGACTCTTACACAGACGAATTCCTTAGGGTAGGTAGGTTCTCAAGGATACTTGCTCTAATTTCAAAAACAAACTCAAAAAGACTTTTCACACTGACACTTTTCAAAAGCTTTCAAAGCAAACTTTTCAAACACTCTGACGTACGAGTCGATCTGAAATTTTTCAAAGAAACTTTTAAACCCACAGTTGAAAAGCAAACAAACCATTTTGAAAACACAAATGAGCAAGTATCTAAGAGCCCATGGATAACCATGGATAGAAAGGGTGCTAACACCTTCCCTTTCTATAATCTACCTCCCGAACCGAGAGCACTCTCTTTAAAGGAATTTTTCTGTGCTTTTGTCCTTTTCCAATTGGAGAAAATAAAAGACGGTGGCGACTCTTGCTTCCGCGACATTTCGCGAACCAGCGTTAAACAGTCAGTTCCAGATCCACCGATCACAGAACTGGCGACTCTGCTGGGGACACAAACTTAAAGTGAGGTGTACCTTAGGACTAAGATCACTGTGTTTTCAATTGCTTTCCTTGTGTGCTTTAAATTGTGGGTTGCTTGAGAGTTCTATAGATCCTAACCCGGATCTGGGGGATACCTTCTTAGAAAGTAGCAACAAGGCTGTGAGGGAACTGTGCGGGGTATACCGACATGGTTGAAACAGTCTGCTACGTTGATGTGGCACTTTGGTGTGTACCGGTAACCCTTGAGTTCAGTCAAGGAGAGTACGGGGCCTCCGCGTGATGTCGTGAAGCATCAACAGACCTTAGGAACCTTAATTGAACTATCTTGGCCTCTTTAGGGTAGTGAGATAACTGACTTTGGTGCAGTCCGAGGTTGGTTGATACTCGATACTACACTCAATTGAGGGTTGCTTTCCTGGAATATTTCGGTCGCCAATTCAGTGGCTAAATCGAAACGATGAACAATGAAAGCAATCCAGTGATATTGGGACCCTTAGAACCCGGTTACTTCTAATAGGACAGGTTGAGCCCACCAACTTCAAGAGGGTACTACCCAGACCTCATGCTGGCCTAAACTCTAAGGGCTCTTTTGTGTGACTTGTGTGCCTTCGTACTTGACTACTTGCATGCTTGTTATCTGACCCTTGATGCCTTGCAGGTTTTGTTCATAGTCCTTAATTGGGACTTATAACAGGGTGTACTAACCACTTGCAGGTTCTGTTTATAGTCCTTAATGGGGACTCATGACAGGTTTTACTTAGGTTTCTTGCAGGTTTTGTTCATAGTCCTTAATTGGGACTTATAACAGGGTGTACTAACCACTTGCAGGTTCTGTTTATAGTCCTTAATTGGGACTCATAACAGGGTACTAAGTTTCTTGCAGGTCTTGTTTATAGTCCTTAACTAAGACTCATGACAGGGTTTACCAAATTGCTCGCAGGTTTTGTTTATAGTCCTTAATTGGGACTCATAACAAAGTATACTGAATTTCTTGCAGGGTCTGTTTATAGTCCTTAATAAGGGCTCATAACATGGTCTACCTATATCACCCCATGCATAGCATGACATCATACCATTGCATACATCCTAACCCATTTCAAGGATCTCAAGGGCTTGTGATGCAGGTCATGGTGAACAACTATCCCAGCAAGGGGCAAAGAGGATTTATTTTCCTCTAGCCAAGGTTGTCAGGGGCTATGACCCACTGGATATGGTGAGCCTTTGACCCTTAAAGAAGGACCCTCAACAATATGCAGTGCCTTCAGTCAAGCTACCGGTTCCAAAAGCTAACAAAGTTTCTCTGTTTACCCCGCGAGGTCCTTGAAAACATTGCATGCATATCATACATCTCATTGCATTGTAGGTATCCCTTTGACAGGTTGCTTACCCTTCTCCGCTGTTTATTTCAGCCGATCGTCATGAATCCTGAATCATCAGCCGAGCAGACTATCAAGGATCTCCAGGCTCAGAACGCCCAGTTCCAAGAGCTGATCATGAATTTGACTCAGGGGCAACAAGACCTGAAGGCTCTGCTTTTGAAGAAGGACAAGAAGAAGAAGAGGACTGTCTTGTTCAGCCCTAGGCGCAGATCTGGGAATACACCGCAGACTGAAACTGAAAGGACATCCCCATCTGTGAGGGAAAGCAGTCACCATGAGAGGGAGGTGCCCAGTCCAGTGGTCTCTGACAATGAAACAGATTTCGACGATGAACAGTACCCTCCGGCTGAGGACAAGTACAAACAGTTGGAGGATAGGTTGAAGGCTATGGAGGTTCAACAGGTACCTGGGCTGGATTTCGGAGATCTGGGTTTGTCAACTGGTGTGGTCATTCCTCGGAAGTTCAAAGCACCATCCTTTACTAAGTATGACGGGGCGTCTTGCCCCAAGCTGCATCTAAGGTCCTATGTTCGGAAGATTCAGCCATATACGGTGGACAAGAATTTGTGGATCCACTTCTTCCAGGAGAGTCTTTCAGGGACTCATCTCGAATGGTTCTATCAGCTAGATGGGACCAAGGTTCGTAACTGGGAGGAGTTGGCTACTGCTTTCTACAAGCAGTATCAATATAATGCCGACCTTGCCCCTACGCGTACCCAACTCCAGGGTATGTCGTTAGGATCAAGTGAAGGTTTTAAAGAATATGCGCAGAAATGGAGGGATCTTGCTGGAAGGGTACAACCACCTCTGACTGATCGGGAACTTGTTGATATGTTCTTGGGGACCTTGTCTGGTCCATTTTATAACCACCTGATTGGGAATTCATCTGCTGGATTCACAGATCTTATCTTGACTGGAGAGCGAATAGAAGCTGGTATCCGGTCTGGGAAAATTCAAGAGGCTGCACCTGCTGATAAAAAGCCTCATCATGGAAAGAAAGAATCCAATGCTGTGCACGGTAAAAAGAGCCGTCATGAGGCAGGGGCAATCCAGATCTCCAATCCCGGACCTGCTCAACAAGGACAGGGGCAGCAGCGCAAGGAGAAACGACAGTATACCAAACTCAACATGTCGCTGGACCAAGCATTGCAACAAATGTTGAAGGCAGGGCTGATCACCTTAAGGGCTCCTCTTCGGAATCCGAACACTTCTGCACCCAACTACCATCCCAACGATAGGTGCGCATATCATTCAGATAGCCCGGGGCATACTACAGACAACTGCTGGCCTCTCAAGAATAAGATTCAAGATATGATCGACACTGGAGAGATTCAGTTTGAAGTATCTGAGACTCCGAACATAATCACTGCTCCGTTGCCCAATCATTGAAGACCTTTTGTTTATTTGAATTTTTGAGTTGTATTTTTCTTTGCTTATACGAACAATTAATGTCATAGCAAACTCTTTTATTCTATTAATGCATTGCATATGTCTGTTTTGGAAATTAATACAATTATTTTCATTATGTTCAAATATCTTTATTTTTTCTGATGTCAACTCTCGGTTAATAATTCTGAGCCTCTTGAGGGAGGATGACGAAAACGATACCGCGATCATTACAATGTGCTTTTGAACAGACCCCGCTGATGAGGTACAGGCATTGTTTCAACCCCTAAACACTGGAGTTATAAGGATGATAATCCCTCGTCAACCCATCAGAGCCAAAGAAGTAGGAGTTTTTATTTTCGAAAATCAAAAACCTTAATCATAACCTGGGGCAGGGTAGTTCTCTCAGTTGATCCGAGTGCATAACGAATGGCACCAAGGAGATCTTTACAAAACGAAGAAAGACAATGACGGTTCCGAACAATCATAAGGACAGGCAGTCATCATCAAAATTCATAAATGAAAAGCCCAAAAAGTCTAAACCTACAAAGGGGACTTATGAAACTGGGGCATCCCGCTGACTGTAATTCCAAAAAAAGAAACAGCTCAGGCAAAAAAAGAAAGGGATAACAAAAATCAAAAAGGAAGAGGTCATACAAACCCTCAACCAAAACAAAAATGACTGCCCATTCAAAATAAGTTATCAACATCTGAACCATTATTGGAACATCAAAGCAAAGACTCAAACAAGGTCTAACGTATGATCAACTGAGTTTAGGTTTGGAGAACATCACGAAGAGCGGGTGGGTACAAATAAAATTTGAGCCTTTATCCTTTGTTTCTTAAACCATGAACCAAGCCACGTTATAACCCTTAAAAGTCCTAGCTGAAGCATGGGTTAGTTCGAAAGCATACTGTTACGAAGGTATCCTGACTCCTTAAGGCTACGGTAAATGCAGAGTTGACATCACGTTTTACAAACAATCACTTGTTTTATGAAAAAGAATGCATCTTCAAAATCTTCAAGACAGACATAAGCTTTGCATTTTTAACATAACTTTGTTTGCATATGACTTTTTGTTTGAACAGCAGGGAAATTCGCACAATGAAAGTCTAATGAACAAGAGTATCTCCAATCAAGGGGCATGGCATGACTATTGTCCATCATCTGGGGCAGTTAAGTCAAGATTCGGAGAATCTCTAAAAAAAAAAGCCAAAAAGCCTGGGGCAAATCTCTGCCTAAGTCATTTGGGGCACTCCAGCAACGAATCTTGCACGATCAGACACCTTCTGGTAATATGGCAACACAAACAGCCAGGGGCACCCCCCTGCATTCTAAGAGCGTGAGCATAGTCGGAAAATACTACGCAAAATCAAAGTCCCGCTAGGTTGACATACCTAGGCAAAAATAAGGGCTTCCCGGCGAACCAAAAGGGTTCGGGCAAAAATAAGGGATGAAATGAAAGAACCTGTACACCCGGCAAGTCGAAAACCTGAAAAGGCGACTTGGGGCAAAAATGGGTATCCCGATGGACTGAAAACCCGAAAGGGCGGTCCAGGCAAAAGTTAGGGATCAAAGCGTACGACTATGTCCTATCATCTTGTCACCCGCCTACCAGAAGAAGGTTTGACTCTCAACAACTATCAGCATCCCACAAGTGCCTCCCCCATAGAAACAAGGGCAATAAAGAATGGTCCAAGCAATCTGATTGTTCTGTCCTCCAAGGTATCAGGGTAAGCTCCGTTGAAGAACATAGCCAACGCAGTTCAAAAACTTCCCCAGAAAAGTCCCGTCCAGTTCCCCAGGAAAGATGGAATTCATACCCCAAGCAGCAAGCTTATCCCCAGTAAATTCTGGAAGTTTATCCCCTAGCAAGGCACGAACGCGTCGTCCGGCTTTATTCAAAGAGTTATTTCCTTAATAGGATATAACTGGGTTATCCTCAGCCAAAAGCCACGGAAAGAGCGTCGTCAACAGAATCTTCTTATCCCCAGCGAAGTCTATTCATACTTCCAATACAGCAAGGTATCCTCAACGAGTCATCCTCAACAATTCAGCAAAAGCATCTCCCCACAGAGTATTTCTTCCCAACATGGTCGCTAGAATATCTTTTTCTCCCCGCAGAATCCTCCATTCGCCAAGTTTATTCCCCAACGGAGTTATCTTCGTCTATTGGAATTCTTGCAACTATTCTTCAACATCAGCCCAGGATACGACTTCCCGGCACCCGTCAAGGATTTATTTTCTTAGACAAACATACATTCATAAAACGTCACATACATCATTATAGCATGCATATGCATCATATTACACGAATCTCATTGATTTTGAAGACATACAGTTCATGCATCATGATTTTGCATACAATTATGTTGTACCTTTTCAGGAAAAAGATCAATACAAAAATGATTACTATCAACTACCACAACTCTTTCTCGATATAGTTTCAGATGTAAACCCAGCGATGGTGACGTTCTGATACTGCTTCCAGAATTCCTTCTAGATATAGTTTCAGATGTAAACCCAGCGATGGTGACGTTCTGATACTACTTCCAGATTCCCTTCTAGATATAGTTTCAGATGTAAACCCAGCGATGGTGACGTTCTGATACTGCTTCCAGATTTCCTTCTCGATATAGTTTCAGATGTAAACCCAGCGATGGTGACGTTCTGATACTGCTTCCAGAATTCCTTCTAGATATAGTTTCAGATGTAAACCCAGCGATGGTGACGTTCTGATACTGCTTCCAGATTTCCTTCTAGATATAGTTTCGGATGTAAACCCAGCGATGGTGACGTTCTGATACTGCTTCCAGAATTCCTTCTAGATATAGTTTCAGATGTAAACCCAGCGATGGTGACGTTCTGATACTGCTTCCAGATTTCCTTCTAGATATAGTTTCGGATGTAAACCCAGCGATGGTGACGTTCTGATGCTACTTCCAGATTTCCTTCTCGATATAGTTTCAGATATGACCCAGAGATGGTGACGTTCTGATGCTGCATCCAGGTATCCTTCAGATATAGCTTCGGATATGACCCAGAGATGGTGACGTTCTGATACTGCTTCCAGGTATCCTTCAGATATAGTTTCAGATATGATCCAGATATGGTGACGTTCTGATGCTGCTTCCAGATCTCCTTCCAGATATAGTCCAGATGTAAACCAGATATGGCAACATTCTGTCACTTATTCCAGTTGAAGATATTTCAAGACCTCCTCTAGTCCAGCTAAATCGATGCCCAACAGATTTTTCTGATAAAGACTCAGCAGTCCCCTATGGTTCCCTCTCCAGCGGTGTGTGAGGTAGTAATCCCTTTTTCAGATGTTTCCCTCTCCGACGATGAGTGTGAGGTGATATTCTCCCTATGGTTCCCTCTCCAGCGGTGTGTGAGGTAGTAATCCCTTTTTAGATGGTCCCCTCTCCGACGGTGTGTGAGGTGGTAAGTCCTTTTCAGATGTTTCCCTCTCCGACGTTGAGTGAGGTGATCATTCCTTTCAGATTATAATTGCCTATGGTTCTCTTCCCGATATTGCAAAGATGGTAATTCTCGCCAAGATTTTTCTCAACGAGCATTGTTGAGATTAAAGTCATCCAAGGTTCTCTTATCATTCATGCTAAGGTAGTAACCATCCCTGGTTCATTCATCAGCGTTTGAAGCTCCAGACTCAGCTCCTGTAACCAGTCAGGACATATCTATACCAAGCATCTAAAATCAACTCCTGCAACGTGTCAGGTACTCATTTGTTCTTTTGCAGGTATACAGGTTCTAGCGAAAGAACCTCCTACGCGATTAACATCCAGATGGCATCTATAAGCCCATCATCCTATCCGGCAATCTCCAAATGGCATCTATAAGCCCATTCCCATCATCACTGCTACTATGTGAGCGCAAATTTCTGGGCACTTTAGTGTTCAATCATCTTCCACCTTCGGATTACGAAAGGCACGTCATCCAATCTGCATCCTCAGGTCTAAGAAGATTGAACAGGGGCAACTGTTGCACCCCAAAATTTGCCCTCCCATATTCTCCAAGATTTGTCAAGTCAAAGTCACAAAATTCCCCAAGGGTTGTGCAGCTCAACTGTCTCCTATACAGTCAAAACTAGGGTTTGAATTCTGATCAAGAAATTGAAGATTTCAAAGGCCCAATCAAGTCTCATATGCCTACAAAGATGGTCAAATATCCTCATATCAAGTTTCAAGGCATTCAGCTCAAAATTGCACAGTCAAAACCCTAGATTGCACTACAGTCAACTGTAGGGGCAAAATGGTCATTTGACAGTCAAAAGTTCAAGTTTTTGGTCAATATATCATTTTGAAGCCACAAACATAATTTGATCAATGCTTGATCATGATTCTCAAAATTTGGCTCAGAAATCATCAAAGATGCAAAAGTTGCTATATTTGGACAGTTGAAAAAGTCAACTGAAATTGACCAGGGCATAACTTTCACATGGATTATCAGAAAAATTCCATCCAAAGCTCATTTTGAAGAGAAAGACATTTCCTACAACTCATCTTCATATTTCAAGTCCAAGAAATGCTCTCACAAAAAGTTATCAATTTCAACATTATAGGTCATTTTCAAAAGTCAACAAAAAGGGACTTTAAGTCAAAGGCCATAACTTGAGATTGGTAAATCAAAATGACATGGGACCAAAGGCATTGGTTAAAGGACTCAAAGACCTTTCCAAAATGTCCAAGAACATGTGAAAAGCTTAAAAATTGAGCAAGTTATGCCTTGTGGAAGTTGGGAAATGTTTGGGAATTTTGAAAAGTCAACATTGATGCAAATGATCCAAAAATGCAAATGGGCCCATTTTTCTTCCAAGTTTCTTCATGCCAAGCCTATGCACGACCACTAGGCCCAAAGGGAAGTATTTTCTCATTTTTTAATTATTTATTTGAATTTATATTAATATTAATTCAATTAAATTATATAAATATGTGAAAAATATAAACTTGACCTAAAAAAATCTTTTTATGCATGATTTGGCTTCTATAATTCGTGCACATGCTAATAGGGAAAGATTTGGTGCTAATTGATCAGAATTGAACCAAAAACCATGAGAAAAGATTCAAAAAAGATATGAAGAAATCCAATATTCAAAAGCAATGAAAGCAATGGATTTTATTCAATTTTTTTGACCTAATCACCTCACCATATAACCCTGACCATAAACCTAATGAAAGAGGACGGCAAGCTGCGCTCAGAAACGATATACCAACTTGAAAAAATCACCAAGAAAGCCAATACTGAAAACTAGTTTTAAGGTCGATTCAAGCTTCAATTTTTGTTCTATCAGCATCCTTAAGCATCCCTGAAGGTGTTCCAATCAATATCAACCACAAAAGCTCAAGGAATTGGGGTACAGAACTCAAGACATTCCATGGAAATTCCAAAATCGTATTCTATATTTTACGCGTTTTCATGACATTTCATTGATTGATTCTTGTTCCTCATGATATTCTAAAGCTAACCACCATATTTAATTGCATTATTACCCTGTATATCAGATTTCACCATGCGTGGCTTTTAGGGTTTTCAGCTTTTTGAATTAGGGATTTTGAAACGGAGTAAAATCAAGCCTCGAGACCATTATCATTCAAACCAGCATGTTCCAACGAACAAGAACCAACCGTCGCGATTAATTTATATGGCCTCCTGGCCTAATCGTTATTTTCTCATATGTTGTTTTCTGCAACGGTGTCAAAATCGTTGCCTAATGCTTTTATGTTTCAGAGATGATGGAGAAGACAAAGGCGTGTCACATGGGGATAGGCCAATTCAAATTCTCGCGCGCTAATCCACTCATGCTTCGTTTTTCTATTATATTGTTTATTTGTTAATTATATTACTAAAAGCATAAGCTGGCACGGTTGGTTGGGGACAACGCTTGTAACCCTCGTGACCTGGGTTCAAGTCCCAGGTATGGCAAAGTTTCAATATTATTTTTCAACGCGTATTCTCATGCAGGCATAATACGAGGACTCACCATACGTCTTCAAATTGGACCATACACGCGTCCAAAATAATCAGATCAATGGCCAAGATTAAAGGCGCAGCATACACCAGGTCAATACGTTGACACACGATCCAGAAAAGTCAACAGATTCATAACTAATTGGGCCAAAATTTCAGGCCTGAACCTCCTAATTTGGGGCTACCCCCCCTGGTTTGCATTTTTTTCTATTTTCTATTTTTCTTCTTATTTTATTTTTGCTATTTCATTTATTTTCTTTGTTTTAACATAATTAATTTATTTTCATAAAAAATATAAAAACATTCAAAAATCAGAAAAGACCAAAAAAAATAATAAATATTTATATTATAATTATTTTCATAAATAAAAGCTTGTAGTTATTTAGTTTTAATTAGGTTACAAATTTAATTCTTTTTTAATAACAAAATACAAAAATATAGAATTAGGTTAATTGATAATTTTTATATCTTTTTAATTTTTCCTTTTTATCACAATATTATTTATTTATTTATTTATTTTTATAATCAAATGTACATAAATAAATTAGGATCTAAATTAGGTTAAATTTCAATATCTTTCATAATAAACCTAGAAAACATTAGAATTAGGGTTTACATCAATTTTTTTTTTAGTTTTAATTAATTCTTTTAAATCTTAAAAAACACAAAAATACTAAAAAACATTTAATTTTTCAGTTTTAATTGTAATGTCTTATAAATTTAATCTTTTTGCAAAAGGGTCCAACGCCCATTGTTTTAATTTAATTGCGCATATTTACTTTATGTCGTCCATTATAATTATGTAAATCTCCCAAAGCCATGTAACTTTACTTTTCGCACTTTTATTTACTTCGCATTATTTACTTTTCCGTCAAATCGGGTTCTGGTTTAATTTGGCGATGTGGACCCGCGCCATTTGTAATAGCCTTAGATTTATTTTTCCGCAAACTTTATAACTGTTAAAAAGCATGCAAGAATGAATGTCTTAATTAAAATCAAGCGTAGATCACAATGACATGACAAAAGAAAAATAACTGAAACATGACACACAATTCGCACACACCACCCCTAGGGTACGCCTCACTGTTGCCTTTCGAAAGGTGATCGTCGAGTAGAGGACGTCTTAGTAAGTCCTCATGATCCGGGAACCTGGCATGAGGGTAGCTTCTAAGGTGTCTTCCCATTGCTCCGGTGATCACCACGTCCCTAAAACTCGAATTGACCCGAACACCTCCAACGGTGGTGCTACCTACCTCTCAATGGTGGGTTGGCACTACTTTTAAGGACTCTTACACAGACGAATTCCTTAGGGTAGGTAGGTTCTCAAGGATACTTGCTCTAATTTCAAAAACAAACTCAAAAAGACTTTTCACACTGACACTTTTCAAAAGCTTTCAAAGCAAACTTTTCAAACACTCTGACGTACGAGTCGATCTGAAATTTTTCAAAGAAACTTTTAAACCCACAGTTGAAAAGCAAACAAACCATTTTGAAAACACAAATGAGCAAGTATCTAAGAGCCCATGGATAACCATGGATAGAAAGGGTGCTAACACCTTCCCTTTCTATAATCTACCTCCCGAACCGAGAGCACTCTCTTTAAAGGAATTTTTCTGTGCTTTTGTCCTTTTCCAATTGGAGAAAATAAAAGACGGTGGCGACTCTTGCTTCCGCGACATTTCGCGAACCAGCGTTAAACAGTCAGTTCCAGATCCACCGATCACACAAGCCATGGTTTAAAAAAGAATCAAACATCTTTAAAGCTTTACAAGTTTTAGATTATCTTGCCTTCTTGAAGCTTGCACTCTTTTGGCATGTTTTAAGAGGCTAGCATAAGCTGTATTAGGCTTTAAGAAAGTCCATCAAGTGCTTGGCCCAAAGGTTTTCTATTTTATTTATTTTGAATTTATTTGAATAAAAAAAAAATAAATATAAATAAAAATATAATAAAACACAAGGCAAGATATGAGTGAGATTAAGAGTCTCTCATAAGGTCATGGACATGTTTGAAACCCAAAACGTTAGGTCACAAGTCCAAAATTTCAAGTTGGCACATTTTGCATTTCATGCATTTCTTCAAAATTTCCCAACTTGTGTAACTCATAACTTACTCAATTTTCATCTTTTGAAGGTGATATTAGAATTTTTTGAAAAGCTCAAGATGTAATCTACAATTTCTCTTTTGATCATTTTTGCATTTGGAGACTTTATCTTGATGTAAGTTGCCTTTACAAAAAGTGTCTTTTTGTTGACTTTTGAAAATGACTTTTAATGTATTAGCTCATATCTTTCAAACGAAGCATTTTTTGGACTTAGGAATAAATACAAAGTTGTAGAGAATTTAATTTCCTTCAAAATAGGCTTTGGTTGGGGAAAATTTGATGAAGTGTGTGAAAGTTATGCTTGGTCAAAGTTTAGTTGACTTCTCCTAAGGAAACCCTAATTTGGCAATTCTTGATTTTGATGATTTGAGGAATTTCCTTGAGGAATCATGATCAAACCTTGATCAAATGATGAATATCACTTCAAAATGTTGATGTTCACAAAAAATCTTGAAGTTTGACTGTATGTTGACCATATTGACTTTTTCCCCAATACAGTTGATTTTCAATCATCTGGACCATTGACGGAGAAAACTTGTGATGTAGGACTTGAAACTTGACATGAAACTTGTTGAATACCTATAGAGAACCATGGAAGACACTTGATTCCTTTGCAACCCAAACTTCCTTTGGGAACTCAAACCCTAGTTGTTGACTCCTTGTTTAGGAGGAGCATTTTGACTGGTCAACCCTTGAGTAGCTTGAGTATTTGAGACCTTTGAAAGAATGTCTTGAAGAAAAATGAGAGGGAAATTTTGGGGTACAATAGTTCCTTCCATAAATTTATACACAAAGGAGACTAACGTCTGAAAAATAACATATCGACAGTGTACTCACACTAATCGACCGATAAGACATGCACATCATAAGAAAACCTGGTCGGACGGATCGACCAAGTTTGATACCACTAATGTAACACCCTTCTGACCCCAACGAATAATTCATGAATAATTTATAAATAATTAAACATGAAACCACCATCATGGGTGTCACATCTTCATAAAAACATCAATATAAATCATCATGCTCTGTAACACGGGTTCTCAAAAATTAAAACAATTATCTATTTATTAACATCAACACATAACTTCAAACTTCAAAGCAGAAACTTAGTCTCAAAACATCTTTATTAAATTACTTAAAATAAAATATCCTCATACTCCATTGTTCGATAATTCATAAGTTCAAACAACGTAAATACCATATAAAAGTAATTCATAATCTCATATCAAATAAAAGAACATAACTTTCCAATCAAACGATCCCAACCCCGATGTTACATATCAGAGCAAGACCCTCTTTATTAACGGAAATAAAAGAATAACTCTAAGTTATCCTCAACTTCTACGAGCTATTCTTGATAACCTGCAAGTTACCCACGTATC
Organism: Vicia faba; assembly: GCA_948472305.1. Lineage (NCBI taxonomy): Eukaryota > Viridiplantae > Streptophyta > Magnoliopsida > Fabales > Fabaceae > Vicia > Vicia faba. The sequence continues at coordinate 280,794,885 of OX451736.1, forward strand.
GAGGCAACATTTTCAAGTAGAAAGGGTAAGCAATCACTAATCATTATAAAAGATATATGAAATAAATATAGTAGGGAAACAAAAATCATAAATAATTCCACATATTATCATGCTTCACATATATAGTCACATTTTCACATCACCAATACACATCAAACACATCATTGCATCATTAAATCAACATTCATCATCAGAATCATTTAGGTCACAACATCATCAACATAATTCAATTAACAATTATGCAATGTCATAAAGAATGCAATGCAACTTTATTGACTCATGCATGTGGTACGTAACTTTATTAATGACCTAGTGTCATCTTCCTCCAAAAATCCTCACCATAGGGTCGGTTTCCGCTTGGAACCGGAACACTTAACTAAAATACACTCAATCCATGCAATGGGATTAAGGTCATCACTGGACCAACATCCTATCAACATCACTTGACCAACGTCCTAACGTATGCCATGAATGCATGATGTGCAACAACATAATAAAACATGACCATTGCAAGTCAAAATGCATCATCATTCATGTAATCATTAAAAAAATCATACACTTAGCATGTATACATATCAAACCTGCACATAATCCACTTCATTTAACATATCATCATCGATAACATCATAGCACATCATGAAATCATCATAGCATCAACAGATCTTCACCCATCATTACACCATCATGATTCATCATATAAAGTCTAATATAATCATAACAAAGGAAATGGAAAAATACATCGTTTTACTCATTTTATTCTACCAAAACATAGTTCATTGTGTTAGCTCTCTAATACTTCTAACAACGCATCAAACGAAGTATGGAAACTCAAGTTATGACACTTGGAACATTCTGTCAACTGCCTCTCGCATGAGGCTCGCCCGACAAAGCAGCTTGCTTGCCCGGCGAAGCTGGGGAGACCTACCTTTCCCATAAAAATTCTAAGGGCTTGCATATTTCTCCCATTCCTTCGCCTCATACTCGCTTGACGAAGCTCACGCTCGCCACCACGAGCGGGAAACCCTTCCCATACATTTTTCCAGGAGTCCAAGAATCACCATTTTCTCTCGCCTCACTCTCGCTCGGCACTGCCTAGGAGAATTTTCTTTGTCCAGCGAAGCAGAAGGCTTTCCCAGCGCAAGACGGGTGACAACAACTCTGCTTTTGCATTTTCTACACACTATAGTCCCAATTTCTCATGTGATTACATACTAGAAAAGACCCAAATTCACCATAAATCAACATGTTATCATGAAATCAATAACAATATATCATCACATTATTACTGACATCAATTCATGGTATTTCACACATCACAAATCATCAATTTCATCATAGATTCATCATGTTACCAATCCATCATAAAACCCCAAACAACCTACATAAATCTAAACCCCATATCAATCATAATAACAAGGATCACCCCCCTTACCTTAGATTCCTCGTAGGAAGTTTGATTCTCTTTCTCACGTTCTATCGAGCTCTCCTTATTGCTTATTTGTGCCCTAGTTCTTTCTCTACAACAGTTCTCACAAAAATGTTATCGTACAGAATGAATCACTAAACCACAATTTTTCCTTTTGGCTAACTTACCCCTTGGACCCCTAATATGTTTTCCCAACTTACCCCCACTCATCCTTACGAATATTACGTCCTTGCCCTTATCACCTCTATACCATATTATTTTATTTAATTAATAAAAATAATTCTAATTAGTAATTCTAAATAGTTATACTAATTATATAAATTACTAAAATTCTCAATATCACCTTAATTCCCATAATTCCACACAATAGCATCACATCACGCATCATTTTTAACAAAACACATATATTCACAAATATTCATCATAAATCAATTAAATAATAATATAATTATTTTAGGGTGTTACATGATTGACTATTCTATTAAAAAGACTTGTTCCTCCAGTTTCGGGCACACGAATTTGTTCCTCCAGTTTCAGGTACATGAACTTATTATGAAGTGCATTTTGGCTTACTTCAATTACACACTTTGGTGTCTTTGTTAACATATGAAGTGTGTCCAATGTACTAGATCCTAAACAATAGTGTTAACCCTCCAAACTAAATCCTACAGTGAAATCGTATTCCATACTTTAAAACAATTCAAATTTATCAAAAGGCTACCTACTTTTCTGACTACTAGAGGGGCGACATGGATTATCAAATACAGAAAGGTGAAAACAATCAACAATTAAGACCTTGTTTCCATTTAATATGTCTACTGCCCCATGAGAATACATTTTAAGTAACTTGAAGGGGCCATACCACCTAGACTTAAGTTTTCTTGGGAAAAGCTAAAGCCTAGAATTGAACAAAAGAACTTGTTGGCCTTCTACCAATTCTCTTTTGTAGCATTTATTGTCATGCCACCTTTTTGTCTTCTCTTTATACAACTCGGTATTTTCATATGAGAACAACCCATGTTCCTCCAGTTCATTGAGTTGGAGCATTCTAGATTGGCCAATAGTAGATAAATTAAAATTTAAAGTCTTGGAAGCCCTAAATGCTTTGTTTTCCAACTCAATTTCCAAATTGCATGCCTTGCCATAAACAAGACTATAAGGAGATATGCCTAGAGGAGTTTTGTAAGTTGTTCTATATGACCATAGAGCATCATCCAAATGTTTATACCAATCCTTCTTTAAGGGGTTCAGAATCTTTTTGAAAATCCTCTATATCTCTCTATTGGAAATTTCACCTTGTCCACTATATTATAGATGGTAGGTTGTAGCAACTTTGTGTTTAACTCTATATTTTTCCATTAAATTTTCAAATACTTTGATGTAAAAATGGGTTCCCTCATCACTAATTATAGCTCTAGAGGTGCCATGTCTAAAAAATATGTTTTTAATATAAAAAATTAATCACCACCCTAGCATCATTAGTTGGAGTTTCTACGGCCTCTATCCATTTAGAGACATAGTATACAACCACTAATATGTATAAATTTCCAAAAGATTAATGAAATGTCCCCATGAAGTCAATGCCCTACACATCAAAATTTTCAATTTCAAGGATGTTAGTGAGAGGCATTTCTTGCCTCGTAGAGATATTCCCTGCTCTTGGACATCTACCAATATTCTTAACCAGATCATGAGCATATTTAAAAAGAGACGGCCATAAATAACCCGATTGAAGAACTTTGGCAGCAGTTATGGTTCCTCCAAAATCTCCTCCATAAGAAACCTCATGACAGGCATACAAGATATGTCGTGTCTCTAGTTGGTCTGCACATCTTTTAAGTAGTTGATTAACACATTGCTTGTAAATGAAAGGTTTGTATCAAAAGTAACTTTTGGCCATAAGGAAGAACCTCTTCCTTTGTTGAAAGTTAAAATCAGGTGGGATGTATATATTAACTGTAACACCCCAACTTAATTAGAATTATTTTTAATTATATAATAAGGTGATGTGGTGTATTTATATGAATCGGTGGATTTTATGATGTGGTGTGATGCCCTTTTTGAGGACTAGATGCATTAGAATGATGGGAATTGAGGTTATGCGGGTGTATGGCTAAATGTGTAGAAACATAGGGGTGTGTAATATAATATGGGTTATTATTATTATTATTATTATTATTATTATTATTATTATTATTATTATTATTATTATTATTATTATAATATTAGGATTATTATTATTATTTTATAATAATAATTAAGTAATAATTTAATTGGGATAGTTGTGTTATTATGGATTATAAGAGGTGAGAATAGAGAGTAGAGTTAGAACGCGAAAAACAGAAGAGAAGCTAGAAGTGAGAAGAGGAGAAGAGCACTAGGAAGCTATGGCAAGAAGATCCATCCATAGAAATCAAGAATCATCATCAATCCAAGGTAAGGGTGGGGTTCTGACTCTCTAATAGGTGATATAATTGTAGTTAGACGAAGGCTTGAATGTAGGGTTTTGGATGTAGATTAATTGTTAGATTATTTGTTGAAATTGCTTGTAATTGATGAAATTAATGTGTTGTTTGTGTTGGGTTTGTGGTTTATAATGTGTATTGATGTTTCACAACAATTGATATGTTTGATCTTTCCTAAAAAGTGGTTTTTGGATGAAGAGAATAGAATTTCGTAGCAGAAAATTTTGGGTTTTGGGTCTGTTTGCGTTGGGTAATCGGTTACCATATCTGGATAATCGGTTACCGATGTGTGAGTTTAGAAAAATTGGATACTGTAATATGCAATAGTCGATTATCATAACTGGGTAACTGGTTACCGCTAGGAATTTTTGAAAAACAGAGTTACTGTCTCGTTCTGTAACTGGTTACCATTACAGGGTAACTGGTTAGCGCTGAAGCAGGCCGAATTTTTGGAAACTTTGAAAAATCATAACTTTTGCCTCGGGTGTCTATTTGACGCACCGTCTAGACTATTGAAAAGCTAAAACCATTTTCTAAAAGGTGATAATAATTTTGATCACAATAGGTGAATTATTTTTGGTGTTGATGTGATGTGATATTTTCTATCGTAGGATGATTACCTTGGTGAAGGATTATGCCTTGTGTGTTAATGTTGTATGAAGTGTGATGCATATTATTGTGATTGAATATGATGGTTTTGTATGAATGATGTATGAATGCATTACATAATATATTGCAATATGGCAAAGATGTTATTGTTGGCTTGGAATTGGCATGATGTTGATGGTTATGCTTATGATTGCATAATTTTGGTTGTGCCATGTCGCATTTCATGCATCATTGAGGGCTTATGCTCTAGCATGTATTGACAAAATGTTGAAGGCTTATGCCTTGGTTTGTATTGGCAAAATGTTGAAGGCTTATACCTTGTCCTGTATTGGCAAAATGTTGAAGGCTTTTGCCTTGGCCTGTATTGGCAAAATGTTGAGGGATTATGCCTTGGCCTTATATGGCAATCTTGGAGAGGGCTTATGCCCTGATGGTACCACATGCATCTTGCATTAGTGTCGGTCACATTACATTTGTTGAATTGTTGATATTTGATGAAGTTGAGTTGTGTGTTCGATTTGTGTTGTATGATGGGTGATGATAATGAAGTTGAGTTGTATGTTTGATTTATGTTGTATGATGGGTGATGATGATTAAGTATGTATCCGTGTAATCGTTATGAACTATAATTGATGATTGTGGAACTTGAAATCTTACATGATATACATGTTGTTTACTTATGATTATATGACTTATTATATTGTCATGATATCTCACCCTTATTGTTTGAATGTTGCCTCTACGTGGGTAACGTGCAGATAACCAAAAGTAGTGCGAAGTCGCGGAGTCTAGAAGAGGTTGTTCTTCTTATTTTGAGTTGCTGTCATTGCTCTGATACGTAACACCAGGGGGATGAACTCTTGCTTATTTTATTTAATTGATGTTTTTATTTTGGAGTATTATGGAAGTACTATAGACTATATTTTATTTGATTAAAAATGTTGTTTTGCGATGAGTTGAAGATGTTGAAAACAATTTATGAATTTGTTTCCACTGCATTAATAAAGTTTAAGTTTGAAGACTATGTTGAAATATTGTCGGTTCATCCGAAATATGTGTTATGTATCCGTTTAATTATAATTGAGAAAAGTTTAAATATGTTGAATGATGTGACATCCTATTATTGGAGTTTTATTTTACTATGATTTTTATTAAAACTATTGGGGAAATAGGGTGTTACAATTGGTATCAGAGCAGGTCAGTCCATCCGGCCAAGTTGTCTAATGTTGTTTGTTCCTTAGTACGCGACAAGTGTGTGAAACATTGTCGGTGCTTGCTTGCTATTCTAATAACTTGTTTGAAGGAGTGGGATTGAAACAAGTGGGGGAGAAGCTTGTGCTTCTTTGAGATGGTTCAGGTATGAACAGTTGGTTTAGTATGTCATGAAGTGCATGGGTGTATATGTTAGTGCTGCTGTGTTGTTTTTCCAATTTTGAAGGAAGTACGGATTCAAGATTTACTCCTAGTTGTCGGGTCAGAGTATCCTTGAGTAGGAATAATTAGGTACTTGTGTTGTTTGCATCTCTAGGAATGGAGGGTGATGTTATGACTAATGATGTACCAGTTATGCATTGGTCCTAATGTTTTTCTAGGGATGATTGCGACTTATCGTTAAAGTGAGATGTTGGATTGACTTAATATTATTATTGGAGTGGACTGTCTGAAGTGAAACCAAGTGATTACGAGTTACTTTGATGAGTAGATGCATATTCTTATTTCAGAGGATATTTGTTAAGAAAAGTAGGATTACTTTTAGAAGGTGAAGCTCAGACGATTGCAATGTTTCAGCACTGTCGGTTGATTGTGAAGTTGTCAATGTTGAGTTAGCTTTGTGTGTGACGTCGATGTTTTGAATGGTGATAGAGTGATGAATTGATGTAAATTTTGTGTTTGAATCACATATGTGAAATATTGTTGATGTTATTGGAGGGTTGTGGATCACGAGTCAGAGATAGAACTCAAAGATATTAGTAGCCTTGTGAAAAGAGTTGGAATTTTAATCTTTTGGAAACTGAATTTTGAAGAAAGTAATGCGTCTCTCGAGTTATGAGAAGAATGGGGTTTCAGATATATGTTAGAATCAATTTTGTATACAAAAAATGACAAAAAAATTGATTGTGTTCTGCCGGTACCTGGTTACCATATATGGGTACCCGAGTACCCTGCGATGAAAATCAGCAGAACTTCAAAATTTTATAACTTGAGTTTCGGACGTCTGATTTGAGTTCCGTTTGAATTTCTAGAAAGCTAATGTGATAAAATTTGTTTTAAAAATGGTTCCATCACCTGAAAGTAATTTATTTATCACGTAATGATGTTGGATGAGAGGTGGAATTTGATGTTGATCTCGTACTTGGTACCAGACTTGTTTCTATGGCACCATACAAGATGTCAGTTCAAAAGTTGGGAGAATTGGAGAATTTATTAGAAGATGTACAGAGAAATAGATTTGTAAACCGAATGTATCATTTTGAGAGCTTTGATGTCATTATTTAAGGAAAAAGAAAGTAGTATGAAACTGTATGTGGATTACCGATAACTGATTAAAATAGTGGTTAAGGTTACATCTCCACTTCAGATGATTGACGACTGGATGGACCAACTGGTAGGCGATTATGCCTTCAGTATAATCGAATTAAGGGTTGAGCTACTTTCTGATTCGGATGAGATATGAGGATGGCTTTTAGAACTCTGTGAAATTATTTTGAATAATTGGACCAGTTTGTTGCATTAGTTATTAAGGGCATTTTGATTAAGTCTGAGTCAGAAAAAGGAAACATTGAAGTCCGTGATTTGAATTGCGGTGTCAAAAGGGAAGAAAATGTATGTTAGGATATCAAGACGTAGATCCTAATTTAGAAAGGTAAATTTTCTTGAATATACTATTTCGAATGAAAGTATATATGGGTCTATTCAAAGTAAGTAGAGGCCTATGTTGAGAGGCTCTGAAGTTGGTTACAAAGACTAGGAGATTGTTGAGCTTAGTTGGTTATTATTGCAGTGGGTTTGAGACGAGGTCAAGGGAGATATGTTATGAATGAATGAGTTAAGGGAATGAGATGTTAGGAAGGATGTGAATGGATTAGATAAGTGCATAGGGATGCAACTTATGTTGATTAAGAATGATTAGAATGATAATGGCTTTTGAGAGGAATAATGCTAGAGGAAAAAATAAACTCAAGAGGAATTGGAATTAGGTTTATAATATCAAGGTATCAACATGTGTTAAAAAGGATTTAGGAGTTTCTATCACCATCCGGGATGTGGGGATGGTATCATTGAGATCGTGATTAGAATGAGATTTAGATGTGAAAAACATATAGATCCTCGAGGTTGTGAGATTTTAAGGAAGGACTAAGGATTTATTTATGTTGTTAAAGTCCTTTACTTGGATTAAGACTTCATTGGGAGTGAAACGATTTGGATTATTCTTGGGGTAGTAGCAGTTCCTGTATTGGAGAATGCTTAACGATTATGTTATACTTCGTGTGGGTATAGGAGACTATGAAATGAATTTTTGGGGGTTATGTCTCGTTGATGAGATCAAAAAATAAGGAATTGAGAGGGACGTTTGTAATGCTAAGGGGAGATTGTTGGACATTATGCTCAGGTAACTTTGAGCACAAGGTGAAAGACGCTATTATAGTTGGGTAACGATGATTTATGCCACTGTTATGGTTGTCGGCTACCTATTGAAAAATTAAGGAACTGATCACCCTTAATCTCTTGTTGATAGTAGACAGGATCGTATTGGATGGGATAGACTTGTCTTGCTATCTTGATAGTGAGTAAAGTGATTGACGAATTATCGAGAGGATAGTTGTTCTCCAATTCGCGTGAACCTAATGGAAAGTGGTTATGAAAGAGTTGGAATTTATTAAGTTGTTCAGAGACTTGAGTTGGTATGCAAGTTAACGCTACAGAGTGGAAGGTTAAGGATGTCAAAAAGTGAACAATGATTTTATGGTGGTTACTAAAGAGAGACTGAAGATAGATGTGAAACTTATAGATCTGATAGTGGATGGAAATACAAAAGAAGACAATGACTTTAAAGTAGATGAATTAGAGTGGCGCAGCTGAAGCGTGATGTGGCGTATATCATGATGCGGTGTGAATTTTTAGAAGTCAGGGGGGAAATGTTAGACGCCTGAAAGAATGATGCAAACAAATGGATATTTTAGAATGGGATGATAGGTGAAGGTTTTGTATATTATTCGTGTTAGTGCCATTTCAATAAATGTATTGAGTTGTATGCTCGATTGGTGAAATGTAGCATTATGGTATTGGTGTATGTGTTGATGATGTCGATATTATGATGATGTTTATGTTCTTACAATGACAATGCTGTGTAATGAAGTGGTGGATTTTGTATCCTAGAGTGATGGGACAAGAAGTGAGATGAGCGGGTGCGTTCATAACTCGGTCCTAATGAATCTTGTGGATTATTGTGGTTGACAATATGGAATAATAGATAGTACTATTCGAAAGGTTGTTAAGGATGGCGTGAAAATTTGAAAGAAGAATGCAAGAGTTGTATCCGGAGTTGTTAGTATCAAGTGAATTTTCGAGGACGAAAATATTCTAAGTGGGGGAGAGTTGTAACATCCCGATTTAATTAGAATTATTTTTAATTAAATAATAAGGTAATGTGGTGTATTTATATGAATTGGTGTATTTTATGATATGGTGTGATGCCTTTGTTGAGATCTAGATGCATTAGAATGACGGGAGTTGAGGTTATGGGGTGTATGGCTAAATGTGTAGAAACATAGGGGTGTGTAGTATAATATGGATTGTTATTATTATTATTATTATTATTATTATTATTATTATTATATTAGGATTATTATTATTATTTTATAATAATAATTAAATAATAATTTAATTGGGATAGTTATATTATTATTGGATTATAAGAGGTGAGAATAAAGAGAATAGAGTCAGAACATGAAAAACAGAAGAGAAGTTAGAAGTGAGAAGAGGAGAAGAGCACTAGGAAGTTAGGGCAAGAAGATTCATATGTAGGAATCAAGAATCATCACCAATACAAGGTAAGGATGGGGTTCTGACTCTCTAATAGGTGGTATAGTTGTAGGTAGATGAAGGTTTAAATGTAGGGTTTTAGGTGTAGATTAATTGTTAGATTGTTTGTTGAAATTGCTTGTAATTGATGAAATTGATGTGTTGTTTGTGTTGAGTTTATGGTTTTTGATATGTATTGATGTTTCACAATAATTAATGTGTTTGATATTTCCCAAAAAGTGGTTTTTGGATGAAGAGAATGGAATTTCGTAGCAAAAATTTTTGGTTTTTGGGTCTGTTTGCATTGGGTAATCGGTTACCATATCTGGGTAACCGGTTACCGCTATGTGAGTTTAGAAAAATTGGCTAATGTAATACGCAGTAGCCGGTTACCGTAACTGGTTACCGTTGGGAATTTTTGAAAAACAGAGTTATTGTCTCGTGCAGTAACCGATTACCATTACAGGTAACCGGTCACCACTGAAGCTCATAGAATTTTTGGAAACTTTGAAAAATTATAACTTTCGCCTCGGGTATCCGTTTGATGCACTGTTTAGACCGTTGAAAAGATAAAAACATTTTCTTAAATGTGATAATAATTTTGATAACAGTAGGTGAATTATTTTTAATGTTCATGTGATGTGATATTTTCTATCTTAGGATGATTACCTTAGCGAAGGCTTATGCCTTGTGTGTTAATGTTGTATGAAGTGTAATGCATATTATTGTGATTGAACGTGGTGGTGTTATACGAATGATGTATGAATGGATTGCATAATATATTGCAATATGGCGAAGATGTTGTTGTTGGCCTGGAATTGGCATGATGTTGATGGTTATGCTTATGATTGCATAATTTTGGTTGTGGCTTGTCACATTTCATGCATCATTGAGGGTTTATGCTCTAGCCTGTAATGACAAAATGTTGAAGGCTTAAGCCTTGGTCTGTATTGGAAAAATGTTGAAGGCTTATGCCTTGGCATGTATTGGCAAAATTTTGAAGGCTTATGCATAGGCCTGTATTGGCAAAATGTTGAGGGCTTATGCTCTGTCCTTATATGGAAATCCTGGAGAGGGCTTATGCCATGATGGTACCACATGCATCTTGCATCAGTGTTGGTCGCATTGCATTTGTTGAATTGTTGATATTCGATGAAGTTGAGTTGTATGTTCGATTTATGTTGTATGATGGGTGATGATAATGAAGTTGAGTTGTATGTTTGATTTATGTCATATGATGGGTGATGATAATTAAGTATGTATCCGTGTAATCGTTATGAACTATAATTGATGATTCTGGAACTTTAAATCTTACATGATATACATGTTGTTTACTTATGATTATATGACTTATTATATTGTTATGATATCTCACCCTTATTGTTTGAATGTTGCCTCTATGTGGGTAACGTGCAGATAACCAAAAGTAGTGCGAAGTCGCGGAGTCTAGAAGAGGTTGTTCTTCTTATTTTGAGTTTGTGTCATTGCTCTGATACATAACATCGAGGGATGAACGTTTGCTTGTTTTATTTAATTAATGTTTTTATTTTGGTGTATTGTGGGAGTACTATAGACTATTTAATTTGATTAAAATGTTGTTTTGCAATGAGTTGAAGATGTTGAAAATAATTTATGAATTTTTTTCCACTGTATTAATAAAGTTGAAGTTTGAAGACTATGTTGAAATGTCGTCAGTTCATCTGAAATATGTGTTATATATTTGTTTAATTATAATTTAGCAAAGTTTGAATATGTTGAATGATGTGACATCCTATTCTTGGAGTTTTATTTTACTCTAATTTCTATTAAAATTACCGTTGGGGAAATAGGGTGTTACACTGACCAGATAGTTGATAATATCAGCATACCAAGGTGTCATGCCAGAAGTAATCAACAATAGGTGTTCATCAGGATAATTCTCCTAAATGTCTTCATTGTTCTTGTTCTGCATTTCCTCTGACAATCTTGAAAGATGGTCGGCAACCAAATTCTCCTCTCCTTTATTGTCTATAATTTCCAGTTCAAATTCTTGTAATAACAATACCCATCTTATCAACCTAGGCTTAGCATCCTTCTTGGAATAAGATACTTTATGCAGCATGATCATTATACACAATGACTTTTGTTTCCACCAGATAGGATCTGAACATGTCAAAAACAAAGACAACAACTAGTAATTACTTTTCAGTTGTGGTGTAATTGATTCGCGCTCCAATCAAAGTTCTGATAGCATAGTAAATGGTATGAAACATGTTGTTATGTCTTTGGATAGGCATAACCCTAATGTAAAAGTAAATGGAATCACTCATCAATTCAAAAGGCTTTGTCTAATCACAAGTCTTTGAAATTGGTGCAGAGATCAAAGCTTTCTTCAACAACTTAAAGGCATCCATACATTCTTGACTGAAGACATAAGGCATATTATGCTGCAGCAATTGACACAATGACTTAATTATCTTGAAAAAAATCCTTGATGAATCTTCTATAAAATCCAGCATGGCCCATAAAACTTCTAATTCCCTTGATGTTTATTGGAGGTGGCAACTTATTTATCACTTCCACCTTTTCTTAATCCAATTCTAAGTGCTTCTTTAAAACTTTGTGCCCAAGAACAATCCCTTCTTTCACCATAAAATTGCACTTTTCCCAATTCAACATAGATTATTCTCTTCATATCTGGTAAAGACCAAATCCAAGTTGTCTATACATTTCTTGAATGATTCTCCAAAAATATATAAATCAACCATGAAAACTTCCATGGAACTCTCAATGATATATGAAAATATTGCCACCATGCAACGCTGAAATGTGGTTGGAGCATTGCACAGTCCAAAAGGCACTTTTCTGAAAGCAAAAGTACCATAAGGACATATGAATATGGTCTTTTCTTGATCTTCAGGTGCAATAGCTATTTGATTGTAACCAGAATACCCATCCAAGAAGAAATAATACTACTTAGCAGCCAACTTATCCAACATTTGGTCAATAAATGGTAGGGGAAGTGATACTTTCTTGTGGCCTTATTCAGCTTCCTATAATCCATACAGATCATCCAGGCTGTAACCGTTCTTGTAGGAATTAATTCATCTTTCTCATTGGTGACCACTATCATGCCAAGTTTATTTGGCACACATTAGATCGGACTTACCATTACACTATTAGAGATAGCATAGATAATAATAGCATCTATCCAATTGACGACCTCCTTCGTGACCACTTCCTTCATGATTGTATTCAACCTTCTTTGACTTTCAATGTTATTCTTGGAATTCTCTTTCAACAAAATTCTATGCATCCAAATTATGGACTAATCCCCTTCATGTTAGAGATTTTCCAAGCATTAGACTTCTTATGCTTCTTCAGAAGTGTTGGCAGTACTGCAAATGAGCAGACGGGTAAGCAATAATAATTGGAAACTTTTGTCATGCCTACAGGTAAGCATACTCCAAATGAGCAAACAGTTTCTTAAGTTCCAGCTCAGGGGGAACTTCCACTGAAGGTGAGCTTTGCTTCTTTAATCCAGGAGTAACTCCAACACTTCCACACGCTCTTATTCAATATGTAGTTTGTTCAAAGGTCCATTAATGATTCCATTATGTTGAACTTCATCTTTTTCCAACTTTCCTAACTCTTGCTCTAACATATTTCTTGTCTTGAGTAGATTCTTGTGGATGATTCTTTCCCAACTTGATATCGTGGAACAATCACCTACATCTTCTTAGGGATATTGCAAATCATTAAGTACATTGAAAACAAATTATTTTCCGTTAACTCTCATAGTGAGTTCTCCTTTTTCCACATCAATTAAAGTTCTGCATGTAGCAAGGAAAGGTCTTCCCAACAGAATATGAGTCTCTTCATTAGCATTAAAATCCATGATAATGAAATCAACAGGGAACACAAACTTGTCAACTCTCACTAGCACATCTTATATCTTCCCTTGAGGATAACAAATACTTTTGTCAGCTAGCTGCAGAGTGATGGTTGTTAGCTTGGTGTTTACCCTAAAATTTGGTAAACAATGTTAGTCGCTTGTTAAAGGTTGATTTGCAAAATCAACTAAGGAATCTCAGAGTAATGTGCATGAAGTTTTTCAAATAAAGCTAAAATAGTAAGAGTGTGAGTGACTTCGATGGTGGTCAAGATCACGTTATGAAAATGAAGGCAAGTGAAAGTAAAACTTTGACTGGAAAAGTAAATGGTTTTACCATAAAAAGTACATAAATGTAAAGTAAACTTGAAATTAAATCTTTGCATAAATGTAAAATATTCTCATCAAACATACATTGCACTCTTTAGACTCATTTCACGCTTCGCTAGGTACTATGAGTTTTATTAGTAAATTTGACACCCCTAGTTCTATCACAGAAACTAATATTTATACTAAAACATAATTAACTTCTCTAAAGGTGGACTTTTTCCACTAAGCTCCACTTTCTCCAACTTCCCCCCCCCCCCCCCCCCCTTCTAAAACCTCTTCCACGCGTCTTCTTATGGATAAGGCTAAGAAGTGGTTACTTAACCACGTTTATTTGTTTCAACCGCCTGGATCGAATCTCAACTGCTTTGTTAGCCTTTTTTGGCTGAATCTACTGCTTTGGTCGAAATCTTTGTTATGGTTATTTGGAAAAAAAATACTAAGTCGACCATTCTTCTTCTAGGCTAGCTTTCGACAGCTAGCTCATTGTCTACTTGTTGAATAATTTCCGATATGAGTGTTGACCACGCTCTTACCCCTTGTCCAAAGACTCTGACCCAGGTCTCTTTAATTTCCTTTTATCTTAGTTAGAATTTGAAATCCTGTTGAAAATCCCAGCTAATAAATTGCCCCCCAAAATGTCTCCTTCGACTAGAAGGAGATGGAGACATTTTTTACCCGTCGTTTACACTATTTGATGTAGTATGCTGACATCATCCTCATCATGGCATTCCCATCAACCGTCATTTCAGAAATATGCATACACCACTACCTTACTTTGTAGCTCCAATTTCCTAGGACAATTGTGGCCCATAAAACCAGGCTTCTCCGTTCCCTTCAACAGGCGGTCACCACATGCCTTGTAATTTGGCGCCAATTATCGAATTTGAAAAATGAAAAGTTTTTTATCTTGATTATAAATATCCTTTCCACTTTATCTTCTCTTTTCTTCAATTTTCCAAACTCGTAAGCTCAAATCTTCTCAACAACCTTTTGTAACTTCAAACTCCTTAACTTTAACAATGGCTTCATCACTGAAATCAAAAAACTAGAATCAATCCAAGAAAACTCTGCCTTTAATCACCAAGCACAGTTCTCTGATGACGGTTGGAAATCAAAAACATGTTCCCAAACCACTATTGTAGGAGGAGAAACTCCAAACCTTTCAATCTCAAGAACTCCTTCCTATTTCTATTGCTGATAACATTCATGCTCTTATGGCTCCAATCTCCAATCCTTATAGAGACACTGATAGGATCAAAGAATTTTTCCCTGCTTATCAGCGAACTAAACCCAAGGTTAGCAAAAAGAAACACATTGACTTAGACTTTTATTTTACACCTCTAGGATCTTCCGTTTCGCCCCTTCGGTTAATGCTGACTACATCTTTTGGTTAGATAGAGTCAAACAAGAAAAAAAAGTCAAAGTTGGAAAGATAGAGGGATCTTCGACTAGATCCAGTTGTCAAGGGTTGGTCCTCCTTATTGCTCACTATCATACCCCAAATTTTCCCTACTAGTTCATAATATTTCATCCATAGAAACATCATTCTTTGCTTGGTGATGCATTAACGGGATTTAGTTTTAAGAAGGGGTTTTGACGAGTTCTTTTTATCAGAAAATCCCATGTAAATTTTTATGTCTTGCTAAGGAGGGGTTTAGTTATTAATAAGAGGGGGTGTTAAAGAAATCTTGGGCCTTCTATATCCGAATGGCCTACTAGAGTAATAAAAGTATGTCTTAAAATATATGAGAGGTGTATATCCCAATCAAAGAAGTGTATGAGTAATTCACTTATTTCTTAGGCCCAATAGCTAAACATCTGGCCCATTTAAAGTCTCTATTTCAAAATATATTTTGTTTTATCAAAATTATTTTTATTATATAATATTATTTATATTAAAATTAAATAATTATTTATTTGGTTAACGAGGCCATCATTACAGGCCCAGATTAAATAAAAAACACCGGGCCCAATAAATCAAAGCTAATAAGCCCATTAAGGGGCGCATTCTGAATCATTTATCCCATGACCATACTTACAGACTTGAGTCCTTTTATTATTTAAATTACTCTTATAAATATTTATTATATCATTATTATTATTATCAATATTAAAAGTATTTATTAATTAAAAATATTAATTTATTTGATTAAAATGTTGACCAGGTCAACCACGCCCCAATTAGGGTTTTTCAAACATTATAGGCCCAAATCTGCTAAACATGTACTGTACACATTGATCGAAAAAACGCATGCCTTAGCACAGACAAACATTCATTTTGCAAATAATGAAAATATAACGCATGTTTTAAGAGAAAATCATTATTGTTCAGATTGAATCATTCGAAGATATTACAAGTAAATAGACTTAATGCGAATCAAACTCAAAAATAGAAATAAATCTCCTAATCAAATCGGATCGGTACAATTTACAAATTGAAATAAACTTTACATAATTAAATCAGGCTAAAACAGAAAAAAAAAATCAAAATATTACAAGAACAAAATCTTTTACAATCAATTTTGGATTCAATCAAATCCCTAAATATACAAATTTCAATCAGTCTAACCCTAATCTTCTATCAATTACAAATTCTAACGACAAATTGAAAGAAATTTCCTAATCTGTCTAACCTAAAAAAGTTATAAAAACCTAAGTGTTCTAAACAGAGAGGAGAGGATTCTATAGCGAACAAAAGAAAATTTGAAAGGAGAAGGAGAAGAGAACCGAAGGAGAAGAAGAGGTGATGACTTGTTGAGATATGTATTTCGAAATCTGAACCCCTAGATATGTTCCACCTCGCCACCACCGCCTTCAATCTCCTCCGCAAGATCTTCATCCTTCATCTCCGTGTTACCTGCATAAGAGGAGAAAAAGGGTAAGGGTCGAGAGTCAAAAACAAACATGAAGGACGATCGAAGGTATCAACAGAAACTTGATTTTGTTTTTCATTTTTTGGATAAACTGTTGTGATTGGGGTTTAATGGGTTTTGATTTTGGGGTTTGATTTGGGTAGAGGGGGCCTAGGATTGCGCCGCCGTGGAGCAACTTTGAAAAGGGTTAGTATTTGTTGTTATGTGAGAGAAGAAAGGTAAGAGATGAGTGAAGATGGAGAGGATAAATGAATAAATGAATTAGATCTATGTAAAAATGAAATATATTAAGATCAATAATCCCATACGCGTGAGTCTCACCATACTACCATACTCTTCCAATCGTAACCGCATGATCTCAATCATACGTCCCAGGAAACACGCGATCACGATATCATCATATGAACTCCCACATGCTATCCAGCAGACCACCGTTAAATTCTTGGGCTTCTGTTTTATTTTCTGGGTCGAGCCCATTCTAACCGTACCCCCCTCTTTTTTTTTTTACTAACCACGCTTAAAAAGTTCGCCCCTGCCTAACGGGCCCAGTCCAAAATCTGGATATGGGCCCCTTACTGCTCACACCTCCTCGTTTTACTACGCTGTGTAAAAATGCACCCCCTGTCCTTTTTGGGGCCTGAATTAAATATCTAAATTCAGGGCCATGCTATTTGCACCCTCCCTATTTTACTACCACAACTAAATTCACCCCCCCCCCCCCCCCCCCCGCGTTATTAATTTATTTTCTTTATTAATTTATTTTATTATATTTTCTATTTTTATATTAAATTTTAATATTATATTAATTTATTTATTAAACAATACTTTTTCTAAACATCATTCAAATATTTTTATTTATTGCATTAAAATATTTTTAATCATGCATTAATTAGATTTTTTCAATTAAATACTTAAAAAAATATCCAGCCAAACACCAAATATTTTTTCATAAATAAATTAATTCAATAATTAATTTCTGAAAAAGGAGTACGAAACATATTTTAATTAACTGCATATTTGGTCCCAAATTTCCGCTATTCTCACACCGAGGCTAAGTGTGAGGGAAATTGAAATATTTGTCCAGTCCATAAAAAATACAAACCCCTACAAACTAAGAATTGAGACTCTAATTCCTTATATGAGGATATGTAGGCATACGACTAAAATCATGGTGAGTTCCCCTATTAAAATATTAAAACCCTATTTCTAAATATTTTGCTTCTAAACCTAGTATCCTTGCGAACAAGGTAGATGAGAGGTGCTTAACACATTCTCTTCGTCTAAAACCGAGTCCAAACCTAGAATCTATAACTTTGATAGGGTTATCATTTATATTCCATTCCTTAGGATAAAAATTAAGGGTGGTGACTCGATTTAAAATCTAGTTACAACAGTTGGCGACTCTGTTGGGGACACAACTCTAGGTTTAGAAGCCTTTCCTTTAGGTTTTAAGGTTTTTCTTATTTTTTGGGTTTTCTTTACTTTGCTTTATTTATTTATTCATTTATTTTACTTATTATATTTTATCATATTATATTTGTGGTAAGATTTAAGTTATTGCAAAAATATTTTCAAAAACCTTTAGATAGAAGGTTCGTCTATTTAGCCAAGGGGATATATCATCCCTATGAGTTTATGTGACGACTTCGCCTAGAATCGGTGGAATTCCACAAAATGAATACATTTCAAGAGACATCCTATTGGAAAGTAGGACTTTTGAATGACACCTATGACTCTTTGTACGACCTTTAAACCAAAATCTCGTTATGAGACCTTTCATGACCTAGAAACGAAAGTTTCGGTCTATAAAGAGGCTCCACTTAAGGGAGGCCTTTGTACCTTTCGCCCTAGTGTTATTCATGATACCCTTAAGGAAACCACCTTATGGGTAGGATAGACTATCTGTAGGCCAAAACTAAGGAGCTTACCTTCTAAGGGTACCTTTCATAAAATCCCATCACTAAGCCCTACATTCATGCATTCATACATTTTTGCATTTCACATATTTATCCTCCTTTTCCTTTTCGTTTGTCTTATTCATAGGGCTGAAAAAGTAATAACAAAATATTTTTGGTGAGGTTATCATGAAAATGAATACCAAAGGGATACATCTTGTTCGCATCACTGTCGTTAAGTCAGATATGATAAATATAATAATCATCAAGGAGAAACTAAGAGCCGTGAATATGTTGGTGCTTCCAATAGTGATTTTTAAGTTCGAATATCTTTCAATATCTGAAACGTATTCCCTTTTGAGGATGATTATTATTAATGAAAATTCTTTTGATTCTACGTATTCATTTCAAGATACTCACAAAAAAAAAAGCAAAACCTAGAAAATTTTGAATATATATCCGAGTGAATAAGACATTCGAAACGAAACCTTTGTATATTCATAAGCATTCATCATTCACAAACATTCGCATCTTGTTCATAAAAAAACTCATTTTTCAAAATCTTATCCAGTTAAACCATTGGTAGAAGAAAACCACCAGCTCCCTGGCCACCATATCAGACAAGAGCCCATCAACAAGAAACAATAGAACAAATTGAGGAGAACCAAGTTGCGCTCAAGGAAGATCTCGAGCAAGTCAAGGGCAGCATCAACTCAATGAGAGGAGACATGAGTAAAGTTATTCTAGCCTTAAAGAACATCATTGACAGACAGGATCAAATTCCTAGGATAGCCTTTGAGGAAGTAGCCCAAACCATTGGTGCATCGAGCGGTCACCAACCAAGGAAAGAGCCAGAAGCATGACTCCAAGAGTCTGCCATGGCTCAGCAAGAGACAAGACAAGTTGAGACTGAAGGGTTTGTCCCACCTCCTCTAAAGGTAGGGGCATCCCATACCCTATAAATTCTAATTAACAATGCATACAACTACTTGGATTTGCAATATGGATACCATGACCTAGAGGATGTCAATCAAGCACCCTTGAGAAGAACCAATACTCGCTCTACTGAGAATCCAATGGTGTTCGACCAATACAAACTCTAGAAGAAAGATTAGAAGTTGTGGAGGGATACGATGCTTTCAATGTAGATGCTCTCAAAATGGGTCTAGTTCTGGATGTGGTGATCCCGCTGAAATTCAAAGTACCTGACCTTGGAAAATATGAAAGTCTCACCTGTCCAAGGAACCATTTGAGCATGTATTGCAGGAAGATGCATGCCTATTCTCAAGACCAGAAGCTGATGATTCATTGTTTCCAAGATAGTTTAAGGGCGGAATCCTTGGATTGGTACATGCAATTGGAATGGGTTCATGTTCAAACATGGGCAGATCTTGCTAATGCCTTCTTAAAATAGTACAAATATAACTTGGATATGGCACCTACCTGCATGCAACTCCAGAACCTTTCTCAGAAGAAATCAGAATCCTTCAACGAATTTGCCCAAAGGTGGAGAGAAATGGCATCCCGAGTATAACCACCACTCTTGAAGAAAGAGTTGGTCGATATGTTCATGGGCACCTTGCAAGAGGTATACTATGAGAAGATGGTAGGGAGCGTCTCGTTCGAATTTTATGACTTGGTAACCATTGGTGAAGGATCAAAGCAGGTGCAAAAAGTGGAAAGATATAAGGGGCATCATCCAATACCCCTTATAATTCGAAAAGACATGTCCCTAAAGAATAAGGAAGGGGAAAACAATGTTGTAGCGCCACAACCAAGGGAACAACAACCAATGGTGATTCCACGAGAACAACAGCAGAACAAGTTTGATAGGCCTCAGAGGAAATTTGAACCTCTCCCTATGCCGCACAGTCAATTATTGCAACACTTAGTCAAAATATCTTTGGTAGAGCTCAAACCTTTAGCTCCACAAGCCAGAGTACTTCCACCAAGGTACAATGCCAACACCAGGTGTGAGTATCACGCAAATTCTCTAGGCCATACTATAAAGAAATGTTGGGCCTTCAGGTATAAGGTTCAGGATTTGCTAGATACCCAAGACATCACTTTCAAAAAGCCGAATATCAATTCAAACCCCATTCCTGTGCATGGTGGACCAGCTATAAATGCAATCAAAGTAGTCACTTACATTGGGGCCGCCAGACGAGTAAAGGCGCCAATAAATTTGCTGAAGGAATATTTGTTGGAGTGTGGGTTTCTGTTGGAACACAATGAAACTTTTGAAAGAACATTACAAAAATTAGTGGACTAGGGGATAGTCCAATTTGGACCATACCCTGAAATTGAATATGTAGCTGCGATTGAAGGAAGGACAAAGAAGCCATTGGTAATTCCTTTCCAAATGTCGAACCTCAAGAAGAAGAATCTCGTAATTCCATGGGGAGAATCAGCAGAAACCCCAGTGATAACACCGAAGAAGACTCTAAGGACACCAGTAGCTCAAAAGACTACGATGGTAATTATGGGGCCATCACCTACCCCTTATAAAAATGATAAAGAAGTACCATGGAGTTATGACTCAACTGTATACATTAATGGATTGAAACAGGAATGTGAACCGTCAACAAGTCAAGGACCTGCGATCACAAATATAGCAGGGACATGAGGCATGACCTGAAATGGTCGAGTCTTTGGATCTGAACCATCAAAGAAGAGTAATGATGTGGGGAAAAATAAAGATGATGTTTTCTTGAAGTACAAATGAAAAGCAGTAGTGGAAGAAAGTCAGGAACAAGAGCCTCCGAGAAAGAACTTTACTGATCAAGAGGCAGATGAGTTTCTAAAGATAATCAAAAGGAGCGATTATAGGGTGGTGGATTAAATTCACCAAACTCTTTCCAAAATTTCTATACTCTCGTTCCTCATTAATTTGGAGGCGCATCGAAATTCTTTAATGAAGATTCTGAGTTCTGCCCATGTCGCAGAGGAGATTACTGTGAATTAATTTGACAATGTTGTAGCAAATTTGACGTCTGGATCATATTTGGGTTTTAATAACAGTGAGTTACCTCCTCAAGGTTGGGCTCAAAATAAAGCATTACACATCTCTATTCAGATAGGTACTACAAGCATGTCCAGGGTACTCACTGATACGGGTTCTGCCTTTAATGTGCTTCTAAAATCCAGCTTGATGAAATTGACATTGGATGGTGTTGTGATAAGACCAAGTTCTATGATGGTTAAAGCCTTTGACGATTCCCAAAGTCCAGTATTTGGAGAAGTGGGCCTTCCTGTTAATATCGGCCCACATATGTTTTACATCACTTTTCAAGTCATGGATAAAGAACCAGCATACACATGTTTACTCGGGCGACCTTAGATTCATGCAGGGAGGCAGTTACTTTGAATTTACCCCAAAAACTGAACTTCTTCATTGATGGAAGATTGGTCATAATTGACAGTGAAGAGTATATCTTTGTAAGTCATATAGAATCCTACAGGTATATCAGTGATGACGAAGATTGCGTAGCCACACCATTTCAAGTCTTAGAGTTTGCCTCAATGGTAACCTTACCCGTGGAAAAAATCAAGAAACCTGCCATGACTTCATGCAGGGATTTACAAACAGCAATGGAAAGTGGTACCTCGAAGGGTTGGGAAAAGCTCCCAGAAATACCGGAGAAAAAGAATTTCTTTGGTTTGGGATATGAGTTATCAAGGGCTACTCTAAAGGGCAAAGCACGATTTTCTCCAATCCAGGAGACTTTCGTCAACAAAGGATTAGAGCATGGTGGACAGGTGTAAATGATATCAAACAAAGGCAACATCAAAAAGGCGTATGATTTCATCCGAGAATGCGCCCCAGGCGAAGAACTCAAGAATTGGACAGTTGTGGAGATTCCATAGATTTCTTTCTTTCCAAAGTAATTTTTCCTATTTTTTGAAAGAACCTATGTCAAGCCCGAGGAATAGGGGTTGCTTGTAAGGGTCCCCTATTTTATTCCAGGTAGTATTTACAAATTAATAAAAGTTATATTTTGCATGATATTTAAGATCCCTGTCTTTCTCTCGCATTTATTTATTATGTTTAAAAATGGAAATACTTTTCTTCATATGCATTTTCCAAATTTGCATACTAAAAATTGCACCAAAACATGATAAATGTGCAGATCCATGCCCAAAACCGCCGATAATGTTACTGTTGTAATCCGATATAATTTTGATGCTCCAATCAACCAAGCTGAAGAGGAAGATGATGAAGATCTTGAACTCTCTGAAGAATTGGCGAGGGAAATAGAGAAGAAAGCTAACAACATATAACCATATCAGGAATTTATTGAGACCATTAACCTGGGCATAGAGGAGGATCCAAAAGAAATCAACCTAGGGGAAACATTGGAGAGAAGCGTCAAAGAAAGGCTAATCAAGTTGTTACGTGAATATGTGGATATATTTTCCTGGTCCTACAAAGATATGCTGGTATTGGATACAAACATTGTGGTGCATAGACTACCTCTCAAGAAGGTTGCTCTCCAGTCAGGCATAAGCTTAGGAGAACTCGCTCGGATATGTCCAACAAGATTCGAGAGGAGGTCCTTAAACAATTTGACACAGGGTTCTTAGTAGTGGTAGATTATCCACCTTGGATAGCTAACATTGTGCCAGTTCCCAAAAAGGACAGTAAAGTATGCGTGTGTGTAGATTACCGAGATCTAAACAAATTAAGTCCCAAGGATGATTTCTCGCTACCTCACATAGATGTTTTGGTAGACAATACAGCTCAAGCTTCGGTATTCTCGTTCATGGATGGTTTTTCAAGCTATAATCAAATAAAGTTGCCACCCGAAGATATGGAAAAGACCACTTTCATGACACCTTGGGGCACTTTATGCTATAAGGTAATGCCATTTGGTCTGAAGAATGAAGGGGAAACTTATCAGCAGGCTATGGTTACACTATTCTATGATATGATCCACAAAGAGGTTGAGATGTACGTAGATGATATGATTGCCAAATCCTATACGGAGGAGGAACACATCATACATTTACAAAAGTTATTCGGTCATCTGTGCATGTTCAAACTAAGGTTGAACCCAAACAAATGTACATTTGGTGTCAGATCAGGCAAGTTACTAGATTTCATTGTAAGTCAGCATGGTATTGAGGTGGACCCTGACAATGTAAAAGCCATACAAGAAATGCCAACTTCGAGAATAGAGAAAGAAATTTGTGGTTTCTTAGGATGATTGAACTACATTTCAAGGTTCATATCGCACCTAACTGCCACATGCGAGCCTATATTTAAATTACTACGAAAGAATCAGACGATGGTATGGAATAATGATTGCCAAATAGCTTTCGAGGCAATAATGAAATATCTACAAGATCCACCAATTCTAATGCCACCAGTTCACAGAATACACCTCATCATTTATTTGACGATGCTCAAAGGATCAATGGGGTGTGTATTGGGACAACATGAAGAAACAGGTAGAAAAGAGCATGCAATCTACTACCTCAGCAAGAAATTCACTGACTGAGAAACTAGGTACTCACTTCTCGGGAAAACTTGATGTGAATTGGCTTGGGCCACTAAGAGATTGAGGCAGTATCTGTTAACTCACACCACGTGGTTAATAGTAAGAATGGATCCTCTAAAGTATGTGTTCTAAAAACCGGCTCTTACAGGGAGAATTGCCCGATGGCAGATGCTATTATCAGAGTATGACATCTAATATGTTACTCAAAAGGCCATCAAGGGTAGTGTACTAGTTGATCACTTAGCTCACTAGCCGTTGCCAGAATATAAACCAATGAATTTCGACTTTCTAGACGAAGATGTCATAGTTATAGGTGACTATGAAATACTAGGGCCCGGCGAAGGACCTGAACCAGGGGCACATTGGACACTCAAGTTCAACGGGGCTTCAAACGCACTAGGGCACGACATTGGGGCAATTTTGACTTCTCCGGAAAAATATCAAAAACCTCATATAGCAAGGTTATATTTTGAATGCACCAATAATATTGCCGAATACAAGGCCTATATCTTGGGTTTGAAAGCTTCCATTGACCTAAGAATCAAACATCTCGAAGTACTTGGAGACTCCACGCTAGTCTTATACCAAGTCAATGACGAATGAGACACTAAAAATCCCAAATTGATTCCATATCGGAATCATGTTTTAAAGCTAGCTACGGAATTCACTGAGATCACTTTCAGTCATATCCCATGAGAAGAAAATCAAATGGAAGATGCCTTGGAAACTCTATCATCCATGTTCAAGGTAACTTGGCCGAACCAAAAACCGCACATCACAATCAGACATTTCGAAGAGCCTTCACATTGCCTTGCTACCGAAGAAGGGCCGGATAATAAGCCTTGGTTCTATCACATAAAGAGATACCTTGAAAAGAAAGAATATCTAGAAAATGCCTCTATCATTGATAAACAAACTCTGTGAATGCTAGCCTCAAAATTCTTTCTGAGTGGTGATGTGTTGTACAAAAGAAACTACGATATGGTGTTACTCAGGTGTGTGGAAAAACAAGAAGCAGATACGCTCATGAGAGAAATCCATGAAGGTACCTTCGAAACTCATATAAATGGGCATACCACGGCGAGGAAAATCCTGCGAGTAGGTTATTATTGGTTGATAATGGAAGATGATTACTATCATTATATGAAAACATGTCACAAATGCCCAATCTATGCTGACAAAATGAATGTACCTCCAACTCTTATAAATGTCATGAGTTCTCCTTGGCCATTTTCTATATGTGGAATTGATATGATAGGCATGATCGAATCAAAAGCATCTAACGGAAACCGGTTCATACTAGTTACCATTGATTACTTTACCAAATGGGTAGAAGAAGCATCCTACGCAAATGTAACAAGTCAAGTGGTTACTCAATTCATCAAGAAAAATCTCATATGCAAATATGGGGTTCCAAGCAAGATTAACGGACAACAGGTCTAATCTGAACAACAAAATGATGAAAGAGATATGCGATAATTTCAAAATCGAGCATCATAATTCCTTACCATATCGACCCAAAATGAACGGAGCCATTGAAGCTTCCAACAAAAATATCAAGAAAATCATTCAGAAATTGGTGAAGACATACAAAGAATGGCATGAAATGCTTCCCTTTGCACTATATGGCTATCGTGCTTCTGTACGCACATCGACAAGTGCAACTCCTTTCTCGCTAGTGTACGGCATGGAGGCAGTACTCCCTGTTGAAATAGAAATCCCGTCACTTCGAGTCCTAATGGAAACGAAACTTGAACAAATGGAGTGGGTACTGTAACACGGTGGGAGAACTGACTTGGTTGTTTTGCGTTTGATCACAAATGTTGTGGTTAGCAAGAGTCGCCACCGTCTTTTCTTTTATCCAAAAGGAATGGCTGAAAAGAACAAGAAAGACCTTTGAGATGTTTTCTTGAGTTCGGGGGGTAGATTATGAAAAGGTAAGGTATTAGCACCCTTTTCATCTGTAGTTATCTACGGGCTCTTAGTTGCTTGCTAGATCACTTGCTTTTGTTTGAAAATATGTTTTGTGTGGTTTTTGAAAGTATTTTGAAAAGGTGTCATCGTTTAGGCAAACTTTGTAATGATTCTCGTTCGTAAGAATGTATACAAAGTGTTGATCTTTTGAAAAATGTTTCAAGTTTGAAATGTGTTTTGAAAGTGTTGGTGTTTGTTTTGAAAATAGAAAGGATGTTTTGGTTTGAAAATGAGCAAGCAACTAGGAACATTCTACTTACTCAAAAGTCTTTCATGTTTATTTCCTCTTTCCTTTGACATTGTTATCTTACCATTGATTTGGTAAGAAACCCTATCTTTGGATGTAAAAGGGACGGGAAAGGGTCATCGTATAGTCATGAATAGCAATGTTGTAAGAATATCTTAGAATTTTCTTTAAGGGACTAAGATCATTTTTGAAAGGAAACTTTGATTGCGTCATCGAGGGACTATGATCTTGTATTTTTGTTTGTTTTTGCTAAGACGTCTTACATCCATATTATGACCATTTATTTCTCAAGGCAACAAAGTGGATTTACCCTAAGGGTGTAAGTGTGCAAGTGTATTGATTTACATGCATTGTTTTGTCTTTGAATTAGGGTTTTCTAAGCATTGATTTTATCTTTCCATACAAACCCTAATTTACTAGCATTTATATATAAAGCATTAAATTATGGAAAATAAAAATACTAAGCTATTACATCAATAGGGGAGGGGGTGTACAAATTTACAAATGGGGAAATTGCAAGAAAATTAAATCTAAATAATTATTACAACCATATTGAATATTTTACAAAAATGAAGATAAAAATGCAAGAATGCAAAATGGAAAAAGAAATGATTTTTATTTTGTTTTATGGAACGTTTTGATCTTAACCTAATTAAGAAAATAATTAATGGAAATTAACTAAAATTAAAACCTAAATTGATTAACAAAGAAAAATAAGTTAAAAATGGTTTTCTAGGGTTTTTTATGAAAAAGGTTTTAAATAATAGAAATAATAGGAAATTTAATTAAAATAAACCTAAGTTCTAAATTAATTTTAATTTACAATAAAATAATATAATATAATAATTAAACCTAATTATCTAAATATTAATCAAGAAAAAGAAATTAATTTATTAAGAAAATTGTTTTTGTTCATTTTAGTTTTTTATAATGAAAAATAAAATATAAATGCGTGTAAAAATAATAAAATTAATATTTTTGGATTTTTTATTAATAATAATAATAATAATAATAATAATAATAAAGGAAAAATAAATAAAATATCATAAGAAAAAGAAAATAAAAATGAAATTGGGCCTGGGGGTGCTGAAGTAAGTTAGGGGTTAGTAAAAGAAAAAAAACATCAGGCCCAAGTTGGAGGCTCCACATGTTCAAACAAAAAACAAGGAAAACAAAAAATATGTAAAAAAATGGTAAAACGAACGCTGGGGCTCGAACCCAGGTCCAAGGGGTGACAGGCACGTGCTTTAACCACTGGGGTGGTGATACATCCCTTAACATTTGCCCTGACTGTACTTCATCTTCAACCTCCAGCCAAAGGATCTGTAACTTGCTCATTCCTCAACCATTTCCAAAAATATAAACATGAAACTTGTGGCAAATTTCCTCACGAGTTCAGAAATGTAAAGCATTAAAACTATAGATCAAAGACAAGCATGAATTTTATTGGCCCTAATCTGAAACCTAAAAATTTTCAGAAACTTCAACTCTAAAATTCTCTAAGCTCAAACCATATAAATGCAAACTATGGATATGTGCAGCTTCATGGCAATGAGGTCTATATTTTATCTTTGAAAATGGAAGCCTAACAATGCCTATATGAATAGTTCAAAAGTCAGAAAACTCACCTAATGTGATGTTTGTCTTGAGTTGAAAGTGGTTGAGGAGTTCTGGAGAAGTCCACTTGCAGTGCTCTATTTTTTAGTTTAGAAATGGGTGAAGTTGGTGTTACAGTCGTGTAACAGGGATAAGGATGGCTTATGTATGATGTTTGGAAGCTTTTGGAAGCAAAAGGCCAAGAAACGCACGAGTGAAATAGAAGTTTGAAGTTCTTGGTCAGAATATGCAACAATGGTGATTTGTGATGCAGTTCTGAGTTTTGGTGAGTTTTGGAGCTTGTGTATTCGTGTGTTTTGATGCAAATAATTTGTGCATAAGTAAGGAAAAGTTTCTAGCACTTGAGAGGTTCAGAAGTGCAAGATATAGACTTATGGCTATGTTACTTGATTTTGAAGAAAAATGGGAATATGGTTTCAAGGCATAGTACAAGCATGGCCTGAGTTCCAAGAGGCTTTAGACAAGTTTATTTTGGGTTATAGGTTGTGTGTGATCAGAAGAAAACAATTGCAAAGCTCAAGAACTGATTTTGTGCACAAAAGCTACTTTTCCAAAATGGCAATGTGCACTTTCTTCCCAAAATGGCATTAAGCATGGGCAATGCATTAAATGCTTGAGTTTAAGCTTCTAACAGCTTTGAAAACATTTAAATATGGAGTGATAAACAAGTTTGAGGCCTGCAAAGCAAATATTATGCATCCTATCATGGATTTGCATTTGTGTTCATCATGAAATTCTGCCTTGTAAAACAACTTGAAACCCTAACTTCTGGCCTTCGGTTCTCCTTTCTCAAAAATGATCTCAAGGAGTTCTTTGACATTTTAGAAAGCTTGTAATGTGCTCTACAACCCCTCTTTAAATCCCTTTTGAAAATTCCACTTGGAACTATGTGAAAAATTTCCATGAAGTTAGGTCAAAATTCTGCCTAAACTAGGGCAAAATTTCACTAAATTTCCAATTTTCATGAACATGTATTCACAAAATCATAACTTGAAATCCATGCATTTCTAGTAGAAGTTGTGTAAAGAAATGTTTTAGATCTAATTGATATCTACAACTTTCATGTTTAAAGTTTCCTTTGAATCATCTTTCATCATGGTGAAAAATTGGCTCAAAGTTGTGAAAAAAATTAAATTTTCAACACTTAGAAAAATTTCTAAGTTTGGAAACTTTGACTTTTCAAAATGAAATTTTGAATTTTTGATTTCTTGATGAACAAGTTTCATATTTTGACATGTTTTGATGAATTGTGATTTTTGACACTTGATTTTGACCAAAAAGTCAAAGTTTGACTTTTCAGTATGCAGTTGACTTTTGATCAGTTGACTGAAAATCAACTATCAATCAAATGACCTTGAGAAATGTTTTGAGTCATGCCATTAGGTCAAAATGATGCAATTGAAAACTTGAGATCATGTCTCAAACCAATTAACCATTTTCTAGGTCAAAAATTAGAAAATCCCCTTTCTCAATCAAAACCCTAATTTTGACCATTTTGCCCTTTTGATGATCTGATCAAATTTCTTGAGGAATTATGGTCCAAACTTGATCAAATGACATATAGGAGTTCACAATGTTGATATGGATAAAAAATTATGAAGTTTGACTGTAAATTGGCCACAATTGACTTTTTCCCTAATATAGTTGATTTTTAGGTCAACTGATCAATTGGCTGAGCAAAAATGTGATCCAAGACTTGAACCTTGACATGAGAAATCTTGAGGGTCCATAATGATCCGTGAAAGTCATATGAGGCATTAAAATTTCAATTATCCTTGTGCAATCTTAAACCCTAATTTCAGTCATCAATGCTTAAGGAGGTGTCTTGAGCTGATCAACCTTTGTGCAGTCTTGAACCAAAGGAGATCTTGTGAGAAAATACTTGATAAATGAGAGGGAAAATTTTGGGGTACATCAGCTACCCCTGTTCAATCTTCTTAAACTTGAAGAGTTAGATTGGCGAATCTGCCATTCGTGACTTGAAGGTGGAAGATGATTGAACACTAGAGTGCCCAGAAATTTGCACTCGAAGATGATTTGTGAATGGGCTCATAGATGCCATTTGGAGGAATGATGGAGATTTGCTGGAGATGGGATTGTAGATGCCATCCAAAAGTGATTGTTGATAGAAAGTGGACTAAGTCTGAACTTGATTTCAACTGGAAAAGAATCAGAACAAATCTATGGAGCGATTTATCTGAACCAGAAATGTTCATTTGGAAAGTATCAGGATAATCCGTTTAGAGTTTTAAACTGAACTAAAAGAGGTCTTGAATATTCTTTTACTGGAGAGAATCAGGGTAAATCTTTGAGTTATTTATCTGAACCAGGGAAGTGCCTACTAGGAAAGAATATGAATAAATCGTTGAGAGATTTATCTGAACCAGCTGGGATTTGGAGAAGAATCACAATAAATCATTGAGAGATTTATCTGAACCAGAGAAAGTGTTTTGCAGGAAAGAATCAGAATAAACCATTGAGAGATTTATCTAAACCAGCAGGGATCTGGAGAAGAATCAGAATAAATCATTGAGAGATTTATCTGAAGCCGAGAAAGTGTTTTGCAAGAAAGAATCAGAATAAACCGTTGAGAGATTTAAAATGAACCGGAAGGGATCTAGAGAAGAATCAAAATAAATCATTTGAGAGATTTATCTAAACCAGATAAAACGTCTGCGGGAAATAATCAGAATAAACCGTTGAGAGATTTAAACTGAACCAGCAGGGATCTGGAGAAGAATCGGGATAACTCGGTAAGAGATTTATCTGAACTAGAGAAGACGTCTGCGAGAAAGAATCAAAATAAACTGTTGAGAGATTTAAATTGAATCGGCAAGGATCTGAAGAAGAATTAGGATAAATCGGTGAGAGATTTATCTGAACCAGAGAAGACGTCTGCGGGAAAGAATCAGAATAAACCATTGAGAGATTTAAACTGAACCGGCAGGGATCTGAAGAATAATCGGGATAAATCGGTGAGAGATTTATCTGAACCTGAGAAGACGTCTGTGGGAAAGAATCAAAATAAACCGTTGAGAGATTTAAACTGAACTGGCAGGGATCTGAAAGAAATATCTATTATGTAGATGGTTGACCAGTCCTTTCTTGGGAATTGATCTTTAATGACTTGTTGAAAATTTGACGATAACTTTCTGTTGATTGATCTTTCCTGAAAATATGAAAGGTTAGTTGCATGCAATGTCATGATGTATGAAATTCATGGTATAATATTGTTTCTCAAAATAAATGAGATCGCGTTGTATACATTTGTGTTGTCAATGCTATAATGTATGGTTGTAATGTATGGACACGTTAATCGTTATGCTGTATTGTTGATGGAGTCGGGGAAAATAAATCCCTAAGTACTGTTGGGTATGAGGAGTGTAAGTCTTCGTATTTTGAAGTTGAAGTGTTATTGAGTTTCCTATTGTTAAAGAGATAAACTTTGTTGTGGAAGGGAAACATTGTGTATTGCTTGTGGACCTTGTAAAATCCTGCTGGGGAATTCTGAAAAACTAGGCGACTTTCACTGGGGAACCTTTGGAGCGGTAACCGAAAGTGTTGTTATGTCGGGGATGTGAGATCACTTGATACCATTAGGGTGCATACCGGAGATATGATAGCGATCCTATAGTGGGATGTCCCTTTTTTAGCTCTTGCTGGAAAAAGTACCTGTGGGTGATTTTATGGAATAGTCTAAAGATATTATCCTATTTTTTAAAGCCATTAGTGATTGTCTTTCTATTTTCTGTTCCTTTTTGCTCATTTATAAACAGTAGTCATGTTCAAATTCATATGTTCAAAAATAATCATTGGACGTTTTTGCAAACAAAATAACGGAAATAAAAGAAAAACAGATGGTTTTGCACTTTCAAAGAAATATCTTTGTATTAACTTGAATAAGTATTTTTTTTACAATGAGACGAACATCCTAGTAAGGTAGTGTCATCATAAAAAATGAAAATTGATACAAAGAAAAGATAGTTATGTGAAATAATCCCATGGGGTTCCCATTCTGCTATAGCCTTTGTGTCTCTAAGCGTCCTGTCCACTTGCTGCATTGTACGAAGCTAAGTGGATTGATTAACACCGTTTGAGCTTGTCAGTCGATATTGAAGGTTGTCTGTAACGTGGTCCAACGGGACATAGTCATACGCTTTAATTCCCTAAATTTTGCCTGGACTTCCCTTTCGGGTTTTCAGTCCACCGGGATACCCTTTTTTGCCCAAGCCGCCCTTTCGGGTTTTCAGCTTGTCGGGTGTACAAATTTTTTGTTTTATCCCTAATTTTTGCCCGAACCTTTTTGGTTCTCCGGGATGCCCTAATTTTTGCCTAGGTCAGTCGATCTAGCGGGTCTTTATTCATGCGTAGTATCTTTTGACTATGTCCGCGTTCACAGGATGCGGAAGGTCGTCTCCATCCATAGTGGTTAAGATCATTGCTCTACCAGAGAATATTCTTTTGATCACAAATGGTCATTCATATGTAGGAGTCCATTTGTCCCTGGGATCACCTTGTGGCAATATGATACGCTTGATTACCAAATCACCAACCTGATACACCTGACATCTGACCTTTTTATTAAAAGCTTTGATCATACATTTTTGGTACATCTGACAATGACAGACAGCCGTAAGCCTCTTCTCATCAATCAAATTCAACTGGTCAAGTCGAGTTTGAATCCATTCATTTTCATTCAGCCCTGCATCCTTTATAATTCTTAGAGAAGGTATTTGGACTTCAATTGGTAGAACAGCTTCCATGCCGTATACCAAGGAGAAGGGAGTTGCCCCTGTTGATGTGCGTGTTGTGGTACGGTAACCATGGAGAGAAAATGGTAACATCTCATGCCAGTCCTTGTAGGTCACTGTCATTTTTTGTATGATCTTCTTGATGTTCTTATTTGCGGCTTCGACATCACCATTCATCTTTGGTCGGTAAGGAGAAGAATTATGGTGCTGGGTCTTGAATTGCACGCATAGTATGGTAATCATAGTATTGTTAAGATTCGTACCATTGTCTGTGATGATCCTCTCTAGGATGTTGTACCGACAAATGAGATTATGTTTGATGAATCGGGCCACAACATTCTTGGTAACATAAGCGAATGAAGCTTCCTCAACCCACTTCGTGAAGTAGTCAATGGCCACCAAGATGAAGCGGTGTCCATTAGAAGTTGTAGGTTTGACTTCTCCAATCATATCGATGCCCCACATTGGAAATGGCTAGGGAGCGGACAGAACATTTAGAGGTACTGGAGGCACATGTACTTTGTCAACATAGATCTGGCACTTGTGACAGGTTCGTGAATGCTGATGGCAATCTGCTTCCATGGTAGACTAGTAGTACCCCGCCCGTAGGATCTTTTTAGCCATTGTATGCCCACTAGAATGGGTGCCAAAAGTGCCTTCATGTAGATCATCCATGATCTTGTCTGCCTCAACCTTGTCTATGCAACGAAGCAAAACAGAGTCGTGGTTGCGCTTGTAGATAATGCCATTACTGAGGAAGAACTTAGCAGAGAATATTCTCAAGAACTTCTTATCATTGACTGAAGCTCCCTCCGGATACTCTTGGGCCTCGAGATACCTCTTAACTTCATGGAACCAAGGCTTGTCCACTATCTCTTTGGTATCGATCTCGTGACAGTAAGCTGGTTCATCCATCCGCTCAATGGTGATCTGGGGAGCCTCGTTACCCCCACTTGAGTTTAAACATGGATGACATAGTGGCTAGCGCGTCCGCTAGTTGATTTTCCTCTCGTGGAAAATGCTTAAAGGTAATTTCCTCAAAATGTGGGATTAATGTCAACATATGTTCTTTGTAGGGGATGAGATTAGGGTGCTTCGTGTCCCATTCTCCTTTGATCTGACTGATGACTAAGGATGAATCTCCAAATACACTTAAGGATTTGATTCCCAAATATATGGAAGCTTTGAGACCCAAAATACACGCTTCATATTCTACCATATTATTGGTACAGTTGAAACAAAGTCTTGCAGTGAAGGGAGTTTGACATCCTTTAGGGGATATGATTACAGCACCTATGCCATTGTCGAGTGCGTTGGAGGTTCCGTCAAAAACCAAAGTCCATCGAGATCCTTGTTCAGGTCCGTCATATGGTTTGAGTTCTTCAAAATTGTTTACCATCATGATGTCTTCATCTGAGAATTCGAATTTCATGGACTGATAGTCATCCACATCCTGATGCGCAAGATGATCGCCTAGTACAATGTCCTTTATTGCTTTTTAGGTAGTGTACTGAATGTCGTATTCAGTCAAGATCATCTGCCATCTTGCTATTCTCCCAGAGAGAGCGGGCTTCTCGAATATGTATTTAATTGGATCCATCTTGGATATCAATAAGGTAGTATGGGTCAACATATATTGTCTTAGCCGGTGAGCAGCCCATGCCAAAGCGCAACAAGTTTTCTCGAGCAGTGAATATCTTGTTTCACAGTCGGTAAAATTTTTTCTCAGGTAGTATATTGAATGCTCTTTTCGGCCAGACTCGTCATGCTGCCCCAGCACACACCCCATTGAATTTTCCAAGACAGTTAGATACATTATCAAAGGTCTTCCCTCGACTGGCGGAATCAAAACAGGAGGCTCTTGAAGGTACTCTTTGATCTTGTCGAAGGCAGCTTGGCATTCATCATTCCATCGGACTACTTGATCTTTCTTCAGTAATTTGAAGATTGGTTCACAAGTAGCGGTTAGGTGAGAAATGAATCTGGAGATGTAGTTTAGTCGTCCTAAGAATCCTCTGACTTCCTTCTCGGTGCAAGGAGAAGGCATTTCTTGTATTTCTTTTACCTTGGCAGGGTCCACTTCGATACCTTTACCACTGGCGATGAAGCCTAGGAGTTTACCGGACCTCACCTCAAATGTGCATTTATTCGGGTTCAACCTTAGCTTGTATTTATTTAGCCTTTCAAACAGTTTCTGCAAACGGTCAAGATGTTCCTCTTCAGTTTGAGATCTGGCTATCATGTCGTCCACGTAGACCTCTATTTCGTGATGGATCATGTCTTAAAATAGAGCTACCATGGCCCGCTGAAAAGTTTCCCAAGCGTTTTTCAACCCGAATGGCATAACCTTGTAACAGAATGTGCCCCACTATGTGACGAAGGTTGTTTTCTCCATGTCCTCGGGTGCCATTTTGATTTGATTATAGCCTGAGAAACCATCCATAAATGAGAACACTTTATGCTGTGATGTATTGTCAACCAGAATATCGATATGGGGAAGTGGGAAATCATCCTTAGGGCTTGCCCTATTCAAATCTCTATAATCCACACACATGCATACTTTACAATCCTTATTAGGCACTGGAACAACATTGGCGACCCATTGTGTATAGGAGGTGACGGCTAAGAATCCGACGTTGAATTGTTTCATGACTTTAGTCTTGATCTTCTCTGACATATCTGGCCGCATGCGACGGACTTTCTATTTTACTGGAGGGTAGTCTTCTTTTGTCGATAAACAATGGACCACAATATCAGCATCAAGTCCTGGCATGTCTTTGTATGACCAACAAAAGACCTCAACATAGTCATGTAGTAACTAAGTTAAAAGCTTCTTGACACTAGGTTCTAGATTGGCTCCTACCTTGACTTCTTTCTTGTCCTCTTCGGTACCTAAGTTAAATGTGTCAACCAGTTCTTTGTGGGGTTGTATGCTCCTTTCTTCCTGTTGTAGTAACCTGGCTAGTTCCCCCGGAACTTCATAATCTTCCTCACCTTTATCTTCGGCTTGGTAGATCGGATTTTCAAAGTCACAATAGGCCATAGCAGAATCGTTACCCATGGGATCCTGAGTGGATGTTGATCTGCATTTTGATATGTGAGTGTGTGTAAGAGCATAACTATCATTGAAAAAATAAACATGTAGAAAAATAAAAACAAAGAGCATAAAGTTTGCATGCAAAAACGTCCATGATTCATTGATGACATATGAAAATAAAGTAACAACCCTTACAAATGAATTGTTGTGCCCCGGGTAAGACACAAGGTTTTAAAAGTCTCAATTGTTTAACTATTACAAGTCCGACAAAAATTTAAAGACAATTACTGTTGGATAAAAGTAATTGGGACAAAATCTTTGGCTTCCTAGTTGCTGAGTCCTCCGCTGATAGTTGGGAAAATCCATTCTTCCAAGTCAAAACTGTCATCAATATCCTCCATTGCGTTAACTCTGTGGTTGCTGATCAGCAAAGGTGGTCCCCTGGCACGAGCATGATGAACAACTTTCTGGGCTCCTGAAGTAAAACCCAAACAAAATTTGTCATACTTGTAGGGGATATCCGGGAATTGGCCCCAAATAGTGCACCCATCTTCTTCGACTACTACCTTGGCATCTTTCAGGGAAGCCATCTTTAGTTGAGGTCTGGTAATCTTTGGAACTTTGGAGACAGTCATGGTCACGGCAACTGTTTGTGGGACTTCCTCGAAATGCTGACACGGAGTTTCGATGAATTCACCATCCATTTCCACGTATCTGAAGGAGTTCAGGTGACTGACCATATATTCCTCCTCTCAATGGACAGTAATGATTTTCCCCTTGGTTAGGTATTTCAACATACGATGTAATGTAGAGGTGACGGCACCAGCTTCATGAATCCAAGGTCGGCCCAATAAACAGGAATAGGAAGGGCGAATATCCATTACATAGAAAGTTGAATCAAAGGTTTGAGTTCCAACTTTAATGGGGATGTCCACCTCCCCGTGCACCATTGTCTTCGAACCGTCGAAGGCCCTTACAACTATGTTGCTGGGTTTTAAGGTCAAACCTTCACAGTCTAGTCTATCTAGAGCCTTCTTAGGCAGCACATTTAATGACAAACCGATATCTACCGGGACATGGTCCAAAGTAGTGCCCCTGCATTCGACAGAGACATGCAACGCCTTATTGTGTTTCCTATCTCTAGGTGTCAGGTCAGCATCAGAAAAGCCCAAACCATTGTCAGCTGTCAAACTGGCCACACAATCTTCGAATTGGTCAGCAAAGGTTTCCTGTGGCACATGGGCAGTTTTAAGAAATTTCACCAAGGCATCTGCATGAGCCTCGAAGCACAACAGTAAAGCTAGCATAAAGATCTTTGAAGGGGTCTGCCCTAGCTGTTCGACTACGTTGTAGTCGCTTCTCTTTATAATTTTCAGAATTTCTTCCATCTCCTTCTTGGAGGCCTCTGGGATAGATATTGTTTGCACTTTCATCTGAACAGGTTCAATCAAAATGCCTTTGCCTCGAGTCTCGGTCGACTCGATGATAGGGGTGTCAGTAGGGGTAACCATAGGAATTGTAGTAGTAGTGTCAACAGGAACAAAAGCAGGGATGGTCACAGGACCGGTAATAGTTTTTGGAGGAGTAATCTCACGGGAGAACACTCTTCCACTTCAGGTTATTTTGCTGGTTCCCACAATGTTGTCAATGTCGGGGTCAACCTTCTCAAAAATCGAGTCTTCATCAGCCAGCCAATCTTGCTTGACACCGTGGTAGTAGACATCACCCCCATAGTTCCAGGGGACAGTTTTATCTGAGGAGTACGGGATTGGCCCTGGCATAGTAATTATCAGTGGAGTCACCTTCAGAACAGATGTAATCCTAATGGGTCTTTTGGTGGAGACCTTGGAATGATTGGTGGAAATGGTTACTATTGAAACATCATTGTAAGAAATGGTTGGAACGGGAGTCTTTTCAAACAAAATCTCTTTGTCATCCATCAGGCGTTGGACACCTACTTTCAGTAAATGACAACCAGTTGGCAGGGATAAACAGAGGTGGCAGCCTTCGCCACCGCCCAGAAATAAACCGGCTTTCAGCAGGTTCCTCTTGACGGTCAGGAGGGGAGTAACAAGCTCATCAACAACAGTAACAAACACATCATATTCAACTGCGTTAACACCATGGTCGTGCTTGGGCATAGGAGCGGTGATAACGTTCGGGATCTCAGGAGCGTCAAATTCAATTTCTTTTGCTTCGAGAAGGTCTTGCACCTTGTTTTTCAAAACTCAGCAATCATTTGTATCATGATCTGGACTTTCTGAATGGTAAGCACAACGGGCGTTTGGGTTGTAATGGGGAGAGGAAATGTTGGGATTCTTCAGAGCTTCCCGCAAGGTTACCAGATTAGATATCAACAAATGTGGCAAGACTTGAGACAACATCATATTTATCTGGGTAAATTGTCTTATTGGTCTTTCCGTTCTAGGCTGGTTGTTCCTTTATTGAGTAGGTGCAGGCTTAGGGATCATGACGACTCCTATCGTTGGATGGTGTTCAGTTCTGTCCTGATTCCTTTGAGGGTACACAGCACCAACCTCTTTCTTCCTAATGAATGGTTTTCTCATGGCACTGGAGGATGTGTCCTTTTGGATCTTCCCACTCTTAATCCCATCTTCCACTCTCTTCCCGGTCAAGATTAATTTAGTGAAGCCGGATGAGGAGCTTCCAATTAGATGATTAAAGAAAGGACCAGACAGGGTACCCAGAAACATGTCCACTAGCTCCCTGTCAGACAGGGGAGGCTGGACTCTTCCTGCTAAGTCCCTCCACTTCTGAGTGTAGTCTTTGAAACCCTCGCTCGAACCTATAGCCAGACTCTGGAGTTGAGTACGGGTGGGAGCAAGGTATGCGTTGTACATATACTGCTTATAAAAAGCAGCGGCCAGGTCTTCCTAATTATGGATATTGGTCCTCTCAAGTTGATAAAACCAATCTAGCTGAGTCCCGGATAGACTATCCTGAAAGAAGTGGACCCACAAATCTCTGTCAGCAGTGTGAGGTTGTATCTTCCTCACATAAGATCGGAGGTGCATCTTGGGACATGAAACCCCGTCATACTTAGCAAACACTGGTGCCTTGAACTTTGGTGGAATAACAATCCCAGACAGCAAACCCAGCTCTTCAAAGTCCATCCCGGGCACTTTCTGAATCGCCATTGCACTTAGACGCTCTTCCAAAATTTTTTACTTCTCATCAGCTGGAGGATATTGCCCTTTAGAGTAAACATCCTCTTCTTCCTCTTCAGATTCTGGATGGTCAGTCACTCCCTTGTTTTTCCCTTCTTGATTATCCTTTTCACCTGATGATGTTGTGAAGTCTAGGGTCGTCTGGCTGGCCCTGGGTACCTTCTTCCCAGATTCAAAACACCGGTTGATTTCTTCGCCTTCTTCTTCTTTTCTTTAATCAGCAAAGTTTTCAAATCCTTTTTTCCTTTTTCCAAAGTCAAGAACATTTATTGAAACTGAGCGTTCTGCGCCTGAAGATCTTTTATTGTCTGTTCCATGTCCATCTCATTGAAATAAACAGTAGAAAGATGAGGAGATCTGTTGTAAGAAACCTGTTTGTGTTAAGATGAATGAAGATGCATATGCGAATGATTTCAAGGAAATTAGAGATTTAAATTTACTTTAGACAAAAAGGAACGCACGTTATATTAATAAATCAAAGTTTGAGTACATCATTCCTCTTTGGGCTTACAAAGAAATACAAAAACTCTAAGATGAAAAAGTTGAACGCGTCCTCTTTGGTGCAATGTAGGCGTTCAGACTCCGCTCCTCATGAAGCTGCTTGGTGAGTTCAAGAACCTTCTTCTCTCTGGCGTAGAATTAGTCCTCGAAAGTGTCTCGCTCCCCCTTAAGTTGTATCCAATCCCTTTGAAAGTCTTCGAGAGAGGTGGGCATGTCAAGATGAAGGATAGTGTATGGGATATCGCCTTCCACAATAGGCTCTATGATAACCGAGAGAATGGAGGGGTAAGGCATCATAAGACTTTGATCACTGGCTCGTACCCATTTGAGATAAGGCTCAAGAGGGAGGGAATTCTTGTGCCCAAATGTCTTGCTATCTACCTTGTTCAACATCCTCCAAGCTTAAATAAACCTATGGCGGTAACCCTGATCGTCCTTCTCGTAATCAAATACCAACCCTTGAATAAGCATCTCATGTGGACCATCCCTTTGGGCGTAACCAAATTATCGTAAGGCCAGGCAGGGGTTGTAAGTGATACCTCCTCTAATGCCAAGTAGGGGGTCATTAGGGAATTCTCCATAACGGTCGACAATAGTAACATTCTCCACAGATCAGGAACACCAATGAATATTTGAATGTCTGAGTGTCATCAACCTATGTGACCACCTCGAACCTTACTCGTTCTTCAATACAGATTAGGGAGAATGGTAAATAAAACATCTTGCAAAGAGAGGAGTACAACACATAAGGATACCTCTTTTCCTCATAGTGCGAGAGTGAAAATAATGTAGGATGTCTCCTAACAAAGTAGGCACCGGGTTACGAGACATGAAGATTTTGACGGTGTTTACATCTATGAGTTGGTCAGGATTTGGAAACAAAACCATCTCATGGATGAGAAGGGCCACAATTTCCTCAAAAGCTTGCAAGTCCAAGGAATTCCAACAATCTTGAGCTTTCTCAAAAAAGAACTTGGCTAAGAAACCTTTGACACCACTCCTTGTTTCCCAATTAGTTATGACATCAGATTGTTGCAAGTGTGGGGCTTGATAAATCTCTTCTGGTTTTGGATCTCTTTCTGTACCGTTGAAGGGTAGTCGATTGAGAATGGGAATCCTCAAGAGTTTGGAGAATTCTTCCAAAGTTGGCACAAGTTGATAATCGGGAAATATGAAGCAATGGTGTAGAGGATCAAAGAATTAGAAGAGCACCTTCATCATATCTTCATCAGTGTTGGAGGTAACCAAGTTTAGGAGGAGACCATGTCTTTCGATAAATGGAGAATTTCCAGGAACCCTTGATGCTAAATATTTGAGTTGAGAAGGGATCCTTACGAGATTGACATGAATGGTTTTCCTGCGAATATAATCCATGTCCTACAAAACAGAACAAAGATAAATCCCCAAGATCCTTGAAATGGTTAGTGAGTATGAGTATGATGTTATGATGTTTATGATGTTATGTACAAGTAAATATATACAAACAAAACAAACAAGTCCTTAGGTTTAGGCTTGCATGGAGTCTCATAGGTAATTACCCTCTTGAATTTTAGTTGGCTCAAACTTGTCCTAGCAATAATAATCGGGTTCTAAGGGAGCTCAATATCATTGGTTTGTTTTCTCGGACATTGTTTCAGCACAAGCTTCTTTAATGGCGACCAAAATATCCCAAAAAACCAAACCTAAATGAGTTTAGTATCGAGTATCTACCAACTTCGGACTGCACCAAAGTCGGTCATCTCACTATGTCTTAATGGCCAAGTTGGTCAAGTAAAGGTTCTATAAGTTAGTTAGTGCTTCATGACATCACTCAGCAGCCCCGTATTCTCCTTGACTACTCAAGGGCTACTGGTACCCACAAATATGTCACACTAAAGTAGCTATTACTTAGACCATGTCGGTACACCCTGCACAGTTTCCACAACGTATTGCTACTTACCTATAAGGTATCCCAAATCCGGGTAGAGGATTCAAGCCCAAACAAAGAACCAAAATGTAAAGCATACAAGTCAAACAATGAAAGCAAGTAAATGTGATCTAGCCCTAAGGTAACCCCACTTTTAAAATAATTCCCCAGCAGAATGGCCATTTCTGTAATGTGGTGGGAGATCTGACTTGGTTGTTTTACGTTTGATCGCAAATGTTGCGGTTAGCAAGAGTCGCCACCGAATTTTCTTTTATCCAAAAGGAAAGTCTGAAAAGAACAGGAAAGACCTTTGAGATGTTTTCTTGAGTTCGGGGGGTAGATTATGAAAAGGGAATGTATTATCACCCTTTTCATCCGTAGTTATCTACGGCCTCTTAGTTGCTTTCTAGATCACTTGCTTTTGTTTAAAAATGTGCTTTGTGTGGTTTTTGAAAGTATTTTGAAAAGGTGTCATCGTTTAGGCAAACTTTGTAATGATTCTCGTTCGTAAGAATGTATATAAAGTGTTGATCTTTTGAAAAATGTTTCAAGTTTGAAAAGTGTTTTGAAAGTGTTGGTGTTTGTTTTGAAAATAGCAAGGATGTTTTGGTTTGAAAATAAGCAAGAAACTAAGAACATTCTACTTACTTAAAAGTCTTTCATGTTTATTTCCTCTTTCCTTTGACATTGTTATCTTACCATTGATTTGGTAAGAAACTCTATCTTTGGATGTAAAAGGGACGGGCAAGGGTCATTGTATAGTCATGAATAGCAATGTTGTAAGAATATCTTAGCATTTTCTTTAAGGGACTAAGATCATTTTTGAAAGGCAACTTTGATAGCGTCATCGAGGGACTATGATCTTGTATTTTTGTTTGTTTTTACTAAGACGTATTACATGCATATTATGACCATTTATTTCTCAAGGCAACAAAGTGGATTTACCCTAAGGGTGTAAGTGTGCAAGTGTATTGATTTACATGCATTGTTTTGTCTTTGAGTTAGGGTTTTCTAAGCATTGATTTTATCTTTCCATGCAAATCCTAATTTACTAGAATTTATATATAAAGCATTAAATTAAGGAAAATAAAAATACTAAGCTATTACATCAATAGGGGAGGGGGTGTAGAAATTTATAAATGGGAAATTGCAAGAAAATTAAATCTAAATAATTATTACAACCATATTGAATATTGTACAAAAATGAAGATAAAAATGCAAGAATGCAAAATGGAAAAAGAAATGATTTTTATTTGGTTTTATGGAAGCTTTTGACCTTAACCTAATTAAGAAAATAATTAATAGAAATTAACTAAAATTAAAACCTAAATTGATTAACAAAGAAAAATAAGTCAAAAATGGTTTTCTAGGGTTTTTTATAAAAAAAAGGTTTTAAATAATAGAAATAATAGGAAATTTAATTAAAATAAACCTAAGTTCTAAATTAATTTTAATTTACAAGAAAATAATATAATATAATAATTAAACCTAGTTATCTAAA
Source organism: Vicia faba (assembly GCA_948472305.1). Taxonomy (NCBI): domain Eukaryota; kingdom Viridiplantae; phylum Streptophyta; class Magnoliopsida; order Fabales; family Fabaceae; genus Vicia; species Vicia faba. The sequence goes on from OX451736.1 coordinate 280,837,599, forward strand.
TATTAATCAAGAAAAAGAAATTAATTTATTAAGAAAATTGTTTTTGTTCTTTTTAATTTTTCATAATGAAAAATAAAATATAAATGAGTGTAAAAATAATAAAATAAATATTTTTGAATTTTTGATTATTAATAATAATAATATTAATCATAATAATAATAATAATGGATGAGGAAGAACTACCGCATTCGACAAGTTCAGGCGCGGTCAAAAAATACTATGTATAAAAAGCTCGCTAAGCTCGAACCCTAAGCGGGCGACTTAGGCAAAAAGGAGCTTCCCGGTGGATCGAAAACCCTAAAGGGAAATCCAGGCAAAAATAAGGGACATACACAAAAAAATAATCCTCGTGGATTGAAAACTCGAAAGGGAAATCCAGGAAAAAGTTAGGGATCTTATTCAAAGAAATAAAGATCAAAAAGACTGCGATCTAAGAATTACGACCACAAACCACGAAGGAGAGATATGGGTCCAAATCATTCAACTCAGAAGCAAAGAAGATTGGAGCTATCAAAAGAATATTGGGGAAACAACACTAGAAATTATCGTTTCATTGTCATTTACAGTCTTTATTAAACTTTCTATAATTACCTCTTTCAAGGATTTTCACCTTGTACGCTCGCCTATTCAGAGGCGTATTTATCAATAAAACTTTGAAGTTTTTCAAATCTTCCAATCGAGTTTTTCTTTTAAGACTTGTTTGCAAAATACTATGATTATTTTTGGTGAATACTGCACTAAAATCATTTTGGGGAATTGACATACAAATAAAATCATTTGATAAAGGCATAAAAAACATTTAGGTTAGAAAAATGTCGAAAGAAAATCCACGTCTATGTCCACGCCTACGCCTGCGATACAAAAAATTACATATGACATGTTGCTAATATTCACCACATTTATCAAAATTCAAATCAACTTGGAGATATAATAATTAGCAACAAATAACATCGGGGAGTTAGTGATTACGAGAACCTGATGGTTTAACAAAGGAGAATTATCAAAAACATTTGTGAAATACTTGGGGTATACACATATATTTGGGGCATATACACCTACATCCGGGGCATACGCATTTAAAACATTGGGGCATATACACACATTTTGTACATGTGGAGCATACATCACAATTGGATATCTCGTCAATTTAGGGCACTATGCATGCATGGCATCTTGCAAAGCTAATTTGGTTAATTTACGAATTTTATTGGGGTTCATCATTAGAAAGCTTATCTATGCAGACTAAATAGTTCGAACTTTATGCGATTTGGGGTTTCTTTCTTCATGTTGATAGTCATGGTTGAGGACGACACAACTGACATCATCGATGAAATTTGGGGTTTATTTTCTTCATGTTGATTGTCATGGTTAAGGACGACACAACCGACATCTTCGATGAATTTTGGGATTATTTTCTTCATGATGATAGTCATTGTGATACAGTGGGAGAACTGACTTGAGGGTTTGCGTTTTATCACAAATGTTGCGGTTAGCAAGAGTCGCCACCGACTTTTCTTTTAGCCAAAAAAGGAAAGGTGAAAAAGCACAGGAAAGATCTTTGAGATGTTTTCTTAAGTTCGGGGGGTAGATTATGAAAAGGGAAAGTATTAGCACCCTTTTCATCCATGGTTTTCCATGGGCTCTTAGTTACTTGCTAGATCACTTGCTTTTGTTGTTTGAAAATGTGTTTGGTGTGGTTTTGAAAGTATTTTGTAAAAGAGTCCATTCGTTTAGGCAATATTTGTAATGATTCTCGTTCGTAAGAATGTATACAAAGATGTTGATCTTTTTGAAAATGTTTTCAATGTTTGTAAGTTGTTTGGAAATGTGTGTGTTTGTTTTGAAAAATAGCAAGGATGTTTGCTTGAAAATAGAGCAAGTAACTAGGAGCAATTTTACCTACTCAAATCTCTTTCTTGTGCATTTTCTATTCCTTTGACATTGTTGTTTTACCATTGATTTGGTAAACAACCCTATCTTTGGAAGTAAACGGGACGGGCGCGGGTCATCGTATAACCATGATTAGCAACGTTGCAAAGTATCTTAGCATTCTCTAGGGACTAAGATCATTTTATAAGGCAACTTAGAATAGCGTCATCAAGGGACTATGATCTTTTGATTTTGTTTGTTTTACCAAGATACTTTACATGCGTAATATGGCTATTTTGTATAAGGCAACCAAGTGGAGAAACCCTAAGGGTGTTTGTGTGCAAATGTGTTTGATTGCATGCTTTGGTTTTGTCTTGTATTAGGGTTTTCTATTTGCTTTGCTTTTATCTTTCCATACACGCCTAATTACTATACAGTATAAGGAAAACAATAAATTGCGAAAAATAAAATTCTACGCTATTACAATATTTTAGGGGATGGGGATACATATGTACGAATGGGGATTGCAAGTAAAAATAAGTCCTAAATTACTATTGCAACCATATTGAAATGTATAAGAATGTACAAGGAATATGTGAAATAAACTTGTTTTGTTTTAAGAAAATGTTTTTGATCTTTTGTTTTTAAGAAACCGAAGATAAAGTGTGAAGGAAATGTTTTTGCTGTTTGCTGATTAATGGAATGAAAAGTGATAGAAAAAATAATGGAAAAGAAAAAAAAGAATCAGCGTGTTGCTTATAAAATGAAGTCAGAGGTTCTGACCCTAGCACGCTGAAAAACAGAAACCTGTTAGTGAAAATGTATAAGGTCAGAAGCTCTAAATCTACCGGGAACATAGTAGCTTTCAGAAGTTCTGATACCATTGGCAACAAAACAAACTTTAGAAATTCTGATATCACTGGCAGCAGAACAGACTTCAGAAGGTCTGAGACTACTGGAAGAACTTGGTTTCTCTCTCTATGCTAGTCAGAACATCTGTAATTTGGTTATTCTTCCACAAAATAGAAAGCATGCACAAAACAGTTATAGCAGGTGTCATAACGTTTCAGAAGATGAGAAATATCAGAACTATAAATCAGAGACACGCATGCATTTGCTAATCCTAACCCTGAATTCTAGTTTCTTCAAGACGCTCTGAACTGATTTATTCCCTACTTAGGTAGACAGAATGCATGAAATTTCAGAATATGCATGACACCAAAAACCTGATATCTACATTGTAACTGAGCATGTAAATCTGGAAATGCTTAAGTAATATGGTGAGGGTTAGCAAAACCTACCTTGCCGCTTGAAGAAGTTCTGTGAACCGGAGTTAACCTCAACTCTGATAATGTTCTGAACAGCTTCTTTACGTACTCAGTAAGCTAGAAGTTTTCAACTTTTGGGGATGGAAAGGAGTTGATGTGCTGATATCTTTGAGTAGATGGATGGAGAGTGTGCAGTAGTATGAATACAGAAGTTTTAGGCAGTTTCCAACGTGTAGATCAGAAAAGTTCTTGGAGCTCTTGGGATTTTGGCAGGGGTTTAAGGCTTTTCTTTCTTAAATTTTTCGACCTCCTCCTCAGTTACCAATGGTGTTCTATTTATAGACAAAGTTTTTGTGTTATTTTAAATGTCAAGTAGCGCCAACATTATACACTAGATGCTGGCTTGTTCTTGAAACAAGTTCCAAAAAAGGTATGATGGCTGACATTTTTTTAGTCTAGACTGGATCAGCAAGCAGGGGTTAAGGAAAAGTAAACCTATAAGCAAAAAAAGTAACACATGGACCCTCCCATACTTCTGTATAAAAGTTTTCTTTTAAGGATAACAAGAGTATTCCTATGCCACACGTGGAGAGGTCCCTTGGACAAAGACTCAAAAGTGGTTGTGAGCATTAATGAGCATTAAATGATAATGAGATTTGTCAAAATCATAAATCCTGTAATTTGAGATTTTGCATCATTGCTTAATTCTGGATCATAAGTTCTATCAAGGACAAACATCCATCTTCTGATCTTTGTACCTTGATGCCTTAGCATGTTCTGAAGGATTTCCCAAGCTTTCCAGTAACTTTCTTTGATTTATCTTTGAAAACCCTGGATTAGAAGTTCTGCTTCAGCGTAGCATCTTCTGATCCTCTTACCTTCTGGCTCCAGCATGTTCTTAAAGAGCTTTCAGACTTTCTAGTAAGGTTGCAGCACGCTTTGTAATCTTCTTTGCATTACCTTAGCAAATTCTGACTGAACTTACGTGGATGCTGAAAAGCCATGTTCTAACTGAAGACTATGTGCTAAACCATGTTTACAACTTCTGACCGCACCTGCCTAGAGGCTGGCTCAGAAGTTCTGAAGTGTCATTTTTTTTCTTAAATACTTAGAAAAATTTCAAGTATTTAGAAATTTGGCTTTTAAACTTTTTGATGACACAAATTTCATATTCCAACATGTTTTTGATGAAATGTGATTTCAGTGATTTGATTATGATCCCAAAAGTCAAAGTTTGACCTTTTAATGTGAAAATGACTATTTTTCCCTTGCAGGTAACTTTCTTGAAAAAATTGTAATTCAAAGCTCGGGATTGGATGAAAGTAAACCTGAGGATCCAGAGTGATTTCTTGATAAAATGAGAGGGCAAATTTTGGGGCACAACAGTTGTCTCTGTTCAATCTTCTTTAACCTGAAGGGTTAGATTGGCGAGATTTTGCCATTCGTGACTCGAAGGTGGAAGATGATTGGACACTAGAGTGCCTAGAAATTTGAGCTCGGCGGTGATAGGAGGAATGGGCTTAAAGATGCCATTTGGAGAGGTGATAGAATCTTGTTAGAGATGGGCTTGTAGATGCCATCCAAGGATGCTTGCTGAGATGTAATTTGTAAGTTGAACATCAGAATGGCGTCCGTGTCTGGAGCGTATCTGAACTGTATCAAGGGGTTGAATCTGAATGAGTATCAGAATGGCTTCCGTGTATGGAGCGAATCCGAACTGTATCAAAAGTTGAATCTGAATGAGTATCAGAATGGCTTCCGGGTTTGGAGCGTATCCGAACTGTATCAGGAGTTGAATCTGAATGAGTATCAGAATGGCATCCGTGTATGGATCATATCTGAACTGTATCAAAAGTTGAATCTGAATGAGTATCAGGATGGCTTCTGGGTTTGGAGCGTATCTGTATTGTATCTGAATCTGAATCTGAACGAGTAACAGAATGGCGTCCGCGTCTGGAGCGTATCTGAATTGTATCTGAACTTGAAGTCTGAATGAGTATCAGAATAGCATCTGTGTCTGATGCATATCTGAACTGTATCTGAAAGCTGAATCTGAATGAGTAACAGAACGGCGTCCGTGTATGGAGCGTATCTGAACTGTATCTGAACTTGAAGTCTGAATGAGTATCAGAATAGCATCCATGTCTGGTGCATATATGAACTGTATCTGAAAGCTGAATCTGAACGAGTAACAAAATGGCGTCCGTGTCTGGAGCGTATCTGAACTTGAAATCTGGATGAGTATCAGAATAGCATCCGCGTCTGGAGCATATCTGAACTGTATCTGAACTTGAAATCTGGATGAGTATCAGAATAGCATTCGTGTCTGGAGCGTATCTGAACTGTATCATGATTGCATATTGTTAATGGTAGTTGTTAATCTCATCCTGAAAAGTGTAAAACGTTAGTTGGAACACAAAATTATGTTGCATGAAATGTATGATGCAATATATGTGTTCTATCAATGTTTATGATATGTGGATGTAATGTATGGGCATGTAAGCTAATTTGTTGTATTGTTGTATGATTGAGGAAAATAAATCCTTGACTGCTGCTGAGGATATGTGGATTCTTCATATCTTGAAATTGAAGTATCGGCAAAATCCTATTGTGAGAGAAATGCCATATACTGCTTGAGGAATCTGTTTGGGGAATCTAGAGAATTTTGACGACTTCTACTGGGTAATAATAATGGGAGTCTTTGTTCCGCTGGGGAGTATCAGAAGTCAGCTGTTATCCGGTTGGATTTCAGGCTTCACAACAACTTGCTGGGGAATTTGGAGAAATTTGACGGTTTCCATCGGGGATTAATAGTTTGAAGTTTTAGTTCCATCGGGGATCTAAATGACATACTGTGGGGATTGCTCATGGAATAGCCTAAAGACATTTTCCTATTCTTTCGACCTGTCAGTAATTGTTTTCTTTCATTATTTTTATTTGTAAACAGTAATTATGTTCAAATGCATATTATGATACGGTGGGAGAACTGACTTGGGATTTCGTGTTTGTGTTTGCAAATGTTTCGGTTTAGCAAGAGTCGCCACCGACTTTTTATTTTATCCTAAGGAAAGGTCAAAAAGCACAGGAAAGACCTTTGAGATGTTTTCTTGGGTTCGGGGAGTAGATTATAGAAAGGGGAGGTATTAGCACCCTTTCTATCCATGGTTATCCATGGGCTCTTAGTTACTTGTTTAGATCACTTGCTTTGCTTTTCAATTGTTTGAAATGGTGCTCTTCAATTGTTTGAAATGATGTTTTGTGTGTGATTTGGAAAGATGTTTTGGAAGAGGCCATCATTGTGGCAACCTTTGTAATGATTCTTGTTTGAATGTATACAAAGGTGTTTTTGTTTTTTTGAAAGGTTTTCAATGTTTGAAAGTAGGGTTTTGAAATTGTGTTTGTGAAGTGGGTTTTGAAAATAGCAAGGATGTTTTGCAAGCTTTTGATCAAGTAACTAAGAGTTATCTACCCTATTTTACTCAAAGATCTTTCTTATGTTTTTAACCTTTTTAACAGTGTTGTTTCACCATTGCATTTGGTGAATAACCTTGTGTTAGGATGTTAAACGGGACAGGCGCGGGTCATCGTATAGACCATGATAGCAATGGTGTTAAGTATTTTTGGCAATTTTCTTGAGGGACTTGATCATTTTGTTTAGGTAACTCAGATAGCGTCATCGAGGGACTATGATCTTTTGTTTTGTTTTTGTTTTGCCAAAGTACTTAACATGCACACCATGGCCCATTTTTGAAGGCAACAAGTGGATTGTAACCCTATGGGTGCAAGTGTGCATTGTGTTTATTTTTTATGCATTTTTGTCTTTGATTAGGTCAAACTATTTGTTGATTTGGATTTTTGCATACAAATCCTAATTCTCTAATCATGGCATAATTGAAAGCGTAAAAGTGCGAGAATTTAAATTCTAAGCTATTACAACATGATATAGGGAGGGGGGTACAATTTTGAATATGTGATTATTTTGCAAAATATTAAAACCCTAAATTATTACAACCAAATTGAATTTACAATGCATAATATTTAAATGTACAATATTTAAATAGACAAAAATAAACAAATATTAAATAAGAATATATTATGCAAAAAAAAGTTTTTATGTATGCAAAGTATTTTTAAATGTAAAGAAATATAAAGGAATAAATAAAATAAAAAAAGATTAATTTATTTTTATTAAAGGGGTAAACCCTAATTTTCTTTAAGAAAATGATATTATTTACTATTTATATACAAAAATATGTTGATATGTACAAAAATGAAATATATTAAAAAAATGTATTTTTTAGCATAAAAAATAAAAGGGGTAATATTTTTATATTTTACTCTAATTATTTAATAAAATAAAGGTATATATATATATATATATATATATATATATATATATATATATATATATATATATATATATATATATATATATATATATATATATATATATATATATATATATATATATATATATATATATATATATATATATATATATATATATATATATATATATATATATATATATATATATATATATATATATATATATATATATATATATATATATATATATATATATATATATATATATATATATATATATATATATATATTAAATATATTAAATATGTATAAAATGAAATAAAATATTTACAAAAATAAAATATATTCAAGAAAATATTTTCAATGTGAATAAAAATAAGAAATGAAAATAAAAGTATTATTTAAATTATTTTTAAATTTAAACAAAATAATATAAAAGTATATAAAATGTTTTTAATGCTAGTAATAATTAAAATAAATACCAAATAAATGTAAAAAATTATAAAAATATTTTTGGATCATTTTTTATGTTTGAAAATAAAATATCAAAGTCAGAAAAGAAAATAAAAATGTAAAAATATCAAAATACAAGAAAATGGGTCAGGGGGTGTGAAACTGAAAGTGGGGGGTGCCAAAAGTAGGAAGTAGCCAGGCCCGGCCCAGCTACTTCATCTTCAACCTTCGTCCAACAGAAATACGCGCGTGCTCAGTTCAAACTTGTATCTCCTGTTTCAGTGCTTAAAAACAAAAACTTGTAACATGAAAATTGTAGAGCATAATCACACGATTCCAACCATATAAAAAACTTAATCTAACTCTTAAAGACCATAGAGAATTTCTCTGGCCCTAATTTCTAACCTAGTTTTTTCAGAAAGTTCATGGATGAAATTCTCTTAGCACGTTTAATATAAATGAAAACTGAGCATATGTATGGTTTCAGGGAAATGAGTACAACATCTTCCATTTACAAACCTAAGGATAAATGTTCCTAAATAGAGAGATAGAAGTTCATGAAAAAACCTGTTTCAGTTGGACACGAGTTGGACAATGCAACAACTTTCAGTGAGGCCTGGGGTTCTTTTGAGCTTGCTTGATGTTCCCTGAACCTTTCCCAATGCTTAGTTTGTTTTGAAATGGCCTGAATCAACCTCTAGAAGTCAACCTGCATAAGCTTGAAACAGAAATGGTGAACACTATAAATGGAGTTACATTAGGCAATGGAGGTTTGGGATAGCTTGAGTGAGTTGAATGGAAGGTGTTTGAAGTGGAAAGGAGCAAAACGCACGAGCAAAATGAGCTATGGCACTCAAGTTGCAGCAACTACCCTGTTTTGCAAGTTTTTGGTGTTTTGGTGTTCAAGGGTGTTTGAGGGATGATTAGCTCGTGTTTCTGGCTTACAAGGATGTGTAAAACTTGTTTGAAAACTTGGCTTCAGTTGAATATATCAGATATGTGAGTTATGGACCTTTGGCAAGTTGACTTGTTTTGAAAGAAAAGTGTGAAGTGAAATGAGATAGGCCTGTACAGGCTATCTCCAAGCATGCACCAGTTCCTTGTACCTTTTCCTGAGTTTGTGGAACTTGTTTTCTTCAAAGAAAGAAGTCTAAGGCTCAAGAAAATGCAATTTGACATAAAGTTGCCTTTATGAAAATGGAAGTGCCATTTTTATGCCCAAAATGGAATTATTCATTATGCCAAGCTCTAATGATCAGAATAACACCAATGTCCAATGTATTTGCATTCAATTTTTGAGTGTAAATTGGTTTAGAGACCTGTAATCAAGTACAAAGCTAGTTTGGTCAGATTTTGCAAGTTGTATGAACATGTTTTGGCCATGGTTATAAAGTGAGTTTTTGCCAACTTCAAGCATTCGATTCTCCCTAACCACAAATGTGTTTGAGGAGTTCTTAGACAATTTGGAAAGCTTGCAACATGTACTATAATCCATATTTGAAATGCAACTTGAGACTCCAAGTGTAACTATGTGAAAAATGGCCAAGAAGATGGGTCAAAATCCTGCCTAAACTAGGGCAAAATTTCTCTAAGTTAAAAGTTTTAGGGACCCTTATTCCAAAAATCATAACTTGAGATCCAAGCTTCTTTTGAGAAAACTTTGTGAATAAAAGTTGTATACTTTGTGATGGAATACAACATTCATGTTGCAAGTTTTGTTTGAATCCATTTGCATCTTGGTGAAAATGTGGGACAAAGTTAGGAAACATTAAGAAAATTTCATAACTTAGAAAAATTCTAAGTTATGAAATTTTTCAATTTCAAACCCTAATTTGCAATTTTGGGTTTCTTGATGAACAAGTTTCATAATTTGACACATCTTGATGAAAAATGATCCTTGGCACTTGATTTTGACCAAAAAGTCAAAGTTTGACTTTTCAGTATACAATCAAATTTTGATCAATTGACTGAAAAATTCATTTGTCAATCTTATGCATTTGAGATCTTTTGAACTTGTTGAATAGGTCAAGATAATTTCATTGAGTCCTTGAGTCCATGGTTGAGCTTGATTTTCCATTGGCTAGGTCAAACAGTCAAAAATTGCCTTTGTACAGTCAAAACCCTAAAAATGACCATTTTGCCCTTTTGGTGATCTGATCAAATTTCTTGTGGAGTTGTGGTCCAACCTTGATAAAATGGTTCATATGAGTTCATAATGTTGATGTGGGTCAAAATTCATGAGGTTTGACTGTAAATTGGCCACAATTGACTTTTTCCCCAATACAGTTGATTTCTAAGTCAACTGTCCAATTGACTGGGCAAAAATTTGCTTCAAGACTTGAAACTTGGTATGGGCAAACTTATGAGTCCAAAATGAAGTATGAAAGTCAATTTGGTCATTGAAGGCTCAAAGATCCCTGTGCAAACTCAAACCCTAATTTAGGTCAACAGTGCAAGGAGGTGTCTTGAGCAGAGCAAACCCTAGCTTGGTCTTGAGTTCCAAGAGTCTTGTGACGAGAAATGTTTGATAAAAATGAGAGGGAAAATTTTTGGGTACAACAGTTGCCCCTGTTCAATCTTCTTGAACCTGAAGATTTAGATTGGCAAGTTTTCCTTTCGTGACTCGAAGGTAAAAGAGGATTGGACACTAGAGTGCCCGTAAATTTGCACTCGTCAAAATATTGTTGAGGGAATGGGCTTAAAGATGCCATTTGGAGATGGTAGAATATGCTGGATATGGGCTTAAAGATTCCATCTAAGATTTTTTTGTTTGAAAATCAGTAGAATGAACATCAGAATGGTATCCTTATTTGGAACGTATCTGAGTTGTATCTGGAGATTGGGTTTGTATGAGCAAGGGAATGGCGTCTGTGTCTAGAGAGTATCCGAGCTGCAACTGTAGTTGAACTTTGAATGAATATCAGAATGACTTTCCGTGTCTGGAGTGTATCTGCATTCTGAATGGGTAACAGAGAAACATCTGTATATGGAGCAACTGTGTGCTGGGGATAAGTTCTGAATGAGTGACAGAATGGCAACCGTGTCTGGAGCGTATCTGGATTGTATCTGAAGTTGAGATCTGTATAAGTAGCAGAATGACTTCCGTGTCTGGAGTGTATCTGAAATTTGAAGTTGATAGTTGAATCTGAATGATAGATAGAATGGCCGTCGCGTCTGGAGCGTATCTAGTTTGTATCGGATTGCTGGAGTCTGAATGAATAATAGAATAACCGTCGTGTCTGGGGTGTATCCATACTGTATCTGAATAGTTGTTAATGATAGCCTTTTAATCTTATCCTGAAAAGGGTAAAATGTTAGCTAAAACACAAAGTCATGTTGTATGATATGTATGATGCAATGAACGGTGTTTCATCAATGTTTATGATATATGAATGTAATGGACGTGGATGTAAGCTGAGTAGCTGTCTTGCTGAGGAAAATAAATCCTCGATAACTGGAGATTAAGAAATCTTGGACTGCTGCGGAGAAAATAAATTCCTGACTGATGCTGAGGATTCAAAAATCTTTGATTGTTGAAAACAAGAAATCCTTGTTGACTGCTTGGGGATTAAAGATCTTTGATTGTTGAGAAATGAGAAATCCTGGGACCACTGCTGGAGATTGAAAATCCTTGGTGACTCGTGGGGATTAATCAAGAGCTTTGACAACTTCTGCGGGGAATGAGAATCCTTCATGACTTTCCTTGGAAATGAGGAAGACTCTGGAAATATGTATTGGGGAGTTAAATCCTAGGAGGCTTCTGCTGGAGAAATGAGACCAAGAATCTTCGATCTGCTGGGAAATAACTTTATGGGGAAAATGTTTACTCCGCCTGTGAAATCAGGAGCTTGGGTTGTACGCAAATCTACTGGGGAAGTTAGGGAAATTAACTTCGCTGGGGAAAGAAGGTTTAGAACATTCTAGCTCCACTAGGGATATGTATTTCAGGGTTTTCGGGCTCCACGGGGGATCGGGAGTTTAAACTCTAATGGCAACTCTGAAACTTAACTTAGCTGGGGGATAAAGTTTAGAACACACTGGCTCAGCTGGAGATCCTGAATTTTAACTCCGCTAGGGATGTATACTCCAAGGTTTTAGCTTTGTTGAGGATCTGAATGATGTACTGCAGGGGATTTCTTCTTGAATATCACAAAGATATCTTCCTACATCTTCAACCTACCAGTAATTATCCTCTCTCAATTTCGTTTTACTTGTAAGCAGTGATTATATTCAAATGCATATGCCTATTTAACACAACTTTGGACGTTTTCAAATAAACATAAGTGTAAAAAGAAAGAAAGGCAAGCAAATTTCTGCACTTTGAAGTATCTTTGTATTAACTTTTGTAAGTAACTTTTGAACAAAGGAGACAGACATCCTAGTAAGAGAATATTGTCGTAAAAACTGGAAAAAAATTATACAAAAAGAAAGATGGCTATGTGTAACAATTCCATGGGGTTCCCATTCTGCTATAGCCTTCACAACTCTGAGTATCTTGTCCATTCGCTTCTTCGGCCGCTGATGATTGGATTGATCAGAAACTTGGAATTCGTTGGTGAAGAGATTGTCCTTAAAGTGATCCGACGAGACATAGTCATACGCTTTAATTCCCTAACTTTTGCCTGGACCGCCCTTTCGGGTTTTCAGTCCACCGGGAAACCCTTTTTTTCCCAAGTCCCCCTTTCGGGTTTTCAACTTGCCGGGTGTACATGTTTTTTTTATTTATCCCTAATTTTTCCTTGAACCGCCCTTTCGGGTTTTCGATTCATCGGGATGCCCATTTTTGCCCAAGTCGCCCTTTCGGGTTTTCAACTTGTCTGGTCGTTTTATGCGTAGTATCTTTTGACTATGTCTGCATTCACAGGGTGCGGCAATTCATCGCCGTCCATGGTGGTCAGAATCATTTCCCCACCAGAAAAGATGCTCTTGATCACAAATGGTCCTTCGTAAGTAGGAGCCCACTTGCCCCTGGGATCATTTTGCGGTAAGATGATCCGCTTGATTACAAGATCTCCGACTCGATATACTTGACGCCTGACTTTCTTGTTGAAAGCCTTGATCATCCATTTCTGATACGTCTGACCATGACAAACAGCAGTAAGTCGTTTTTCGTCGATCAAATTAAGTTGATCAAGTCGGGTCTGAATCCAATCGTCTTCACTCAAACCAGCATCCTTCATAATCCTTAAGGAAGGAATCTGAACTTCCATAGTTAAAACAACTTTCATGCCGTATAACAAAGAAAAGGGGGTTGCCCCTGTTGAAGTACGCGTCGTGGTACGATATCCATGCAAAGAAAACGGTAACATCTCATGCCAGTCCTTGTAGGTGACTGTCATCTTTTGAATGATCTTCTTGATATTTTTGTTCACGGCTTCAACAGCACCGTTCATCTTCGGCCGATAGGGAGATGAATTGTGATGATAAATCTTGAACTGCTCGCACAGGGCAGTGATCATAGTGTTGTTCAAATTTGTACCGTTGTCCGTGATAATCCTGTCGGGGATACCATACCGGCATATGAGATTCTGTTTGATGAAGCGGGCAACCACATTCTTTGTAACGGAGGCAAAGGAAGCTGCTTCAACCCATTTGGTGAAATAATCAATAGCCACCAGGATGAAGCGATGTCCATTGGATGTCGTGGGCTTGATTTCTCCAATCATGTCAATGCCCCACATTGCGAACGGCCAAGGAGCTGTTAGAACATTGAGAGGAACAAGAGGAATGTGCACTTTGTCGGCGTAGACTTGACATTTGTGGCAAGTACAGGAATGTTGATGACAATCAGCTTCCATGGTAGACCAGTAGTAGCCTGCCCTTAGAATCTTCTTAGCCATCGTATATCCGCTTAAGTGGGTGCCAAATGTGCCACTATGTATCTCGGTCATGATCAATTCTGCTTCAACCTTGTCCACACAACGAAGTAGAACACAATCATGGCTGCGCTTATAAAGGATGTCATTGCTTAGGAAGAACTTGGCAGCAAATCTCCTTAAGAACTTTTTGTCATTGACTGAAGCTCCTTCAGGGTATTCTCGAGTCTTGAGATACCTTTTGATTTCATGAAACCAGGGTTGTTCCACTACTTCTTCGGTATTAATCTCATGACAGTGCGCAGGTTCGTCCATTCACTCGATAGTGATTTGGGGAGCCTCGTTATCCCATTTGAGTTTAAACATGGAAGACATTGTAGCCAGAGCATCTGCTAGCTGGTTTTCTTCTTGCGGGAAGTGCTCGAAAGTAATCTGCTCGAAATGAGGCAACAATGTCAGGACATGTTCCTTGTATGGGATAAGATTAGGATGTCTAGTGTCCCACTCTCCTTTGATTTGACTGATAACCAAAGTCGAGTCTCCAAATACGACCAAAGATTTGATTCCCAAGTCTATAGCAGCCTTGAGACCAAAGATGCAAGCTTCATATTCAGCCATGTTGTTGGTACAGCTGAAGCAAAGTAGGGCAGTGAACGGTGTATGGCAACCTTCCGGAGAAATGAGTACCACACTGATACCGTTTCCAAGTGCATTTGAAGCACCATCAAAGTATAGGGTCCATCGGGATCCTTGTTCAGGTCCGTCATATGGTCCGTTACCTTCAATGTTGTCCAATGTCATGATGTCCTCGTCAGGGAAGTCGAATCTCATAGATTGGTAATCTTCAACGGCTTGATGAGCTAGATGGTCAGCTAGCATACTCCCCTTTATAGATTTTTGGGTTGTGTACTGGATATCATACTCAGTCAGGATCATTTTCCATTTAGCGATTCTTTCAGATAAAGCAGGCTTTTCGAAGATATACTTGATCGGATCCATCTTGGAAATCAACAAAGTGGTATGAGTCAACATATATTGCCTTAGCCGGCGAGCAGCCCATATCAAAGCGCATCAATTTTTCTCGAGCAGTGAGTAGCGAGTCTCACAGTCGGTAAACTTTTTGCTAAGGTAATAAATGGCATGCTCTTTTCGTCCAGACTCGTCATGTTGGCCCAGTACGCACCCCATTGAGTTATCCAAAACAGTCAGATACATGATTAACGGCCTTCCTTCGACGGGTGGCATCAAGATAGGAGGTTCCAATAAATACTCCTTGATCTTATTAAAAGCAACTTGACAATCATTGTTCCAATCAACAACCTGATCTTTCTTCAACAGCTTGAAGATTGGCTCACAGGTGTATGTTAGGTGAGAGATGAACCTTGTGATATAGTTTAAGCGTCCCAAGAAACCTCTAACCTCCTTTTCAGTGCGGGCGGCAGGCATTTCCTGTATAGCCTTGACTTTAGCTGGATCAACCTCAATGCCTTTGTTGCTGACGATAAATCCCAAAAGTTTACCAGATCTGACTCCAAAAGTGCACTTGCTCGGGTTTAGCCTGAGCTTATACTCCTTCAACCTGTCAAACAACTTTTGTAGATGATCAAGGTGTTCTTCTTTTGTCTGTGATCGGGCTATCATGTCGTCTACGTAGACTTCAATCTCATGATGTATCATGTCATGAAACAAAGCTACCCTGGCGCACTGATAGGTTGCCCCGGCATTCTTCAGTCCGAATGGCATCACTTTGTAGCAGAAGGTACCCCATTACGTGACAAAAGTAGTTTTCTCCATGTCCTCGGGGGCCATTTTAATCTGATTGTATCCCGAGAATCCATCCATGAAGGAAAATACTTTGTGTTGGGCTGTGTTGTCAACCAAGATGTCGATGTGTGGTAGTGGAAAATCGTCTTTAGGGCTAGCCCTATTTAAATCCAGATAGTCCACACACATTCTGACTTTGCTGTCCTTTTTAGGCACGGGCACGATGTTAGCAACCCATTATGGATAGGAAGTAACAGCCAGAAAGCCAGCGTTGAATTGCTTCATTACCTCAGCTTTGATCTTCTCAGACATATCGGGCCTCATTCGGCGGACTTTTTGCTTGATCGGTGGACAGTCTTCTCTTGTAGGGAGATGGTGAACCACGATATCTGTGTCTAATCACTGCATGTCTTCATAGGACTAGGCAAAGATCTCCACATATTCGTTCAACAACTGCACTAAGCACTCTTTGACACCCGGTTCCAGGTTGGCACCCACCTTAACCTCTTTCTTGTCTTCCTCTGTTCCCAAGTTGATGGTTTCTAGCAACTCTTCATGAGGCAGAATTTCCCTCTCTTCTTGTTGCAAAAGTCTGGCTAACTCTCCCGGCACTTCACAGTCTTCGTCAAATTCGTCCTCAGCATGATTGACCAAATCTTCAGAGTCACCGAAGGCTAAAGCAGAATAGTCACCCATGGAATCCGGAGTGGATGGGTACCTGCATTTTGTGAGTGTGGGTGTGTGTAAGGGATAGCCATCCTTAAACAAAACAAGATGCAAAAGGAAAGAAAATGAACACAACAGTTTATAGATGAAAACGTCCAATGATTCATTAAAACATGGCATATGATAATGAAGAAGACCAGGCCCTTACAAATGGACCTATATTCCCCGGGCAAGGCATAAGGTGAAAATAGTGTACGAATTGTTTAGTTATTACAGACCAAAATAGGAAATTGTTCAAAGATAAATTACTGGTTGATGAAAGTGATGGGAATAAAGTCCTTTGCTTCCCAGTTGCTTAAACCTCCTTCGACGGTTGGAAAGATCCAATCTTCAAAGTTGTCTTCTTCATCAACATCTTCTAAGGCATTAATTCCATGGTGAGTGATTTTTACGGGTGGTCCTCCAGCCTTGGAGCGACACATAGCTTTCTAGCCAACAGCAGTAAAACCTAGTCCGAACTTGTTCGTCTTATGGGGAAAATCAGGCAGTTTCCCCCACACTGTACTCCTTCCTTCTTTTATTACAGCCTTTGCATCCTTGAGAGATGCCATCCTAGACACAGGCTTGGAAATAATAGGCACATCAACCATTGTTTTTGCAACTGCGACTTCAGGAGAAACTTCCTCAAAATGTTGAAAAGGCGTTTCTATGAATTCGCCATCCAACTCCACATAGCGGAAGGAGTTGAGGTGACTTATCATGTACTCTTCCTCGCCGTGCACCATTATAATCTTACCCTGAACATGATACTTTAGCATTTGGTGTAAAGAGGAGGTAACTACCCCAACATAGTGGATCCAAGGCCTTCCCAACAAGCAAGAATATGAAGGACGGATGTCCATCACATAAAAGGTGGAGTTAAAAATTTATGTGCCCACTTTGATAGGAATGTCCACTTCACCATGAACCATCCTCTTAGAACCGTCGAAGGCTCTAACAACGATGTTACTAGGCTTCAGGGCCAAACCTTCACAGTCCAGTCTATCCAACGCCTTCTTCGGTAGCACATTTAAGGAGGAACCGGTATCAACTAGGACATGGGCAAGGGTGGTTCCCCTGCATTCTACTGAGACGTGCAGCGCGTCGTTATGTTTCCTTCCTTTAGGGGTCAAATCAGCATCGGAAAAACCAAGACCATTATCAGCGGTAAGGCTGGCCACGCACTCTTGAAACTGGTCAGCCGAAGTTTCTTGAGGCACGTGTGCCGTCTTTAAAAATTTGATCAGGGCCTTAGCATGGGCCTCAGAGCAGAGTAGAAGAGCCAACATGGAGATTTTGGAAGGGTCTACCCTAG
Source organism: Vicia faba (assembly GCA_948472305.1). Classification (NCBI taxonomy): domain Eukaryota; kingdom Viridiplantae; phylum Streptophyta; class Magnoliopsida; order Fabales; family Fabaceae; genus Vicia; species Vicia faba. The sequence continues at coordinate 280,855,118 of OX451736.1, forward strand.
CTGTTCCACGACGTCGTAGTCGCTCTTTTTGATTATCTTTAAAATTTCTTCCATTTCTTTTTGGGTGGTCTCGGGGATTACCACAGTCTGAGCCTTCATCCTGACAGGCACTTCTAGTATCCCCTTACCCTTATCGGTAGTATCAACAGAGGGTATAACTTCAGGAGTATCCAATTCTTCAATTATCGGACCTTGCACAGATGGCTTAACAGGCACAGAAGCTTTCGAGGGTCCGAAGACTGCTCGAGGGGGAGCAATCTCCGGAGAGAAGATCCGTCCGCTGCAAGTTATCTTGCTTGTTCCTACAATGTTCCCTATGTCAGGGGTTTCATCATCAGAATTTTCTTAGACTGATTCGATCTGTTTGATACCATGATAGAAAATTTCTCCTCTGTAGTTCCATGGTATCGTCTTGTTAGATTGATACGAGACAGGCCCTGGCATGGTGATCTTTAATAGCACAAACTTAGGATCAGGCTTAATCTTGACAGGCCTTTTGCAAGCCTTGGGAAGATTGTCTGAGATAGTTATTATTGCAATGTCATTGGTTGAAGTAACAAAGGTGGCAGGAGTAACAGGAGTGAAGGTATCAACATGAGTCTTTTGGAAGAGTATCTCTTGGGTATCCATCAGGCGTTGGATGCCTGATTTCAACAGTGGGCAGTCAGCTCGTATGTTTAAACAGGAGTAACAGTCTTTTCCACAACCTGGGAATATCCTGGCTCTCATCAAATTCACTTTAATCACTGGTAACGGAGTCAAAAGGTCAGCAACATTGGTAACATGAAGATCTTCCATAACGGCATGAACATTATGACCGTGCTTGGGCATTGGGGCAGAAATCACATTCGGCTTTTCGAGCGCATCGAATTCTACCTCCTTGGCATCAATCAGGTCTTGGATTTTATTCTTAAGAGCCCAACAGTTGTTGGTATCATGCCCTGCACTGTCAGAGTGGTAAGCACACTTTGCATTGGAGTGGTAATATGGAGAAGATGTATTAGGGTTCTTTGGCACTTCCTTCAAATTAGTAAGATTCAGCTTTAGTAAATGAGGGAGTACTTGAGTTGGCGTCATGTTGATTCGGGTGAACTTCCGTTGTGGCCTTTCTACCCGTTGCTAATTAGGTCTTGGCTGATTGCTGCGAGGTTGATCATTTGAAGAGTTTTGAATCATCACAGCCCCTACAGTCGGTCGACGCCCCATTCCTCCTTGGCTTTTCTGAGAATAAACAGCAGAAGCTTCCTTCTTAGCTGGGAAGGTCTTCTTAACAGCGGTGGACGCGGAGGCATCTTTCTGAATCTTACCACTTTTAATGTCGGCCTCGACCCTTTCACCGGTCAAAATTAGTTCGGTGAATCCTGCGGAGGAACTCCCGATTAAATGATTGAAGAAAGGTCCAGACAGGGTCCCTAAAAACATGTCCACAAGCTCTCTATCCAACAATGGTGGTTGCACCCTTCTAGCCAGATCACGCCACTTCTGGGCATACTCTTTAAATCCCTCATTAGAAGCCATACCCATACTCTGTAGTTGAGTACGAGTAGGCGCTAAATCAGCATTATATTGGTATTGCCGGTAGAAAGCAGCAGTTAAGTCTTCCCAGTTATGAACCTCCGATCTCTCAAGTTGATAGAACCATTCCAATTGTGTGCCTGACAAACTGTCTTGGAAAAAATGGACCCAAATATCCTTATCAGATGAGTGGGGTTGGATCTTTCAGACGTAGGATCTTAGATGCATCTTTGGACACGACAACCGTCATACTTAGAAAATGTGGGAACTTTGAATTTGGGAGGAATAATAATCCCAACGACCAACCCTAGTTCTTCGAAATCTAAACCAGGTACCCTTTGCAACTCCATGGCTTCCAACCTATCCTCAAGATTTTTAAACTTAACATCCGCCGGGGGATATTGCTGTCCAGAGTAATCTTCGTCTTCTTCTTCTTCCTCTTCTTCTCCTTCAACTTCAAATTCAGAAGGAATTGATGTTCCTTTTCCTTTACCAGCCCCTTCATCAGACGTCGAGGGGAACTCGAGAACTTTTCTAGCATTGCTTTCAAACCTTCTCCCCATGATGACTAAACCAGGTCTTTTCTTCTTTTTCTCTTTATCTTTCTCCAACAGTGCTTTGAGGTCCTCTTGACCCTTTGCTAAGGTCATGAGGAGTTGCTGGAATTGAGAATTATGTGCTTGCAGATCCTTAACCGTCTGCTCCAAATCCATCTTGCTGAAATAAACAGCAGAAAGATAAGGAAACCTGGTGTGAAGACATGTTTATGCATATGATGAATGATATGTTATTCATGTAATGCATTCAAGGATTCAGAAAATTCAAATTTGTTGCAAATAAAAAGAACACACGTCATATTAAGAAGAAATTTGTTAGTACATAAGTGCCCCATGGGCAAAATATTACAAAATTCTTAATGTAAAAAGACATTGCGCATCCTCTTTGGTGCGATGTAAGTGTTGAGAGTTTCCTCCTCATGAAGTCGGTGGGTAAGCTCCAAAACCTTCTTCTCACTGGCATAGAAGCCGACTTCAAAAGTATTTCGTTCTTCTTTGAGTTGGATCCAACTCTTTTGTAATTCTTCCAATGATGTTGGCATGTCTGGATGTAGGAGGGTGTATGGAACCTCTCCTTCCATAACAGGCTCTTTGATCACGGGGAGAATGTGAGGATATGGCATCATAATATTCTGGGCGCGGGTTCATACCCACTTGAGGTAAGGCTCAAGAGGGATGGAATTCTTATGTCCCAGTGTCTTACTGTCCACCTTTTTAGGCATCCTCCAAGCTCTGATGAACCTTTGTCTAAGTCCTTGCGCATCGTTGTCTAAATCAAAAACTAGGTCAGGAATCAGCATGTCATGAGGGCCATCCCTTCTAGCATATCCAAACTGTCTTAGAGCTAAACAGGGGTTGTAGGTAATGCCTCCCCTAATGTCGAGTAAAGGGACATTAGGGAATTCCTCACAACGATCAATGATGATAACATTTTCTCTGGACCGAGAACACCAATGAACATCAGAATGTGTGAGGGTCATCAACCGTTGCGACCACCTTAAACCCTGCTCGTTCTTCAAAACTGATTGTGGAAGGTGAGAAATAAACCACCTTGCTAGGAGAGGAGTACAACACATGAGAACACCTCTTTTCCTCATTGTTCGTGTGTGAAATGAGTGTAGGATGTCCCCAAGTAATGTGGGCACGGAATTCCGGGATATGAAAATCTTGATAGCATTCACATCTATAAGTTGATCAGGGTTTGGGAACAAGACCAACCCATAGATGAGAAGTGTTACAATCTCCTCAAAAGCTTGTAGATCTAGAGAGTTCCAGCAATCTTGTGCCTTCTCAAACAGAAACTTTTCCAAGAAACCCTTGACACCACTTCTGGTTTCCCAATGTCCTTTGATATCAGATGGTTGCAAGTGTAATGCTTGAGCAACATCTTCAGGCTTTGGTTCTTTTTCCGTACCGTTGTAGGGTAGTTGATGAAGAATAGGAATCCTCAGGAGTTGAGAAAATTCCTCCAAAGTAGGTACTAGTTAATAATCATGGAATGTAAAGCAATGGTGTAGAGGGTCAAAGAACTGGAAGAGAACTTTCACCATGTCTTCTTCAATGTTGGAGTTGACCAAGTTGAGAAGTCTACCATGTCTTTCACTGAAGAGAGAATTGTTTGGAATCCTGGAAGTAAGCTCCTTGAGTTGAGGAGGGATCCTCACAATGTTGACTTGAATTTTTTTTCCTGCAAAGAGATTCCATGACCTACAAAACAAGAACAAAGATGAAGATCCAAACCCTTGAAATTGTTGGTGGATGCCTATGATGCTTTATGATGTTCATGATGTATGCACAAACACATGTACAAGCAAGTCACACAAAACCCTAGTTTCAGGCCTGCATGAGGTTTCATAGGTGAGTACCCTCTTGAAGTTAGTTGGCTCAACCTGTCCTATAAATAGTAATCGGGTTCTAAGGGGCTCAATATCACTGGATTGTTTTCTATGTTCATTGTTTTGGTTTAGCCACTTAACTGGCGACCAAAATATTCCAAGAAAACAACCCTCAATGAGTGTAGTATCGAGTATCTACCAACTTCGGACTGCACCAAAGCCGGTCATCTCACTACCCCTAATAAAGGCCAAGATGGTCAAGTAAGGTTCTAAGAGTTCATTAGTGCTTCATGACATCACTCAGCGGCCCCGTATTCTCTTTGATTGACTCAAAGGCTACCGGTACTCACAAATATGTCGCACTAATATAGCTATTGCTTCAACCATGTTGGTATACCCCGCACAGTTTCCACAACGTATTGCTATTTACCTATGAATGTTTCCCAAATTCGGGTAGAGGATTTCAAGCCCAAACAAGAGAACCAAATGTAAAGCAAAAAAAGCAACCAAGATAAGCATGCAAAAGGTGATCTAAGCCCTAAGGTTACTCCACTTTTAAGATTTTCCCCAGCAGAGTCGCCAGTTCTGTGATACGGTGGGAGAACTGACTTGGGATTTCGCGTTTGTGTTCGCAAATGTTTCGGTTTAGCAAGAGTCGCCACCGACTATTTTATTTTATCCTAAGGAAAGGTCAAAAAGCACAGGAAAGACCTTTGAGATGTTTTCTTGAGTTCGGGGAGTAGATTATAGAAAGGGAAGGTATTAGCACCCTTTCTATCCATGGTTATCCATGGGCTCTTAGTTACTTGTTTAGATCACTTGCTTTGCTTTTCAATTGTTTGAAATGGTGCTCTTCAATTGTTTGAAATGGTGCTTTGTGTGTGATTTGGAAAGATGTTTTGGAAAGAGGCCATCGTTGTGGCAACCTTTGTAATGATTCTTGTTTGAATGTATACAAAGGTGTTTTTGTTTTTTTGAAAGGTTTTCAATGTTTGAAAGTAGGGTTTTGAAATTGTGTTTGTGAAGTGGGTTTTGAAAATAGCAAGGATGTTTTGCAAGCTTTTGATCAAGTAACTAAGAGTTATCTACCCTATTTTACTCAAAGATCTTTCTTATGTTTTTAACCCTTTTAACAGTGTTGTTTCACCATTGTATTTGGTGAACAACCTTGTGTTAGGATGTTAAACGGGACAGGCGCGGGTCATCGTATAGACCATGATAGCAATGGTGTCAAGTATTTTTGGAAATTTTCTTGAGGGACTTGATCATTTTGTTTAGGCAACTCAGATAGCGTCATCGAGGGACTATGATCTTTTGTTTTGTTTTTGTTTTGCCAAAGTACTTAACATGCATACCATGGTCCATTTTTGAAGGCAACAAGTGGATTGTAACCCTAGGGGTGCAAGTGTGCATTGTGTTTATTTTTCATGCATTTTTGTCTTTGATTAGGTCAAACTATTTGTTGATTTGGATTTTTGCATACAAACCCTAATTCTCTAATCATGGCATAATTGAAAGCTTAAAAGTGCGAGAATTTAAATTCTAAGCTATTACAACATGATATAGGGAGGGGGGTCCAATTTTGAATGGGGGATTCAGTTGCAAGAAATTAAAACCCTAAACTATTACAACCAAATTGAATTTACAATGCATAATATTTAAATGTACAATATTTAAATAGACAAAAATAAACAAATATTAAATAAAAATGTATTATGCAAAAAAAAGTTTTTATGTATGCAAAGTATTTTTAAATTTAAAGAAATATAAAGGAATAAATAAAATAAAAAAAGATTAATTTATTTTTATTAAAGGGGTAAACCCTAATTTTCTTTAAGAAAATGATATTATTTACTATTTATATACAAAAATATGTTGATATGTACAAAAATGAAATATATTTAAAAAAATGTATTTTTTAGCATAAAAAATAAAAAGGGTAATATTTTTATATTTTACTCTAATTACTTAATAAAATAAAGGTATATATATATATATATATATATATATATATATATAATATATATATATATATATATATATATATATATATATATATATATATATATATATATATATATATATATATATATATATATATATATATATATATATATATATATATATATATATATATATATATATATATATATATATATATATATATATATATATATATATATATATATATATATATATATATATATATATATATATATATATATATATATATATATATATATATATATATATATATATATATATATATATATATATATATAATATATATATATATATATATATTATATATATATATATATATATATATATATATATATAATATATATATATATATATATATATATATATATATATATATATATATATATATATATATATATATATATATATATATATAATATATATATATATATTATATATATATATATATATATATATATATATATATATATATTAAATATGTATAAAATGAAATAAAATATTTACGAAAATAAAATATATTCAAGAAAATATTTTCAATGTGAATAAAAATAAGAAATGAAAATAAAAGTATTATTTACATTATTTTTAAATTTAAACAAAATAATATAAAAGTATATAAAATGTTTTTAATGCTAGTAATAATTAAAATAAATACCAAATAAATGTAAAAAATTATAAAAATATTTTTGGATCATTTTTTATGTTTGAAAATAAAATATCAAAGTCAGAAAAGAAAATAAAAATGCAAAAATACCAAAATACGAGAAAATGGGTCAGGGGGTGTGAAACTGAAAGTAGGGGGTGCCAAAAGTAGGAAGTAGCCAGGCCCAACCCAGCTACTTCATCTTCAACCTTCGTCCAACAGAAATACGCACGTGCTCAGTTCAAACTTGTATCTCCTATTTCAGTGCTTAAAAACAAAAACTTGTAACATGAAAATTGTAGAGCATAATCACACGATTCCAACCATATAAAAAACTTAATCTAACTCTCAAAGACCAGAGAGAATTTCTCTGGCCCTAATTTCTAACCTAGTTTTTTCAGAAAGTTCATGGATGAAATTCTCTTAGCACGTTTAATATAAATGAAAACTGAGCATATGTATGGTTTTAGGACAATGAGTACAACATCTTCCATTCACAAACCTAAGGCTAAATGTTCCTAAATAGAGAGATAAAAGTTCATGAAAAAACCTGTTTTAGTTGGACACGAGTTGGACAATGCAACAACTTTCAGTGAGGCTTGAGGTTCTTTTGAGCTTGCTTGATGTTCCCTGAACCTTTCCCAATGCTTAGTTTGTTTTGAAATAGCCTGAATCAACCTCTAGAAGTCAACCTGCATAAGCTTGAAACAGAAATGGTGAACACTGTAAATGGAGTTACAGTTGGCAATGGAGGTTTGGGATAGCTTGAGTGAGTTGAATGGAAGGTATTTGAAGTGGAAAGGAGCAAAACGCACGAACAAAATGAGCTATGGCACTCAAGTTGCAGCAACTGCCATGTTTTGCAAGTTTTTGGTGTTTTGGTGTTCAAGGGTGTTTGAGGGATGATTAGCTCGTGTTTCTGGCTTACAAGGATGTGTAAAACTTGTTTGAAAACTTGGCTTCAGTTGAATATATCATATATGTGAGTTATGGACCTTCGGCAAGTTGACTTGTTTTGAAAGAAAAGTGTGAAGTGAAATGAGATAGGCCTGTACAGGCTATCTCCAAGCATGCACCAGTTCCTTGTACCTTTTCTTGAGTTTGTGGAACTTGTTTTCTGCAAAGAAAGAAGTCCAAGGCTCAAGAAAATGAAATTTGACATAAAGTTTCCTTTATGAAAATGGAAGTGCCATCTTTATGCCCAAAATGGAATTATTCATTGTGCCAAGCTCTAATGATCAGAATAACACCAATGTCCAATGTATTTGCATTCAATTTTTTAGTGTAAATTGGTTTAGAGACCTGTAATCAAGTACAAAGCTAGTTTGGTCAGATTTTGCAAGTTGTATGAACATGTTTTGGCCATGGTTACAAAGTGAGTTTTTGCCAACTTTAAGCATTCGATTCTCCCTAACCACAAATGTGTTTGAGGAGTTCTTGGACAATTTGGAAAGCTTGCAACATGTACTATAATCCATATTTGAAATGCAACTTGATACTCCAAGTGGAACTATGTGAAAAATGGCTAAGAAGATGGGTCAAAATCCTGCCTAAACTAGGGCAAAATTTCTCTAAGTTAAAAGTTTTAGGGACCCTTGTTCCAAAAATCATAACTTGAGATCCAAGCTTCTTTTGAGAAAACTTTATGAATAAAAGTTGTAGACTTTGTGATGGAATACAACATTCATGTTTCAAGTTTTGTTTGAATCCATTTGCATCTTGGTGAAAATGTGGGACAAAGTTAGGAAACATTAAGAAATTTTCATAACTTAGAAAAATTCTAAGTTATGAAAATTTTCAATTTCAAACCCTAATTTGCAATTTTGGGTTTCTTGATGAACAAGTTTCATAATTTGACACATCTTGATGAAAAATGATCCTTGGCACTTGATTTTGACCAAAAAGTCAAAGTTTGACTTTTCAGTATACAGTCAAATTTTGATCAGTTGACTGAAAAATTCATCTGTCAATCCTATGCATTTGAGATCTTTTGAACTTATTGAATAGGTCAAGATAATTTCATTGAGTCCTTGAGTCCATGGTTGAGCTTGATTTACCATTGGCTAGGTCAAACAGTCAAAAATTTCCTTTGTACAGTCAAAACCCTAAAAATGACCATTTTGCCCTTTTGGTGATCTGATCAAATTTCTTGTGGAGTTGTGGTCCAAACTTGATCAAATGGTTCATATGAGTTCATAATATTGATGTGGGTCAAAATTCATGAGGTTTGACTATAAATTGGCCACAGTTGACTTTTTCCCCAATACAACTGATTTCTAGGTCAAGTGTCCAATTGATTGAGCAAAAATTTGCTTCAAGGCTTGAAACTTGGTATGGGCAAACTTATGAGTCCAACATGAAGTATGAAAGTAAATTTGGGCATTGAAGGCTCAAAGATCCCTGTGCAAACTCAAACCCTAATTTAGGTCAACAGTGCAAGGAGGTGTCTTGAGCAGAGCAAACCCTAGCTTGGTCTTGAGTTCCATGAGTCTTGTGATGAGAAATGTTTGATAAAAATGAGAGGGCAAATTTTGGGGTACAACACATATGTTCATTAATGAATCACTGGACATTTTTGCAAATAAAACACAAGTGTAAAGAAAAAGGCAAATAGTTTTATGTACTTTAAAGAGATATCTTTGTATTTACTTTGAATAAGTATCTTGTACATAGGAGACAGACATCCTAGTAAGAAGATGGTGCCATAAAAGTAAGAAAAAATTTATACAAAAAAAGACAGTTATGTGTGATAATCCCATTGGGTTCCCATTCTGCTATAGTCTTCGTGTCTCCAAATATCCTGTCTATTTGTTGCTTCGTCTGAAGATGATTGAATTGATCAGAAACTCCGAGTTTTTCAGTGAAGAGATTGTCCTCAAAGTGATCCTACGGGACATAGTCATACGCTTAAATTCCCTAACTTTTTCCTAGACCTCCCTTTCGGATTTTCAGTCCAACGGGAAACCCTTTTTTGCCCAAGTCGCCCTTTCGAGTTTTCAACTTGCCGGGTGTACAATTTTTTTTTAAATATTTTATCCCTAATTTTTGCCCGAACCTTTTGGTTCTCCAGGATGCCCTTTTTTTCCTAGGTGTGTCAACCTAGCGGGTCTCTTATGCATAGTATCTTTTTTACTATGTCTGCGTTCGCAGGGTGTGGCAGGTCATCACCGTCCATGGTGGTTAAGATCATTGCCCCACCGGAGAAGATGTTCTTGATTACAAATGGTCCCTCATAGGTAGGAGTCCATTTGCCCCTGGGATCACTTTGTGGTAAGATAATGCGTTTAATCACTAGATCTCCAACTTGATATACCTGGCGTCTAACTTTTTTGTTGAAAGCCTTGATCATCCGTTTTTGATACATCTGACCATGGAAAACAGCGGTAAGTCTCTTTTCATCAATTAAGATTAGTTGATCAAGCCGAGTCTGGATCCAATCGTCCTCATACAAACCTGCATCTTTCATTATTCTCAAAGAGGGGATCTGAACCTCAATAGGCAAGACGGCCTCCATGCCATAAACCAAAGAATAAGGTGTTGCCCCAGTTGATGTGCGAGCCGTGGTACGATACCCGTGGAGAGCAAACGGTAGCATCTCATGCCAGTCCTTGTAGGTGACTGTCATTTTTTGTATGATCTTTTTAATGTTTTTATTTGGAGCTTCTACGGCACTGTGATCGGTGGAAATAGAACTGACTGTTTTTAATGCTGGTTCGCGAAATGTCGCGGTAAGCAAGAGTCGCCACCGTCTTTTATTTTCTCCAACAAGGAAAGGACAAAAGCACAGCAAAATTCCTTTTCGAGATGTTTCTCGGGTTCGGGAGGTAAATTATAGAAAGGGAAGGTGTTAGCACCCTTTCTATTTGTGGTTATCCATGGGCTCTTAGGTACTTGCTCACTATGTTTTCAAAAAGTTTTGCTTTTCTTGTGTTCGTGGGTTTTGAAAAGGAGTTTTGTTTGAAAACTTCGATTTAACTCTTGTTTCTGTCCTCAAGAGTGTATGAAGTGTTTGTTGAAAACTTTTGTTTGAAAAGTGTAAGTGCGAAAAATTTGTTTTGTTTTAAAAGAGCAAGTACCTGAGAACCTCTACCTACTCAAAAGGAATTAAGCTATGTAAATGTCCTTTAGACAGTGCCATCCCACTATTGAGGAGTAGGTAGCACCGTCGTTGGAGTTTTCGGGTCAATTCGATTAAGGGACAAGTGGTCACTAAAGCAATGTTAGGACGCCTTAGCGGTAATCCTAATGTCTTAGATCATTTTTTATCTGAGGCAACCGTTTCGAGGCAACTTTGATCTTTAGACAGGAGGACGACCTCTAAAACACCCTATACTCAATGACCACGTCGAGGCAACCAAGTGAGGCGTACCCTAGGAGTGGCATGTGCAAATGTGTCAATTTTCAGTTATGTTATCTTTGTACATGTTATGGTGAGCTACGGTTGATTTTAAATTAAGGTAGATCTTGTCATGCATAGCCTATTATTCATACATCTAGCAGTTAATGGTTGCGGAAAATAAAACTAAGCTATTACAAGGCGTCGGGTATTAACAAACCCTTGAAAAGTAAATGCGGAAAGATAATAAAAGCGATAAATAATTAAAGTCCTAATTAAAAGCTATTACATTCCGGGAAACAAATACAATAATATGATAAAATGGATCGCGTGCGGGAAATTAAATCGGATGCGAGTTTTTTGGGTTTTGACCCTTTTTTATTAAAGAAAGGATTTTTGTTTATTTTTGAATTAAATGGAATTAAATTAAATGAACAATTAAATTAAATTAAATAATGAAAATATTTTTGGATTTTTGAGTTTTTAAAGAAATAAAATAAATTGAATTAATGCTAATAAAAACCTAATATTCTAAATTTATTTTAAATATTGCAAAAAATATTAAAAGTTAAATCTAATTAAAGCTAAATTGATTAAATTAATTTATTTACAAAAATAAAAGTGATGAAATTAATTTTAATAAATAAAATATTTTTTGTGTTTTTGATTTTATTAGGAAAAAATGTTAATTGGTTAGTGATTAATAAAAAGAATAACGATTAATTAATTAAAGGAAAATAATAAAAATAGAGAGAGAGTGTATGAGTATACGATGCCTGATTGGAGGGGTGAAACAGCTTTTGGTGTCATGTGTAAACTGTTTTGTTTTGGCCATTTGGCTTTTGGATTTTGGCCATTTGTGTTTTGGCTTTTGCGTTCCTTAACCTTCTCAGGATGTCTGTCTCGCCATGTATTGGTGTCATGTGTAAGTTGTTCTGTTTTGGTCATTTGGCTATTGGCTTTTGGCCATTTGTGTTTTAGCCTCAACGTTCCTTAATGAACCTGCATGGGATCCTGTCTAAATCTGCAGTGTTGAATCTCATGAACACATTAAATAAATTACTATATATCATAAAATACAAATAAAGCCAATATATGAAGAAATTTAATGTTTAAGTCAATATGGCATGTATGAATGATTATATCCTTTTGATCATGGAGATCAAATCAAGTTAGTGACACGAATGCTTTTATGCCCTTTTGATCATGGAAATCAAGTTAGTCTTACCCTTACTGAAGAAGTAGTGAGATGTTGGTTTGTAACTGCGATGACTTGTTTGTAGTGAGATGTTGGTTTGTAACTAGGATGACTTGTTTGTAGTGAGAGATGGATTTGTAATAAGGATTTCAAGGTGTTGTACCCCAATTTTTGACCTAAGATCCCATTTTTATTTTTTCATTTTTAAAGATAAGTCAAGGTCACGAAATACGGTCGGTTTTAACCTCTCACCTTCGAGCTTTGACTATGTGAAGATTGTCAAGTGTTTTGAACATTTTTAGCCTATGTATCACTAATTTCTAATCGCATACAAAGGTGTATGTTCATGTTTTCTTTTGCTTCATGTGCAGAGACAGGTCTGAATCAAGAGCATCAGGTGTCGCGCCTCAATTAAAGTGTTGAGTCTCCCAAGCCCGAAGTACGGTTGATTGTGGATTCTCGAAGACTGATTCATCAAGGCACAACTGTTGCACCCTAAATTTCGCCCATAATATGTTTTAGTCGCAATTTCATATCATATTTTGTTATTTGGTCACAATCATTAATAAATAGCTTCATTCATTACATTTGCATCATTTAATCGTGTTTAAGTTGACCAAAAGTCAGTTTAAATCGACATTTGCATCATTCTGTAGTGGAAAAATACCCGACATTTAACTTCATGCATTTTTATCTGTTTACTCATTTCTTGCATTGCTCCAAGTTGTTTATATGTTGATAATAAAAATATTTCGGTTTTACAAATAGACGGTTAAAAGAGATTCAACACGGTGCGAAAAATTAGCGAGAAAAATATTTCAAGTTTTCACCTTTTACCGATCGTTTTATGAATCTGCATCTCGCATAGATTATGAAGGTATGCTCGCTTTATTTTTTCGGTACACTTTGAAGTCCCATTTTTAACCGTAAAATGTCTGTTTAGCCTGATATTTTTATTATCATTTTATTTCGATTTTGACTTTTCGAATATTTTTTCTTTAATCTTTGTGACATGTAATTTATTTTAATGTGTTCATTTTATTTTTTTCGGATAAATTTTCGTCTGTTTTTATCGTTTTCGGTCATTTTGGGTCTTTATTTTTATTCAGAAAAAATTCAAAAAAAAATATTTTAAATTGAATTAATTTAAATACTTTCAGTTTTTTATTTCATTTTTTATCATTTAAGGGCGTTTTTGTCATTAAAAAATATATAATACACCTTGCTCTATTTCTATTGGTTAATAGCATAAGTTATGGATTGATAAAATTGAAATAATTTTGGACGGATACGATTGAACGATTGAAACTGAAATCATCTTTTTCTATTTTCACTTGTCTATATAATACTACTTACTCTTTCTTTGTAAAAGACAACAAACACAGTAAATAAACTCACTTCCCCTCTCTCCAAAAACAAATCAAAAAGCATAGCAGTAGGTAACAAAAACTAAAAGATGATAGACCTCAAATACATATGGGTACTCATTTCAATCAACAGACACATTCTCACCATAATCCAAAACGAAAAAAAGCAGAAAATCGCTAAACTCAAAATGCATCACAACCATCAAAATCCAAAACCAACAACAATTCTTCGAATTCTCCCACCAATCAGTCCTCTCCAATCTCTACTACACCACTGACACCACATCACCATCCCAATTTCCCTTCTCTCACAATTATCCCTTTTTCCCTCTCACAAGACGCAGCGCAACACAGTCCATAGATTTGGAAAATTTGCAGCGAAGCTAACTGAGAAATATGTTTGAAGCTTGAAGCAGAAAAGTGCAATGGAGAAGAAGCTTCGTTCATCTCTTCACTCTTCACCACCATTAACATTCCAAATCCACCACTAACCCTCAATTCACGCGTAACCCCATTGGGTTTTCGCCTAAACCCCTCAGGTTCACCCCGCTGAAGCGTTTTGCCGTAAATGAAGATTCCACTGTTGTCGCTGGGTTGGATGAAGCGGAGAAGGAACTTCGAGAGTCCAGCACTATGCCGGGACGGTTTAGAGATCACATTAAAAAAGCTCCGGATCCTCCTCTTAAGTGGCCGTGGTTTCTGGCTATGGCTTTTCTCGTCTATGCATGGAGAGCCGTTCTATTTGAACTGTCAAACTGGAAGAATGCTGCATTTGGAATTGTTCGATTCATAGGATATGTCTTCAAATATGTCTTTGCTTTACTCTATCGATTCATAGGAAATCCAATCACTTGTACAATCAGATCCATTGAGGATTTGATTTACGGCATTCAAGCTTTTTACTCTTGGATAATTACTAGTGCCCCTGTACCAGACCTGACCATTGTTATCTTCTTCGCATCCGTTGTTTTAGCTATTGCTGAAAATACTGTTCCTAATTGCATTAGCAATCCCTCCGCCTTCTTCCTCTCCTCACGCCCATATCACCTCACAAACCCACCTAATTCCCTTTTCTTCTTCCTAATCGCGCACGTCATATCCCACCCACTTCATTCTCTTCTTCCATTTTTTCTCATAGCCACAACAAACTTCACTTATCTTCTTTCAGAACCCAAACGCCATGCTTTGCTTTACAAGAAGTAACAGAATCAACAATTGAAGATGAAAAAACAGAGGAAACGCAGACATTGGACAATGTTAAGAAGAAGTTAGCTGTTTTTAACTTACCTTGGTCAGTGTCCGCGCCAGACATCAAAGAACTCTTCAAGGAATGCGGAACCGTAACCGATGTCGAGATTGTAAAAAGGAAAGATGGGAAGGAAAAAGGTTATGCATTTGTTACTATGGATTCTGGAGAAGGGGCTCAGGCTGCTGTTGAACAGTTTGATGCTCGTGAAATATCAGGCAGGATAATAAGGGTAGAGTTTTCAAAGAGTTTCAAGAAACCTTCTCCTCCACCTCCTCCAGTCACCCCTCCAATTCCCACAAGCCAAAACCCCATCTCCACGCTAACTTCCTATACACCATCTTCACAGCTCAACTCACAGCACCCTTTCCAGCCGCGGAACCACCCTTCAACAACAACCAACATCCGGCCACTGTGACCAACACACCACCAACTTACCTTCTGCGAACTGCTCTACACCAGCCACCACGCCGGACCAACCACGCACATGCCCTCTCCGCTATCTCGGACGACATGACTGCTCATACACCCAGACGCTGCAAAGTCCGGCCGCCTCCACGGTGAAGGTTCAGATTTCCTTTTGCTTCTTTTATTTTTCTTTTTCACAATTTATTGTTTATCGCGTTTGATTTTGAAAAAGTGAAAAGATGTTGTTGAAAAACTTGAAAAAAACTTGGAGAAGAAGGGATTTGTTTGTGTGGTTGTGCCATCTTTCTACTGATATGTGAGTATATGTTATTTTTTTGTGTTTTTTTAATCTATTAAAAATGATGTGTGTACATATCTCGCTGGTTTGAAAAGTCTTACTATATTTCTTCTTTGTTTCTTTTATCATTAAAAGAGTGCGTATATGTACTGATAGAAATATGTTGTTAGAAACATAAGTCCCCACACAAATGCCCTTCTATTTTCTTGTTTTATTTTAATGTATTCTCTTGTTA
The DNA here is from genome assembly GCA_948472305.1 of Vicia faba. Lineage (NCBI taxonomy): Eukaryota > Viridiplantae > Streptophyta > Magnoliopsida > Fabales > Fabaceae > Vicia > Vicia faba. Next base: position 280,870,760 of record OX451736.1, read on the forward strand.
ATATTTAAAAAATATATATATAAAAATATTAGTAAATCTTATAATTAATTTAGTTAATATTAATTTAGAATTCC